>JAOXJM010000023.1:83726675-83753029 GCA_026413425.1 Tringa solitaria | reverse complement strand
AAAGGAAAGGAAAGGAAAGGAAAGGAAAGGAAAGGAAAGGAAAGGAAAGGAAAGTTAAAGACTTAAAATAGCAGACATTAAATGTTAGATTGTTTTAAGTAGTTCAGCCTTTAACTTACCAAACAAAGGCCTTCATTCTACTCAACACTTCATAAGTTAAAGGTATCACAGGTCACTTCACTCCTTAGTGTAACAGTTCTGTCCTCTGCTGAATGCAAGGACGTGACACCACACAGACCATTTTTAGACATTTGTGATGGTATATTTGCAATGTCTAAAGGTTCTTTGCTCAAAGACCAGCCTTCCTTTGCCTTCTTTTGATTTAATTCTTTTCTTCCAAGGCTCCTCTCTTTCTACCAAAAAAAATTCCTACGGGGCTGAAACATTCAATACTACAACCCCCAGATGTGCGGTCCCCTTCCCCTCCCAAAATGTTCAGGAAATTAATATATCCTTTTCAGTTATAGCAAAGTGAAATAAATGCCTTCCTAGATTAATGGCTTTTATATTCATTGTAAGATGCTATTTAATTACCACCATGAGGATGACTGGATTGCACGGACTTGGCACGTAACTAGTTCTCCCTGAGAACCGGTCTCTTAACACAGCTTTGAGGTCTGTTTAACACTTGTGAAGCTACGTTTCTGTGTAGGATTGTCACACAGAACCACAAAAATGGCATTTACTCGCACGTCTTTGTGTGGCACTGACAAAACCCTGCCCGAATCCGGGGCAGGTAACCCGTCGTGCAGGCTGTGTCAACAAGGCATTCATCATGCCCAAACAGTGATCCACTCGGTGACGTATCAAAGGGGTCTTTTGCAGATGTCTCTGGAAACATCAGCGTCCGTATTGCACTTCAAAGCATACAAAGACTATCCGGGAACATTTCCCTGAGTTGGGACCCATTTTTTCTGGTTTTCTGGTTTCTGCCATCTTACGTTTAAATATGGCATCTGGTTTTCTTCTTGCTGAGAACCATATACTGAGTATAGTAACCAGAAAAGGGTGGGGAGGTGTTTTCCTCTGGGTTAGCGAAAAATATTGCCTGAGGAATGGAAACACTGCTTTGATTGTGATACAGCCTCTATTTTTATTACTTTTCTCTGTAAAATACAATAAAAACATTGTGGGAAATATATAGTCAATTATCTGCAGGGTAAGGGAATACACCATCCATCGGCAAGGCTTCTGGGGGAGGGAGCACTGAGTCCCAGCCTTCTCTTATCTTTTGGCGTGAGACAGACTGTGGCTCAAAAACTGCAGAAGCACAAATTTAAAAAAAAAAAAATAGTAAAAATAGTATGTGAAATGCAAAAAGCTGGTTATTCACCTGAAAAACACCAGACAGGGCCAGAAGAACGTCCTTGAAAACAGCATGACTACGGCTGCTGCGTGGGTAAAGCACTCAGCAACAAAAAGAGGGATGGCTTAGGGTCAGAAAAGGTGGCAACCATAAAGCTCAAGTCAGTGGCAACATTACCACTGGCCTCAGTGGAGCCCAGGTTTCCTCCATTGTGCTCCAAATTTGCTCTTGGCTCCATATTATAGCATCCAAATTAAACCCAGTGGCGTCCAAATGAACGCAAGAGCCCGGTGTAGTCAAGATTAAGTCTTTGCTGCGGCTACACTTAATGTTCACTGCAATAGACCAGCTTTTGGGTAGCACAAGTATTTTCACATCATGCTTTATCCTTCTTGACCAGCCCTTGATGTCAGATCTCATTTTAGGCTACAGACTCCTGTCAGAGGTGCACTGAGGTGTATTTGGATAGAACTACACTTTGTGGGTGCCATCTCAGTCCCTGTGACCATTCAAAAGCATATGGTGGGATTGCAGGGTCCATTTGTGCTACCTCCACTTCTCCTGCCATTCCCTGCCACAGAATTGGAGCCCGAGTACTTATCTTGGAACCTGGGTTTATATCTAACATTTAGAAATGCCACAAGGGAAAAAATTGGAAATGTATCCAGCTCCTGGAGGTGTAATGTTCATTCTGGTAGAGTGGACGATGTGAGATACTATTTAAGGGTCATAAATGTCTTCCCCTGCAAACGTGTCTGCTGCTTTTGCAAGCAGAGAGCTTAAAGGAGGGGAGCAGCTGGAGCAATGGCAATATTTCAAGAAGGGACGAGCTTTTAGCCAGCCTGCAGCAGGTTATGTACGGCAAGGAAAGACCTAAAAAATTCCTATACAAAGCTTTAGTCTTAGCCTTTGCACATGAAGAGGATCCAGATTTGATATAAACAACAGATAAAGCTATCACTTATCAAGCTATTCAGGCCCATGTCTTTCTCCAAGTATGTCCAGAAGATTCAGATTCTCATTTGCTGGAACTGCTCTGCCTGGGCTCTGGGCACCAAACTATCGGAGACACTTTTATGGCCAATTCAATACTGCTTTGCAGGAATATATGGTGACTGCATAGGACTTCTGCTTTTTTGGGTAACAAACACCTTTTCAGAGCATGGACATAGCAGCACTGACAAAAAGCATTTAAAGCAAGTTGAATTCTCTAGAAACATTATTTCTTAATGAAGTAACTCATCACCTCTTAAGTGTGTGTCAACTTGGTGTGTTAGTGTTTTGAATTAACTGGGTAACTGAGGAATATGGTGGAACATAAGGCAGAAGGTGAATTTTCCTGTAGTTTTGCCTAGGTTAAATTGACATATCAACAACTTGGTGTTAAATAAAAGGTAAAACAATGAATCTGAGGACCACATTAATGAAGAGCTCAGCTGACAAGTCAATATATTTTGTCAGCCCACAAAAGCTAACCATTAGCTCATTTTGATAAGTTGTGGTTACTGATATTAAAACTTGGACTTTGAAGTAAACTTAAACATTAATGTCATGAGAGTTTGCCAGCATACTTGGAAGAGTGCAATAAGATAGTAATTTCATATGTCAAGTTGGTACAAAAACCTTTGAAGGTAGCTACTCTTCAGCCTTTTTAAACACAGTTCTATACAGAACAACTAGGTACATTTTCTTTACAGGAAAAATACACCCAAAGAACCTGTGAGCTACTCCTGGTGGTGATTTAAGTTCCTTCTGTTCATGGTATAGGCTTGCTAGCATTAGTGCCAACGCTGTCCATAATTTTAAAGTTTCTCCTGTTGTCCTCTGCTGAAGCAGAAATGAGCCCTCTCACAGTCTGATTGTGCTATTCCAAAAAAGCCTCTTCTCTTATTAAAAACAGAAGCTTTCATTCTCCCTCGAGGCCTGATATTTATGATCAAGTATTTCATGCCTACTTCTCTTGCCCTAATTCTGGTCATTTGCAACAATGCTGGTGTTAAGTGACTATGAAACCCTAGTCTCTAAAGTAATCAGATTTTCAGGCTCTGTGCCCTACGTCACATGGAATCATTTATTGCAATACAATAGGAAATAAGGCCACTATGCATAACAAGATTTCTGGAGGGAGAGATGTTGCTCATTGCTGAGTAACAGTATACCCAGCTGATTGTAGGTTGTAAATTGTGCCTTAGGAATCGATGGATTTTTGCATTTAGACTAAGCAGAACAGAGGGGGAATGACCAAAGTAAGAGCAACAGAGAGAAAACATGCAGGGTGCCCAGCTCCCACCCAAGTGTCTGGTCACAGGGTTGTACTAACCTCCCAGATCCGGCTGATATGGGGCAGATGAACTTGTCTTGGCAGCTGGGGTGAGCTGGGCTATGAGGAACCAGCAAGGATTCATCACTGGCTAATGATCTGGCAACCTGCTCCGTCCCTTCTTCCCGCTTCAAATACCTCACAGCTCTGCTATCAGCCTCAGCATCTCCTTGTACCCAACATCGGCCACGGCCTTTGCATACAAGTAACAGAGAGGTTCAACAACAGATGATAAAACTGAACCATGTAAGAACTGTGGACTGGTTGGACCATTGTAGCTTGTTAAGTCTTTGAATTTCAGATCTTACCTCAGAGTCACCTCCTTTGGTCTGGCTGAAGTTGAAGAGAAAAAAAAAGGCCCAAGCCCCTCAATTTTCCAAATGTAGTAAAAAGTGTTTGAATACACACTTTAATATATTTTCTGTGGCATTTTTGTAAAATACAGATATATAATTATAGATATAATGCATATATAGCATTTACTATATTGATAAAAAGCTAGTCTTTTCACAATGACACACCGGTAAGTATTTACAATACGATTCAAATTTTAAGGAACAAATGTTTCAAACAATATTGTGTGGTTATATGATAAGAATAATTTGAGGAAAAATAAGAGACCAGTTCTAAAAAATTCCCCGACAACAAAGTACATACTCTTGCCAGGAGCACCTCCATGAACATCCATGCACAACCTTTCTTTTTCTCCTTGTAGGAACATGCATGATTTAGCTCTTCCACATTTCTACCTTGTCACAGCCCTTAAGATGACATGGATAGCTTTAGCCTTTTTCAAATACAAAGTAATTATATCATTCTTCCCATTTAAAGATTTGTCCAACTGCAAGATTTCAAAGTTTTGGCTAGAGCAGGAATTACTATACACAAGCATCTTGTTAATTTAAACCAACAGAGCTATGACAATTTACATAACCAAATATGTGCCCATCTTCTATGCGTCTTAGAACCGTTCCACAAATTCTTACTGTGAGGTTTTAGAACAGTGTTTTTGGCGTCCCAGGTCTTTGCTACGAGGTCTGCCTCAAAGGACGCTGCAACGCCAAAACCACCAACAGACCTGACCCACACGAATGCTCTTCGTTATCCTCATGTATGAACACTACCTAGCCATGCATCTGTGATGCACTGTCCACAGTACAGTGGAGGCACTTTAATGTACTGTCAGCATTTACTGTGAGGCAGAGATGTGCTATTATCACACTTTACAGAAAAAAAGAGAAAAAAAAAAAAGAAAAAAAAAGATATAGAAAGGCTAAGTGAATTGCCCAAGGTTCACTTGGGATGTTTGTGACAGCAAAGAAGCAAACCCACATCTCTTCAACTGCAGGCTCATCGTCTTGTCTTTCCAGCTTTGAATGAGAACTTTCCATACGTATTCCTTAACAGAAAAAAATTGCTTAACTAATAGAAATAAACCTTTCTCCAGGCATGGGCTTAAAGACTGCTGTGGTTTCTCTTCTATTCACAAATAATAAGAAGAGATAGTGAGAGGGCAATTTCCTCATGCATTATCTCCAAGCCACTGAAGAAATACTAGCTGCAATGAGCCTGTCTTGAAGCGGGAGCACTTAAGACCCCTGTTTGCCAGAAAAGGTGTTGGAACTCTTGAGAAACACAACAATCCACCTTCACCAAAAAAAAATCTAACAGAGAAAAATGTAAAATCTGAAAGCTCTTATTTTCCTTGAATGCTGACCAGCATTGGAGTATTTTCAGTGACATTTGTACCCGCTTCAAAACGCCTTTTCACCACCTGCGCAACAGGAAGGAAGCTTAACGTGCTGTTGAAGACGACCCATTCTCTCAAGCTCTAAAATCTGTTCTCAAAAGTCTGAGCCCCCACGGCTCAGCTCTGACGGGCTGGCAGCTGAGAGGCAGCTTTCGCAGCAGGACTGATGGGCACGGGGGCTGTGCAGGTGTGGGTGAAGGCAGAAACTTTGCCGGGACAATATCCCCTCTCTGTGTCCTCGTCACTCTGGAGAAGCCTGGTGAGGAGCAGGTTGTGATCTGTGGTCTTACAAGCACCAGTTAAAACCGGAGCTGGGAAGGAAGGAAAGGAAACTCTCCAATTCCAGGGCAAAAACTGACTGAGAAACAGAGCAGCGGTAACCTCATGACAGAAAGGAGTGGGAGGAAGACAGATGGCTCCCTGGAGGGAGGGATGTAGGCTGTAGGTGTCATGCTGGAGCATTCAAAATAAACTATTAAAGGAATTTTGCCTATTGTAATCCTGGTCCCATTTTACAGGGAGGCAGCTACGACAAAGTTCTGCTTCCAGCACTTGTGGACAAACTGGGCCATCTGCCTAATTGCTACAGGCAGTGTTTTTATGAGATACTGAGGATGGAGGACTTTTTGCCCTTATTAAAAAAAAAAAAAAAAAACAAACAAACAAACAAATAACGAAAAACAAACCCAAAACACAACACACACATGAAAGGGTAAAGCCAATAATGGAATTTTTCATCCTGCTCGCTTTTTTTTTTCCTAAATCAAACCTGCATTTTCCTTTAAAAAAGTAAAAATACAAAAACAAAGATACATTAGAATATCCTACTGTCCAGTAAATGTCTTATAGGCAATATTTATGGAGGAAAAAAATGCATCAAGCCCTTTCCTTGACAAAAATGAAGCACCCCGAAGTTCATTCCGTACCAAGGAATGCCTCTTCTTCTGCTGTTGGTTTAAAATACCCCTATCACCACAATTTGAATATGCATTATTTGTCTTCAAATACCTAAACATAAATCTAGACTAATGCTGAAAAAAAATAAATCCTAGTAAGAATGCTGTGCTGTTGATAAGCTAAAAACAGCATATCATGAGAAGGCAAACTAATCTTTCCGTTTACTTTGTAAATAATCCATTAGCTAAACTTCTATTTTAGGCCAGATGCTTGATGCTTAACACTTAAAAGTCCAAATACCCTTCATATCCCTTATAACAGGGAAGAAACTTGTAAAATGCCTTCGGTGCACCAGCTTATCATTGTACGAATGTTTTAAAGAAAATCACTAGTGCCATAGGAAATGTAAGTGGGCTTGTTTGTGTTGTTTAATACTCCAAGTGTCATTTCATTCTTTAAAGGGGTTAGAGCAGAGGAGGGGGAAAGGGGAGGAAGTCTAACTTAATTTGTTGCATATGTCCCAACGTGTTATACAACTAAGTGTATTATACCAGAAAACTAAAGCAGTCTGCGCCGCAGCAAACTCTGCGTAACTCAAAATAGGAGAATAATCTGGCCACAAGCGAGTCAAAAATTCAGTGAAACTTCCTCTCATATTATATATACACACACTTTACAAGCTACATCGAGTGTCCTTTCATATTCCAAAAGAAATATATTGTAGACACCAAACATACTGTACTTTTACTTAAAGGCTTCATCAAACCATATGTGCAGACACTTGAGAAGACGAGAGTGTTAAGCTTCCTAGGGTCCTAGAGTCAAAGAAATTCTGCTGCCCCCCGCTGCTAAGTAAGTGCACTCCTTCCACGGGGGGCAACATCTGCCGATCCGTCATGGTTCCACTTGGCGAGGACCCCAAGAAACTTCCTTGGGAAGAAACGATTTTCTCAGGACTGGCAGCCAGTTTAGGGGACGTGGAAAAGTTATATCCATAGAGCGCGCAGGGGCTGTGCAGTCTGAAGGTGTTGTAGGAGCCTTGGTGGGTTTGGTTAGTGGTGAAGGCGTTGCTGGATGGGGATGGCATGATGTACTGGAGCTGTGGAGACATCCCTGAAATCTGCATGGATAAGCCAGTCTGTGGGCAGCTGAAGGCATCCCCGTCGTTGCCGCTCATA
Organism: Tringa solitaria; assembly: GCA_026413425.1. NCBI lineage: Eukaryota > Metazoa > Chordata > Aves > Charadriiformes > Scolopacidae > Tringa > Tringa solitaria. Next base: position 83,745,578 of record JAOXJM010000023.1, on the reverse strand, counting down.
GACATGTTCACGGTCGTGCTACTGGACACACCGACGTAGGAGGGAGTCCTCGGGGGTGCAAAGGTCTCACTGGTTTGGTTTGTGAGCCGGTTGTAGGTTTCAGCCAAAGAAGTGCTGTATCTGTTCAGGGTCAAGCCTGAGCGGGCACAAGCCGTGTAGTCAGCTGGAGCAAGGCTACAGAGCTGGCTAGTGTTGGGGCTGAGGTGGAAGGCTGGAGATGAGCAAGGGGAACCCGGTAAAAGGTGAGGGTGGGTAGATGGCACTCCACTGCCAGATCCCTGGAGTAAAGTAGAGGAACCTGCGTTTCCTGCAAGAGAATATTACAGTGTAAGAGGCATGTTGGGAAAGGTTCACCTCCCAGGGGACGGATCAAGACCTTTGTCTTTTATGATAACCCTTGACATGAAACACGATGCAAATTCAAAGAACGACATCTACATACATGTGCAGGTGAGAGCGTGCGCGTGTGGCATGTGTATTTTTAAAGAAACAACCTGTCCAAGAAAGAAAATATAAATTATGCTTTTGCACCCATCACTCAATACCTAGAGCTCCTGCCCAGAAGGTTAACTACTCTTTATTTGACATGGGAAACAAGCTGCCTGGCAGCTAAGATGTAGCCAGGTGGGTACCACATCACAGGAACCCTCCTTCAAAGTTATGAATTTTGTAGTGTCTCTGCTGTTGCTACACCCCAGAGAGGGTTTCAAGCCCCCTGTGCCCGGTTCACTGCCAGAGCAGCAGCTACAGAACTGGCTCCTTAGCTCAGATGGTAGAGGCTCCCACAGTTCAAAGGCTTCAGGGAAGTTCGCAACTTCAGAAGAAAAAACTTCCAACTTAGATCAAAAAACTTGAGAACCAAACTTCGGAGTAACTTCAGGAAAAGCGTAGGCTGAGTACTGTGCACGGCTGCTTCATTTCTTGAATGGGTAGGCGGAGGTTTAGGTTGACACCAAACTGTTCATTTACTGATATCAGAACTTTTTACATGACAAATACCAGAGCTGAATGGTCCTGAGAACACGCCACTTGCTACAGGTGAAGCCTTTTCTCAGGACTGAAAGCTTCCCAACTGTAAGAAACACTTTGTTTTCTTAGAGATTATATCTCCCCCACCCCCCCCAAAAAAATGAGCGTAGAAGAATTTATTTGGGCATTTCACAGTCTCCCAGGCAGAAGGACTTAGCATGGAGGGACTCTCCTGGTTGTGAATCACATTAACTATCAAACACAAACAGCTTGATGCTGCAAAGAAACACAAGCTGTCAATAACTTCACAGGTTTTCATGATAGGTGAGCTAGTAAAAAGAAAAACACAGTATCAGTGATCTCTGCCTGCTTCTTCTTGCTCTGTTGACAGGCCACAACAGTCACAAAGCACCATGAGATACGGCCACATTCCAGAAATCCTGGTGTAGGGCATACTTATTTTTCTTCCAATCTACATCAACACCTCCGCTATCTGAAGATGGGCACTTCCAGCACTAACAACAAGGACAAATTTCTAATGGGGGTCTTTCAGCAAGTGTCTAAACTACCCTGCTGTCCAAGGTGTAGATGACTGAAGGATGAAGGAATGCAAGGATGCCAAATCCCATCCTCTGAACATCAACAAGGTCCTTAACCTCAGGCAACAAGCAGAAAAGGAAGGGGGAAGTTCATGGCAGCAGTTCCCCTGCTCTCAAACAGTGCAATACATACAAACAGTCACTCTCACGCAGTCTGACAAACTGTTTCAGGTCTGATCCTGGCTTCTCATTACAGGCCTTTTCTATAAGGACCATCTCCCACTCCCATCCTCCACCCAAAGCTTTGCCAGCCGTCATCCAACTTATCTGTGACCTGGCACAAAAACTCCTTCTAAGTTGCCCACATCAGGCATTGATCCTCAAGATTTCTCAAAGGACTGGGCTAAGGAGAAGTTGATAAAAGTTATTTCTGTGTATTTCCATATTTTCTGGAGTTTTGCTCTGAAGATCCTTAATGACTCTGGAATATGTTACCAAGAAAGCAGGAATTGTGAAGAATCAGGGGCAAAATGTCTGATTCATTTGGGAAACAGCTGAGAGGTTTTCTATATGCTAAGGGATGCTTTGGAAATAAAGGAAATCAGAAAAAAAGTACTGAGATGCCCCTTTCTGTCAAAACAGGCCATTTAAATACCCATCTCTCCCCCACATGTATGATGCTGAAAGTGGGAGCCAAGATGTTATGGGCTGGGGAGCAGGAAAAAGCAAAATGGAGAGGAATTCAATTTTTTCAAGCTCTAGGGTGCAGATAAAGTTTGTTGGGACTTTTAATGAACAATTTTTTGGTCCTTAAGAATCAAGGAGGCTTTCCAAGGCAGAAACCCAATTAAGCTTGTCACTGTTGGTTCATTTCTTAGAGGACATTTCTTCTCTCATTCCTTTTTCTTCTTTTAAACACACAAATAATTTCTACATCGGAGTTCAGATGTGTACAACAGAAGTCATCTATAAACGATCTCTGCCTTATGTATCTCACCAGAGTATAACACTAAGAAATAGGTTATTCCATTCTTAAATAACTGGTGTCTTTTTTCCACACGAGATCTGATTTGTCTTTACCATCTAATATTTTTACTGCCACAGATGTTAAGCCAGCATTTGTTTTCTAACAGAATAACTCTGATGAGAGGTGACAGCCTACACTGGGGTTGGTTGGATGCTTTTCCTCTGCAAGCGACACACTCACCTAGACTTTTGCAAAGAATGATGCACAAAGATTTATCTTCATGCATTTTTGTTTTGAAAGAATACAAAAGGCGACCATTACCTTGTTTGGGTATCCCAGGTATATCTTCAAATGTAAGTGTCCTCAGTGAAGGTCTCCAGAAGGCATAAGACTCTACCAGAGCTTCCAGTCCCATTCTATTTAGAACAAAACAAACACAGCACCATGAAAGCAAGCTGTATTTTATCACATTTCTCTCAAAAAAATATAGAAATCACTAATATTTCAGGATCATTTTGAAGTTGATTTTGCTTTTTAGGAAGGAACCCTGTGTCCTCATCCATGAGACCAGACTGTGATCTGCAGTCACCGGGTTGGCAGCAGGCAAAGAGTTTCCCAGTTCCACAAGTCTGGCATTCTATTTCGGTTTTGACTTTTTTGGAGTTTGGGGGTCAGGGATAGATGGACTTGACTAAAATGTCATTAAATATTTTCCTGGTACAAGATTTCCTTAACAGCAACTGCTCTAAGTGATCCACTGACAATTTCTGTTAAAACAGGATGCCCAGTCGTTACCAATGAGGTGGAAAATACAGCGCTTTTGTTATTAACATATATAAAGCAGTGTTGTGTCTTGGTTGTATGCTGAGCAAAATGCCTTCAGAAACTAAAAATATTCTGTCATTTTCTTTACACGGTGCCATGACAAAACAGAAATGACCACGTAGACAACCGTGGCAGACAATATTTAAAAGAACCTCTCTTTCCTGAAGGTAAAAGCTCATTTGTTTTCTGGCAGAATTTTACAAATAATGTACCTCAGAGGTATAATTTTGCTGGGTTTTTTGAGTGCTGGGCCCCAAAGGCCTGTTAAGTGTCAGCATCAGGCACACACCAAATACAAGAGCTTGCCTTTGAGCGGTGCCGCTCCGTAAACTGAAATTAAGCAAATAGCCCAGTTTGAAGCTACCAACGTGTTCTTCCGATACGGCTTCTTCCCCATTGCATTTCCAGCAGGATCACAGACGTATTTCAGGAAATAAAGTATTTATTAGCTGAACCTGGACTAAAAAGATAGCCTTCGCTTTCCGCAGTAATGGTGAATTTTCATTTCTAGTTGAAAGGGAGATAAAAGCCACCTCCTGGAGGAGTGTAGCCAAGGCGATAATTTATACAAGATGCCTTCGAACAATTTCCACATTTTATCACCACCCTAATTTACGCTATCAAATGGCCAAGTTTATTTAACAAAACAGTTATGTTTTTCCTGAAGTATTTAAAGGGAGAAATTCTGGTCCTTTCCTGAATAAAACTTTTTATAGGGTCAAACTTAAGGCCGAACTGAAGAATGAAACTATTCTCAGCACATAAATTCTGCTGCACTTTGCAAATGCACAGGGAATGCTTTTAAAAGGTGAAGCTACTGATTTCTGTAAAATAGCCTGTGGGACTGAACGGGAATGACCTGAAAGGGACTATATTTAATCAAACAGAATTACTGCATGCAGTGGTGCATAGTAAGATAGCTGCAATAATTAAAGCAGCAGTGAAAAGTCGGATATAGTGCTACCACAATGTTTTGTTTGTTTGTTTGTTTGCAGACTAAAATGTCTATCTTAGAAGTACAGTAGCTAGAACAATAAAGATACCCAAATCTTAACAATTAATTTCAATGTTCAGCAACGGAATGAAATAACAGAGTAGACCAGCAATTTAAATAAAAAAAAAAAAAAAGTAAAGTTTCCGTGACAATTTAAAAGCTGAGCTGCATTCCCAAACACATTTATTCAGTACCACACAGCTTATCAAAGAAAACAGCAATACTGACTTCAGTAAACCAACATCAATTTGCGATGGATGAGTTTGCAGAATCGTTTCTGTAACAAGAGATGCTACAGCAAAAGCTTTCAGACCTCATCTAAAGCCGGTTCCCAAGCATTTGTAGAGGCCTCCTAATCCATTTCTGTAAACTACGACTGCCTTTCAAATTCAAGTATCCTGCTTTTTTTCCTAATGCCTGAAACAAATTTATTCCTCTCAGCCAAACCAAAAAACCACTCTGAATAGCTCCAGTACTACAGCTGGATTTGCAGTGTTCTTGCTGCACCTACGTCCTCCTCGGGTAACACCAGCGCTGTCCCACCATCTTAAATCCCCTTAAAAAATGGCTTCCAAATGATCCTTTCCTCTCTGTTTTCAAGGGCATCTTTCCTTGTTTCTTAGAACATTACAGAAGAAATTGAAACCTTACTTAAAAATCAAGAATTTCAGAGGAGTCAAGGTTTCACACTTCTCTCCTTAGTACTTATTTTCCAGCTCTGCAGAAAGCACGCCCCACAGAGACACTGCCTTCGGGGCACATCCAACACCTTTTGCTTCTTCAGTCACTGCAGTTATCTGGAAGTTCCTGCTCACCTAAATTCCAAACTGGAAGGTGACAAAAGAGGACAAAACCCTATTTATGCCGATGCTTGGGGTGACCCTTCCAGGCCCTAGGACAGAGCTTGGCCAACTGTTTCTTGCTAGAAGACAAAAGTCTTAGAGAGCAGAAAATGAGGAGTGCGAACTGAAAAGACACTCAGAGTGAATTCCTGTGAATCTTTACAACCCCCAAAACCCCTGCCATAATTTGTTCATTGTCTGAAAAAATACTCTCGTTTGCTGCCCGGTCTCGGCATTTACGTAATTCAGGTGGAGGCTTTAATGCTGTAGCCTCTGCTAAAAGAGAAGCCCAGTAAAGCAGCTCCCAGAAGATACTCCGTGTTCATTCCCACCAGCACAGTCTGCTCCCTTCCCTGCGAGGCTGGGTCATAAATATAGCAGCTGTAGACACCAAACGCAATGTGGTCACTGGAACCGATGTGTACTATGCACCACAATTAAACGCTGCTTTTTTTAGCTGAAATGGTTTAACATACAATTCATAACAGGCTTAAGTATTTCGCATTAAACGGTCTTTGGATAAAATACCTCATCAGTGCTGGCAGCAGGGACTAGACCCAAGCCTCCGCTTTGCGCTACTCAGATTCCCCATTGCTATTTTGAAAGATTCATGGATCAAGAGAGAACAAGCAATTAATCAGCCCAACCGCAACAAGAGGAGGTGGAAACCAGGCTCGTTTCAAGGTCATCTATAGCCTTGTAGGAAAGGCATTCATCTAGAAAGGGGATTTAAAACTCCTTAGGCTAAGGAGACACTTCAACACAGCTCTCCCACCTCCTAGGCAAGTGTGCTAAACATAAGGTTACTGCAAGAGGGGACTTAGTTTCTCCCCCTTTAAGTAAAAGTGAGCCGTGCATCCATGCACGATGCCACTTAAGTGCAAGAAAGCCTGGGCTTACAGTTTGACGCTGGTATCTGCAATTTGTGTCACGGGCCAGGAGAAAGAGGAGATTTCGGGAGCAGCCTGAAATCACAGACCTGAGTTTGCATTAACGCCTTTTGCAGCCCTCACGGTGTCCCACCACTTCCACCGAAAGGAAACTCGAGCACACACATCAAGCCCTGTGCCATCCTGCTCTTGACCACGATGGTCAGAGGAGCAGGAACAACGGGAGCCCATCATGGAGAACTTCACTGGGAAACCTCAGTGCTCCCCCAGGGAGCCTGAGTTCCCAGGCTAATTTGTCTGTAAATACAGCTGTTCCCCTCTACCAGCCATCACAAACCCATTCTTGCCGGCAGGAACGATCCCACCTCCTTCCCCAGCACCTACCTGTTACGTCCCGAATCTCTAAACCCTTTGGCGAACGGATTCCTATCAATCTTCAGACGAGTTATCTGTCAAAATGATTAAAGAAATTACTACATGCAAACTCAGCTGAGTAACACCAAAAATTATTACCCTGACAGAATTAAGCCAAAGGTGGAGTAGAAACGTCTTCGTATTTGCATGCTTTAAGCCAGTTGTCCCAAAAAGCAGCGGAATAAGGGTCAGCCTTCTGATCATTACATTTGCAAATCCCCAGAGAAGCTAATAGGTATTTAATGCTACCAAATGGCAGGTTGGAATTCTTGAGAAAAATCTTCTGGCAAATGTCATTCTTCACCTGAGAGAGTATACTGCCCAACCGCAATAAAATTTAAATTAAATTTTATTTCTGTACGGGTCAAGAAGGAAACGTGAAAAGAGAGATTATCCCTGGGCTATTACCCTAAGTAAAAAACAGCAAACCTCCCCCCAAATGCTTGTAATTTATTTAAATCAGTGGGGTAGACATCAATTAATTACATTTCAGTATTTACATGGCTCTCCTGCTCTTCCCTTTGTAAAGATATCAAGGCATATATAGTTTCCCAAAATAAAGCTGTAATAACTTACATGGAATTAATAAAATATCACAAGCCAACACTAACTATGGTGTCACTATGTTTAATACTTAAACAAGTGGTAATAAGGGCCAAACACTGGAGTCACACAGCCCACAGCTTACTGTTGACTTTGAATTGTGTGGACCCAGACAAACTGCAGTTAATAATATACGCTGAATGCAGTTAATGAAAACGACTGCAACTTTCTTCTGACCTCAGCTTCTCTGTTAAGGTCCTGGGAGTCTTCAAATCACTGGAGTCAGGACCAAAAAATGCTTTAAAAATTCTATCCAGACATGTACCTACACTTAAAAGGCGCAAAGCCAGCTTCAAAAATTAGAGTGCTCTCTATCTTGTGCTCCAAGGCTGTATTTACAATTAAGACACCATTAACTATGCTAATTAGACTGTGTGATCTCCATAATAAGAATGGCTTTTTACATGCAGCATCTAGTCCACCTGGCCTGAATTCTCAGCTATATCCCCCAAGCACTGCTGCAACACCGTTAGTAAAAGCCATTTGTCCTACCAAAAGGGTTCAGGCAACGCTTATTAATCATAAGTGGCGTAATAAATTTTTCTCTTTTCTCCAATCTCTTCCTTCCCTGACTAGTCTGAAAAGCCTGTCAAGTGCTCTAAGCAGAAATCCCACGTTACCTGTTGATTTTGGTACGCCGTGACAGTAGTGAAAACTGTCTCTGGAAAGGAGAAGGCTTTCACCCCTTCTCCCGAAGGGATGGGCTTGACAGGGGACAGATCATCTCCACAGTCTTTTCGGATGACGTGGACACGGGGCTGATATTTATGCATCGAGTGAAGGATAATCTATGCAGTCGTGAAAGGAAAAAGATAACATTTATTAGAAAGGACACCCTGCTGTTTCAGGACTAATAGCTTTTTGGAACAGATCGTGGTATGTGTTTACCATGCCACTTACTGGAAATCAAATGTTTTCTTTAACCTCTGAAGGTTCTTATTACAGTAGTCTAATCCCTGTGCATTTATGTTATTGCCAACCCTAAGCATTTAAAAATTACGACTCAGGAGCTCCAAATTGAGCGACTGGTTCAATTGAGACTGGCTCAAAAAAAAAAAAAAAAAGAAAAGAAAAAAAAAATCAGGGGTGAAGTCCTGGTCCCACTGGAATTAGGAAAGTTTTGTCCCTTTTTTTCCACTGGGGTCTGGATTTGATCTAAGAGGATTAATAGCAGCAGCATTTGCCTTTTGTTTTCAGAACCTTCAGAATATGCTTGGAGCAATTTTCCTCCTGATATCCCAAAGGCTGGAATCATATCTTGTTTTGAACACACGCTAGGACTCTCACACTCTGAAGAAGCAAAAATTTCAGAGTAAAATGCTACCAAAATCCCAAACTCTACCCATACACAAACCCCTCCCAGCATACAAAAGCTCAATTAAGAATAGCAGATAAATGAGAAGTATATGAACTCATAGTGCATAAAATTAAACACAAAAAATACCTTTTTGTATAGTTCCTAAATTTTAGAGGAGATCCAAAATACAGAATTTTCCCTCCATTTTCCTCCATTTCAGCTAACCACTACTAAAATAGAAGATTTCAAGTAAAATAAAAATAATTGGAAGCTCAACTATTATTGTTGGAAGGCCTAAGAAATTAGCAACTCAATAAATAAATAGTCCTATGGCTGTTGGCCTGTGGAACCCCTAATCAACGTTCAGGGGGAGCTTTTTAATTTCCTGCTCCTTGAGCAGCCTCAGAACGTGCATGAGCTGAGGCGCTCGGCAGAGCCCCGGTGCCAGACACCGTGGAAGTTCATTCATCCAAATGACACAGAGGACATTACATTCATTTGGATAAGCTCGAGTTTGGCTAGTTTCATGCGCTTGGTCCTGGCCAGATGACATGGCCCTCTTTCAGATAAGCCAAGTTTCTGGATAATCAGGGGTTTTATTAGCCTGCAAGTAAGGTTTTGACTATGACATCAGAGGCTCCAACTAATATACTTAGGGAGTGCCCTATGGATGTCTTCGTATGAAGCCTTTCCCTTCCCAAGTTCCTGAAATCTTGCGCAGAGCAAGATTTTTATCATGCAAATGTGTATTCTCTTTTACAACACTCCTTTCAGTTCCCCGCTGGCAAAGATGCACGAAATGAAAATGCAGAGAGGACAGCACATTCCTCACCCCGTTTTCCTGTGAACACCCACCGATACCAGGGGAGATACTGGTGCAACAGGATAAAGGAAAAAATGATCAAGGACAGCTCTGTCCCACTGCTCAAACCCATCGTTGCTCGGTGCCATGCCCCTTGCCCGGGTGCCTCCGAGCGTGCCATGTCCTGCTCCCACCTCCATTACTTCACCCCATCACCTCTGAGATGCAAACTACCACTTGCCTACATGCAGTGACAATCCAGAACATCTCTGCTCATGTACCCAGACAAGTGAAGTCACAGTAGGATGGAGATCACCATCTCCCACTCCTCATGTGGGTAGCTATTACAGCTAAATGGATCCTTGGCATCTCTTAAGAGCAACCTGGTTTGGCTCTGCTATCCTGAAGTTTCCATCCTTGACACACCATTAAATAATTAACGAATCTATAGCAGGGTGTATTTTTTTTTTCTTGATTTTGTACCATGCCATAGGATCTTTGTTAATGATCAGGACTCTGAATTCTGAATAAATAATGCATAACAGCAGAGCCCCGATGAATTAAAGAGCAACGCTATGTAGATAGGACATAAAAGGAGAGGGAGATGCAATGGCCACTCTGAAAACCCTGTAGCGCTGTTATTTTAAGCATCACCTGAAGTTACTGTGATGAAAAAGCTGAGGAAAATGAGATTCTGCTTTTCATTTCATGTTGCTTGCACATTCAACAGCACAAACGGGCTTTAACAGTTTATCTGCAGAACCAGCAGCTTTCCCTTCCTACCCTTAAAAGCCAACAACAAAAAACACAACCCTGACCAGAGCAAACCCCACCAAACACCGAGCACGAGCTGGCATGGCTTTCAACCCACAGTTGAGAAGCTTGTTGCTCCCTACAAACCCTTCACAGATGACCCGACCAAAAAAAAGCACTTTTGAGGGGAACAAACTTCTCCTGGCAAATGTAAAATTCCACTTCAGCTGTGGAGACATGATTGTCAGACAGATGAGGCGGCAGCAGGGCAAGGCTGGGAGAGCAGAGGTGGCCAAGGCAGACACCCAAAAGCGGGGTTACCTTCAGGATTAGGGCTTTTGGGAGATGCTGCCATGATGAGGACCCAGAGGTGACCCTGAGCTCAGGAACCACCGTGGTACAACCATCCCAGCCAGCACAAGCCAGAGCCTGACCCTCTTTCCTGGGGGAGATACCGATCCCCCGGCAGCTCGGCGGTGCACAAATCACCATGGCCACCCCTCCACCTCCACGGGTGCTCACTTTGATGTCGTTTTTCCCAAAAACCACCCCAAAATTCTCCTTCGTCCTCCCTGCAAAGCCCGTGCATTCAGGCTTTCTGCAGTCAGGGAAGCGTGTGGGGCTGAAGAGCACGGCTTCCCTTTCCACGAGGACAAAAAACTGCAAGTGCAAATGCTGATGTTTCCCAGCTTTTCATTGTCACAAGAACATCTAACTACCCATTGACTGTAAGCAGAGATTGCTTCCTTGGAGCCAAGTCTGGGCAGAGTAACAGCCCGCCTCTGCTTCCAGCCTCACCCCACTTTCAAATGGGGAAAAAAAAATTAAATAAATAAAAATACCAACCACCAAGGAACAATTAACACGCTAACAGCCTCATTTTCACTAAAAGTTAAAAGATGTTTCTCTGCATCAAAAAATACTCAGTTGAAAAGCATGGAAAATAGCATCAAAAATATTGACTTTTCCCCCCTCTACTGAAATCCGGATTAAAAACTGCGTTAACATAGAAAAAAAAATCAGCCAGCTCTAACCAGCCGGAGGGAGAGGCTGCTTTGACAATGCAGCACTCGCTCCACGGAGGAGAGGGGGATGAGAGGCATTAACAAAGAGCACCCCAAACACCCACTTCTCAGTGTCAACTGCAAAATGCAGGTTTGCTTTTCCTTCCCGTCGCGGCTCAGATGAAGGACACACGGTGTGTGTCTTAAGGGTGCCATAGGGCCTTGACACCTCTACAAGCTCACAGTCTTCCCAACGTAGGGAATTCACCCTGGGACACCCTTTTGAGGTCAAAAATACGCTGGGCAAACATATCCTTGCAATTTTTGCTTGATGTCCTCAGCCTGGGAGTGGAACCCTGTGCATCAAAGGGTGTCCTACGTGCAGAGGTACTCCAAAATCTCCCCGCAGAACAGCGCTATAAAATCCCGTCGTCACAAACTCCCACTCAAAACACTGATGAACGTCGCAGCAGGCAGCGAGGAGCTGCTGGAAAGCCTTCGAGCAGCCAAGCAAGACATCTTAGAGGTGGCTGATCTCCTCTCACAAGGAGCTAATCCCAGGCCAAGGCGATGCGAGGGGACCTGGTTGCCACCAACTATGGCCACAACTGAAATACTGCAGAGGAAGACTACCTGTTTGCAAATCCCATCCCCGTTCCCATGGACGTGGGTCGCTTTTCTCACTCATTCCAAGAGGTAATACTCTGGAATAGGGTACGAGGGCCCTGGGTTGATCTCGTGTGAGCTCCCTACCTCGACGCCTGCAAGACCAAAACCTAGCCCTGGGATTGTAAACACAAAAACTCTGCCAAAGCTGGTACCTCTGAGGGGCACGGTTAGAATAAAGGAACAATTTTGACAAGACCCAAAGCCCCAGAGCCAGTCAGCATGGAAAGCACACCCCAAGAACAACAACTAAAGCCCGACACTGCTTGAGCTACTGGAGGAATGATGGCAGAGTGTGGAGACCCCACTGAGGTTTCTCTCAGCCATTCTGCCTAAGCAGGAGGGGGGAAAAAAACAGCTTTCTAATAATCTAAAATACACCCTATCTCCCATAGAGGGGTGGGAGAGTCAGAACACGCGACGTAAAAGCAAGCATTCGAGGGACAGTCCAGCCTTGACCCCTAGCTCTTCTAATCCCCCATCCCTCCCCTGGTACCCTCTTGAGAAAAATGGTTCCTTCCTGCTTATGAGAAACAATTGTTTTTTATATTCATCACAAAATATGATTATTCGTTTTCCATTATTGCTGGAGGCATTCAGAGGCTACATAGCTTTTTCAATACAGCATTCCACACTACCATAGCTTGAAAAGAAAAAATGTACCCATTGGAAGAGACACTTTTCTGCTTTCTGCTTTTGCCTTTTCTGGTAATTATGAATGACATGTTTGCAATTTCCCAGATTTGAGAAATATGAAATTATTTTACAGTCATCCTTCTTTTGTCCTTTTATTTTAATACTTAAATTTCCATTTTGGGGAGGAGGGGCGCTGCCGTAGCTCTGAATCAGTTCAATGTGTCTCAAATCGCTGTCCGAGGGCTTTGCCTCACGAGCTTCCAACTCGAAACACTTAACTAAAGACCAGAAAATTTATATCCCCCCACATTGTGAATAACGGTGTGCTGTGTACACTACACAGGTTGCGGTTCAGAATAGAAACAAAGCTGGGATCTGGGAAAAATACAGCGATACGATTCTCTGCTTGTAGCCGAGATTTCAGCGCGGTTCGGGGCTGCAAAGCTCAGGGGTGGACCACGGTGCCCAGGTGTCGCCCCTCCGAAAGGAGGGAGTGGAAAACCCACATTTCACCCATTGGCACCCGCTTCGCTTTTTTAAGCCCTTCCAACAGAGCCAGGACCCGGAGGAAGCGACTCCCACTCAAGAGGAGTCGCCGGGAAAAACTGAGGGAACCGAGTGGGTGAACCTCGGCTGAGACGGGCACGGCCAAAGGAGACCCCGTCACCCTGACCCTGGAAAGAAGCGACGTCAAACGTCTTTCTTACAAGCCCTAAAGAAAAGCAGCCCTCACTCAGGAGATGGGAATACCCCCACATTCTTCCGAAGGGAAAACGCAATAAAATTATGAATGGTGTTATAAAAAAGGGAGGCGCTTTTTTGCCTCAGTAACACAAAAGTTGTAGCTTCTGCACCATTTGACCGGAGCTTCACTTTAATCTCCTTTGCAAACACAAACAGAGGGGGGAAAAAAAAAAAATCTCATACCTAAACTTGGATTATGTTTTGACAAAATACCCGGCTTAATGTCACAGAGTTACAACTACACTGAAAGGTGCACGTAGTGTCTTTGTGCCAGGTACGTTTTCTTTCACTCCCTTCCGCGAAGGGGAAAGTATCCTGGTTAATAAATGGGGCTACGCTAAGGACAATGGAATCCACATCCTGTCTCAAAACTTGCCTCCAACATCTTAAAACTCTACCACTTGGAACCCGATGCTCCTTCTGAAAGGAAGCCAACATTTGCCGTTTATTACGGGATTCTGCAAAAATTGAAGACTGACTAAAAACGATTCCCGGTTTTTTTAATTGTTTCCTAAGGTGTCGAGTAAAACTATTTTAGGGATTGCTGGAAAGATACTGGCTTACATCTGTCATGTTTCAACAGTTTTGAAGAGAAAAGGAAATATTAACATAACACATTTTGTCACATTAGATAATGTCATAACTAAACAATTTAGAACTTGCAAACAGAACACTCGTACTGCATACGTCCTCGCCAGTTTTTTCAGGAGTAATGAGCCTCAGCTGTGAAAGGGTCTTGCTTCATAAGGTATGTAATAAATCATTATCGGAGCAAACCCAGCTCCCATGTTGTTGGCTTTTTTTTCTTTTTTTTTTTGACTGCAATTATTAACACCTCATGGGATTTCACACAAATGCTTAGGTTAAGAAAATAGTTAAGTGTATTTTTATTCACATGAAGTTATTACACGCTATTAATGTTTCTTCTAGCCACTTGTGAATTTAAGCGTCCTGTTTGATCGGAGCAGAAGTTGCGAGTAACACGCTCGGTGGGAAAACATGAGAGCAATTCTGCCCCTTCGTATTAGGCAATTTAGCCTTGTAAAGTCTAGCTTTGCAGAAGGAGTTCTGTTTTTGAGGGGGGGGAGTAAAACAGCAGGCTCTAATAAGCAGTTAATTATCGGAGCAGAAAGTAAGCAGATTTTAGATCTGGACGGTAAAGTTCCAAAACAGCTTTGAAAAGTCAAGCCTATTTCTGGCACCCTGGAGCCGTACGTCAGAGTCTCCCCGGGCTGAGCAATGTGCCTACATATAATCCTGCAGAAGAGCGAGTACTCACATGCCCTTGATCGTCCAGCTCGTTATTGGTGAGCTTCAGTTTGTCGAAGCTGATCACTTGTCTCATCCACGTCTCCCCAGAGGCGGGTGAATCGGGGTGAATATAAACACGAGGCGGCACCGGGGAGTCAGCGTTACCAGCCACCATCCACTTGGAGCTGTGATAAACATACCTACAAAAAGAAAGCAAACACCTAGAGCCACAAAACCCCCGGATAATTCATCAGACCCAGTCCGTATTAATAAATCAGAGCCCAGACGTACAGCGAGAAGCCACGAGCCAACACAACGTGAAAGGACGACAAATAAAAGTGGTGGGTTTTTGGGTTTTTTTGGTTTGGGGTTTTTTTTTCCGACTCTCGAAAGACGGTTCTGGTGTCTGCAAAAGTAAGGCTCTGATCTGACCTTGGTCGTCTTGAAAATCGGTAACAGCCTTAAGACCGGGCTCCGCGCCGAGCTTTAAGCTGGTGCCCGCTCATTGATTGCCGCAGCTCCGCTCGGGGCAGGCATCAGCAGGCAGGGAAGAATCTGCTCCCTCGTTTATCAAATCGAGTAGTAATTCCATATTTGGAAGGTTTAACATGTTGAGTCTAATATAAGAGTCTATAAATAAAGCTATCGAAGGGAAAGAACGTTATGATTGGGAAAAATAATGAAACTATGTCAGACTGCGCTCTTGCTATTCCTGCAAGACCATATTAATTTTCTTGAATAGCGTTGCAGAAAGGCTTAAAAATGAAAAAACACAGCCCATATTTCATTTGATAGGCCAATGCTGACAAAGTTATTTTCTAATAAAAATAGTGCCTGCTTTGGTAGAAAACTTATTTTGAAGGCAGACACTTCACAGGGCAATTTTAAAAGCACCAATTAAAAACTTCAAGGTGTTTTTTTTTTTCAAGTACAGTAAAATTCCAGTAATTCAGCTATACTTCTTAATAAAAACAAGGAAAACTTTATCAAATCGTTCATTTGTACAATTCAGTTCCTTATTAGAAAAGGACAACCAATATAATTGGAAATGAAAACAAAATGACCCAATACACGCATCACTCCGTGCAACTCGTATCAGGCTGTAAAACTAAGATCTGGAATGGGGGTGAAACCCTCTCCTGGAGACAAGTTCTCAACCCCAGATGGCAGAGCCAACTGTTGTAACAGTTTTCATTTATTTTAATGTCTGTTGGTTTAAACTAAATACACGCTTTCCCTACAAAAGTAAATAAAGTCATAAACACACATAAAATATGCTGAGCAACAGTTTCAGCTTCCAAGTATTTACAACAAGGTCTGATTTTGCCAGAAATCTAGACCTAGCTGTAATATTCTTCATTTCCATTTAGTTTTGCTGCCTGACAGCTAAAGCCCGGGCTCCGTGTGTGACTGAGGCTGTATCTTTCAAATGGAAAGATCTGCAAGGCAGTTTGTGAAGCCACACGAACAGCCAAAGCTAAAATAACAGTCAGCAGTAAAAAAATAAAAATAAAAATAATAATCATAGATTGCACAGCAAAGAATGAAAAGCGAAATTAAGGGAAACAAGTGAAACATTAATAGTTGGCGAATTGGCGAGAAGGTTAAAGGCGTGGTACATGATTACAAAAAATTTAAGTTTGCCAACTGAGAAAATAGTGCCCTTCATACAACTTTTAAAAGTTACTTCAGTTATCTGGGCACCACCTATCACACTGGGCAGACAGTGCAGATCGTTGTGACTGTATTTTAAATGAAATATTAAACAACTCATAGTCCATATAAGCTTTCTTTGATTTTTAATATTAACCTTTTTATTCAATTCGGAATAGTCACTTTGCCTTTTTCTATGAATTAAGGGATTGCTCAGACCTTCTAGGAATGATACGCTCGGGTTGCTGGGGAAATGCACACGTGCAACACGAAGCACGAAAAGGGATTTCACTTGAGCTGCACTGCATTGGTTCAAAAATAAATAAAAAAAAGGATTTTTTCTCTATAAGACAGTCAGAAAAGCCTCCCCTGACTGGATGTGCTGGGCATCCTCAGCACCGGTATCTGCCACCTTGTTGAAAACCACAAAATTTAAAATAGTCCCGAGAAATGTCTTACACGCCGCACGAGAAAAGGACAAAATTGCAGTCAGTGGGGTAAGGACACGCAAAATAAAAAAAAAAACCACACGGGGCTGCGTTTCCTTAGGAAACGAGGAGGCATTCCTGCAGGACCAACCTCTCAGTCTGAGTCTGGAATATTCCTGGTTGTACCATTGTATCTGCAGCGGTTTTCCCCGTGTTAGGCTAAGTACAGGGTTGAAACAATCAAACCAGCAATTCATAAGGACCTGATCCTGCCTCCACTGAACTACTTGGCCAAGCTCCTCCTGGCTTCTCCGGAGCCTGGGATGGCCTCTGTAAAACAAGACCTACCAACCATCTACAGGAAAGAACTGCTGAGGACCCGATCCTGCAAACTTTTCTATCTGGACCAGTGGTTTCAGCAGAGTCCAACAACCTCCCTCGAAACTCAACTGCCCTGGAAGCAGTCAGGCTTCCAGCACGGAATTCCTACCCTTAAATGTTGGAAGAACAACCACTTTTGTTCCTCACATTATTCTTCAGACAATAACGCCATTAATTCTTTAAAAGGCAGGAATTAGAAACGTTACCCTTTGTGATATTTGGTAAGCCACCAAACATCTGAGTGATAAACAGCTTTTAAATTAAATGATATAATCAATACAAAGCGTGACCAAGAAAGCTTGTATGCCCTTAAATCAGACATTAATGCTATTAATGTTATTTATTATTGTTAACGCCATTTAACACTAGAAAAAAATGTGCATTTTTGTCTGAATTTGTTAATAGGAAAAACCGAGGAGGACTAAGACACGATACGATTTCCTGACCGCACTGGAACCGCGCTCTCCGAAAGCCAAAACCTGAGCATCTGCCCACAAAACATAAGGCAAATGTATAAAGAGCTTCAACAGAAACTTTAGTCGGTTTTGCATACTTGGCACAATTTATGCTTTTTTTTTTTTTTTCTAAATGCACTGGGATGAAAATAGGAATCTGAAGGAGAGTTAAACACGATCTTCAGCTAATTTATATAGTGTTAATGTTTGCTTCCAATAGCCAAGCTCCCTATGGCTTGCATTGGATGTTTTTTTTTCTTCTTTTTGCCTTAAATTCACCATACCTGTATCTTTTGTTATCCACTGGCACGATATCCATGGCAATATAATACTGCTGATGTGGGTCTAAACCTGAGATCTTCACTCTCATTGCGGGAAACATCCGCCTGAACATGGAAAAAGAGAGGTCATTTTTTAATATGAACCAGACTCGGGAATGGTTGTTTAGGAAAAGTAACCGGTTCGTGGGATTTTTCTCGTTCTTCCTTTTAGCCTACAGAGTCCTTTTGGCCGATTATAGTTACACAGCCATGAAATGGGCCCATCCGATATGTCAAAACAGATTTTTAAAGTGCATTTACCCGAACAATGCTTCGTATGTTTTGGGATCCGCTTTGGGAGTACAGCTATTACCGCATCATTTCGGCTGTATTGTGAGACGGTAAATCATTTGGGTTCGAGCCTTCGCTTTAGCCGGACGCTCATTTTAAAGCCCGTTTGGGATACTCTATAAGAAATGTATTTCTGGAGAGGTGCAAAGAGCCACCTTCAACCCAGGAAGACCCAAGACTTGCAGAAAACTGCAGCTTCGGCTCCAAGTGACAGCAGCAAAGGGTGCCCCCTTTTCTGCAGCAGCAAATTAGAAAGCTAAATCCAGGGTGACACAATTATAAGACGGCAAGGATGCCGAGTTATAAAAGCCAAGGTGCCATGCTGTAACCCAACAATATGGTCTTTATTGAGCCGGGACTTCCTGTCTGCAACTTACTAAAGGTGAAGTGCAAGAGCTGCTCTGTCTTTGAAAGGTATAGTAAAACTTCTTTATTGAAAGCAGAAACGAATCTGGGAGGCAATTTCTAAAATAAAATACAACAAAATAAAAAAAAAAGACACTTTCACGATTTAGCTCCTTCCGCAGAGAAAAAGGAGTAATTAACCAGTGCGGTGGTTTTAACGTTAAAAAAAAAAATGCATTCCTTAGCTCGCGTTTGGCATGCCTTTTATCAAGAAAGTTCATTCTTGAAATAAAAAAAAAATAAATTAAAAAGGAAACGTCCTAGTGACGAGCTGACTGGAAGCTAATGAAAGGTACTTTTCTGTATTTTATAAACCTGAAAGCCATTCCAGTTTATTCACTATTTGCCGCTGTTCTAAAATATATATATATATAAATCAATTAAAAGTCGTTACGGGAAAGAAAAAAATCCTATCTCCGTTATTTCTGAATAAGCAGGAGGGTAAACCTGACTGCGGTTAACTAGTTTTCGCTTTTATTTCAGTGCACCTGTAAGATAAAACAGAAATTCCCCGACTGGACTCTCTTAAGACAAATGTTGCTTTGTGCTGTTCGAGACTGCGTTTCCATCATTAATAAAGCCTCTCTGAAAACGTAGAAGGCACCATATGGATCCAATAAAATATGTTTTTGTAATTTCTAATAAGTTCGGATACTTTTATACTAGCCAGGTTTTTACCATGTGTATCCACGGGGAAAAAAAAAAAAAAGAAGAAAAGGAAAAAAAAAAAAAAAAAAAAATAAAAAATAGGGGAAAGTTTTGCCTTTAGAAGGA
>JAOXJM010000023.1:83673943-83714235 GCA_026413425.1 Tringa solitaria | reverse complement strand
TGGTGTAGGGGAGAACTTTGTAGAGTAGGGTAGATGGTTGGACTCGATGATCCCACGGGTATCTTCCAACCTAAATGATTCTATGATTCTATGATTCTATGATTCTATGAATACAAATATACGTATATGCATATAGAGCACTTCGGCTGGGCAGGAGGGGCCGTGCGTTTAGACGGATGAGCTCTTGGTTACGATTGCCTGCTCTCACCACGCTCATGCGCCCCTAAATCCATCGCTTGACCCATGAGAAGCCTCGCTGAAGGGGCGGCAGGGGATGCTGAGGGGTGGGATGGGGGCTGAGAAACCCCCTGGCAGCAGGGGCAACACAGCAACCTCCCTGCCAGCGTGTGGCACAAGACAGGGTGAGGGCCTCAGTTGGCATCTGCCCCAAGCACCCCACTCCAGGGGACGTGAGGGGGTACACAGCTTCCCTGCCCCCCTGCCTGACCATGGCTGCAGTTTTGGGGGTGCACGTACCCCTGGCCTTCACCTCCAGGGATGTTCTATAGGCACAAACTTCCCCACAGGCCTGGGGTGTTAGCTGGCATCTGCCAGCTCTCCAGATCCATTGCTTCTGTGGAGGATGCATAACAGAGAGAGCATGTTTTGCCCTTACAACCTTGACCAGCGGTGAGAGAAGATAATGCTGAACTCGATCCCTTCAGCTGGGGAAGGATGGTGCTGTGTGGGAAGGGGAGGGGGCAAATAAAAGAGGGGCTTTGGAAGGCTCTGAGGACCCCAGGCTTTAATTTACAGCAATTTTTGTCTTGCATATAAAGAGAAGATAAAGTAAGTTGTGAAAAACCTCAAAATGCGTTTTAAGTTTTATTCTTTTTCTCTTCCTTTGAGCTGGAGACGCTTGAATTCATGACAACCGAGATGGTTTGCTTTATGAATAAGAACATCAACTACCCTATTGTGTCCCGTCACAGTACCCTGGTATTTCTACATCCTCTCTAAGGTCCACTTTCAGGCTTGGAGGAATGTGATCTGGGAATTAGGTTTTTGGACCATTTTGTTTCCATTTTGCAAATGCAAAGATGCTACAGTGAGACACACAGTGGTTTCTATTTCTTCCTCTCCATAGGCATGTTTGACTCCCATTGACACTGATGTGAGTTATGCACATGTCTAAAGAGGAGAAGGGGGTCTTAGATCTTTTTCTCATCGTTTACATGAGATCAAAGGAAATCAAATAGAGTTAATGAAGGGCCAGATGGTGCTTTATTTGTGCTCTGGAAGACGGTACAAGAGAATGGGAAGGAATATCTGTAGTTTAACCTGGCAAAGAGGAGGAAAACTTACTATCTCATTTAATGGGCACGGAAGCAAGTATGCCATATCTTCAGAAGTGGGAAAGGTTTGCTTGTTTTCTCTCCCTCAGCAGATCTTGGATGCAGGCTAGGGTTGCTTTTGGAAGGCGTCGATTGAAGGGATTCCAGACTCTGAAATCATTCACATTTTGTTCTTTTTTGGAAACACAAATTTCTTTGGACCCAGGCAATCCTTCGGTTTTTGCTTTTAAGCCATAGGATATGGGTGCTCCTCCAGTCCGTGGAAAACATGTAATCCAAGCTGCTAGGGGGAGGCAGGGCTGTGGAGGCAGGAGAGCCTTTGATTTGGATCCTCGCTGCGAGCCAGCCTTTGGCAGGAGAGGCACAGGATGCCGTAAACTTCACCCACCATGCGCGCACGGAGCGACTGGCGTCCCAGAGGATGCAGACAGGGTTGGGACCATCCCGTCCTGCGCCTCTGTGCCAGCTCTGAGCCCTTTTCCCCCCGGCTGCCGGGCTCTGTCAGCTCCAGCTGCCCCCAGTACCTTCAGAGAGGAGGTTATAGCCTTGGGCAGAGCCAACGACAAGTTACTTTTGCCCTCACGGCTGGCAGGGTTATCCCAAAAGAGGTGGTTTCTTTGTAGACCTTGCTCTGGTCCTGCCAGGCTCTTTCTGATGTAGTGTACCCAAAAAATGTCTTCCTGGTTGGCAACTGGTGGGGAAAACGGAGACATTTTTGCTGAGGATGACACCAGCCCGTGCTGATCTTGCAGGGGTGAGTCTGCGGGGGCAGTAGGGGCCATCTTATTACTTGTCCTGCCGGCGTCCCATCGTTGTCTTAATGCATGACATGCTTATTCGAGGACAACTTAGCACCAGGCCACAGATTTCCCAATAGCTTGATGTCATGTGTTGGCCTTGCACGATATTGTAATGCCAGCTGACAAAAAAAGTCACTTTAGTGATGTTCCCCAAAGGCTCCTTTTGTTGACAAAGTAGCTCTCTGGATTTGGAAGGCTTTGCAGTTGAGCTGAAGGCCTGGAGGCTTTCCTGTTTTAAAAGCAACGGGAAGAGATGCAACTAACATCTGTACATTTGTTTAAGGATGCCAGAAATTGTTTGTGCTTATGATTTCTTTTCAGAAAATTGTATCAAGATTACTTTAATAGCAGTATAGCCCCATCTACTCTTTGCCCCCTGGTACAAACCTAACATTACAGCTCCAGCTGACATTATTTCCACCTGCTTTAAATGTGTTCATGTGCCTCTAATCCTGTGTGCAGCTTCACATTTGTACCCATTTCCTGTATTTTATAGGCACATGTGGTATGTCGAGGTTTGGAAATGTAAGCCCTCATTTTGTGCTGCTTGTTTTTTAACATTCATTTTCCCTGGCTGTGCTCCTCGTTTCAAAAAAAAAAAGAAAAAAAGAAAAAAAAAGAAAAAAGAAAGAAAGAACAAACAATTCTCTTTTTTCCCGGTGAGGTTTAAGAAAAAACCTTGAGAACTTCCTTGTTCTTTTATATATCTAGCACTTTTATTGAGTGAGTGTGCAGTAATTTGGTGGGTTTACTAAGTAACTTGACAGTTAATGGGATACATCTGCAATAGATTCCAAAATAACTGGCTGCTTAGAAATATGGAAAAGACTAGCATTCTCACTCCTTTCTGTTCTTCTGAGAAATTCCTATCTTATTCAGCTCCATGGAAGTTGAGATTCTATTAAAGATCCGTATACGCCGAGAGCTGCTACCAACTGTAATAAAACTCATTAGAGCTGACCCTTCCAAAACTGCTATTATATATTAGAAAAATATTATGGATTTTAATCGAAAGGATCTAAGAAGCTACAGTAAAAACACACAAAACCATACACACACCTGGAGCTACACAGTGGCTTTATGAGGCTTGGGAGCATAAAAGAAACCTCAGCCGTGGAAGAACGAGTCCAGACTTCATTTTCCGCAGACAAATTGGCTGCTTCACGTCAGTGACCCATACTCATGTGCTTACTCGCTCCTACAAAAAGGGGGAGAATAGCAACACCAACAATCCTTCAGCTGGTGCACCGTGACCCCCAGAAGGGTTGGGGAACCCTTTGGTGTGAGGGGATTGAGACTCAGTCAACTGGGGATAGAAATCTCCGAGGGGAAAACCCAAGCCAGCAATCCCATACCCCCAAGAAAATTTCTGCATTTCCTAAACCGACTTCTTCAAGTCACAGCAGCCAAGAGCTTCTCCATCCTTTACATTCAGCTGGATTTTTAGGGCTTGCCCCCACTAGAGGGAAGCCCGTGGCAGTGTGAATCCATGGGAATGAGCGGGATGGGAGAGGAAAAACAACATTCATGGTGGAGATGCAGGGCTTGAGTGGATGTAGTGTCCTGTGGTTCCTGAAAAAAGAATAAAGAAGAAAAGAGATGAAGGAAACTGAGCAGAGCTTTCCTGTGGTTGAGTAACTTCCCATACGAGGGGTCAGTTGATCTAATATCTTTCCTGCAGCCCAAGTTAACTTTAATTTGCCATATTTTAGATGGTTTCAGACAGGTATTCCATGGTGATGAAGACAAATGATTTTGGTAAATGGTTGATATGTCACGATGCCCTCTGTGGCACCCGTGTGTCTAGCCTTGCAAAGCGTGGGTCACTTTTCACTTGTTGGGGGTCAAAAAGTTGGTAGTGGGAAGACCTTCATCAGATTCCTTCTGCAATTTGCAAACAACTTCCCTATAGTGCCTTGCCAAATGCTGTTTAAAGCCCCGACACGCGTCTGTTTATTCATTAGAGTGAACAGAAGGGTAGAAACATGGTGCTAATGTTTATGTTCCAATTAAAGAATCCATTTATGTTGCCTCACTTAAAAATATTCTCCTCAGAGAAAATATGAACCCAAAGCTGATTTATCAGGTTTAAATTTAAGAAAACTATATTGTCAGAATAACCACACATTCCTTTTTGCACCACTTTTGAAATCTGTTTCCTATTACCATCTCTGCATCAGACAAATACAACCAAGTTATTTACAGGCTGTGAAAGATACTAAATCTTTTCAGAGTAATGTTACATTGGATCACAAATTCTCACTTTTAATAATAATTGACAACAAACTAAAGCTAAAGGATATTCACAATTAGTAACAACAACACATAATGCTCTCCCAGTGCCTTGTATCTTCAAGACCTTATGCAGGCATAAGCTGCTGAAGTCTTATTAACATTTACTTTGGAAGGATGTTAAATATTGTTATCTCCCTTTTACAGATGGTGAAAGAGGCTCAGTAGGGTTGTGACTTGCCTAAAAGCCTCAGAATAGTTTAATTGCAGAAGTGAGACCAGAACTGGCGAGCTCTTGGCTTCTACTGGTGTGAGAGAGCGAAACACGTTTTTAAAAGCATCCAGTGACTTCGGAATCCCGGTTTCCAGCGCACATCAGGGCTTGAGCGGCGCTGGGGCAGCACAGCTCCTCGGGGGCGCCTTGGGCTCCCGGCTCCCATTAACTTGGAGTGATTCTGGAGCTCTTGAAAAAAACTCCTTTCGGTCCTTGGAAGGAAACGCACAACACCTGTGATTCATAGGAGCGGCGCACGGAGGGGGCAGAGCAAAGGCTGGGAGCTTTGGCCAGCCCCACGTGCGGCTCAGCCGTGATTTCAGAAGCCGGAGGGCAGAGCAGGTCTTCCAAGGATGAGGAGACCCTGAGGGGGGGGTGGGGAAGCCAGCAGTGCTGCCAGCTCTTCTCCCTGACATGATTTTCTCAGGAGCGGAGCCAGGAAAGATCTGAAGGCAGAAATCCAGCCCCCCCCCCTTATAAATTTCAGCTCTGCCTTTGGGAGGAAGATCTCCTCGCCTGGCCCCTTGAGCCTTGCCCTCCACCTCCAGCAGAAGGGAGCAGCTCAGGTGGATGCACATCCCTGGGCTCTCTGCACCCCTCTTCCCAGACAGTCCCTTGTGGGGGCTGGGGGGGAACTGGGAGCCTGGCAGAGAGTTGTGGAAATCCCTGCAGAAGCAGATGTATTTGCATGTGCTTGTGTGTGATGGGAGTGCAAGAGCAATGAACCAGTGTGCAGCCAGGGAAGCAGCCCCATGGGACTGGAAGAGCAAAGCAAGATGGGGCTGATGGGATGAGACAGATCTGGGGTGGGTGGAAAGGGTCAGGCAGCAGCACAACGCACCCAGGTCCTTGAATGAATCAATGGTCAGGAGAAAACATCAACACTCCAGTGCCCAAAGAGCCGTGACAGCTCTCGGTGTCAGGGCTGGGCAGGTCTCACCCACCCACACGCAGACTCTTGTACCACCATGCCCACCACAGCCTCTAGAGACAAGGAAGGGAAAGGAGGTACACGTAGGTGTCTGTCAGTGTCTGTGTCCAGGGAGGTGGTTGAGCCACCATCCCTGGATGTGTTTAAGAGTTGTTTAGATGTGGTGTTGGAGGATGTGGTGTTGGGGGATGTGGTGTAGGGGAGAACATTGTAGAGTAGGGCTGATGGTTGGACTCGATGATCCCAAGGGTCTCTTCCAACCTGAATGATTCTATGATTCTATGCTGTTGCCCAAATTGTTATCATAGAATGGTTAGAGTTGGAATGGACCTTAAAGATCATCCAGTTCCAACTCCCCTGCCATGGGCAGTGACACCTCCCACCAGACCAGATTGCTCAAAGCCCCATCCAGCCTGCGGGGGCTCCTCCTCTAGGGATGGGGCATCCACAACTTCTCTGGGCAACATGTTCCAGTGCCTCACCACCCTCACAGCAAAGAATTTCTGCCAAAGTATTCTTTTTACTTTGGCAATAACAACGTGCAACTAACTGGGAGCCTGGAGTAAGAGTGGTTAGAGCCAAGGAGGCAAACTGCTTCATCAGCAGGAGAGAGGCTGGATATTGCACAGAGTAGGACCGTCTTCCCCAAAACACTAGTGAGAAGGGAATGAAACCCTTGGATGGGAGAGAGGATGCCGAGGCACTTGCAGAGAGCTGGGCGAGAGGCAGCTCTGGGGAAGGAAAGACAACCCTGCAACATCAGCAGGGGTGCAGCCCCTCCTTCGAGGACCAGATGCCAAGCCCCGGTTTTCATGTCAAGGTTTTAAACTGGGTTCCTTGGCTCCCAGTTTTGGCCTTAGGCAATGCTCAAAAGGGATGCAGAAACCATTTACAGTCGTAAATATTTGTGTCCCTGTTTAGAAATGCTCAGTGGCTTCATCACACTGAAATATTTTGGGGAGGTGTATGGCTAAGTGAGTGCTTACTGCTACGAAGATCTCAAGGTAATTCTGAATAGTGAAGAAAGAGAAAGGCCTCCCTTATGTGGGAAAATTTACCAGGCCAGAGGACCAGCTTTCTAGGCCAAACCCTATTAAATTCAAGTGAAAAACAACTTTTAGATGGCCTTGTGCCTACACTTAGAAATTTAATTGAATTTGGAGTAGGTTTTTTAGACTGAGGGGCTCACAGCATGAGATTAATTATTCATTGCAGTGATGGCAAACGCAAGCAGTGAACTGGCCAGTTGGTCCTATCTGGGGTATATAAAAAAAATCTAGTGGGGGTGGTCAGGATAAATCAGGTAAAATCTCTGGATGTCAATCCAGGGGCCAGGATGGGGAAAGTTTAAGGGTCTCTGGGAAAAAAGTCGCTTTTTTTAATGCTCCTCTTGCTTGAAAATGGTAATGTCCCAAAGGCCTGTTCTGTACATAATTCTGTTTGCAAAAGATGGAGGGGGTACCAGAGCTTTGCCAGCTTCATGTAACTCATTGCAAAATCCTTGAAAATACTGTTTAAAAATATTTACGCAGCAAAAAAAAGTTATTTCACACATTTCTAGTCAGCAGCCAGCTTTTAAAATAAACCAATCTGTCCTCAGAAATAAAAAGAAGAAGAAATAAAGATCCAACTTTGCAGTTGGTGTAAATTACCAAACTTCCACTGAAGTCAATGTAGGGTTGCCAATCTAAACTAACAGAGAATCCAGTCCAGAAACCATGAACATAATTTTAAAAGTCTTTGAAATAGGGTCTGCAAAACATTATGCGCCTGTAGAGTACCTTGCAGAATGGCAAAGCGTGGGGACAGCCTCCAGGTGCCCCAGGATGGGCAACAAATGGTAGCACTAGGACTGAAATTGTGCTTGAAGAATGCTCCATCAGTTAACACGTAGTATTTAGAGAGCACTGATAAACAGCTTGATCAATCAATCGATAATTGCTCCTCCAGTAAACCAACCAGCACAGTAACTAGAGTTTTCTTATGGTAACGTAGTTAAATGTCTCTCTGGCAGATCATGTATCTGAACCATGGAAGGCTTCCTTCACACACGCTCTGTTTGGTGGCATCTCCCCTGTCACCCTCTTGCTTACAGGGCAATGAAGAATTTTTCAAGGCATGTCCAAGAGCCAGAAGCTGAGTGCGTGTACCTTTTCATTCCCTTTTGGATGTGAAAGGGTCATCTCAGCCCCCCAGGAGAGAACATAAGCCAGTTATTCATTACCCTAAGCCATTAGAAGTCTCTCTGAAAGGGACATTTCATGACTGGAATATTTTTCTTGAAAAGCGAATCAATTAAGCCTCTGGTGGCACACAGATCAGATACTTTCTTATTTCTTCTGTGAGGGTCATGACAACCTTCCTATCTTACCCTCTGCCTTATGTTGCATCCTAGAAGTTTTCTTCTGGGCAGGCTTCTTTAGATAGTGAAAAGGAAGGTAAAACCTACCCTCAGGGCATGAAAAGGTGGGTATCTGAAGACAGACACGGCTGGTGTGCACTTACCTGCCAGCCATGGCGGTTCTCCTCTTGCTTGGTACCTCCAGCTCCTTCGTGGGTACGTGGCAATGATTGCTACCACAGCAGGGCTGATGGCTTGGCCAAACCCCACAGCTATGTTTGTTCAGCATATGTGATGGAACCTCCTTCCAGGCCTCTGGGTACTACTATAATATTAGTGTTATTGTCCCATAATAATAACAAGAGCACATGTTTTATGAGAACTCTACTCTCAGCGCTGGAAAAAGCAGCCACTATTGGAAAGGGATATCAAAGCTTTTTGGCTGAAAATCTGCTGGTGAACTTCAAGAGAGGCTCCTGAGACCAGGAGCTAGATCTTCAGGTGACTGTAACCTGGTGTAGCCTTGCCTGGGTCAACTGGATCGCCCTGGCTCACGTCGGCTGGAGTCTGGGCTCCTGATGTATCGGGATAAAACAAGAATTTACTGTGCTGAATTTGGTTTTTGTTTATCCCAGTGGTGGCCACCAGGCAGCCCAGAAGCAAAGTCTGAGGGCATGGGAAAATCGGCCTGCTTAGCTTTCCTCCACCGAGCGTGGAAGCACGTACCCTGAGGTTAGCCTTACATCACCGGAGGTGGGCATGGAAACCTACTCTCTGGCTTCTGCCAGAGCTAAATTTAAAACTCCGATGGCTTAAAAAAAGTTCTATGCGGAAAGAGCAATGGGTTTGAAAGGGAATGAGAAAAAACAAAACCAAGACAAAACAGGGAGAAATGGCTACAGCGCTTTGAAACGGCAAAAATGGAGAAAATGTGACTTATTTGTGGGCAGCAGTTAAGAACGCAGCCTGGATGGAAACCAAAGGCTGTGTGCCCTTGCTCGCAGCTGGGACGTGCCTGCCTGCCGTTGGCGAGGAGCTTGCACTGGCCACCAAGGGCTAGCAGAGGAGAAAATTACTTTCTTGAGCCTGTGGACTCTTCGGGGCAGCAAAAAACTTCTTCTTATGTGTGTGTGAAGTGCTTGGATGAGCCAGGTCTTGATCACCGATAGACATCCCTAAGCACCAGCAAGACGTCCGATGCTGGAGACACGTTTCCAAAGGTCAAGGTCTAACATGGCCAGCTGTGCCGGTCAACAGCAAGCGAGTGCTTTCCTAATTCTGCACCAAGAGGGCTGAGAAATGTCAGATTTGGTGCTGTGCAGTGTAGGAAAACATCCCCAGGGAAAGTTTTGGGTATTTGCTGTGAAAAAACCCCAAGAAACGCCCTTACTTGTATCAGATGAACTTTGGGCTATTAACTGGTCGAACGCTCTACGCTATAGCAGTAAACGCTTCCCCTGTGGAAGAAGAATGCAAATTTATTTTGCATTAGTTATATGTCATCCAACTATCTGCCTAATATGTGTGGTGTATTTAATGCATGCTTTAGAGTAATACCTTTATTACCTGCTGCTGTGTAAGATCACCAATAGAAAAGAGATTTAGTGGTAGGTGCACTGTATAAAACTCAGGCTTCTAATTTGGCATCATCAGTTTATCTGAAGCTGTAACTAATAATCATAAGAAACATCTGTGTCCCAGCTACTCTCGAAGGAGTTTATTAAGCAGATCTTCACATTTTAAAGAGCTGTCCCAATAGCCTGCTTGTTTCACAGGGAGGGGAAAAAAAAAGAGAGAAAAAAGGACAGCTCTCCTGCCAAAATAAATCAATTAGCTCCCAGATCAAATGTGTCTTCAGAAACCTATAAAGATGAGGAGCAATGTTCTCCCTTTTCTTGGAGTAAGTTTTAGGACACTAATTCTGGTTTTTGAAGTGTAGATATTATTTGTTCTTTGGCAGCAGCCCTTTCAAAAATGTTGCTGGCACTTTTTTGAATGTGGACTGGTAAATTCAGGCTGTAACAGCACCTAGGAAATATAACGTATTATTTCCCATTTTTCACAAATGAAGAGCACCTATAATATTACAGAAAATGGGACTAAAACTAGATAATTTTTTCTCTCTTTTTCTTTCACTGACCCATTATTTTTCCTTTGCTATAACATTTTACTTCCTAGGTAAACAGCAGAGAAATGATAAATAGGAAGCTAACTGGGAAGACCATTCCCAGGAAGCTTTGCCTAGATATTGAAACCAAAGATGGAAGATATTGATTAAAAAAAAAAAAAAGAAACTATCTATAGTATGGTAGGATCCTTAACATTTTCTTGCTAGTTTTATTTTAGACATTTTAAATTATAAAAAGCCTGGATAGTAAGCTTTTCATTGAAAGCTTGTTTTCTGATTTGATTTAATTTCTCATCTTCTTACTTCTTATTGTTGTCAGACAGACACAATACTTTTTCTTAGAATTTGTCTGTTACTATTAGTGTTTTTTGCATGATTCTGTGTTTTATTATTGTGACTGAATTGCTCTAAGGCTCATTAAATTTATTGTAATATTGAAGACAATTTTATTGTGCTACATTTGTTTCAGGATTCAAATGCTATTAATTTGGAAGGAGATTTCTATGTACTCGTCCCATCCCCCTCATGAAATCAGTAGTCTTAAGCGGTTCCAGAATTTTTTTTTTCTGATAATTCTTTACAGTCACTGCTCCGAGTAACAAAAAGACTTTGATAAGATACAATGAGATGAATCTTGCAAAGCAAAAGGAATGAGTTCTGCTGATTTTGGTGGAGATATCACAAATGTCATCATGATTGAATGAATCTTCTAACAGGAACCAGCTGATTTTATAGACAAAAGTCCTGATGCTCGCTTTGATAAATCTCTTCTTATTTGAATGAAGATTGCAGTATTAGACCCACATGGAACTTGGTCGGAGGCCAACAATGGGAAAGGGAACAGGATTTTTTCCCTTCATCTGATCTGCTGAGAATGGAGACATTAGTCTGTGATTAGAAATCTGACTCTATTGTTGTGCAGAGTTACTCTAACTATTGTCCTATAAGAGGAAAAAAGGGCAAGTGAGGTAAAAACCCTTTTGCCTTAACAAGAACTACTTTTTACCCATGCTCACAAGACCCCTGCGTGCTTGTTTGTTTGCTCCAGTGACCTGTCACAGGTGAATGGCTGTATGCCTACATTGGCACAAAGATGGTAGCAACAGCCACACATCTGAGAGTTCACGTGGCACTCCTGTAATCTCCTTGGGCAGGCTGAGAATCTGGCTCGGATGCTGCCATCGAAATGTTCTTGCAGTTTGTGGTAGGTACCCCAAAAGTGTCCTGGTGCTCTCTGCCAGGAGGGGAATGCTCAGCTGGAGGATGGTGGGACTTCCACTCCTGCACCTCAAAAGGTCCCTCTCAGCCACGGGGTGACTTTCTCCTGCCTTTGGCAGGATTCTGGGTCAAACTTGAAGAAGACAAAATGCAATTAACTGTTCTTCTGAAATTTAAGTGCCAAGTATTAGATATTGTGCAAGACAGTCAGCCCACAAGCATGCTCTGCTATATGGAGTTCTAGCAGAAATAGTTCAACTCATGACATTTCTGAGGAAATGTGAATTTTTCAATCCTTTGTCTCCCATGGAGCCAAAACCATGAGCAGATTCAATGCTGTATCCATTCCCAAAATTTAGCTCTCTGAATTAAATGAGCTCTCGATCCGTGTTGCGACAACTTCCATTGACAAAGAGAGATCAGATATGTCTATTCCACGACCTTACAGGAATTACAGGAATTGCAGGAATACACGTGTTGGACCATGAATCATATAGAAGCCACATACATGTGGAAATACCACCAGATATCTTTACTGACTCTACTGTCCCATGAAGACCGCAAATAAGCATTTTGGTTGTTTGTCAAAGCCCATCAGTGGGGTGGGATTACTCTTGAACGCCATCCAAATCCAGATTTGGACTTTAGAAAGCATGCTGCACTCATTAACAGGCAGTTAATTAATAGCGGTGGCGAGTCTGTGGAAAAGCTACTGATGTTTAATAAGCCTTTTGTCTCTGGCTTCTATGATGTCATGTATAAACAGAAGTGCGATGTATCAGATTCAGGCAGCAGCGAATTACACATATTTCTTACTAAATGGCTACTGTTGAAAAGGAATCTATCTTTATCAAGCAAGGGCACACCTGTGCTTTGAAGTCCATTGCAGGATTAGCATTTACCACTGTGTTTCCCGAGGTGTGCTGTAAAGAAATTTAAGTTTTGGTAGGTATGATGTCCAAAAGGGGAAAAGAAGCTGTGTTCTGGGGAGCAGCTAGAGTGAAGGTTGCGTTTGGTGGCATCCAAAAGTCAATGGGGTCAAACTACTCTCTGGCTTATTCTCAAGCAGCTGAGTAACTGCTTGTATTTTCGTCATGTCCCTTCTCCCTCCCCACTTCCAACTATTAAGAGCTTTTCACTGCCCCACTCGAAAGAGCATGGATGCAGCTGCATGAGGGGACAGGTTTAGCTTTCTACGGGTATTAAACATGAATTCTGAGCTGTCCTCAAGGAAGGTCAGGTGCACAAACACACGCGGGCAAACAGCCTGGGAAGTAGAAAGGGAAACTACATCATGCCTCCCTACTACCTGGACTCATGGGAAGTTGACAATAATTCGACTCTCACAATTTGACGTATTCATTTCTGCTACTTATGTACAGTCTACATTTTATGTCACCCCTTTGACCATATTTACTTCCTAAAGAAGCTTTGAGAAGTGATATTATGGTTATAACTTAATTCTGTTGCAGAATGGAAAAAGTTTGAGTATGCAACAAAGCTTCTAGACCAAGAATGTTAACAAATTATATAGAGTTGTTGGCTGGTAAAACTATTCCATTTTTCAAGCTGCCTTCCTGTAATTGCTTCGCTCTATACATGTTTATACTTGTTTTCCTGCAAGATGACAATGGCTTCTAGCTTTCTGTAGATCAGCACAAAGCCAGGAAGATTATTTTGCCCTCCATATGTGGTGCTGATCTCTCTTCAGTTTTGGCTCTGCTCAACATTACAAGAGCTAAAACTTTTCCTGGTATCACTGTTTAAAGAATAGCTGTGCTTCCCACAAAATTATTATGGGCAGATAAAAGGCAGAAAAAAGGAAGGTGGCAGTTGTGAAGAGCAATAAAGACCTGCTACAAAATCTTTGTACCAAAAAGTGGTCTACATTATCAAAGTCCCTGAGAACTCTGCTTTATGCTTTAATATATTTAACAAAATTTATATATATATATATATAAATATTTATATTCCAGGCTTTTGTTAGTCTCTCTGCAACCTTAACAGTAATAGACTTTTACGTTTTAATTTCCTTAAAGGAAAGTCTTCTTTGGCAGCCATGAATGTTTCAGTGTTTTGGAAAGATCTAAATATCTGTCAAACATCTATTGAGACCTATGATTTTTATTTTTTTTTTCATCCACTAATCAATTGTTTCATGTGTTATTTTAAGAAACAGGACTATACATAGTGTAAATAATGAAGAAAAAAATATATATCTATGTATTGTCTGATAAGCTGAAATAGCTCTGTCTGATGGTTAATTATCCAAATGCTAAAGAAAAGTTGGGCTAATGATTTCCAGACAGTTGTTATGCCATATCATGTTAAAGCAGCTGTTAACCATATGCACTACTGTAGTTCTGCTTATATTAACCATTATGAAATTTTCCTTGGGGAAAAATGCTCACGTGCTTGCAGAGAACCCCTCTGCCCTCTTTTTAAATGAAATAAATTGGTTATTCTTAGAGCATGGCGAATAATTTGTAACAAATCACTGGGTGACTTTCCCCTGCTTGTGCGTAGAGAGATCGTGTTTTTCCAAAGCCACCATGCACCCAAGGAACCCAAGTCTCACCAACATTTTGGGACAAGTCTGTAGTTTGGAACAGAGCAGGCGTCAGCATTGGGAGAGCCCTCCAAAACCAGCATCCGTGTGACCATCCCACTGACTCTAGTGGGAGGTGGCTTTGGGACACAAGGTCATGTTTCTTCATGGCATGGCACTCTCCTTCACTGACCCATCAGCTTGTCCAAGGTGAAGGTGGCAATTCCCGACACCGCTGTTTTGCACAGGGTAGGGTTTCTTCTGACCACCTCCTTTTTGTCATTTTGGGAGAGAGAGGCAGAGAAAGTGATCTGTGAATTCCCAGGGGCTTATGGCAGCAAATATTATAGTGACAACCACCAGAGACACAAGATTTATAGACCGAGGCAGCCTCGTTTATTAGGCTGACTAATATAGTTGGAAAATAGAGACAAACATTTGGGTCAAAAACCCCTTTTCAGGTCCAAGATAGAAGCATGTCTTAAGGGCAGCTTGTGTGGATGAGAGCTTGTTTGTTGTTGGGTTTGATTGATTGTTTTTCTGTTTTTCCCCAGTCAGAGCAGTTAGTGTGTAGAAACACATTGTGTTTTCTTTATAAGTTTTGCCTCATTTTTCTTAAATCATTAAAACTACAACATGATGTACATCTCTTACCAGTTTAATGAACATCTAGCATTATTCTTATCAAACTCGTAGAATAATTTATCATCTTGGGTTGTCCTAAGGAAGGTTATCACTATTAGGTCAGAATAAGACTACACTTACACTTCTTTTAGGAATATTTGTCTGAATTTGTTACAGCTGACCCTGTGTCCTCAGTTGCTTCACCTTCTGTGAGTATTCAAAAAAATGTTCATGAAAATAAAGGAACTTTAAATGAAAATATTTTTATTGAATACTGGTCACAGAAATATTCTGTCTTAAGAAAGAGTCTACCCCAGTCACAGTCTGAACAATTCACACTTTTTCTCTCCACCTCCCATTCCCAGAGCTCAGAAGAAGGCAGTTGTGCATGGAAACCACCCTTCAGTAAGACTTAAGACATGTTTGTTCTATTCAGTGTGGGTAAACCCTGGGTGTTGCATGCCAGAAAGACATGGTGGATGGAGACCAGAGGAGAGCACTGACTGTGGGCAAAGGTCTAAAATTACACCTTACAAGTCATGGCTGAAGGAATTTAGATTGTTTAGTCTGCCGAAGAATAAAAAGGAATTGTGATAATAACCTTCAGATACATGAGGGTAGTGGCAAGAAGAATGAAAAAAAAAATTTCCTCTGGCCTTTGTGCATAAAAATGAAAATAATTTAAACAAGGAAAAACTATCTTAAGTACCAGAACAGTAAGAGCATTGGCTCTATTACAGTAAATAAAGGACTGAAAGTAGGCTGGGACAGTGACCGCTTCTCCCTGTGAGCATCTGGAGTGTTAAAAACAACGATACTGTTGGCTTGACTCATAGCTACACCCCAGTAAAAATAACTTCCAGGACCGTGTCCACACGTCTGTTGGTCCATTAGTTGTGCTTGTCTCAAAAACTAGGCAGAGGGGTTTTTTTCAGATGTTTCCCATGGGGAAAGAGCTTTCCATGGCTGAATTATTTGGAGATACTGCTTTAAATGACCTCGATCCTGCAAAATTCTTTTTTTTTTTTTTAATCCATTATGATAATTTTGTCATATTTTAATCCAAAAGAAAGTGAATTTCAATATCTTTCATCCAGTCCTCCAAGCTCTTTACCAGTGGAACGGCCTGCTGTGGCTGCGAGCAGAATTCTGGCTGGAATAAGTTTTAATTAGCTGCCAATGATGTCATGTCCATGTCTGTGTTAAAGGCGCAGGTCTAAGTGTTCCTCCTTATTTAATGTACTGTAGAAATTCCATTTTGGGACAGCATTGAGCCGCTTCAGAGCCAATCTTGTACTTCGCCTGTAGTTGAGACGCTTGGCCTTCAGCCTCCTGACTCCTGACGCTACCCCGGGTTGGGCTCCGGCGGCCCCGAAATACACACCGCCTGTTGTGTTTTATTGCTCGTGCGAAAAACCCTTCCAACTCCTCGTCAGTCGACGGGGGAGGAGCGTCCCATTGAAGGAGGATGCAGCGGCGTGTCTGGGAGCTGCTTTATTTCACACCAAGCAGCAACCTTTTAATTTTTTTGCCCGGCGTCCCCGGGCCAGCCATGGTGCTCTCGCCACGGAGCGGAGAGCAAACCCCATTGTAGTCACTCTCCCTGCCAGGGAGACTTAACGCCCGTTGCCAAATATCTCCCCTCAACACATTTATTGAACATTAAAACAGCAGAATAGCGTTGAATGAAGTCCAGTAATTTTATAGGATATATTTTAGTCACTTGGCTTTGAAGACCAGTCCAACGTTAATTATAAAGTTTCTGTGTCTGGATAACATATTGTTAACAGTTATTTTGTAAGTGCTAATGGCAAGATGGAAGATTTCCAATAGTTTTATTGAGGAAGTGGCAATTAAAATGTTGAGCGCTGCAACATACATACAAAATAAAAATAATCCTGCATACACAGCACTTTATGTCTAAAAAAAAAAAAAAAGAAAACAGAAAAAACAGGGATGAATATTTTCCTTTGAAATAAATGCGACCATTTTATTTCTAAAAAGTTTCGCTTTTGAAAAAAAATAAACACTGATTTACTTGCCAACCTCAAATGTCACGAGTCTTGAACAAGTTTGACATTGTTTAAAGGCACATCGTGAAGCTATTAGAAAGCTAAGACAAGTTGCTATGTTATGTTTTTCCACACACAAAGAGCAACAATATGTTCTCAGTTTGAGTAACTTCTTTTAGATTGAGGGAAACAAAACAAGGAAGAACAAAAGCGAAGTGTTCACAAGGGCGTGTGGAAGCGTCTACATCGGGGGGACTTTTAACGCGTGGGTGGGAAGAAGTTCTCTGCAAGCCCTAACACTAGGTCAGTGGCACACACCGATCCTCCTATGGCTACCACCTGCTAAAAGGAGCCCTGGTGGGATCTGGAGTGGAGATGGGAGTCCAGCAGCACCGTGCAAGCTGAGTGGGATCTGGGGGCTCCAGCAGTTTGAGTGGGCTTGGGTTTGCCTGCAACATACCCGTCTTAATCTAAACCTGCTGCAGTGGACAGGTTTTAAGGCCCTTCCTTAACGCTTTTCCAGACAGCTCTGTTTCCAGACAGCTCGGTGAGGCCGGATTTCACATCCTCTTCTGGCCGAGTGGATGTGAGCTCTCGGCCTGGGGGAGCTGAAAGCCACTCTGGGCTCCCGGGTGATGTCCCCGGCTCCCTCGGCAGCGCCAGAGCAGGCAACAGCCTTGGCAGCCACAGGTATCTGGGGAGGGTCAGGAGATGCATTTCCTAATGAGCAACCTGGTCTGGTGGGAGGTGTCCCTGCCCATGGCAGGGGGGTTGGAACTCCATGATCTTTAAGGTCTTTTCCAACCCAAACCGTTCTATGATTCTAGTTTTCCAGGCCCTCCAGAACCCTCAGCATTGATGGGCCACAGAAGAGCCAGCCTGAACTTCCCTCTTCTTCCTTCCCTCCCTTGCCTCCTCCTCCTCCCTTCTCCCTGCTCAGTCGTCCTGACATGATCTTGGTAGGTAGTTGGCACTGCCTTCCTGGTTGGGAGTTTTCTCCCTGCTTCCAGTTCATTGCCTCCCCTGTTAAGAAAAGATGCATTGCAGGCTTTATTTAGCATTTGGAAAGACAGATTCATTTTAGGGTAGCGTCCGATGAAAACCACCAGGGGAACAAATGCCAACTTTGGGCACTTGACTGAAGCCCATTATTCTGCTGTTTTCTGTGTAGCCTCGGGAAATCGAGTGAGGTGTCTCCAGGAGGAAGCTCAGCCCATCGGAGATCTGAGTCACCTCTGGGGACATCTTTCACTCTCCACTGCCTACAGGGAAGTGCGTTCCTCGCCCAGGTGCAAATCATGATTCCCCAGGTTCAGTGAGGCAAACCTGGACCACCACTCCTGAAGGCTGCTCGCTTGCCTGCTCAGACAAAGCAGCAAACCTACGATGTGAGGGTGCACTAGAAGGGCAAGAGGTGTTTTGTTGAAGCAAACAGTAATATAAAAAATAAATAAAGTGAATAAGAATCCAAGACTGACTATTCCCTGCCTGTTGTTCCTACCTTTTCCCTTGTATTTCCACAGGAGGAATAAAAAAGAAAGAGGAGGGAATCATCGGCCTTCATCTCTGTTTTTGTTTTGCTTTGCCTCTGTTTTCCCCCTTTTTGCATGGTCATAAAAAGCAGCAAGGGGATTCTGACCAGCCGGAGCACCCACGCACTGTGTGTGATTCTCCAGCGTGACCCCAAACTGTGTGGCAGAGCACAGGGACTGGGATTTGGGGTTTCTTGTGGTCCCAGGGAAGCTGTAGCAGAGGGCATTCAGCTTCCCCTAAAGCTGAAAGTTGTGATGCATCAGTGATGTCTGTCTGGACACAGAGGAAAGATGTTAACGAAGATCTAAAGGAGCCCAGTCCCGTTGACCTCCTGTGAGAGGCTAATTCTTTTTCAACGAGCTTTTAAAAAATGTCACCTCTCACCTGCAGTGCAAGCCTGTCCGAGTGCAGCTTACAGAACTCTCTTTGAGGGCTGAGCACCTCTGACCATTGGGGAAGCTTGACTTCACACCTTGCATGATGGCTCAGGTGTACCTCTCATCCAGCAGTAGGCACCCCTTTTCAGCCCACAGCCCCCTTTCTAATTTTTCAATGAATGTGACCACCACAAACTGGTGAAGGTCACTGGCAGCAGGAGGTTGCCTGTTGTGGTTACAATTTCCAAGCCCTTTCAGGGTAGCGTACAACTTCCAGCCCATCCATGGGATGAGACTCATCACACATTCGAGTAGCACCTCAGCTCTTTGCCTTGAAAATACTTTCCTGTCGGATTTTAGACACTGAGCTTTGCCTAAGAGGAGAGCCCCCAGGCTTGCTTACAGCAGGGGGGTAGGCTGCTCCATGGGGAGGAGGTCTGGTGCCTCCTGCCAGCTTTCATGACCACCTCCTGCAGGGGAAGGTGGCCAGTTTTTGCTTCTAATGGCCCTCAGCCCAACCTGAGCTGCATGGACACGCAACTCCCACCTTTGCTGCTGCTGTTGTGAGGACCTGCAGGAGCATCACCTCTCAAACAAATGCTTCCTGAAGAACAGCCTTTAGCACCAATTTACCACCAAGTTTTGTGAGTGTGGTTCAAGCTGCTGAGTCCTGAACTGGGCAAGGAGTGGGTGTATTGGGAGAAGCAGCCAGGGTGCCCTCAAAGAGCTGCTGGGCTGCAGAAAGGGACCAACAGGTATTAGCAGTGATATGGAAAATCCGGTAGTGATAAAATAGCACTTTTGAGATGTTCAGCTGTAAAACCTGCCACAGGCTCTTTTCTAAATCAATCCAAGGTTTATGTATAACTTGATAAAAGATTTATTGGGTGAGGGATAATAAATATGTAGAAAAGAAAAGTATGGAAAATAAAAAAAATATACCTGCAAACGGTCTGCTATACTGAGCTG
Source organism: Tringa solitaria (assembly GCA_026413425.1). Classification (NCBI taxonomy): domain Eukaryota; kingdom Metazoa; phylum Chordata; class Aves; order Charadriiformes; family Scolopacidae; genus Tringa; species Tringa solitaria. The sequence goes on along the minus strand of JAOXJM010000023.1, from coordinate 83,694,953 downwards.
AACTAAACAAGAGCTTGCCTGGGGCAAGTTGCTCCATACAAGTTATTTATTAAGAAAGAATGAAAAAAAAAAAAAAGGAGCAGAGTATAATTACCCCATCTAAGGTCTATGGTAGAGAGCAGCAGCTTCTGACCACTGATATTGTGCTTCTCCAGCTGTTTCTCCAGGGTCTCTGTTAGCTTAAGAGTGGACTTTGAGGTGTTAGGCATCAGCGTTTGTGCTGTTGTTTGCAAGAAGTCACAGTCAAACTGCAGCTCAAGATCAAAAGGCACGAGGCAGCAGACCCTGACTGGGAAACACAGATCACTGAGGTCAGTGTTGGATGCTTTCTGTGACCAGTTAAATGATCCATCTGATAACCAATGGGACCTTGACACCGTGAACTACTGCTATTAAGAAAGTCAGGAACACCTGGAGAGAGGATGGACAACTTTCCAGGAAATGGTTATACTGGTACCTTTGGTGTGGCCTCGGCAGTGATTTAAAGGCAATGTATTTGAAAGCATCCTTGCAGCACACTCTGAAAACCGTGCCAGGTCTGAACTGGTGCATAAAGAGAGAGACTCCAGGAGCAAAATTCCCTATTCACAGATGGACTTCTCTACTGATGATGTCGGCATTTTTCACTGAGAATGATACTGTCAGTAGAGAATCTTCTCCAGAAAAAGCCAGCAGTAACGAACATTTATTTTCATTATTCCATCACCTAAAAATGTCAGCAGTGCTTTCCATGCCATCTCTCTTTGTCAAGACATACCTATTCTGCAGGGAGAGCAGTGAAAACATTTCACACCAAGTAAATGTTCATGAGTGTGACCATTCACGTCATTACACTTTATTATAACGATTCTCTTCAAAGGTAGCATATAATATCCAATAGGCTGGTTAGAAAACAGTATGTCATTCCCGATTTGTCTCTGCTCATGGACAAAAGGATGAGGGTTTTTTTGGGGGGTTTTTTTGTTGTGTTTTTTTTTCCCCCGCTGGACTCCAGCCTAAAATGAAACAGCACTAGAACAGAGGTCAAGAACTTGGAAGAATTCATTCAAGGGGAACCAGGTACAGCTTGATTCAATATCAATATTTCATATGTTCTGAGATTGTGGTTCAAACTACAAGATAGCAGAACACCATTTTTATAGCCTTCCATCTGTGAGAAGTTATTTCTCAAAGCACTCTCTATGAACAATCTAACAGATATTCATTTTTGAGATCATATATTCTGCTAAGTGGGATCTTTTTGATGCACAATCTGGCTGTGATAGTAATTTTAAAACTAGAGAGAGAGTCTTAGAGCCAGATTCATAAAAATAAATGTCTTCCACACAAAGTTATTTTCCATGATGCATTAACTCCTTCTTTTCCAGGCATTTGCAGGAGAGTAATATACTCAGTATTATAGACTTGTGGCACAAAGGATGAATGAATCAGTACGAGAATCATAAGGAGATGATAAAACTTATATTTAAGTAATAAAATACACATACCCTTTCTTTTAAAAGTATTTTCTTGTTTATTTCAGGACATAAATACAAATAGTTTGAGAACAGCCAAAACCCTTTGATGATACAGCAGTAAGAGCACTTTGCAATGATGCTCTTCTAATGATGATGTAGTTGTAGCATATCACGTACCTGGTATTTAAGGTGCTTTGGAACTGTTGGAAATCAGTTTCACTCATCTAGTGCCCAGAACCCATCTGAGACCTGTTGTCTTGGCAGACCAGGCTGGGTAAGGAACCTTGTTTTCTGTGGGCAGCAGGGTGCTAGCAGAGCTAACATCTCATGCCACTATCTTTGATTTCCCAGTCCAGATGTGCAGAAACTGATTTAGAGCAGGGACAAATGGTGGTGACCTTGGTCACCGATCTCTAGCCAGGTTTGCCACGTGCCTTTGGATACACAGTGAGGTTTCTGAACCCACACTGTCACCACACTCCTGGTTTCATCTTATCATCCTTTTGCTGTGGTAACGAGAAATCACCAATGACTTCGTAGAAGCCAGAGTGCTAACCCACCCAGTTACCTCAGTTATTTATGTCAGGGCTGAATTTGAAGTTCTATGTCTGACATTATGCAGAAGAGCATGGGACTTGTGGATAAAACAGCTTTTTCTGGTCTTACCGTCCATGATCTTTTTGAATTACAGCAACAGAAGTATATGGAGCTGTTGGCGTTTGTTGCACTCACTATCACCCTACATTTGTGACATTTCTATGAGCTTTTGAAGCATGCTGCAGTGACATGTGAACTTCCAACCAGGGATGCTTTGCTCTTATGTCTGTGGGGGACCGACCAGGAAATTCTCACTCATGCTGTCTCTCTAGCCATGTCCCTTTGGCTTGCTCCAGCTCTGGAGGTCTGGTGGATCTCTAAGGCTAAGAGATGAGAATTAGCAAGTAAATGCTGAAGTTTAAATCCTGACTTTACCACAGGTCTTGGGAGCTCTGCCACTGTTTCCTGTGGAATCAGGTTTTTAGCTCAGATTGAGCAGGTAGAGAAATCCAGGTTTCCTGGCATATTTCCACCCCTCCATGCCCAGCGTGACATCTGAGTGTAACGAGACCAGGTTGCATATACATCTAGGACTTTTGGAAGTTTTTCTAGCTAATCAGAGCAGTAACAGTAGCTCAGACCAAGCTGTTGAATATCAGGAATTACCAGATATTTCTAACGTGTTAAGAATTGATGAATTCCATGGTAGATACATAACAAATCCAATGTTTCTGGAAGAGCCAGAGTTACTACATATGCTCTCTACAGACAATCATCCAATGCATCGCGCACACATCCGCCTTACAGTGCAGGCATGGATGACGTGCTGGAAGGAAATGCAAGATGTTCATCACACAGTAAGTCATTTATCTGCTCTAGAGCTTTCCTCATCCATCTCTGTAGCCTCTCAGTGTCTTCCAGGATGAAAAGATAGTGCCTAATATGTTCTTTTTCTTCCCTTGTTGCAGGAAGAGGTCTTGGCTGAAATATCAATAGACAGTTGTCTGCAACCCGTCTCTGTTCTCATGTTCCATGTACTTGACTTTTCATACATCCAAATTCTGAAACAGAAGTCTTGCAACATGTTCTGAAGGTGGGCAGTCTCTGCTTAGCTTTAATCTCCTGCAGTAAACCACTTCCACAGCAGGATCTCTTGACCACAAAGGCTATTTCTTCCACTGTTTTGGGTTTTGGTATCTGTATTGACCTTGAATAGTGCAGTTGCTGCAACGATTCTTGGACAATTTAAAATGAAAGCAAAATAACAACAGCAAAAGCTGCTAGCAAAAAAAAAAATTAGCAAAAGCAATAGTGAATGAAAGGATCAGGTCACAGATAGGAAGCTCTTATGATGGCTTATGTTATTACAGGGGAGAGCTGCAGTACTCTTTGGGATTTAGAAGCCCTCTGTTGTTGTTGTGTTAAACCCCAGATTTGAAGGCTGATGGCTCTCATCTGAAAAAAAATATTTTAAAAATCATGATATAGTCATACATGAGATCTAATAGGGATTCTGTGTTATTGTATTTGAATATTTACTCATTTTCTGGCTGTCTAAAGACTCTTCTTGGGTGGGAGCATGGAGAGGGGCCTGAGGGGCTGCCTGCTCTATGCAAACATACTGTAAAAGCAGCAGTGGTTGGAGTGCGGGGGTGTGAGGCCAGGAATGAATTTGTGCATGTAATTAAGCGCCAGATTGCCTTTATAATTTAAAGCAATGAGGTCAGCAGAGCTCTTTGGAGGTACAGCTCCATCAGACAGGACCACAGTTGCTCTGCCCTCCTCAAAAGACAGAAGATAACCCAGGCTGAGTGGGATCAGGGGGCTTAAGGAAGAGGCCCAAGAATGGAAGCACTACTGGGTACCAGGGCCTCTCATCAGCAGAAGGAAAAGATACAGTTTGAAATGCATGGGGAGACCTTTGGTATTTCTCCCTCTCCAGATGACCAGGCAGCTGGAGGGAATCAGTACAAGTCAGCTTAGATCCAGCTGCAAAACCCTTCATATAGGTCTCTGTTACAGGAATCCTCTGAAACTTCAGGTCTGGAGAGTCGGCTTTGGCCAATCTACCAATAGAAATGAGCCAGGACTGAGCAGCAGCATGGTGAAAGAGGATTTTCAGATCTCAGAAAAGAACAGAGAAGATAAAGGATGTTTTGCACAGCATTTAGCTCTGGAGATGTTCGCTCCAGCTTCTGGCTCACCGTTACCTAATGCAAGTGTTGCAGAGGTTTGGAATGGCACAAGTGCAACGTGTGGATGCACTGACATTTTCTAACGGGGCATATTAAAAACGGAAAGAAATAAGAAACTCATATGTGGCTTGTAACTTCAAACATTTCGACAGGATAAATATATGCAGAATGCTTAACAACGCTGTGCAATGTTTTTTTGAAATATATACTCCCTAATGTACTCATAAGCAGGGGGAGTTCAAGCAGCAATCAGCCAAAACTGAATAGGTACGCTCCATCAGAATATATTTTCCTTATAGTTGCCCTCAAAGCAGCATCATTTCTCATACTACTTGAAGCTGATTTAAGTGCTGGGTCTGTGCCAATTATTTGCTAAGCCTTCTGCCTTTATTTTATAGCTTATATGATACAACTGACCAACTCACGGAAACATCTGTTGCACGCGAAGGCAAAAAGTACTAGGATCTCACCAAGGTTTAGATGGCCACTTTGTCCCTCTTCTGCCACCACTACCTCTGAGGGTGGCCTCAAATGCAGATTACGCTATTCTGAAACGTTGTTTTGTTGATTTTGTAGAGGTGGGAATTTATTGCTTGTTTAATCTAAGTCAATCTTTGTTAGCTAAGTGTACAATTAAAATTACAGTATTTGATGTAGATCTGGGTGGCTTAGAGCACCAGTCTCTTGCTCCTAAGCACAGAGTTAAAGTTCAGCCAGAGGTCTTGCATAATATGAGTTTTCAGGGATTTTAGCGTAGTCCCCGCTGGAGCGTTATCTACAACACAAACAACTATACATCATTTGGCAATTCAGGACAAAATTTGATTAGAAGACACCCTATTCTAGCTAATTTTAACGTATCAAAGAGTGTTCTCCCTTTGCACAGCAGTTATTTCTGGCAAGACCTGAAGTTGTTAATGCAGAAGAGGAGATTGGCCATACTGTCTAGCCTTCAAAGCACATAAAATTTGTCACTTCTCTTAACAAATCTGTAGCGTGATATTTCACCTAAAAGATTATATTGAAAGGTGACCGACCCAGCGCCAAGGAGATTTGAATCTCTTACTCAGAAACAATTGTCTGCCTTTTATTATGCTTCATGGGTTTTATTTTACCCAACGCTGCTTACTGCCTCCAGTGTCATATTGTCTAAACACCTTGTAGCAAATGGCTGCATTTTATAGAACAGGGTCCCTTCCTCAGCAAAACTGTTGCACAGTTTAACAGTGAGATTAATTTTGCCTATCTGTGCCAAAATTAAGTGTCCAGTCTAAGCAAGCTCCTCCTACAGTAAATGGAATGGCCCAATGTGAGTGAGGGACTCTCATACCAAGTTCCTGGAGGAAGGCTCTTATGTGGGTTGTCTCTTCACCAAGAGATTATGAGGGTTATAACCTAAGATGCTGTAAAGGAAAAGATGTTGTTGTGGTTCAGATTAATCATGCTTTCTCAACATCTCCGTCCATCATAACATGCAATTCTTCCATGAGTTGATAAGTAAATAATTTGATTTCAGCTTGACTATCCAGAGCCTAAAACACATAATTTCTCTGACCTTTCTTGCTGTAACTCTCTTTCTTGACTTCAAACCCTAATGACTTTCAATTCCACACAGAGACAACATTATGCTTACACCTGTAGAAGGCAGGCACTGAAATTCCTTCAACTGGCACCTGAAAAAAGAAAAATCCAGTTTGAAAACAGTTCAAAATTTTATGACATCAAAGAAGACATTGCTGGGAGAACATGGTTTTCAAAGACAAATTCAAATCAACAAAATCTCTTAAAGTATAAAAAGTTGGACAGAAAAACTTCCTTTTCAAGGACTTACATGAGGAAAAACAGAAACCTGTGGAGCATTACACCATGGTGAACTTCCCCCAGTTTCTGGTTGAAAAGGAACTTCCTGCTGAGCAAAGTTCAAAAGACTAATTTAAGTGGCCTTCAGTTCTGTGGGCAAAGGTGGGATGAAGACAGTGCTTGGGCAAGTCCAGCTGTAAGAGGACAGACAGATAGCTTTCAGTCACATTCAGTTCCTGCAGCTCTTCTGACCTGTTTTGGTAACTATGAGCTACATGCCAAATTTCTAGCAGTATCCTGAAGTGTTTTCAATTGGATGTCAAAACCTTGGCACCCATGAAGTCTTGCAGAACTGCAGTGCCTCTTCTCCGAGCACCTGTAAACATGGTTGCTGTAAACATGGCAGCACAGCAAACATGTAAACAAGGCTTCATCCTTCAGCAAAGCATTCCCATGCTTTATTCCATGCTGTTGTCTTATCTCTTCCTCCATCTGCTCAGCCCAAGTCCTTCACCTTTCACCTTTCAAGTCATCCCAAATACCAGCCTTCTGCTTTATCGGAGTTTGCAGCATACATTGAACCGTCAGTTTTATTGCCAGTTATTTATATAGTATCTTTTATGTTGATGTGGAACCTTATCCCCCAGCTTCTTGTTTTAAATAGTGTATCATTCATTAAATTACTTGAAACTTAAATTTCACTTAGTCTTCTCATTAGAAGTAGTTCCTAATTTTCTCCTTTCTGTTACCTGATCTCTGGATCTTAGTGTCTTCTTTTCTGTCTCCTCTAATCCTGTCTGCCTATATTATCTTATTGAACATACATACATATTTAGCTGAATTGCCTGAGATGTTCATGTGATGGCATGTTATGTCTACTTGTACATTATTCTCCACATCTACCTGTACCTGTCAATTAGAATCATGGAATTGTCTAGGTTGGAAGGGACCTTTAAGAGCATCTAGTCCAAACATCAACCTAACTCTGATTAAAAAAAAAAGTTGATAGATGCTCTGCAACTGTCAGTTGAACAGAGACACGTTGTGTATGTAGGTATCTAAACAGAGGAGGAAGATCTTATTTAGTACTTCCACTGAGACATATGTAAACAGGAATAAGCCTATGGTGGCCACATGTTGCCTGATCCATCAGCACTGGACCTGCCAGAGTATATGCTGCCACCTCACTAGGAAAACGGGTAGATACGGGAAGGCTATTGAATGGTAGATGATGACAGGGCTTTCAGAATGGTGGAAAAGATATTAAGGGACATAGGACAAAACTTTGTGGGAAATCAAGTTAGTTCAGCTCCACTCTCGTGGAACAAACTATTTACTGACATTGTGTCTTCTGAAGAGCTGTTACTTGCTGCTTTGTGCTTCCTTGACTGTCTCCTTAGCTGTATATGATATTTGCCTCACATCTCATCTTCTCCATCTGACTGCTATTTAGCTTCCCACTTATTTAGTCATATAAAGCCATCTATGCTAAAAACAGATATGGCTGAAGTTTTGTTTCCTTTTTTATACAAAAGAGAGGGGGAAAAAAAATCCCAGCTTGCAACAGAAACAGACCAGTTTACCAAAGCTGCCCACCCATTCCCAGCCAGCCTGGGGACATTTTATTCAAATAAGCCCTTCCAATATTTCACAAAGCCAATTCCTTGACTGATGAGGTTTTACTAAACCACTAAAGAAAAACCACCTCCCTTCCACCAGTTTACTCATCCCTACCAGTATAAAATTAAATTTTACACATTGACAAAAATTGAGAGGTTTTTTTTTTGCTTTTTCCCTGCAACAAAGATTGAGAAGGCACATCATTGGCTCTGGACACTGAGCTTTATGCAACATTATAATGCAAAGCTTCATTCCATTCATGTGACTGACCAGTACAAGAGCACTCTAAGGTAACTTCTGATTTGGGTTGGTGGGCAACACAGTGAAACAAGTTTTGGGTTAGGTGGCTTGTCCACCTTGTAACAACAAAACCTGCTGTCTCAGAACTACGCTGCTTCACCAGATTAACAGATTAGGAAAACTTTTTTAGAAAAAAAAAGTTGTCACGTAAGGAGAAGGAAACAGAGGCGGGAGCACAGTTCAATGTTATTTCGAGAAAGATGGGACTGGATATTGATAACCATTTGCAAAGGATACAGCAAAAACTTCATAGCTGAAGCATCCACTTTGAAACAGAGACTGGAAGTCAGCCAAACCCCCTAAACTGCCGACGACAAATCATGGTTGCAAAAGACATCCCTCAAATCATAGGAGAAACTAAACAGGGGAGTGAGCAGAGCAGATGTTTGGAGGTCATTAACAGGAGCTCAATTTTCCTTGCCTAGTGGCTACCTCTACAGATATCTGATTCCCAGAAATTTCCTTGACCTCCAAACATCTGCTCTCTTCTCCTGTTCTCTTTACATCCATACTGCAGAGAGCCTCATGCAGTCATAACCTTTTCAGTCCTTTCTTATAAAATATTTGTATCTCACTCCCCTAAATCATGAAGGAAAGTATTTAACAGGTCTGGACCTATCATCATTCATGGTAGGACCTTCATATTCATTGCAGTTGATGCTAAACTGTATAACTTGGGGTTTTTTTGCTGCATACTGTGAGTGTGCACATAAACTGTACAAATCAGCTGATCTAGAGTATAGTTAGTTCTTTTGATTTGAGCCCTTAGACACTTTCCTTGTGCTCTATGTTTTACCGTTTTACTGCATGGCTTTATCTGCTGCCCTTTGTCAAGCCCTCAGCCTCCATGAGAACTAGATATGCCCGAGACAGCTTTATTACTTTGCAAAACACATGGGCCAAACATGTATTTCCAAGTATGATTGCTACTGCTTTTTCTTCCTCTAATGGTCAAACATATCTAGTGAAAGTTGTGTACAATGAGCTCTGGTATTGCTCAGGAGTCCATTATCTATAGCCATTTAAAATGTTTTCCTGTGGGACAATAATAGCCAGAGTCATTCTTCCTTTTTGGATGAGTAGTACCGTATTTGCTCTTTTTTTTTTTTTCCTCTCAGAATTTCCCATATCTCCCAATTTTTCTGGAAATCAGAAATAGATTACATGTGCTGCAATAAGCTTCCTTGTTAATCCCCTCACATCCCTCAACACTCACATCTAACAGATAGGAAGTTCCTTGTGTGATCACATACTCCAAGTATCTCCCACTTACTAATATAAGTTTCTAGAGTAAATATTTCTCTATATTATCTAGTTGACTAGGTTTGGTGTTTTTTTTAATCTTTTTTAAAGGAAGTGTTCTGTTAATCTTTTTCTCAGAAAGCTCTTCATATCCCAGCCATTTTGGAGTCATTATTCTCCATTCCTCTGCTCACACCCTTGCCAGAATAAGGCAGGTTTTGGATTAAGGAACTGGTTTTTCAGCACAACAATCAATATACCTTCAGCTAGAGAGGACCAAAGCCCTTTTTCATTATTTGGATCCATGGGGCAACCTTGGCAGTTCAGGATTTAGTAGTGAGGAGGATCTTGGATTTAAGAACTGCAATCCTTACACAGGGACCTAACTCAGAGACTGTTGAGAGGGCTCAGCAGTCAGCAGCCACCCCCAGCCTTCAGGCTATTTTGTGGTTTCTTCCCTCCTTTCTCACTCTGTTGATGCTCCTGGGGAATCTCTCTATGGCCATGTTTTCTTTTACCCGCAGTTCTTTAAGATCGTAAAATGATTACGTGCCTTTTTTTATTCCCTCTACCCTCCTGCCCTTTGCATCGCAGTTTCTGCCCTCATTCTGCTCACTTCTCTGGGTGGCCATGCTCTCAGCTGGGCTGAGGTTGAGGAGGAAAATTCATCCTGAGGGAACAAAGTGGGTTTTGGGGAGTCAAAGTTTGACTCTGCACTCCACTCCGATCTTCCAGTGGGCAAGTCAGAGGGTCCGCGTCCCCAACAGTGGCCACTCTTATATGGGTAGACACATGCAGATATGCTCCTGGACGAGAAACCACGGGTTGAAGACAACTAGACAACTCCAGGGATGCAAAAGCACAGAGCCTAGGAAAGGTTTTGGGAAACTGGGCAAATACCTGGTTAGCACAGTCTGAATTCAGAGCTAGCAAGGGACATCCTGGGGCAGGACAGACCAGCACACTAAGATGATGTAGCAAACCTTTGGGAAAAGCTTAACTTCTCAGCTTGCAGGGTCAGGCTCCTCCATGCACTTGGGTGAGGAAGGGACTTTCCGTCAGATTGATAAGGACTGTAGAGATATTTTGTCTTTTTCTATTCTTTGTGGTACTGGTTTGCCTACTGGAATAATTTGGACCCTGACCAGTCGTGTTTCCACAGCACAGGGACTTCCTGGCCTGCAGCAATCTCTCAAACTTGAAGTCCATCAGTCTTTGAGCAAGACACATCTGAAGTCATCTGAATGGCTTGGAGCACCCATGAGAACAAAGTGAGTCATTGCTTCTGCCTTATGAAAGCTATGGCTAAGGCATGATTAAGCCTTACAATAAATGTTTTAATCAAAGGTTGGGGCTACCATATGTCCGGTGTTTGGTTTTTTTCCAGACCGAGGAGGTTTTTTGGACATGGCCTCTTTCTCTGTTCTTGCACTTTGGGGGACTATTGAGTGAAAAGATGGTTTGTCCAGAGTCTGGGTTTTGAGGCGTTATCTGTGAAGAGAGGTAGATGGAGGCTGGCTGGGCTGCACAGGAGGGTGTCAGCTGTAGGTGCTGGTGATCTGTGTGAGTGATGGGGAGGCGAGGGCATGGACCTGAAATGTTCAGAGTTTTGGAGGGGCTGGGGAAACAAGCTAAAGCAACAACTACATGTCATGTGCTGGGGTATGAGGTCAGCAGAGAGGAGTCAGAGAAAGGGCAATGACTGGGGCATGTAGGAGGGAGCAGAGACTGAAAGGACACAGAGGAGTCCTGTAAACAGAGGGAACATTATGCCATGTCTGGAACAAGGTGGGCGTGGATGTGGAAGGACTGAAGAGGGTTTGGGTTGAAGGGTTTCAAGGTCTTGAAATCCCTTAGGGCTTTTGGGAGAGGAATGGAAGTTAAGCACTTGGGTTTCATGCTGCACTCTGTGGACAGCCGTGGAGCATTTATCCCTCTGGGAACTACAAGGAAAGACTCTCTTTAGGGGGTACAGTCACAGGTAGAAAACATTCAGAAATGCTATAAAATTATCCAAGTGGGAAAACCTTCCCAAAAAGGTTGAGTGGATCCAGACTCCCTCAGTCTTCAGGAAACACTGGAAATTAAAATTAGAATTTAGACTCTTCCATCTATGCCCAGACTCACACCAAAGCCCACACTTCAATCAAGAAGTAGCTGTCATACAGATACACCTGGAGACCCATTTGGATGAGATTTCTGATGTTGGAACACAAGGAAGCATCCTGAAAAATGAACGAATCTACAGAAACTGTAGCTTTTATAAAAATGATATTTTTCTGGTTTAGCCACTGTCATTTTTTCCTCTCTCTCACTCTGCTCACATCTTGCTGACTTCTCCACTTTTTATCCTGTCATTCAGAGTATCCAAGGTCTGAACATCTTCTCACCATTGTAGCAACTTCTACATTACCTCCTCTCTTGCCCATAAAAATACAATCTCAAGAATTGATTTAGCTTGTTATCAAGGCGGATGCATCCCCCTCCTGCTTTGTTTGTAAGTTATTTCTTCTTTAAAAGCTGTACAATGCAGGTGTTGTTCTGTGAAGACAGACCATCATCTTCAGCCGGTCACTGCTCGGTCGTATCTGATTGCTTTTCCTCAACTTCTCGTTCACATATATGCCCCCCTCTCTCTATTTCAGTATGAGAAAAAGTCTGCCTTCAACTTCCCCACTATATATTTCTCTTCATATGCCATTCATGGGATCCATCAACTTTGGTCCTTTCTAAATTGCGGTAGTGTTATTATTCCTGCCGGCACAAGCTCAAGCCAGAGCAACTGGTAATACTTCCCTCTGTTGGTTACGTCCTGAGTTATTGATGTATATTACTTCACTTGCCTGTTCGTATTGCAACTAACTCTTCATGCCAAGCACATGATTCTCTCTGGGTAAACAAATAGTCCCAGAATTCACAAGGGAACTCAAAGCCCTCATTAAAAAAAATGAAATGGTAGTTTTCAAAAGAATGAACCCAGCTAATTAAGTCCTGCAAAATTCAATTTTCTGAGCAAAGTTCTCCAGCTTAGTCATTTTTAAAATCATGGTATTTTATGTTATAAAATGTCTTAAGTCTTTGAATTTTCCCTTTGGCCACCATTAGGTCATATTTCAAATTCCTGGCACTCTTATTTAAGTCTTCAGTAAGTTAAATTGTTATTAGGCGTATTTTGAGTCTGTAATACTTTCCCCAAATATACAATGAACATAAATCAAATATTCATCATATAATCATGATTCAAATATATAATGTTCCAGGCATGTTCAGGACAAATGTAGATAACTTTAATTAAGGGAGTTGTGGGATTAGAAGTGAGATGTAAATGGTGGCAAATCAGCAACTTTTTAATCAGTTTTATCAAAACCACACAGAAATCATCATGTTTAAGTTACATCTCTTTGTTTTTTGGCTTAGCACTTTTTTCCTGCATGTCTTTGGTCTTTGTTACAGATTACTTTTTTGCATCTGCTAGAGTTACAGTTATGTCTGTGCACCTATGCCCATGTCATAGATGCTCTCATTTGTCAAAAAGTGTATTTAAGGAATATGTTCTCAACAACATTAAGACTCAACAAACATTTTCAAAATAAAACTTGGCTTCTTCAAGATTTCCTTGCAATACACTCTAACTTGAAATAGCTTTCCAAAGAATGAGGTGGAATACAGAAGGAAACCACTAATACACTTCTAGACATCAGGAGAGAGATTTTTCTTTTCCTTCAGCTGGAGAAAATATACGTCAAAGCCTCCAAAATCTTCAAAATGATGCAAAAGAGCTTTGCATAGAGTTTGGCAAATAGAAAGCAGAACTACAAGATAAAGTTGGAGCTGGCCTGTTTGTCCGCATATTTCCGTCTTCTACAGGTGTGCTTCTGCAAAATATTACTCCTCTACCAGTGAAGTGTCCTTACATCTATTAAAATAGGTGACAATGCCCTGGGATACAGTATAATGTCTTGAAATGTTCACAGTGGAACTGGATTCGTGCCAGAACTATGACCATTATTTCACTGTCAGCCCCGAAGAAAAACTAAGTTCAAAGTAAATAACAGAAACAAGCATCTCATAGAATCATAGACTCATAGAATAGTTTGGACTAGAAAGGATCTTTAAAGGTCATCTAGTCCAACCTTCCCTGCAATAAGCAGCTGAGCAACTAGATCAGGTTGCACAGAGCTCCTTTCAACCTGATCACGAACGTTTCAGGGGATGGGGCATCTACCACCTCTCTGGGCAACTTGTTCCAGTGTTTCACCACTCTCACTGAAAAAAATTTCTTCCTTATCTCTGGTCTAAGTCTACCCTCTTTTAGTTCAAAGCTATTACCCCTTGTCCTGTCGCAACTGATTCTGCTAAAATTTTTTTCCCCATTTTACAAGCCCCCTTTAAGTACTATAAGATCTCCCCGAAGCCTTCTCTTCTCCAGGCTGAACAACTCCAACTGTCTCAGCCTGGCCTCACAGGAGAGGTGCTCCATCCCTTTGATCATTTTTATGGCCCTCCTCTGGACCCACTCCAGCAGGTCCATGTCTTCCTTGTGCTGAGGATCTCAGAGCTAGACACAGTACTCCAGGTGGAGTCTCACCAGAACAGAGGGGCAGAATCACCTCCCTCGACCTGCTGGCCACACTTCTTTTGATGCAGCCCAGGATATGGTTGTCCCTTTGGGCTGAGAATGCTCATTGCTGGCTCACGTCCAGCTATTCATCCACCAATACCCCCAAGTCCTCTATAAGTTTAGTCCGATTTGGCTCCTCTGCCCATTTCTTGGTGTGGGCAATCATTTTTATCAGTGGTTTGGTGATCAACATGTGCTAACATGCACAAAAGCCAAATAAATGGGGGACATCTGTACATGTTTTTCATATGGTAGCACCTTTTTGGGTAAAAAATTCAAGTGACATACTCAGTACCATTCCTTGCGTTGCCATACATCATCCATCAAATGCATATGAGGTTTTGTGTTCCTGGCCTATTATATCTTTCAAGAAGTTTGTTTTCCTGATAAGTCTTGTTCAGCAACATCCTACTCTTAAAGGCCTATAAACCTGGAGTTGATGTAGCCAGATGGCTGCTCAATGATAGCAATTACCTGAACCACTCACCTCTGCTGAGCCTGCTTTGGGCCCCCGACACTGACCAGTCCCAGCAGTGCTCCCCGATGGTGAAGAACTAACTGGGGACAGAGGGAGATGCTACACTGTAATGGAGCACCTCTCTTGCCTAATGTGGTTGCTTGTACTTGTGCCTTCACTGTCAACCTGTTCAAGCGTGATTTTCCCAAGTCAAGGCAGACATATTTCAGTTGTCCTTCCTACACAAAGACAAGGGACAGTTGCCCTGGTTTGTAACCACAGCACAAGGGAACTCCAGGTCTCTAAGGGTGCCAGTGCCTTTTAAATAACACTTCTCCCCCTTCGCCACAGCTGTATCCTGTATGATATCTATATGACTCAGCGCTGACCCACTGCCATCATCACTGGAAGAGCACATGGAGAAAAAAAAAAGAAAAATAAATGAATCCTCTACTTCCCAGCAATTCAGATTTTTACCATGAAGAGGTTATTTCTTTTACTTTTTCTGTGCCTAACATAAGTACCACAACTTTCACCGCAAGCCAGCAAACACACCAACAGCACTTGGAGCAAGGGAAAAAGGGTGGCTGTACTCCAAAGGACACATTTCCAGCAAACACACCCAGCTGAGAGCATTCGAAACCAGCTGGCAGGTCTGGCTAGTGTTTGGATCACCTCACAGGGTGTCACACGTGGCTTCTTCACTGCATACAATAGTAGCAACACATCCAAAGCAGTCAGGAATTCAAGCCACATTTCTGCCACACCACTTACTGTCTTAATTTGTACAGAGTTTCTTTGGTCAGATCAAGTATGGCAGGTAGAGGAGGTTTCCATCCACTTTATTTATTTTACAAAATTCTGGATTTTTAATTTCTTTTTTCCAGAATCCAGCAGGATGAAGACTTCTCCAGATTTTCCTTCCTGGTGCTGGAGAGCTGAGACTTTCAGCTGTGCCTACAAGCATAGAGTAAAAGAAGAGAGTAGATGGAAGCTCTTTCTATCAGTGGGAGCACTAAACTTCATGCAGACAGAGCAGGACCAAAGCAGACCCAATACAGCAAATATCTCTTCTCCACTCTGCTTCTGTTCTTGCTTCCACACGTCCTTCACCCATCCCCAGCCCTTTTAATCTCACGTCCTTGAGGATGCATGAGAAGATGCAGTGGCGCAGCATGAGTAGCGTGAGCTTTGGTGGAACCAATGGGATAATGATTGGGATAAAGATTGAAATGGGAACCTCCATTGTCCCACGCACACCTTCCTTTTCCACCAGCTCTGTAATCCTGGACCTTGAAGTAGTTGCAAGTGTTTATGTACTCAAAATCTGCATTTTTGGGGGGAAGGTTAGAAAGCTGTAAGACCACTGTATTGAGTATTTAATCTCTCTGGTCTCTGTGTGCAGCCTCACCCATTCCATGTTTATATGGAAGATAAGAATGTTCTTTGCTTGGTTTCACCTGTCAAGGAACTTCAGGATCCTGGCTTGTATTCACAGATCTATATTAAATCAGAAATTAGCCTGCTATGTATTTAAATATATTCATACAGGCATACACATATAAATCTATATTTACACCTCCAAGTATGTATTCACTATACCTCGAATATGTGCTGAACATACATTTAATAGACATTTATTTTGAATGTTTGATAAAAAAAAAATTGTTTGATAAAAAAATGAACCAATTTCTGCACTAGAAAGGAGGAAAAAAATGGCAGATAGAACAGGCAACTTGGCTATACTCACCTAAGAAAAAAATTTAATACTCCCTTAGATTTTGAGGCCAGATGGAACGAGTCGTGCTCCTCCAGGCTGATTTCCTTGGAAGTGTCAACATCATGCTCGTAACTCCAGGTCAAACTATTTTGTGTGAACACAGCGAAGCAGGAGGAGCATTCCTTGCATCGCAGGAGACAGGCTCATCTGAGGTGAGCACTGGAGAAGAGGTCATAAAAGCCCACATGATAGCGGTGTTACCCAGGAAAGAAGCACAACCACGTAAACTGGTAGAGGTTTGCTCTGAACATGCTCCAAGACCCGAAAGACCAGCACAGGAGCAGCCAGCACATCTTAAAACCATCTTTTCCTACAATGCTATGGGTATAGCTCCCCAGGTAAGCTAAGCAGTAAAAAACTGTAGGAATATATGTAGGACTATGATGGAGAGAAAAACCACTGTATCTTTGGCGCACCTAAGCAAGAGCATTTCCAGCAAATCCAGTAACTACCATTTGTGCCGCAGATGCTTTTTTTCTTTCTGCTGAGAAAACTCCCAAGTTTCCTCTCTAAGTGCCATCAGCCCACATCTAAATATTGCTTATGCAACGACCAAACATAGGGCAAGCTGAGGATAAATATTCCATCTTCAGGGAATAGGAGGAGTTCATGGGTTTTTTTTAGTAATAGTTCATTAAAAGAAAGTGGAGTACGAGAAGAGCACGTTATAGAGCGGACAGGGAATTGGAAGTGAGGTAAGTGAAAGGCACGTGGTAATTTCAATTTACTGCCTCGCTCTGCAGAGTACCACATGGATGTCATCAGCATGTATGGATAACTTAGGCCATGGATGTGCTAATGGTGGCATACGGCATCCCTGTCTGTTTGTCCTCTCTTGCATATCCCCTCTCCTTTCTTTCTGACTACACTGACAAAAAAGCTCTTGCAGCCACGCAGTGACCCTGATCAGGCAAGGGGTCTGGATTTGCAAAATGCCTTCTCTCCCTTAAAAAAAAAGAGAGTTAAACAAAATGTTTTTCTTAAAGCCGTTTTTCCTGACCCGTTTCACCACCTTTCCCCACAAACAGCTGCGGTGGCAGAGCACTGCGGCTCAGGGAGCGGGAGAAGAGCAGGGGATGGAGTGGGATGCAGAAATACCTCCGGCCATTACTGCCACCAGGGACAGGAGGCAGCGGAGCTGCAGCCTCACGTTCTGCTTCTAGCTTGGCTCACGCTGGCGGCGGGACTCTGGGAAAGCCACTTGGCATCCCTGCGCCTCGGTACCTCCATTTCCTACATCCTAAAATGGCATCGCCGATGGTAACCCAACCTGGGGAAGATCTGAGCTGCGCACGAAGTGCCATCTGTGACTGTGTGTAGCACACGCTATATTGCACACGCGTGCTCTTACAGAGGCATACGTGCACACACGGTCCCTTTCCTAGGGATACTTTTTTTTTGTGTCAGAAATAGGCGTAGGGCCAGGAGCGAACAGGACTACTTCTCTGGGAATATTGTGCAGTTGCTAATTTCACTACCGGAACTGTGTTGCTGCACAATCTGGCCTCCTTCCACAACTGCCTCTACTGAAAATAAAGGGGACTGATGAGCCTACGGATAATGGTAAACATATGGAACGCAGGCAGTGCTATACTTTAAAAGCCAGAACACATTAAAAGGTATTTTAGTTGTTGGCAGCATAAGATCAGCGTAGGAAACATCATCTAACAGAGAACTCTCATACCAATAAGTTTCATACTCTAACAGCATTTGGCATTTTTCTTTCACTTAACAAAAAATAAAATAAAAAATGACTAATTCAAAGTGAGGGCCAAACCGTTAAGCTTCAAATTAGTTTGTCATAACTGCAAAAATACTGGATCTTTGGTTTTGTTTATGTTGGAAAGTGCTTTCATTTCAGACTAGGTCACTTGATTTTCTTTTGAGTGTACACGAGACCTTTGACTCCTCGGAGGACACAGGAGACGAATTGAGTAATGTGATGTCATTGCCTTGTGGAGTTCTCATAACACTAAATATATTAGTCACTCGCCTTGCCAGTACCAAGAGGGTAAAAAAGAAATCCAGCAAGACGATGGTATTATGTAGACGGACAGCAATAATTGCTCCCTGTGATATATGCTACTTTCTCTCCATTATTTCCATCATTTTTTGTGAAGCCCATGAAGGCCACATTTCAGCTAGGTGATATTTCTCACCCAAACATTTGTCTTCTCCTTGCTGTTTACATTTACTATGCAAAATCACTGAAATTTTGTACTCGGTGACAAATTACATCCCTTAAGTTAAATAGCTTAAAAGCTTGACTTTTCCTTTTTGCCAAGACTGGAGATTGTTGAGTCTCGGGCAGACACAAGAGGCTAGATATTTAGGAAAAGCACGTTTGTTGGTGCCAGCTTTTTCTCTTGGTGAGTGGGAAAGGTATGAATGAAGGTACGGTTGTACTTAGCAAATACCTGTTCACACAGTGACATGACTGTCCTTTTCTATAAGGAGCAGAGAAGTCGGCATAATTTCTGTTCCTCCCTATAAAGTAGAAGCGTCAGATCCTTGCTCCAGTGAAATGCAATGTTGGATTTCATACAGGCTCTATGTTGTTCACACCAAATACTTATCTGTTGGGTAATGACAGCATATTTCACATGGGATGGCAATAAATATAAAGATGCATAATTTTCCTCTCTTTAAGTTTTCATAGCTAGCACTCAGAAAAAGAAGTAATTTTCTGTACTGACACTTGATTACTTCAAGCAGGTTTTACAAGTGACTTTTGCTTCTGCTTTTAATGCCACTGATTTTCTTGTGCAAGAGTTATTTTTGGTTTTATCACATGTAATACAAAATGAGTAATGGAGATGGTGGGAAACATGCTGGGATTCTTCTGCTAATACAGAAAACATTTCTAAAAACTCATAGATTTATTACAATGTGTGAACCACTAAAGACATTATCTTAAAGTATAATTAGCCATTTCCTAATTCTAAAATCAATGCAGTATGTCATGATTTTTTTTTTAGGGGTGCTTGAGGGAAATAACCCAGGCATGTAAACTCTTGTCCAGTGAACAAATTATGGTTATAAGGTCTCAGCTTCTGACAGGCTTAAAGGTTAAATAAAAGGTTGACCAACCCTTCTTAAAATCTCTAGCATGTAAATCAGCTTGAAGCACTACTTGGGTTTTACGAAATGACTAGCAGAAAAATACCTTCCAAAATACCTACCATGGAAAGCCTCATACCAACTCTCTCGGTACTTCAGTGTCTGTGCTTAAGTGAGAAGTGACATAGTTTAACCCAACTATGACTGCACGCAGAGGTATGTGTTGTTCAGAACAGCCAACTCTTAGAGACTTAAACCAATGAGGGATTAACTCCTTCAGCTGGAGTTAGTGGCCTTCTCCACCCAAAGCTAGAAAGCAAAACAAGCCTCCCCACCCTTATGGCCCTCCTGCCCGAAGCTGAAGTCATGCAGACAACATTATGTGTTCATGGGAAAGATAATGCCCATCAGTAATTGGTCATGAAACAGATGGAATTAGATTAAAACGGTAAATGGGAAGTCCTGTATCCCCCAGGACCAACCGACTCCTCCTCCCTTTCCCCAAATCCTAAAATCTCATTCTTTTTTTTTAAACAATATTTATCTTCATTGTAGACTACTTAGTCTACATAACCCTTATATATTTTACACACTGTGACGTTAAGTCTTTCCAAAATAAAAGAGGGTCAACAGAAGGGCATTAACATAGGGCCAATTTTGTATAGTCTGTAAAGTGGTGATAATGTTTCTGCTGAACAGTGCCAGCTCCTTCAGTCTCTCCCTGTATGTCAGGTGGCCCCAGTGTCAATCCCTAGTGTAATCCCCCAGTGACTGGCCTCCAAATGGACTCTGTGCCACTGTTCACCAGCTCCTTCAGCTAGTCAATTCAGACAGTTTTCAATCCACCTACTGTCCACTTAAACAGGCTGTACTTCATCCTGCATGCCAATGAGGACGTTATAAGAGACAGCGTCAAAAGTCTTTTTACAATAAAGATAAATAACATTCACTGCTCCCTCTTTGTCCATCATATCATCATAGAAGGCTATCAGATTTGTCAAGCGTAATTTTTCCATTGTATATACATGTTGACTATTCCTGATAAACTTTTTTTCCTTGATATCTTTGTTTCCAGCATTATTTGCTCCATCCTTTCCCTGGGATACAAGTGATGCTGACCAGCCTCTCTTCCCAGATCCTCTTTTTCACCTTTCTTGAAGATAGTAGTGATATCTACTTATTCCATTCTTCAGAACTCTCTCCTATTTGCTATAATCTTTCAAAACTGATCAAGGGTGGCCTCACAATGACATGGGCCAGCTCCCCCAGCACTCATCTATATATCCCATTGGGTACCACGGACTTGTGTACATCCAATTTGTTCATTAATCTGATCTTCCTCTACTGAGGGGGGTCCTCCTACCCATCTGGATATTTATCCTTAAAAATACCCTATCTGAGATCACAGAATATGGGCCCAGGACTTTGCCTGGTAACCTAAATTAAGTTCTTCAACTCACATTCAAGGAAGGAACATAAGAACATGTGGCTTTATGATGCACAGTATGTGCTACAATCTACTGGTTTTTATCCAGGAATATTGCTTCAAGACTTGTATCATGCTGTGAAGAGGCTAAAAAGAGATAGTAATGTCTACCTCTGCCTTGTGCATGAAAAAACTCAAGCAAAAGGCTCTGCTTTGCTGCCCAGAACCTCCCTTTGTTCTTTTCAGCTATCCGTCTTGAGTTAAGGTGCTTTCCAAGGAAGTTTATGCTTGTGGTCCAGGCTTAAATTGCAGAGCCAGCTGTGGGAAGTCAGCCCTGAGTCTTACCAATTCCTTCCTGCCGTTCTATTCTCAGATGTAATTTGATGTTACTACAAGGTGTGTTGTGCTCTGGGAGATTGCAGGGAACACTCTTGGCTGGCTTCAGCCTAGCCCTCAGCCTAATCACAGAATCACCTAGGTTGGAAGGGACATTTTAAGATCATCTAGTCCAACCA
>JAOXJM010000023.1:83658463-83673843 GCA_026413425.1 Tringa solitaria | reverse complement strand
TTGAATACCTCCAGGGATGGTGCCTCAACCACTTCCCTGGGCAGCCCATTCCTAATACCTCCCTGTGAGTCTTCCCTGGCATGTGCTCTTTTCAATTAACACTAGCATGGTGCATATATCAGATAACCATCCTCCAAGATTATTGTTAGGCAAACAAGGGGTAGATGCCACGCGCAGAGGAAATGCTTCAGAGACATTTGGACCAGATCCAGGCAGTTATTGAGGCTTCTTAACTCCCACAGAAGTCAAACAGGAGTTAGGAGTATAAGTATCTTTAACCCTGCTGTCCCAGTGCATCAAAGGGCCGGCTCTCAAAGGTCCCATAGTCTCCCAAGCCCTTCCTGTTTGTCTGCTACTAGATTCAGAAACAACCAGTATTGGCAGAGGAACTTGGTCCAACCCATCAACTTTGACCTACCTGTGGCAAGCCACATAGCTATGAAATACAGATGAATCACTGAGATTGCTAAGTAGTGAAATCACTGACCTGAGAGAGAGGCTCCAGATGGCTCAGAAAGCAAACAGCCCGTTCCAGGTTGCCAGGAGGACATCACCCAGGTGCCCTGTTCCATATGTTGCTGGTTCCCAGTCGAATGCCAATCCCAGTGCTTCACTTCTGATTTTTAAATCCCACTGCAGAACCAGCCAAAGCTATTAAAAGGGCTGTTTCATTCATATTTTCTACTTTATTAAATTGGCTGAGTATAGGAATGATTCATCTTCCATTTAAACACGCTCATCCCTCTGCAATTCATCTAGAAAAAGGTATAGTATGAAAGAAGGAAAGTGTCTCCAAGGATGGGATGGTTTTGTTGGGCTGCTGGGACTCCTGGCCTTGAGGGCAGGGCAGGGGAACAGTTTGGCTCAAAGGCCAGTGCTGCATTTGGCCCCCCAAATTGTATTCCATTCAGCATTTCCCAGACTCCCCGTCTGGAGTTGTGTTTGTGGGCTGCACGAGAGGGTTTTCTAATTTCACATAGCAAAACAGCAGATGTGAGTGGTTGTACAACAGTCTGTGCACCACAGTCTTCGCTCAAGTATTACAAATGCTGACAGTCTGAACCAATTCCAGTGGCAACTTGGAAAAATTAATGGTGACTTCTGTGTACATTATTCAGGTCACTATTTATTAGATTTACGCAGTTCTATCAATGGAGGAAAAAATGTCTCCTGTCGCTGAAAAATGCTGTAAAGGTTCCTCAGTTCAGCCATTTGAGTTTTGTTTCTTTTTCTTAGTTTTTAACTGTGTTTTACTGCTTATTTCCATGGTAACGGGAAAGTGTTTTATCTTCTCATTCCCAAAGCAAAACCAGGGACTACATCCCCTAATGTGTTTTGTTTGGGTGATGGGATAGAGGTCACCAGCCAATTTTTGGTCGAGGAGGTCATGGGCCAGCTTTGTTGCACAAGTATACATTTAAATTCAGTTATTCTACTGAGGTCTGTGGCATTTCACCACTGTAATAATTCAAAATTTGACCTCTTATGTCCTCCTTGCAGGACATGGCGAAATCTCTCCATTCCCTCGTCTTGAGCATAGGTTGCTTTTTGAGTTGAGAGGAGGACACTTGCTTAGGGGTCCTGTGGCTCCAGCAGTACTACAGTGAATGTTTTTTCTGTGGTGCCAGCATTTATGATCATGGATTGACTCTTTCTTCCCATCAGTTGATGCATAAAGACATAATTAGTGAGAGTTTGGGTATTAATCCTGAGGAAAAAAAAAAAGGAGAATCATCCCGTGAAGAGCTGCAGAGTAGAATGTATTTCCTTTTTTCCCATATTTAAGATGTAAAATGAGAAGTAAAAGACAGAAAAAACCCAAACATTTTCAGAGAGTCGTGTCCATCTCACAAGGGAACGTGTAGGAGGAAACACAGCTATGGAAGGGCCTGGGTTTTAAGAGACTTGCATGAAAGCCAGTAATATTGGACATTGATATAGGTGTAGAGAATTCATAGCTATGAATTAAAAGAATTAAAAGTAAAAATGTTAAGACTTTTATCAAGTTAAAATGAATTAAATATTCTCAGTTTTCCAAATTATCAGTCTGTTCCCTTCTGTGGGACATTTACTGGAAATAGATATCAGCTCTTTCTAAGAAATACCCTGTGACAAACTGCTAAGACAGACAACATCTAGAAAAAATTTTTGGGTGATTTTTGTCTTATCCTTGGAGAGGGAATGAATGCTGTGGTTGTTTAAAAATAATCTCAAAATAAGTTGTTGTATGGGAAAAGGTTCTCATGTCAATGCTTGTTTCCAGGCCAACACAAATCCACAGACATTGTTTTTATCATATAAACAAGATATCTTAGATCTAGGCCTAGAAATCTCCCTTTTTATACCCATTTATTAAAAACAAAGTACAATTAGGGCAACCAGTTACTTTTGTTTCAGTGAAATTTAACAAAAGTGAACCAGTGTCTTGCAGTCAAATCAGTAAATCACAGCTACGGCCATGATGCTAAACGTCTGAGACTCATTCTGAATAATACAAAACATCAACTGACTTTGGAGGCTTGAGTCAAGAGACTTCAGTTTATGGCTTAGCTTGCCTGATTAATTTAGAGGAGGTCCATTTTGATGCTCCTCCTTTCTGGAAAATTGGACCTTTCCAAAATGTAGATCTAATCATTTTTCAAAATGTTGATTTTTAATGGACTAGCATGACATTCTGTAGCGAAGTGTGAAAACTTTTCACTGGAGTCTTCTACAAGGAAAAGGAATATCTGAATGTCCTCTTTTACCCCAGAGTAACTATCTTAATTGTACCAGTTCTGCTTGAGTTCTACATTCTCTGGTGTCCTGGCACCAAAAGTGGCAATTTCTTTTTTTCTGCCACCTACTCTTTGCAGTTCTTTTGCCTTCTTGAATTCTAGAATGGGGAGAGATGGAGTTTGTAGCACATTTGAATGTCACCAGGTTCAGTCTACTTCAGAACAAGCATGGGGGAAAGGGAAGCAGAGGGCTTTCAGAAGTAGGTCCACCAAGGAGTCTGCTACTAGCACCTCTTTGCTTCTGCATCTCTGACCTGATACCAGAGTGGGAGGAGAATGACACTCAACATTAGATCTATGCCAATAAAAGCATCTGTAAAATCTGTAAAATCTTCACCTAACAGGATGATAAAGCTTCATAGACAATTCATCCCTAGGAAAAAAATTAGTGTAGAATAATAGCAAATAAGTGAGGGCCAGTTTCAAGCACAGGCAATAGCTTGTTGCTTCCAGGGTGAGTATGACAGAAGACCATAAATAGTTTTGCTTCTGCTGCCTCTGTTGCCTGTGCCACAGCCCTTTAAAGCCAAGCTGGCTGCCTGGGAGTATATATGAGGAAGTAAATACTGCTGGAAGAGAAGGTAAATTTTCTAACGCCCCATCTTTCACTTCCCCTGGCAGTAGGCAGTACCATGAGCTAATTCTCCAGAGCTCTCCTCCTGTTTCTCTGTCCTAAGGCTAGTCCTTTTCCTTCCCACACTCACCCCACATCATTTCATTGACTCAAATGGTTGATTCTTGCCTGGACAACCCCTTATCCACAGGGCAATAACAATCCAGTGACATTTGCACTGCTAGAAAACTTTGAGCTGTCTTTGCACCCAAGAGTTTCAGTTCATGTCCAGCTTTACAGCAACTGAAATGTTCATGAGAGAAACAGAGCTTCATTTATGACTTTTGTACAGTCTCCCAGTTGTAATAGGGTCATAGAATAGTTTAGTTTGGAAGAAATTTCTGGACATGATCTGTTCAAAGCAGGAACAACTTTGAGGTTAGGTCCAATTCCAAAGTTGGATCAGGGCGCTTGAAGTCAGATCACTGAGTTTTGAGTATGTTCAAAAGGACATTGGGCAACCTTTTGCACTGTTTTACCACCCTCTGTGTGAGCGAATTCTCCTAATATCTAATGGGAATCTGCCATATTGCAACTTGTGTCCACTGCCTCTCAGCCTTTTTGCTATGTACTGCTGGAACAAGTTTGGCTCAGCCTTCTCTCTGTCCTCCAGTGGGTCCTTGCAGACAACCTTCACCTTCTCTTCTTAAGACTGAACACAACTAGGTCCGTCAGCTTCTCCTCATAACACTCCTGGTAACATCACCCTTGACAAATCATCCCTGCCTGTCTAAGGGTTTGTTATGTTTTAGAGAACAAGAGTCAGTAAAATGGGGAGGAAAAGTTCTTTCTTCTTTTGGGGTTTGATTGATTAAAAAAATATATATAATTCTCATTGGTTTAGGCAGGAGAAGTTGGAGATTTAAGTTCTTTTTCAAGCTGTTTTTTCTTAACATAGGTATGTTTTGTGCTATCCTTTCCCGTGGCCATTATACGTCTTGTTCCAAAGCAAGTTGGTGAGCTGACCTTGTGTTAACACTTGTTTCTGGAATCCACTGAGCACAGAGCAGAAAACGTTTGTGAGTAGAACACAAATCCCAGCAAACCCTGCAAGCACAAGTTTCACAGGTGCATGTTTCACCTTAGGAAAGGCAGGCAGGGCTTTTGCAAAGGGTAGCATAAATCTTTCAATGCTGATTGAAAAAAAATATAAAAAAAGAATAAAAATAAAAGAATAAGCTATCAACAGAAACCCTAAGGAATTTAGCTGACATTGAGACCGGTAAGAAAAGTTGAAATCATTCTTAATATGTAGTGTATTTTACTGGAAAATACATTTCAAGATTAAGAAATATCAACATCCCTCCCCCATTTCTGCAGAGCCCGGGCTGCAAGAATGAAAGGGTGCAAAGCTGAGAGGCGTAATGGGTATTTGACTCCAGAAGCAGAGCTGTAACCACTCAGCAGCCGAGCTGGGAGCAGAGGAGGTGGCTGTGGCCGGCTGGACCAGAAGAAGGCAGCAGCCAGGTGGCAATAGCTGGGCAAATTATTTCATGGTGTGGCTGCTCCAGACGGAGGAAAATGGCTTCTGACAAAGGAACCTTCTCAAGTTTCTCTTTTCCTTCCTGAGAGTGAGGAATGGAGCAAAAGCCAGAACTGGCAGGGACTGAGCAAGTGAGAAGGGAAGGAGCCCTGCGTGGGGAATAACACTGGTGACAGCCCCAGGTCCACCAGTGGGACCAGTGAGGGAAGATGATCTCAGCTGCATGGATGGGGCAGTGTTGGCCTCTGCTACAAAGGGGGCAATAAATTGGGAAAAGGAGTACCGTACATGGGAACATACGCCATATATATGCACACATAGTGTACATGTGGGTTTTTTTAACGTTCCATCCCGCTAGAGCCAAATGCTGCTGCAGCATCCAGTGTCCCCAGTGCTGGGACCTGCAGCTGCTTTTCACGCACAGCTTCTGCTGGTAGAGACTGGATCCTGTTCAGAAGCAACGTGTGGTGTGTGTCGTGATCATTAGATCAGCTTTGGTCACGCTCAAGCATAATCTTAAACCCCCTTGCATCACATCTACTAATGCCCAAACCAGGAGTAAGCTGGCCCAAGCTGTGTCCCAGACACCCCGAGAGACATCCTCCCAGAGGAGAGGTTCCTCCATGGAGGGGCACTTGATCTGAATCTTCTTTGGGTTTTATATGGCAGATTTATAGCGGTTCAGCCTCAGTCCCTTTGCTGCTCTCTTTGCAAGTATGTAAGAAAGTCTAGTGTGCTGTAAGCATACCGGAATCTCTCACAGTGTAAATTATGGGTGGGTGTAGCTAGCACTGTCTTCACCTCAGTTTTGAGCGTAGCTTCTTCAGTCAGCTATTGGAAAGAACATTTTTCCTAAGCTGGTCTGGTGAGCATCACGCCCTAGCCCCTTCTCCCCTTGCAGATGCTGCTAAAGTTTCCAGACTCAGAAAGTTTTGGGAAACGTGTCCATCTGGGAGGAATTCTTGCATCTTCTTGAGGCTGCTTTTCAAAAGCTTTCATCACAGATGGAAGGAAAACCTTATATATGAAAATAAAGGTTGGGTGTCCCGATTTCTTTTATTTTGAACATCAAAATGAATTAAGCGTTGCACGCTGTAGGTATCAGTGAGTTCACAGAAAGATTTCTTTCCCATAAAATTGCAGGGGAATTAAAAAGCCAAATAAACCCACCCCAGAAACCTGTCTTTCACCTCTACCAGTTGCAAGCTCTAAAAACTGCAAAACAGAGCGGGGTCCTTTCAGGGTTCACACTGAGAAGCTGTTGAAAAGTGTAACCAAGCGTGACTAATGACCACATGGCGGGGAGTATTTGCATGGACTCTGTTTGCAAGCATCAAGTGTGTGAAACCAGGTCATTTGAGGAGGGACGTAAGCAGCACACTCGGGAGCGCAGACAGAAGTGAAAAGGCTGGCGCGGTGGAGGACGAGCGCCAGTGCCTCCTGATGCTGGGTGGCTGCTCAGAGACATCCAGGAAGAGGCAGGGTGCATTGTTCACCTGCAGGGATTCATATTATAGAATTATAGAACTGTCTAGGTTGGAAGGGACCTTTCAGATCATCTAGTCCAACCATCAACCTAACTCTGATGAAAAACCATCACTAAACCATGTCTCTAAGCACTATGTCAACCCGTCTTTTAAATACCTCCAGGGATGGTGCCTCAACCCCTTCCCTGGGCAGCCCATTCCAATGCTTAATAACCCTTTCTGTGTAAAGATTTTTCCTAGTATCCAGTTTGAACCTCCCGTAAGGTTCAGTAATGTTCATTAATTAGAAACCAAGGAAGGAGTAGCAGGAAGCAGAGAATTAATACCAGAGTATTAATGCTATCTGTAAATTCAGAAAATTAGTATTGGGCAGTAATCTGCATTATGAGAGTTATTAATTCCATTGGAAGATGATGTGACTCATCAAAAAGCCTTCCTTCAGTATGGGTTGCTCAGTGCTCCAATCTTCCCTCTACCCTCAGTGCTATGCACCATAAAATGGAAATCCCAGAGACTGGGCAGGCTTTTGTGCATTGAGCAGCTGTGTGACACCTCATGTCTGGTTAGAGTTGGTGAGAAGAGGTGCTCAGCTGTTGTGGACTGAACTCAGTTGCAGGGGCTCAGCTTCCCCCCAAGACTATGTCACGGTGTGGCAGGGGTCTACTTGAGAAAAAGAGAGATGTTCTTTCTCTCCCCATCCATCTTCATGGGGAAGGTCTGCAGTTTTCCACTCCAGAGATGCTGCATCTCCAGCATCAACGTAATCCTGCCTTCAAGCCTGAAGTCTGCACAGTGAGAACAGGATGGATGGCATTTTGGATGGTGGTGGCTGGCATGGTTGCATGGCCATCCACAGCACTAGGTCGCCCCTGCCCTCCCTAGAAGGGACACAGCCTGTGGGACACAAGGCTGCCTCCATCCCTCTCTCCCTCCTGCTGCCATCTGGCACCATCTGACCAGCAATTCTCCAGGGAGGATGGATCGCTCCCCATCCCCTCTACTTGTCAACAGCAGTGTCCAGCTAAAGAAGCACAAGGCTTTTTTTTCCCCATGACAACTTTAGGCAGGAAGGGTCAGAAGTGCTCTGGGATTATGAAAGAAAAAGATTATACCCTCTTTTTTTTTTTTTTTTCAGTATTTTGCCTGTTATCAAGGAGAGACACAGGCCAAAGGCTCTATGTATTCATATGGAATTATCAATGGCGAATCCAAATCTGGCTGCCTCAAAGGCATTGTTTTACCAGACTGGAGCATGCACTCACCAACACCTCCGGTGTCTCTTAGAGTTTCCTCCGCTGCCATTTATCCTCCTGTCCTATTCAAAATATCTAAGGGCAGCAGCCTTACAGGAAGGGGAGGGCAGGCTGGCTCCGTTTTTAGGCTGAACGTGATACCTCTGAATCTATTACAGCCACCGCAGTAAAGCAATACAGGGTGCTGGCTCTTCCCTGAATCTGAAATCCAGTTCCTGCTGCTTTCCCACATTGCCAACTGGGAGACAGCGATGCCCATGCTGGGAGAACGAGGGGGAGGGAGGTCCCCATTGCCTGTCAAAGACCTCCAGCCCAAAGGCGCTGTGGTATCCCCACCGATATTAAACACCCGGATCTAGAACCGGGTGATTGAGGTGCCCTTAGTATGCCCATAGTTCCAACCCAGGATATGTGGAATAATCTATGTAATTATATTCCCCTTAGTGCTTCAGAGAAGTCCCAGTGACTGTAATACATGCTAACTTAATCTTAGCCACAGAAAAATGTGTTTCTAATTTACAAATTCGGCAATTTTTCAATAAAAGTTGTTGCACTTTGTCTGATCTATTCTCAAAATACGGAAGTGCTTGAAGCATGACCACCTGCAATAACAGATTACTGTTCCCTAAAATATTGCCATACACCTACAATGTGGAGGCGTAAAGCTTCTCTAAAAAAGATCTTTGTTATTTTTTCTAAAAGAAAGAAACGATCCCAAAGTAAAGCTGGTTTTCAGCAGCCTCTCTGCTCCCCAATGCAACTGGCATCAAAGTCTAATGAAAACCTGTTTGCGGACACTGGATCCGGTCCAAGGTACACTATTGGCATATTCTAGACCCCTTGGGACATGACTCATATAAAAAACACAAGGCTGTCATCAGATGGCTGGTGGCTCAAATAAATCAAATTTACTTTGAAAATTGAGGCATACCAAAATTTTATTAGGTGAAACTTTGGCATTTCTTATAGCCAACTTGCACACATATATTTTTATTACTTACAGCAGTTTAAAAGTATGCTACCAATCATATGCAAAACAAGACGCGATTGCAAACGTACGTTTTTTACTGGGTGGCAGGAGGAACTGTGTTGTTTTCTTTTAAAAGCCCTGAATAGTGCTGCATGTTTGTTGAAGGTGGCACAGCAGAACGGGCCTCTCTGTTTATTTTCCTGCGAGTGGCCGGGCGCGCATCCTCCGTTTGTGGCCTCCAGCCCCCGCTTCAAAGAGCAGCTTCTCTTACAGAATAACTGCTCTCTAAAGCTATCAACTGCAACGCAGAAATGACATACAGTGTTTGCAACGCATGTCTACAAGAACCAGACATGAATGCCGCTCAGGTCCCTCGACGGTCCAGGAGGGACCTCATCTTTGGGCTTGAAGGGGCTGTTCCTGCAGCATCCCACATGGAGAGGGGGAGCCCGACGTTGCCACAGCCACTCCTGGCTGAGGTCTGTGGGGCTATATGGGGTCCCCCTCCCTGTGCCCTCACCCACAGGGGCTCACTGCTTGCTTCAACGCTAAAAAAGCTGCCAAACGTAGCAAAACAAAGGCCCGATTCCTCTAATCCTCCAGCACATGAATTAAAACCGAGGCAAAGGCCATGTTTTGGAGGGGAGCCTGGTGGTAGAAGCCAAATCCATGAATTAAAAGAAAATTCATAAATTTTTTTAAAAAATCTCCCAGTGGGCAGGAAAGCCAAACTCCCACCAACATTTCTAAATGTCATTTATCTGAGTGCGTGGCAAGATAGCCTCTGCTTTAAACTAATAATAAAAGGAGTTAAAAACCGCAGATTTGGTCTAGTTTTTCCTCAAACTACAACAAAGGCTATGGGAATATATTCAGATAGAGTCTGAGAAGCATGCTGGCTCTGCCCCAAAATAACTTAATTCACTGTGCAAACACACACAAAAAAGGGAAAATAATGGTGCTGTAGATAAAAACCACAAGATTGCTGTATCTGACAGTGTGCTGTTTTGGGACAGAGAGATTCTTGGCCAAATGCTGACACCCCCGTCACAGAAAAAGGAGCCGCTGAGGTTCCCAGCAGATGGTTCCTGGAGAGGACTCCAGTCCTGTGCTCCATCCTGCTGGGAGACCAGCGCTTCTTGCTTAGAGGAGCTCACCCAGCCGGGCAGGTGCTTCTCGGCGTGGTGAGCTTCTTCCTGGAAAAAAAATAAAGTGTAAATCAAAACAGAACATGGCCCCGAATATGAAACCCCATGAACCTTAATGAATGTAATATTCTGTCGTAAAGAGGTGTGTTTGTAAAAAAGTGGGAAAGCACAGCTTTGGTGGCGTGGGCTGAGTCAAGAAGTGCTGGGCAGAGGGTGTGATTCTTCCAGATTCACAGGATTGTTGTAACTCTCTTTCTTTGAAGTAAAATCCATAAAAGTCCTTTTTGTTTCCACAGGATGAGCAAGGATGGGGCTGAGCTGCTCCCTCCAGAGCCTGCCATGGTGGACCAACTGACCAGCTCTTCTAGAAATCAGGAAATTCTCCATTTTCCATTTTGGCAGCCAAAGAAAAGTTGTCTGAAGATGACAAAAGCTATCTCTGATATACAGCATTTATAGCAAATTTAAAGCATGCATGTTCATGAAGCAACACCCTTGCTTTACATATTCCTGATACAATGGGCTGCCAAGGTTTTTCCAGTGGAAAAGTGAGGCCTGATCCAAATCATTTGAAGAAACAGTTCCTTTTGTATTAGTGTGCTTTCTCCTTAGCCCTTAATTCCATATGTTGCTGGGTGTGTTTGTTTAGTCTGTGTCCAGAAGTAATGGCACTCCATAGACTTGGGAAATTTCTGCAGAATTCAGGCTTCTTCCCTTATCGTGAAGGAATAGACACATACTTCCTCTTGAAATAACAAAAAACTGAGTCTTTAAGAGAGACATCAGCAGTATTTAGTCACTGAAATGTAGTGTTGTGACTAAAATTTTATCCCCATAGATATTTGATCAGTTTCCAGGAAAAAAAAAATAAAAAGATGTAACAAAAGTCATATGAACTCACAAGGGAAGCAGAAATAAATTCTGGTAGCCTGTGGTTCTCTTGAGATAATTTCTTGTCACTTCAATACACTGCTTGAATATTTTCCAGTATTAGCATTCTCTATCTCATTGTTTTGGCTGCTGTACATATTTCCACAATTTTCTTCCCCCTAAATAAAACAAAAAAAAATCATCAGGTCATAAAATGTTTCTACAATTTAATTAAAAAATAATATTTACTGTCTGCACAATTTAAATTTGGCTTACTTCTGCATATGTATTATGATGCAGACTTTAATTACATGATCACATAGTACTTTTCCCCACAGCACTGCAATCTTTTCCTTTGCAGGATAACCTCCTTTCCAAGTCCCTAATTTTTGATTGATTGACTCTGAGACTGGGAAAAGAGCTGAAGCAGAGAAAGGGAAGTTTCTCCTCGTTACCTAACTACCCCAGGATCTGTTCCTCAGATTTCACCTTCCAGCCATGACTTCCTCTCCAGCCCACGTCCAATCCTCCCTCCTAAATCCTCTTCTGATCTATCCCTCCTTCCTTGTTTCCATCTCTCAGGCCATGCCTCGTTGCCTAAGTAGTCCCACATTTCCTTTCCATTTGCCAGTGATCCTACAGGAAACATCTTGCTGCCATAATGTGCCTCTTTCCTTTCCCCCCGGCTTTGCTTTCGTCCTGCTCTAGGTTCAGATCAGAGGGCTTCCTCCTCCCCTTCCGGAGGGCTTCCCCGGAGGACGGAGGCTGCGGGAGGCACAGAAGGAGCCACGGGAATGGGGCTGAGCTGGGACATGCTCATCTCCTGGGTGGTGATGCCTTTGCGGGCTGAGAGCGACATGAGCATGCTCAACAGCGTTGCACTCTTCCGACTGATCCAGTAAAAAGTTCCTGCCTGCAGGAACAGCCTTTTTTCCCAAGGGTTAGTCAGCCTGGGCAGGCTTTCCCAGAAGCAAACCTAAGCCTGGTAGAAAGGTCACATAAGGAGAGATGGGTCCTCCAGTGTGGTTGTACCTGAGCTTTCTTTTTTAAAAGAAAAAGTCACCAGTTTCTTCAAGAGAGGCAAAGTTGTTTGTGTTTTTTTTTTCCTGGTCCAATCTTGGATATGGATATGGATATGGATAGGAACATGGCCATATATTTTCTTTTGCCATAATAGATGTTCAACTGTTTATTAAAGGATTCACCCAACCACAAATGACCACTAGGAGTATTCAAGTCACAGTTCTACAGAGTTGTTAGCAACCGAAAACACAATTTTCTATCGAGATATGTCAACAGTCTTAGCAAATGGTAGCCCAGGTATTGCCCAGGTGCAATATCACCCTAAAACCCAGCCCACACATGGAGTCAGTCTGAGTCTAAGCACTAGCTCAAAACCCAACCTTCCTCTCAGTCTGCTACGGCAGCGATATATGCCAACTGCACCACGTGTGACCAGACCAAAAGAAGCCACCAGGAGACCCTGGTGGTAATTTCACTTATGAGCCAAGCCTTCTTCTAACACCCAGTAAGGAGATGATAGGACTGTACCACAGACGATCTCTACCTCCTGACTCAGCCTAGACATAAGGCAGTCCCCTACTAAAGCACCATATGTGAACCCTACATCCCCAATATTCAAAAAATCAGCTTGCAGAGCCTGTGTCATTGTGGAATTATTGTTCGGAGGCAGCAGTGCCTTATTTACGTTCTTTTTCATCATTTCAAACATGTCTTTGCTGTGAATTAAAAGCAAATATTTCAGAAAGCTGCATTCATGCAATGGTCTCCTAACTCTGAAACACTTGCATTAGTAAGTTCCTTGTACAGAGTCTGGCACGTTCAACCAGGCTTTGCAAATTCAAGCTGGAGGATGCAAATTTCACATAAAATTAGTAGAACTTAAATGTACACGTGCAGTTGGAGGCTGGGTCCACAAGGGCCTCCAGCTCTGCAGCAGACCTGTCACAGTCTTGGATTATTAGTCTAATTAAAGAGAAGCTGGAGGCTTTGCAAAAGTGATTTCTTTTCTGCATACATAGCTGTTTTATGAACCAGACTTATTTCTTCAGTGCCAAATTGCATTTCAGAATGTGTCCTTGCTAAATAGAGTGAAATGTATTTCCATTTTTCATGACTGAACTACATTTCGAATGAGGGGGAGGCAGAAGTCCCAGTACCATTTCCTGAAGTCAACAGCAGACCTGCCATTAATTTCAGTGTCCCAGGATTTAAGCAAAGAGATAACAGACCCTCAGATGGTTTTAAGCTCATTGAAACGTTAGTCCAAAATGAAGCATGTGCCATTCAGTTAAGATGCACATTTACACAGCTGAGGATGACAAGTCTGGTTTGACTGAAGACCAGAGGAGAGAACGATGCCTCCTCCTACATGATCTGCCCCCTGAAGAAAACATCTGCCTGCTTTTTTAACCAGGAATGTGAACTGCTAATGTAATCTGACCTTTAAACAAAGAGAAGAACAGTGCTCCAATGTACAAATGGAGAAGAGCCTAGAATGTTGCGTACTGTTGACTGTTTTTTGCACGTGTGAATAAAACCACAAAGAAAACAGATAAAGGACTGGAGAACATGACCGCTTAGTGAGTCAGGGCTTCCAGACATGTAGGACAAAATATGAGAACTTCAGTTCAGCTTGGTATAATTCTTGGAAATCATCTGAAGTGGATCCATTGACGTCTTCGTAGTAATAACAGTGTGTATCAGGGCTGTGAAATCTTGTTTCACAACCAAATTCTTACAGGCTGTAATTTAGGCCAAGGCTCAGCACTTTTTACGAGCAACAGGATTTTGAAGGAAGGACTTTTTGTAAGGCTCCCTTGAGATTAAAGAGCTTTCTAGGATCTGGTTGATTAAACCTAATATTTAGTATCTACAAAGTAAGAGATGTGGCAGATGTCACTAGCTTTTTGAATGTGGAAACAGCAGAAAACAGGACAGATCAGAAAGACTGGAAAGGACACTTGGTCTTCAGGTACAAGGTATCAGGAAGGGTATAAATGCAGTTACTTTTCTGCTGCTTAGTAGCCAAGCTGCAATTTGAGCCACTTTGAGGCACCTGAGGGGTGCACGGTCCCTCCCTTTGTATATTCAAGCAATGGCTACACACAAAACCATGAAAAGCCACAGGCACAAGTAGAAGACAACTCCCAGGACTGGAGAGCACATTTTCCTACAGTGATGGGATCCAGCTTTCCCATCACGAGGACTGACCATCTCAGTAATGGTTCACACAGAGGGGATGCTCTTTCAGACTTACTTTGCGAGTAACAAGAGTTGGTTCATTATGGACGTGATGTCAGAGAGACTGACTCAGTGTTGGTGCATCTTCCAGGGCCTTCCTTGCTTGACAGCACCAGCTTTTCATGGGATATTCAACATGCCGCCGCAATAGACCCTCCTAACATGTTTGATCTTCTCACACCTCTATTAGAGCACTGGGTCCCACAGTACCAAACCATAGACACACTTGCAGAGCTGGATGCTCCCCTCTTGTTTCTCAGCTGTTTAGCATATTCTGCAATATTTATTTTATTTTCTTTCACATCCACTGGGGCAACAGTCAGTGCAGCAAGGATTTCCTCTGTGCGTGTTTAGCATCACATCCAGATGCACTCCTGAGCAGGCCCTGATGGTCGTACAACAGTTACAAGCAGCAGACTGTGAAATGAGCTTTG
The DNA here is from genome assembly GCA_026413425.1 of Tringa solitaria. Taxonomy (NCBI): domain Eukaryota; kingdom Metazoa; phylum Chordata; class Aves; order Charadriiformes; family Scolopacidae; genus Tringa; species Tringa solitaria. The sequence continues at coordinate 83,659,544 of JAOXJM010000023.1, read as the reverse complement.
TATTAAGACGCGTTCCTTTAATTGTGAAGAAGTCCAAACGCCGCTTAATTGAGTGTCGAGTTGCTGCAGTGTTCTCCAAGGACTCCAGGTCCCTCATTCTTCCTCTTATGAGAAGGCAGTTATTCTTTTTTGTGTCTTTTTTTTTTTTCTTCAGTGTTTTGCTTGTGCTTGAACATACTTTGAAGAGATTATCTACCACAAGAAAAGGGGAAAAAATGCATAGTCCAAGTGCTGCCTGTGCTGTCTGCCTCATGACCAGTTTATCTGTTGTAAAGATTACCAGATGCTGGTGGAGATCCCTGGCATTTTAGCAGTTGTCTTCATCACTGGAGCAACTTCTAACACAGAAGGGATCGAGTCGCCTTCATTCAGTGGCTGAGTTTTTAGCACCTTCATTTTGGATTTCCCTTAGAGCATCATTAAACTCTTTTAAACTAGCAGTGCTCTGTTAATTTCATTAATCCAGCCACATATTCAGAAATTGCTTTTTCTATTTTTTTTTATTGTTATGGTTCAGTTTATAAAAAGAGAAATACTCCCTGTTCTCTGGTGAGTTTTGGGACCGGCGATTTTTGCAGAATTTCCACAACGCTTTGTCTGGGGGGGGTTTAATAGGAGCTGTTAAACTACACAGCAGGTTGTACCTTTTAGCGTCTATTGCACTCAGTAAAACCGGCACATTTTTCCCATCAGTTACACTCTCGGTGATTACACGCTGCTCCAGTCTCGCTATAGGTGGGCCAGGCCTCCGCTGAGCAATTAAACAAGTCGTTTTCCCGCCAACAGCCAGACCTTTGAGTGTTTTTCAAAACACGCACATGGGCACACACACAGGCAGGACTTCTCCACCGCTTGGTTGTGTTAGGTCCCGCTGTGGTCATTCTCTGGCACAGGGCTGGGGTCACACCCAGAATCATAGAATGGTTTGGGTTGGAAGGGACCTTCAAGATCAACCAGTTCCAATTCCCTGCCCTGGGCAGGGACACCTCCCACCAGACCAAGTTGCTCAAAGCTCCATCCAGCTTCATCTTGAACACCTCCAGGGATGGGGCATCCACAGCTTTTCTGGGCAACCTGTTCC
>JAOXJM010000023.1:83629316-83639398 GCA_026413425.1 Tringa solitaria | reverse complement strand
TTTGGGGGGGAAGGGCCATCTGTCGGTCTGGTTGCGGTGATTTCGGCTGAAACCATGACAATCAATGATCTTGAAAGTCCCTTCCAACCCAAACTATTCTATGATTCTATGATTCTATGATTCTATATACATACATATATATGTTGAGCTGACTGCTATACTATATAGCCATATCCAGAGTGTCCCTTGTCTACAAAACATGGATAACAAAACACAGTGTCTTAGTCACGTTACAGGCAGGAATGTGTTGAAGGTTGTGATGCCCTTAGGATGGAGCTACCTTGAGATGTCACCAAGTCACCTGAGCTTGATTCAGAGCCAGAATAGGCCTACCTGGGAGGGGACAAGGATGGGAGCTTGTTTCTGCCCAGGCTACTCTATGCAGCAGGTCTAGGTCATACCCACCACAGCCCTCTTCTGTCTGTGGAAGCAGCGTGCAGAATCTCAAAAAGGCTAATTGTCCTCAAATCAAAGCTGCATCCAAACAGCTCTGACAATTGAGACAATTTATGTGCATAAGCATTAGTTGCATGTTTTCTAATTGCAGGATCAGGCACTTAATACAGCCATTAGTGTAATACTTCTAAACACCCATAAGTTTGCTAACTACACCCCGCTGGGACTCACATTAACACTTAGTAAATAGACTATTCAGAAAATGGCATGGTAAGAGTTACACCTCCAAGTAATATTCTGTAGAGCTGCATACAAATTGTAACCACATTTTCATAAGTGATAAAATGTTTTATCCTCTTCTGAAAAATAAATGTCATAAAAGCCAAATGCAGTTCACAATAACAAAGGAAAGGAAGGATATAGCTGGGCTGGATTCGAAAGGTTTTGATTTCACATTGTCAAGTTGAACATGTATATAGGAACTGGGCACCTAAATACCTTTGTGGGTCTGGCAAGAAGTTCTCAGCCACAAATTATGGACAGGGAAATGGAAGAAAATTCAAAGTTGCTAATGTGTGGTTGTACTTTAAGGACTAGCTAAGTGAAACTGGCACCACTAAGAAGCTGGTGAGATTCCTGAGCTTATTCCATCTGCCTTGCTTGCTTAAGTGATGAAAAGTCCTTCTTCTGAGGCCAGTTCTAACTATACCAGCATGAAAAGGATGTTCCAAGTTCCAGTCCATTTCTCTCATGTGGCCCCATTCACTCGCACGGCTGTGACAGAACTTCATTCCTTCTGCAAAGCCTTTATCCCTGCTAATGCAAAATACTGAAAAAAAAAAAAAGGAATGTTAGAAAAAAAAGACTGTTTTTTCAAACAAAAGGTTTTGAAAAAAAAATGTTTTGCTGAGCAAACCACTTTAGAAGAACACCAGTGATGTAACTAAGAAAGTATGGAGAAAAAGGGAAAAGTTATGAAAGCTCAAATGTTCCCTCTTTTCCACCCCGATATATTTCAAAGGGTTAAAAACCTCAAATCATATAAGTAAAATAGCTCAAAGTATGTCTTTTATTAAAAAAGGAATTTAAAAAAAAATAAAAAATAGAAAAATAAAAATAAATATAACGTTTCTTTGTGCATGTGTCCCCACTTTGGTTGCTGCTGTATGAAAGAGAGACCTAAGCATGGTTTTCAGCTCTAAAGTTGACTTTTCTCAGATAGCAAAAATCTGGCTAAATCCTAGTCCCACTTTGAGAGAAATCTGGACAAAGAGAAATTATTCATGTGGAACACACTCCTCATATGGTGGGAAAGTTTGTCTGTCATACTTGTCCTTCTGCATCCTCTTCTGATCATGAGAGGAACCTTCTGGACTTCAGGTGTCTCCATTACTACAGAGTAGAATGTTGCATCCTTTTTTTTTTTTGGCAAAATTTCTTAATTAAACCCAATGATGCTATTTACAGATTCTTTTCTCAAATTAGAATGAAATACTAGAAGAAAAGAAGGGCAGAGCACCGCAGGGCAGTGAAGAGAAAAAGAAAAATCTTTCAAAATATCTTCCTGAAACAAAGCAGGAAATGATTTTTTTTCTTTGTCTACATAAGAGTGCATACCCCCTTAGTCAGAATTATAATAGGTGCATTTGGAAGGAATATAAACATTTATGCTATGGGGCTTATCCACAGACAAATAGTTACATGGACAATTTGTGAACAATTAGTCTGGCATTTGTCTACTTGCAAAGTTTCTTCCATCCTCTAAAATCACCGCTGCTGCCGCCCAATTGGGAGGAGCTCTGCTGGCCTGGAAGGGTGGGCCAGGCCCTTTTTTGGATCAACGATCTCACATACTTTGGCAAATGCCTGCACTAGAAAATGAAAACCACACCTAGAACTTACTAGTTCCTAAACTTCCTTTACTTCTTGTTTAATCCCTTCCCACAACCACCCCTGGAAGCACATCACAAGCTCAGCGTCATCGACAAATTGCAGCAAGGTTGAGTAGAAATGCCTACTCCATAACCTTTTCAAAATATCATGGACAGCCTCTATAACCTTTGAATCATGATCTTTGAGACTCATCTCAGGACAATTCTTTCGCCATTCCTCCAAAACTAGAGACCCTATGGCAGGTACGGAAGAAATAGTCTCACCTTACTGCTGACCCTCTCTTTTGGCCAAAGGGGTGATTGCAATTTCACAGCCGGTGGATTTTCAAAGCATGGTGCTCCTCAAAGCTGGTAGAGCAGGAGATGAACATATTGCCTTTATGTGTCATCTCTGCAGCATCTCCGCTGGAGTGAGTAAATGCAGCTGCTCCTTTGGGGACTCAGAAAGGGAACTTGCATCTCGGAGCTGCACTGGTGGGAAACAATTCCCAGGCCAGCCCTGCCTTTACACTGTGGGTGATCGCCAATCGATTCCAGGTGCTGCTCACCAAGTACAGCATGTCCTAAATTTCTCATGGCTGAGCCGATGCCATTCTGAGACTTTCCACCATTTGAACAAAGCTGGAAGTGAGCTGTGCTACAGAGAACTGTGCTGTACACATGGGAACAGTCATTTTGTCACCAGCCTCAATATGCTTCGGCATCTGACCTACCCTCCTATTTACGATTCTTCCCATCTTCCATTCCAATTTTATATCCTCGTCCCCCTGGGAGTCTTCTCTGAAATATTTTATAGACGGAGGGGTTGTGGAGTGTGGTGCCAATGCATAAGGCAGCATCCAGCCACAGCCTGCCATTACAGCTCCTTATTGAAAAATAGTTGTGTACTGCTTCCACCTATTCAGCAGCAGCTTCCTCACCACCCGCCCTGGGAAGGTGACTCTGCAGGGGACTGCTCCCCAGCCAAGGGGGACCTTCTTCCTATGGTCAATAGAGGTGGATACTTTTGAAGGCTCCCAGGAATCAACGCTGACAAATTGATCCTTTCTGCCTGTATTCATTGTGCTGACACCCTAGGGCTTCTTTACGAGGGCTTCGGGGTGAGGTGTTAGGAAGGGGTAGGGTCCTCAGGGCAGTCCTCCTGCCAGTTGGCTGGGCTGCCTTTGCTCTTCTTAAAAGAAGGATGGTGGGAGGCAGAGTCCAGATCTTCCAGCCCTGTTTGATCATCTTCATCAGTGGTTAGGACCGAGCTTTTGGACTGTATCTGTAACGATGAAGTAGCCACAACCTTGAGCACTGGCATGGGATTGTCCAGCCTGTGTATCTGCTGGCCTGCTCCCCACCAGGCTGTGGCTGGTGCCAACCCACCTTCTCCTAGGTAGTGCCAAACCCTTGGACTGCTCCCTCTCAGCAGCAGGGATAAAGGTGCTTTCTTAGGGAAGAGGTGAGAGTATCTCCACGTGGATATGAGATGTGGCAGCCACCTGCTCTTAAACCAAAGAAAAGGCTCTGGCCCTTATGCTGGTACAACTTTTGGGTGGCCAGCAGCAGGTGAAGGAGGGTCCATCTTAAAAATGTACCGCAGCTTAGTAGTGAGAGGATCGTCCCGACCCTGGGGACTTGGCAGTTCAACCCTTGGTTCTTTTGGTCAGGCTCAGTAATTTGTTTAAGTGCCTTTTGCCTCACGTCCAACGCTGACTGTGGAAAAGTTTTCTGACAACCTGGCAAGGACTGGATCAAGCAGGAAAAAAAACAAAGGGGATGTGAGTGCATGGAAAGAAGCGCAGCCTTCCTCACGCCGTGACAATTTCTTAACTTTCAGAGAAACAATGTCTGAAATTTTCACAGGGCATTAGTCTAATTTGTCTGAAGATCTGTTTGTGATTTGCGGGAGATGTTTGTTAAAGCTGATATAAAAGGTAAAGCTAGGATTTAATCCTCAGGGCTTTAGCAAATAACCACTATCTTTTAATAGGAAGTGGGTGGCATGTTGGTTGTCAACTCTAATTTCTCTTCTAGCCTGAAAACCTTCTCCATACTTTTTCTATTATCGTGTACTACTACTTTTACAAGACTACGGGATTTGCCTTTTACACAGGATAAAACCAGAAGGTAGAACCTTTAACAGAGATTCGCCATGTTTCAAGACAGCATATGGGAAAGCATCAAAGCTGGGGACAAAGTTAACGTTGAAAAGACGCTCTCAGAACACCCATTGCTCCTGTGGTTTGTACATTATGCTGTTTTCCAAGAGATCTGGATTTGATGTCTTGTCCTTTGCTTTCTGGGGCGAGGAAAACTCTGAGCCCTTTGAGAGTGGGGAGGGGTATTAAATAAGGAAAGAAGGGACCTACGGCAAAGATCAAAACAACAAAACAATACGCAGAGAAAAACCAAGAGGACCAAGAAGACTCAACCCTTCGGTACCTAACAATAATTTTTAAAGCCACAAGTTTGTCCAATGTGGTGTTTATTCATCCAATTTATTGTAATGATGAACAGCTTTAAAATTGGAGTAGAATGCTAATTCATACTTTATGTATAGAATAAATGATCGGCAGCTGTGGGCCAGGGGGCCACTGGGGGCTCTCTGGCAACACAGACTGTGCAAGCAAAGGAACATAACCCAGGGTCTCTGTTAGCAATGAGAAAATATATATATTGTAAATTAAGTAGTTCTTCCTACCACTTAATGAAAGCTGGGTGTGTGTGATGTTGCTGTTGTCATGCAGTGATCAATCAGATGTGAATTTGGCCTGTACTTACACCACACTGGAGAAGTCCTTCAGCACTATTTGAATATTTTTGGATATAGTAATAGCTGTGCACTAATGCTTCTCACCAGCCCTTCTCACCAGTTGGGCGACAGGCTGGCAAATTACTTCAGAGGCTACCAACCCTCAGAAGGTCAGCCAAGGGCAATGTGGTCAATCTCTGCCTTTTTCGCTCAAGAGTAGAAAGTTAGTCCACACAGATGTTTCCGCGTCAGGTTGATGATTGGACTAGATGATCTCAAAGGTCCCTTCCAACCTAGACGATTCTATGATTCTCTGTCTGTGAGTGAGACAGGAGGCAGAGATGTGGTTGGGTGACAGCATGGTCTTGAAAGCAGAGTGCTGCAGTCCCACCAAGACAAGGCCCAGAGGAGCTCTGCCATGAGCTAAAGCAACCACTCACACTTACTGCTGGAGACCTGCAGTAACATCAGAGGCAGTGCAAGAAATATGGAAAAATGGGTGCCTTGTTTTTCACACCGAGAGACATACACCATCTTACAAAAATGATACTAAAACCAGAAGATGTTTTCCGGTAAAATACAAATCCACATGCATCTTGCACGACCTTGAACACTGGTGCAAAAACACCACTCATCCCACACTCAGCAAAAGGTCTAGCTGCAGTTTTTGAGTCTCACAGGTGAAGGCAGGGGCGGACCGAGAACGAGCGTGGGTTCAGGCTGTGGTTTTGCACCACACGTGGAAAAGGAGTGCTGTTTGCACAGCATGGTGTGAAAGTTTGCCAGTCACCTGAGCCAGGTGGATTGCTTGAACGGGGAAGGGAGTGAATGTGGGGAATGCGAACCAACATCTAATAAACCCAGTGATGGGCAGGAAGTAGGATTTTAACTGAAAAAACGTGTTTCAAATCTTAGAAGAAATCTTCATTCCAAAATCCATTCAGGAAACCCTGCCAGACACCAGAATAACCATAGACTCTCTGGCGCTTTTTGCAAGAGGTATTAAAACAGTTTAGAAGTTACTTCTGGATCGAACAGTACCTGAGGACAAATATCCAATGCCAGTCAAAGCCTCATCTCACCTGCAAATGAAACCCAAATCTAAACCCATACCCAAGAATAGGCCAGTGAGGACTGTCTACAACTAAGTATGGAAGATGGACCCTGGTAGCAATATCCCCAAATCTATCTCAAAAGTACAACCTTGAATCAGCAACAACTCAAGTTCCTGGCTCAACAGCAGGTGAAAGCCTGACTCTGTCCCCAAACCTACACATAATTTGAAGCCTGGTCCTACCACCAGCTGTGGTGTGACTGCACAGTGATCAACGACTCTTCCAGAACCAAAGCTGCTGGTGGCCAGAATTCAGCCAGAATGCCAAAAATGGATCAATAAACCCTTGTAATCCAGGAGAGATGCCCAGCAATGGGTTTGCAGCAAGAAATAGGATTGCAGATGAGGGTCTAGGACAACATGAGGATGACTGATAGCTTTTGGAGAGGTCTTCTATCCAAGTGTGGGACTAATGTGACTGGGCCATGTATCTGTGTATTGAAAATAGAAAGAGCTCGTCCTTTTTTTCTGAAGATAACTGTACTAGCTTGTATAACACATTTGGATTTTAGGTTAAGTGGGAAGCGGGCATTATGAATGGATCTAATAAGGATTACCTAGGTTTACAACCATTATTGTATGTCTGTTACTTCAGGATTGACTGGAGATAATGTCAGGGTGACGTATAAAAAATCTTGGTGGCAGATGTTGATGCATTTGAATGAGCAAATTTTAATTAATTTGGGGCTATACATGGCACTTAGGCTAGCGGTTAGGAAGCCTGAGAACGAGATTAAGGATGAAGGATAACATCGCAACTTAGCTGCATGGACTTGCATTCCTGTTTTGTGAAGAAGAAGAGACCACTAAGCTTGGCTTAGGGCTACTTTGCCATACCGAGCTGTCTGTAGGCTCAGAATCACCAGCAAGTCTTGAGAACGGGCCAGGGCTTGGGTCAGGGTTCAGCCCAGGGACAGCTGATGAGCTGAGGCAGGCGAGTGGTACAGAAGGTAAGGATTTGTGTTAAACTTTGCCTTGGCATTGCCCGGTGAGTCAGTGTTACCAATGGGACATAAAGCTCCAGGGACCTCAGCCTGGTCTCTCTGACCAGCCCAGACCTCGCAGCCACCAGGCTGGTCCGTAGCTGAAGGTGTGCATCTGTGCATCTACTCTATGACAGCTGCTTCTGGGCAAAAGGAAAACAAACAGAAGAGAAAACATAAAAGGAAAATTCTGTCCAGGGCCAGCTGGGAAGAACAACATCAGAGTCCCAGGCTCCCCTGAGGCTCCCTCCAGAGCAGCAGCTGGTAAGGTTGAAGATGAGGGTGAAGAAGATGATTTTCATCATGTGGCTCCCCTAGTAGAATACTACTTTTCATTGGGACGCACTCAAACTCCTTATGGGCTGTTCCTGTTTATGATGGTACTAGTGCTGATTGGGGTATGCTAATCAAGTGCAAATGGTTCACATTGACTGGTCATTAATCTTCTGTGTGTATAGATATTATTGGATAACATTTACTGAATATTTTTGTTATTATTGCATCTTATTATTGCACATTATTTTTGCATCTTATTATTGCAAATTATTATTGCATATTATTATTATCATCATCATAGTTATTAACTTTGCTGTGGACTATATTTGGCTTTCTCTAGCGTAAGCTAAACTGGACAAACCAAGAGACAAAGAAAGAAGGGCAGAGGAGGTGGATTCCCACAGCGGTGGGAGCTGCTTCCCACGAGGCCCTGCCTTGACAGCGCTGCCAGGATTTGCAGGTGCAGGGCTGTGAAAATAACAGCAGAAGAACGGCATAAAAGGGAAAAAAAAAAAAGAAAAAAAAAGAAAAAACCAAACAAACCCCAAAAAAACAATTAAAGAAAAGTACTGCCAAAGAAATTCTGGAAAACACTGCCTCATCAGCTCCAGGAAAAGGTTGTGGAGCGGCAGATGGCGGGCCCCAAGAGTGATGAAGGCCAAGGCGATGGGGTACTTCAGGCACCGTGCACTCCTCGAGTGAGACAAGCGCTGTTTTGTAGCAGGGTGACAAGTCCTGGAAATTTCTCTCCATCTCCCCGAGGGCTCCCAGGCCTTTGCAGGAACAGCCTGTCAATAAGGGACATAAACAGCCGTCCCCTGCAGCGGGCGGTGACGGGGGCTTGGGGTCTGGGATGGGTCAGAAACAGTTCGTTGGAGTAGATGGAGGCTTTTATGAATTGCGCCTGCCTCGCTTAGATGTAGGTGTTCCTGGTCTCAAGGGGCTTCTTTAGTGCTTAGTCCTGAGCCTGGCAGGCGTCACCACTCCTGGCCAAAGGAGAGGCTGGATTTGAGTGTCTCGGACTGGAATCAGCCAGTGAGTTACATCTAGGGATTGCTGATGTTTTATTTCCAGGTGTGTCAGGGAGCAAAAAAAAAAATCGTCTTTTTTTTTCTTTCTTTCTTTTTTTTTATACTTTTTTAAGCTGGGTGTGACATGGTATGTGCATGGCTGCTTAGCTAAAAACAACACAGGAGCCCCAAACCTGCTCCTTAGGTATTTGCTGTGAAACCAGACACAGCAACATGATAGCAAGTCAGAACGAAATGAGAAATAACCCCTTTGCCTCCTCTGAATATCATGTCAGACACTATTCCCACACACATATAATTACTGATTTCGTGCTATTATTTGATTGTGTTAGAAGGATTCTTTGAAACATATAACAGATCTTAACCAATAATTTAAACTAGCTACCAGTCTCCATCCTGGTTACTGCATATCTACTGCCAAGACACTGTTTTGGTAACAGTTAATAATCAGCTGTCTGGACTACCTCACCATAAACATTACAGGGTTTCATCACTCATGTTTTATTTAATTCCACTTGTCATCAAGGTCTATTATTGGAGCCTTACAATTTTGTTCAAGAGAGCTGATTTTTACTACTGTTGAAAGCTCCTCTACGTACTTTTTGCACTTTATTCTCCTGAGCTAGGACCCTTCGTAAGATGTTTATTCAAATAGATTCATTAGATGATTGACAAGCTATAGGTGTCCCTGGTGGAATATGCTTGAGATGCCAAGGGGGAAAAAAGGAAAATGCACGAGGTTAGCAAATGGCTTGGGCTAAATACAACCACCTGTCTTTGATTCTACACCCCATCTTTACCATCCTGAGAAGTACATCCCAGCTGAAGAAGGTATAAGCTGAAATTGTCCTTCCCCACATACATCATCCTTTGGTCATTGCTTTGGGTTTTGTCCTGGTGTGACCTCCTGCCCTTAGCCGGGAAGCACACGGCATAGGTGTAGTTGCCTGGAATAGACAAAATGCTTAAAATGGTCAAAGATGAAAACGGGAGCAACAGAGGAGCAGCTCCTTCAAGCACTGCTGTTCCAGAGAGCCACAGATGACACCACCAAGTGAGCACTTCTGTCCTTGCAGTAGGCATTGATGGCCCTGCCACTCACATGGAAGCTTGGCTCTGCTGTTCCTCTCCTTCCAGGAGGAGAGGCTGTAAAGGAAAAACCAGCAACATGCAGGCTGCAGTCCGAGAGTGCCAGAGGAAAGGATCCAGGTTACTATGCTCAGGAATTGCTGTCCATGTACAGTGAACCAGCTCCAAACTGAAGGAGCCCAGAAGAGGCAGTGACTGGGCTGGAATAAGCCTCCCACATTCCATCAGCCTCGGAGAGCCACAAGTCAGACATGTTTTGATCAGGAATTTCCTTATAGACCTGAGAATCCCCTTATCATAGAAGCTTTGTCAGAGCTGGTGCTTCCTGAAACAAAGGTCAGACAAATTAACATTTTCCATGTGCAGCTTTCCAGTATCTGAAGGATGCCTATAATAGAGCTGGAGAAGGACTTTCTACAAGGGCATGTAGTGATAGGATGAGGGGTAATGGCTTCAAACTGGAAGACGTTGGATTTAGATCAGTTATTAGGAAGAAATTTTTCACTATAAGGGTGGTGAGACACTGGAAGAAGTTGCCCAGAGAAGCTGTGGCTGCCCCATCCC
>JAOXJM010000023.1:83613593-83629216 GCA_026413425.1 Tringa solitaria | reverse complement strand
GGGGGTTGGAACTGGATGATCTTTAAGGTCCCTTCCAACCCAAACCATTCTATGAGTCTATGATTTTTCTGGTGGAACGAGTAGAAGACCTCTTTGCATAGGTCTATGCTTGGTAGTACCCCAGTGTGCAAGCTAGCAGTGAAATATATCCGAAAAAAACCAGGAAAAGACATTTCTTTCTTGAAAGCAGACAGCAGTATGTTTTTACCTGTGGTCTCTCAGTATGATGACACACCTAGGTCTAGGCAGTGGTGTTTACACTCTGCTCAGGCACTACCTCAGATAGTTCTTCTCTGCAAGACACGCAACCACATTAGTATGGTCCAGAGCCTGAAAGAGTAAGTCCTGCTCAGAGTAGGTAAATTAGCAGCTCAAGCCCAGTGCTGTGCTCTGCTGTTGCTGCTATGTGGCCCAAAACTGGTGGGCTTCTGGATTGCTCCAAGTGCAGGTGGAGCAGAAGGATGACACGCTGCATTTGTCCATGTAGAAATATCCCACCCTGAGGCTCTTGAACATGTTTTGCCAAGAGAAGCAAACATCTTTTCTCTTTATACCACAGTTCCTTCTGTCTGCCCTGTGATTTGTCCCTTTCCTGTTGTTCCTGGCCTTTCTTAGATTCAAACCTGTTGCTCCAGGCACAGTACTTGGAGTAATCACTGATTATTACTGAGCAATTAGAAGACCTCTGTATGGCAGAAGTTATTTTATTTGCCTGTGGCATTTTCTTTTCTCGTTTCCCCTTAATTTGCATTATTCACTTTCCTCTTGGATTTTTGCTGCCCAGCCGCTGCCTTTAACCTTCCCTATTGACAAGCAATCTTCATTCCCAAACACTTTCTCTGCATTTGATATGTGTTTATTTCCAAAATTCCTTCACATCTGACATCTGTGTTCCTATCGGGTTGGTCATGCTGCAGCACCTTTCCTTGGTCATCGCAAGGCAACGGGGAACCATGACTTTTCCAGCTGAGGCAGGTCCATTCCTTCCAAATACTGAGGCACTTGGAAGTAGGTTGCTTGTTTTGCAGCATATTCTTCTTTTCTTCTGGGCAAAAGAAAGGTTTCCCTCAGAAAGACACATGGGTCAAACTTGCACACAGTAACCAAGACTTTAGGATTTATTTCTAATACTTTGCTTAGGTGGCTGGGGAGCCCCAGGTAGCGTTAAAATGTGGTTAGGACGGCGGAGAAGGAAGGAATTTGGGGTGCTGAAGATTCATCTCCTTTCCTTCAGAGTGGCTGGACCTGGCACTGCTGTTTGCTCCGAACCCCGTTTCCCCACCCCAGCTCACAAGTCTTCTTCTCAGCTTCATTCCTCTTGGCCCCCGGTTCCCCCTGCCTCCTCTCTCCTCTCCTGGCTGGACCAATCTCCTCCTGTCCCCATCCTCTCCTCTCTCTCCCCGCTGCCTTTCCTGCCTGGGCAGGAGGGGACACAAACCCTCCATCACTCGGAGAGCCACCCAGATCCTGGCACACTGGGGTCCCTTCGCAGGCGCTGCCGCAGTAACAACCGCAGAATCGCATTGTGCTTATATCTTTACTAGCTTATACAGGAATATACAGTGGTGTTTTACAAGGCTATAAAAATGCATCTTAAAGGAAACAAGCACAGGAAAACAGGAGAAGTGGGGCCAGATCAGCTGATGTAAATAAAGGCTGCATTGAATTAAATAGCGCTGCGACTATTTACAGCAGCTGCAGGACCTGACCTGTGGCTCCTTCCTCAAGCAGGGAGTTGCTGGAACCTCCAGCCTCTGATAAAGCAGACATGGAACCGAGCTCCCCTCGCCCACCCAACGGAGAGGGATGCTGGCAGGGAGGAGGAGGAGGTGGCCCTTTGCTCTGGGCTCTCAGAGGGTGAGACACAGCTGTCTTGCAGCTGCAGAGGGTGATGCTGCCGTGTTGTGCCCGGCGGCGATGGAGGGACACGTCCTCCTCTGCCTGTCTCCCGTTCCTGGCCATGGACCAGCTGCAGCCCAGCTGGAGCCCAGGGAAAAGCCCCTGTGGCTGGAGCTGGGCAGGATTCACAGCATTCACCAAAAGATGCAATGTTCAGGGCTCAAAAAATTACTTGCGAGACAAGGTTAAATCCAGCACAAGGGTTTGACTTCTAGGTGGTTGAAAGAAACCAAGAAAAAGGGAAGTGGAATCATTTGGGAAAGGTCAAACATTGTATTTTGACATTTTCTGTTTCGAGAACAAGCTGAGTTCAGTTCAGTTTTACCTGAAACAAGCATTGAACTTTCCGTTCAGCCACTGAAATGATAAACTTGTACCTCTGTAGGGCTTTCTGGATTATATATCCACTCCCTAGTACATAAAGCACATTTTATCTTTCCTGGTTCTGATTTTTGCAAAAATAAAAATTCCAATAGCAATCTTTCAGGGGAGATTTTTTCATCTCTGATTCATCTCTGATCGTTTTCATCTCTGGTACTGACTATTTACAGAATTCAGTTATACTGATAGAATAAAAGGACCACATCTGTAGAACTAAACTAAGAAAGTGGGTAAAGCTATTTTTGGGGCATTTTTTCCCCAGGGCTTTTCAGAAGTAAAGGAAGTTTTCTCTGTAGGAGTGCAGTTCTGTGGAGAGTCAGAAGACCCCATGGGTAGGAAGTGTCAGCTTTACCCTCAACCAGACTGGCTGAGTTGTCTTGAGTCATTTACAGATTTCAGAATGTTCAAAATATTGCATTTTTACCACCATTATAAATTACAAAAAATAACTATATCCAATTTGAATTTTGAAAAGAGACTAGAAGTCAAACAATAGGATCAGCTGGTGTTTCTTTCAATGCCAAAATACAATGTTCGCAGAACTTCAGTGATATGTTTAAAAGATCCGTTTGTCAAATCTCCTCTGGAAAAGCGCAGATTTAAATGGTTCTTCATTTCATTCAATAAAAAAAAAAAAAGGGTAAAAAAAACCCAAACCCTTCCAACCAGCTGTAAAAAAAAAAAAAAAAAAAGGCGTAAAGCTATCTCAGCCCAGCAGTTGGCTTCCCGAGATGGCCACGAAAGGGTGATGAAAGGAGGTCACGTATGGAATGAGTCTTTCAGCTCCATCTCTGGCGGCTGGGATCGCCTTCACCTTGGCGGGGGTACAGAGGGTTCGGTTCCTCTCCGTGGATCCCCAGCAGCCATTCCCACCTGGGCAGTGGGGCTCCCGAGCCCCCCCAAGTCCCCACTGCAGATGGGGAGAAAGCGGTGCCGAATCAGGCCCAGAAACATTGGAAATTTGGACTTCCAAGGGTCTTCAATTCTGCTTTCCAAGTCTGTGAGGATGCGGTGATTAACAGTCTGGAAGCACTCACCGTTTCCCCCGTGGCCTGAGTCTTTAACAGCAATCTTGGGGAAAGAGGAGGATGGGTTGAATCCCGTGCAGCTCATCTTTTTGGCGAGATCCAGGGGAGAAATCTCTTGCCAGGGTGCGTTTGAAGCGAGCCTCGCGCTTTGGCTCTTCCAGCGAGCTCTGCTCTCGGCCCTCGCATCTGCGACGATTGTGCAAAACCCTTTTCAAAGGCTGCGAAGCGTCCCCTTCCCAAGCGAGCCCAGGGGATATGCCGGGGAGAAGGGGGAAAAAAATGTGCGAAGGTGTGATTGCTAACTAACTAAGGAATCTGCAAGGCCCCGTTTGGCATCGCAGAGGCTTCTCCCCACGATTTGGCAGGGCTGCCTCCGCGCCGCGCAGGTGCAAATGACTTCTCCAGGGACGAAGCACCGCGAAACGCGGCCTCTTTTCCAGCAAAAGACAAAGCGGGGAAATAAAACCCCTGGACCAAACCCTGCCCTCATTAACACCCCCGAATCCTACTGACTGAAGGCAAAAACTCTCTCCAGACCGAGTGAGACAAAGCTTTATTATCTCATTTCCCTGGTTTGACCAGCAGGTACTCAAGGCCCGTCTCCTCCGTGCTGATGGAGACCATATAAACTTCCCTCGAGTCGTGAAGGAGAGATTTGCTCCACCATGTTGTTTCCATTCAGTGCTTCCCACATACCATTTAACAGCTCCGGATGGGGCTCATGGTTTACATCTTCCCCCTCTTTTCCCCCTCGGCTGGTGTGCCTGCTGCTCTCTAGGAGATGGACAGTGCGGTCCTGCTGCCTCACAGCCCTCTCCCTGGAGCTGGGGATGGAGTCAATTTTCCAATATCGGGGGTGTCACTGACATCCAGCAGCTCTGGAGCTTCCTGGACTCCTGGATTGACGGTGCAGCAAATCCCAGGGCACAGCTCAATCATGGAAGTTACGGCTGGCCGAGGCTTTCTCTCTGGTCTGAGCATACAACAGAGAATACATTGCAAATTAATACCTCAATTCACTTTTTTTTTTTTTTTCATGGACTACAAAAAGAGGCCACGAGGAAGCATGTACCATATCATACCAACAGGCATTTTAACTAGTTATCAATTTAAAATTAAAAGGAAAATGTGCTAAGAGTGGCCAAATGTGAAGTACAGCACTTTTTACAAAGCCTCACCACTGACAGGATTGTGTTTTTCTCTGGGAAAAAAAAATATGTAAAGGAGTTTGGACCAACTAATGTTTATTTAGATGTTCAAAGTGTGCAGAGGTCTTTGATAGCAGAGCAATTCCTTTGTGGCCTGGCTTTTTGACATGCACCCTGCTGGCCTTTACTTTATAGGCTGCAACCGCTACGATATTGTACTTAGATACAGAAGAAGTCAATAAATACATACTTTAATTAAAATAATGTCCCCTGCCCACAAGCTGCTGGTAAACATCACAGTTTTCCTCTTCTCTGTCCTTAATGGTTTATGCTGTTTCAGGACTTTACTGTATGATTACTGACCTACAAACTTGGAAGTTTTCTCCATTTTTTAGAGTAAATGTATAGAGTCATTATAATTTGATGCAAGTTTATTTATTACAGAAATATGAGTTTCTTACAGAATTGGAGAAGGAAACTTTAGAAGAACAAGACAAAGAAGACCTGTTACATGCTTCACGCAACTTCCACATTCATCTCAGCTATTTTTCCTTCAGGACTTTCCATTCTTTCAACACTTTTTCTCAAATTATTCACTTGGCCCCCTGTAATGCCACTCTGCTGTGATGACCAGTTGGGCAACATATAGTATGATATAACACAGCACCAATGGGTTAAAACCCAATTATGAGTATTATTCTACCAGCTTGATGAACTCATTTACAGCTATGGTACAGGTGATAAAATTACAGAGCTGTAAATCCCTTTGGCCTTCTAGAGTCCTGATGTAATTTTTCACCAGGAATAATATGTTATTTCTTTCTAGAGAGGGAAGGTAGATAGATATGATTATTAAATTCAGTGTGTTTAAGAGGGGAAAGGATGCTGAAGTCAAATATACACAAAAATTAATAGCTTTCCCGATCTGAACTCATGTTTCTCATGCTCTTTGGATTACAGTAGGGTTACCCTTCTGGTGTCTGCACCCCAGGGATTCACATCTGTGTAAATGTGGTAATAGAAAAAGGCCCTCGTGATGAATTCATGAATTGTTCTCATTGACACTAGTTGATACTTTTACTTGGACAAGTCTCCTTTGCAGGTGCACTGACCACACACTAATTGAAAGGATTATTTTCATAACTTTCTGTGCAGTCTGCAAGGCTTTCTGTGAAAAGCATAATTGTTTCAACCAGCTGCTTGGAGTTGTTTTTATTAATTTATTTAAATCCAACAATGCTGGATCGGCATATTTGAGACTCTCCCCCAAACTGCGTTATGAACATAAATAAAATTAGCGCATATGGCTCTTGTGCGGGAGAAAGCTTTGTTTGCAAGTACAAGCATTTCTGTGAGGAGCAAAAATGGCTTTCAAAATGTACTTTTTCTCCCAGCCCCTCGCTATTTTTATCCTCATCCCCACAACAAATCTTTAATGTGCAGAATGTCTGCGTGGCACCTGTTGGGATTAGCTGGGACCCAGGCAGACACATTACAAGTCCACGCATTTGCACTGCCTGATACATCTAATCCCGAGTCTCCGCCGTTGGAAGCCCCAGCCGCAAAGGGTTCTTCAGGCTGTGTTAGTCCCCCTTCTTGGGTGAAAGCCAGGTCTCTTACCACGAGGCCGGCCGTAATATCTGAAAAAGCCTTATGGACTCAGTCCTCACTTTATATAGCAAGCCAGGGGTAGTTAAAAAAAAAAAAAAAAAACCAAAAAAAACCAAAAAGAGTTTGTGGCACAATTATTTGGATCCCAGCTTTGGTGGCTCTCTCCTCCCTTGCTTGGGGAAAATGGTCAAAGTGTGGAGATTGCCCAGGGCAAGCAGAGCAACACCAGGCCGGGAGTATTACATGACAGAAAGCAAGGACGAGGTCTATGGGGTCCACTCACCCCTTGGCTTTTCTCCTCCTCAGCTCAGCCCTTCCTGATACCTTGGGGACCTTCATGCAAAAACCCCATGGTCTGCCTGCAGCAGCAGAGCACAATTTGCACAGGGAAGAGGAATCTCTCCTCTCCCCAGCCTTGGAAGGAGAAGCCAAGGTCTCTGCTGCAGGCTGGGGGTCTGCACACCAGCTGCCCATCCCAGCCCTTCTCCCACCTCCGTTCCTGCTCCCCCTCCAGCCAGGAGACCGTGGCCAAGCCCCATCCCACATGCCTAGCCATCGAGTGGGGCTCCTAACCCCCTCCAAGCATCCTGCTCACTCTCAGTGGTGGGAGAAGCACCATAAGCCTCTCCCTTCCCTTTCTTTTTCGGCTCTAGCTTGAATGTGCCATATGCCACGAGGTCATGGAAATGCAGCCCGTGTCATGAGACCTTTGGGGGCTGTGCATCACCTCAGAGAATGACCCAAAAACCATCAGGAGGATGACATGGCTGGATCAAAACTCAGAAAATGAGTAAAATGGTGTTGTGGTGGCTGGAATATAGTGCAGGAAATCCTGAGCAAGTAGCGCCCAAGACTTCAAGCCTTCCTAATGCAAAGCATCCACGTAACTGTCAACCTCCTTGTACTTCCACAGGCTCACTCGCAGCCTCTTCCCTCCTATGGGGAACACAGTTGTGTTGAGCAAACCCTGTGACTCCCCTCTGACCAAAATTGTCTGGCTCTTGTGAATCAGCAGAAAACGACTGCAAATGTTTAAAAATTGGGCAACAAGCCTTGCAAAACCGAGAAGGCTGTGCCAGGAATGATTGACTATTGATACGCATGTAAAAGTAGGGTTCTCTGTTTTTCTTGATTTGGATTCACAGGGGTGGGAATTATTTTTTGCTTCTTCTCTGCACCCATTTAAGATAATTTTTTTTTTATTGTTTTGGAAAAAGATATGCTGGATCTTAAAAAAAATACAGCAAATATTTTTGGTATTTCCAGGGAAATAGCAAGCATTGGCAATACAGATGGTCAAAAAATGGAATTGCCATTTCTGGGCATATTTTAACATGTTCAAGCTTGTTTCCACTCCAAATCAGAACAAAACTCCAATTGTTTAAATTCCATGCTATTTCATTCCATGAAGAAAAACACCTCTTTTTTTCAGACAGTGAAACTATTGTTTTGGTAACGTTCACATGTAATTAAATAAAGCATGTAGTACTGTAGCACAAAATTTAAACTGGCATAAAATAGCTAATGGTCAAAGGAGAGGCAGACTCTCTCCCAGAGAGGTTTCATCCTACCAGCAAGGTGCCTCCAAGGTTGCTCTATCTCCTGCTTGAGTAGAGGATGAGCTTCTGCAGAAAATTAAGACTACCCGTGGCCAGGATGCCACAGTCCCACCTTCCTTCCTGGCCCTCAGGGATGCTGTTCCTTCCCCTGACCTGCATAGAAATTCTCTCCATCCTGTGCTGCAGCCATGCCACCATCAATCCTGGACATTGATAGGGAGCAAGGACATGGCAGACAATCCCTTGGGGATTTAGGGATTTTTACATTTGATTTTTCTTCAGTGATGCTCTGATACAAAATGCTCTTGTGTGGACCCACAGCCCAGGATTTGGCGTATGCCAATCAGGCTCTATGACCACTGCCTCTGATGTTGGGATGGTGTTTTCCCCTCCACCTCCAACCTGACCTTTCTCTCCCTTAACTCTGCCCAAGCAACAGCCACCGGTGGTGGTCATCATGGGCGCATCTAGTTGTGATGGCTGCATCTGGGGTTCAAAGGTGGTTTTGGGAAGACAGATAACGACACTATAGCCAAGGGCTAGCTTGAACAATGTGCTCACCTAACCACAGTACTGGTTCTTTGGCCAATATGCAAAGATGACTATAAGTCAATAATCTTACCCCCATAAAAAGTCAACCGCCCAAGAGCCTTTGAAGCTCTCCTGAATGGCAGCAAGCTGCACGTGAGGATCTCCCCTTGAGTAGGGGTATCTCTCAAGGTTACTTCTTGAGATTCAGAGGTTCCTTGTCACAACAGGTCCGTGGTAAGTGACTAACAGCATGCTAAACTTCGATATTCTTAGTTAAGTGATATAAAGGATTGACTGCACGTATACAATCCTTTAGACATAAATGGTTGACCAAGTCTGGGACTAGGATTGGATCCAGCAGCACCCAGACTCCTCCCTGAGAAGCAGTTCAGAAAGCAAAGGGGTCCTTTCTGAACCTCAACTCAATGGGAGGGTCTCCCTGACAGTTCTGTCTGACCACGTCCTCCATGCAGTAAATAACCAAGCGTACCCTGCCATCAAATCTTGTTGAAACAGTCTCATTAACTATCATACTTTGTTAATTCCCTGTTTTATGTTAATAAATATATTGCTGCTTCGTTCTTATGAGCAAAGTACATCACTCCTTCTGCAGCAGATGACATCCTCAAGGCAGAGATGGGGCTGGCCAGCTTCTTTCCTTTCGTTCCGGTGCTCTTCAGGCCACAAAGAGCAAAGTCTCAGCAGAAGCCTTTGCCACGTTCCCACCTTCTGCCTCTCACTTCCTAGCCCCAGCAGTGAATTGCTCTCCGAGGAGCCTAAGTTGCAGGCTGTCCCAGAGCAGGCAAAGGTTTGCTTTGGCAAGAAACAAAAAAAGCTCACCACATGGGGCCCCACGCAGCTCGGCATGGCCAAGGGCTGCCTTGTCCTGCAGCGCAGCTGAGGAGCATCTTTCCTGTCTAAACAGGTTTATAAATCAAATACCGCTTTATTCGTGTTTGCTCCCACTGTAGCTCGGTCCTTACCGAAAATCAGACGCAGCTCCAAAGTTTGCTCATAAACTTCCCAGAAAAGAAATGTACTGCAATGTAAAAAAACCCCAAACCCCAGTGTTTGTTTTCCCTACTGAGTAACGCAAAGATAAAGCGGGATTGATTCGGTAATCGGAGGATGCCAAACGCCTCCGCGATAGGAAACGCTCTGTAACTCAGTTTTCTGGTAACACTGCTATGGGTCTGATTTAGGAAATGACAAGGGACGATGATGCTCTTCTTCCCACAGGGCCATCCTGGTACAAATTATGTTCCCAACTGAGTCCTCCAAGCACATCTTCCAAAGGATCCTCACTAAAGAGGGGCCTCTTGCATCTTGCTGGTGGCTCCGCTAAAGCCAGGATGGTCCTGCTTGGGGCCTGGAGTCCATCAGGATGCAGGATCTGGCCCTTGCCAGCGGTCCCTACATACACATCTGTGACTGCTCCTGTGTGAAGCTGCTCCTGTGCGCAAGGGGCCTCCCCACGGCTCCGTGCTTCAGTTTCCCCATGGCTAAGTCTTGTGTGATGGTGTCTTACCTGAAGATGAGCATTTAAATCAATTTTTGAACACAGAACCATTTATAACACACAAAGCATGCTTTACTTGCCCATTAAGAACTCACTAATGGTTAAGATTTCACATGCCACATTACTGTTATTGTGTTTCCTAAAAAAAAATGATTTCGCTATCTTGCCCTGCTTGGCATTACTAATAGATGAGGATGGCTAATGAGCGCTCTCCGGATAAGAGATGGCCCTTGTTAAAGAGCCACTAAAAAAAGCTCCTGTCTGGGCTGCAGCTGCATCTGCTGCAGCTCGGGCTTCCTTTTATCTGTGATCCAAACCCTGCAGTCCTCAGCAAACCCTCAGTCCTCGTTCCGCCGTCGGGTGGCACTTTGCCGGACCACGAGCCGATTTGCCCGTGTGTTTGTCAAAGGCTGATCCTCAGCAGGTAGCATTTATTTGGGACCGGATGGAGCAGGTGGTTTCAGCCCAGAAACACATTTTTGCGCAGATTCCAATTAAGTGTTTATAAGCTATTAGTTACATAAAACTCAGATCAGTGATGTTGGCAAGTTTTCTGTGCTTTCTCTGTGTGCTAACAAGTCGGCTTAACTTTTGTTTGTTGTTGGGGGACTTTCAAGTGTGTCTTGAATATTAACATTTTAATTTGAAAGGAAATTAGTAGTTGGAAAACTATAATCCCTTACGAGCATGCACACACACATACACGTGCGCACATTCAGTCTATTAAAATTACTTCTGTTATTAAGTTTGTAATAAATCCTCGATGTGGAATGGCACGTGCTGAATCACTGAGGTATTTCACAAAGATCAGTTTAAAGGGTTACTATGGGGCCCCAAATTCCATTCTTAAAAACAAGGCCCTATTTAACCTAATCAATGGTTTTTCTGTGATTTTTTTT
Organism: Tringa solitaria; assembly: GCA_026413425.1. Taxonomy (NCBI): domain Eukaryota; kingdom Metazoa; phylum Chordata; class Aves; order Charadriiformes; family Scolopacidae; genus Tringa; species Tringa solitaria. The sequence goes on along the minus strand of JAOXJM010000023.1, from coordinate 83,618,641 downwards.
TTTTTTTTTGGCCAGCAACTTTAATTAAGAGCTTTTGGACAACTTTAAAGGTTCTTATGTAGTATTTTTAGCTATAGCTGTGAAGCACTGTAGGAGAGCATGAAAACATACCAGGTCTTTATGTCTTCTTCATGAGTGGCTGCGAACCTTTCCATCCCACATGGGTTGTGGGGACCATTTATTTCTACAGACCCGACTAGAGGAGCAGAGAGGTTCCTCCGTCCCTGCTGGCTGACAGGGGAGCTTCAGCTCCAGGTCTAGGTGGGGAAGACGTGCGGCCAGATCTGGTATCACCAAAGCATCCCAGGACGGTGGCAATGGTGGCCAACGGTGGCCATTGATGGCCATTGGTGGCAATCTCAGGCCAGAGCCAAAGCCCTGAGGGGGAAATGTGGATGCTGAAGGCCAGCCCGCAGGCACCAGCTGTGAATCTGGCAGGAGTAGGTTCAGCTCTTGTGCCAAGGCATGCCAAGAGTCTCCTCCTCTTTGTTTATTTTTTAAGCAGAGCTTTCTGGACTACATGTAAAGGAGGTGGAGGAGTGACTGGCAGTTTGGATTTTGGTTTTCTTTTTCTTTTCTGTTTCTGTTTTTGTTGTTGTTGTTGTTTCTTTTTCCAGGATAAACCATGATATCCATTTCCTTTTTTCAAAAAATTTGCGAGGATTTTTTGAATGAGGAGTGGGGCCATCCCACCAGGACGAAGAGATTTGGCCAGCATGCCAAAACTGCAATTACAGCTAAATGAAAAAAAAAAGAAAGAATTGTATTTTATTCATTTCAGCTGTTATGTCTTAATGCAAAGAAATCACTTTGCACAGTTCTGTAACTGACACCAATTTCTAATCTCCAATACTATTAACTTCTAAATCTCCGTTATAAAGAATATTGGCAGCATACCAGAGTCTAATGCAGCTAAATGGACTTAGTCTGAGCTGGTGCTTTATTTTCTTTTTTCTGAAATGCTGAAAAAAATCGTTAAACTATTTTGTTAATTGCTGATAACATTTTGGTTAGTTGGATTTCCTCTTTTGGCTGCAATAGACACATTCCTGGAGCATGACATGACTTTGCCTTTGGGACAAACAAAAAAAAAAAAACCAAACCAAAAAAAAAGGAGAGACCATTTTTTGAAATGACAAAATGTATTGTTGTAGGATTAGAGACAGGATAGCTCCAGGATTATGCTCTATCACTAACTCAATTTAAGACCCCTATGAGTTGAAACTAAATATTGAATAGCTGCAGGGAAAGGGCATCGTTAAGGAGTAATACCTATGTGAAAACTTGATTGTTTTATCTCAGCTGGATTGCAACAGTTTTCTGATAACTCAGAGACCCACTCACACAAGCAAGAAAAGCTTAAAATATGTATTTTCCCCCTTCATTTCAGTCCAAATACACTGGAAAACCAATCCAAGTCTCAGCTGTGCAGAAATAAGTATTAACTAACAACAGCCTTGACAGAAATGTTTCTACAAGTCAGTGATGGACTTTGGCCGAGGCTGCCCCTTGATATCAAGACATTGTCACTCCAAGGGAACTTGCAAAGCTGTCTTCTGCTTGACTTTAGCGATGCTCTAACCCAATGTTAGCATCACTTCTCTGCTGCAAGATTTAATTGAGAACTTAAGCAGATAATGGTGAGTTGTGCCAAGTGGGCCAGTGGAAGCAATTATCAGATTTAGATATTCTGGCGTCCTGGACAGAATTTCTTCGGCACAGGAAATGAATTATAGCAGAATATCTTTAGACCCAAGAATTATTGGCAGTGAGGAAGGGAAGAACAATGCAGCCTTGGTTACATGCTGACGAGCTTTGGCTGATTTGGCGTGTTACCATTTTAGTCTGTGTGTGGCTATTTAATTTTTGTTCCTCAAGAGAGCTGAAGTTCTAACACCATCTAAGTCAGAGCTTGGAGAGCTTTTTTCATTTTGTGTCCAAAGAACAGTTGGCTTCACGGAGGACTGAACAAAGGGAGAATATCAAGAAAATATGGGTTGCTCTTACTGAAGCATAGGATCTTCCATGAATAAAAACTTCTTGTGATATATAAAATGTGTTATAAAATCCCCTTTCTCTGTTGCTGAACTTGCAGCCTAGCTGAACCTGTGCCCCAGGATCTTTTAATAGATTCAGTGCTCATGAAAAATTCTTGACCCTGAAACCACAGAGACCAAGGCCTGGATTCATCTCGCCTCATTTTAGATATTCTCACTTAATTTTAGACTTTTGCATGAGATCCCTTGGCAAGGAGTGCAGACACCCAAGGCTCCTTCAGTAATCCCTGCAGAGAGACCGGGACACCCCTGCCTTTCACGTGTTGAGTTGCTCTCTGAGAGCACTTCCATGGAGCAGACAAGTCTTCTCCAAGGCTTATTACTTAGGTACCAAAACCAAAAGCCATAAAATGGGTGCAGTGAACATAAGTATGGGTCATCTGCAGGAGCAGATGGGCAGAGATGGACAGATGGACAGAGGAGCACATGTGCCGGGGGACCCAATGGCCAAGTATTTTCACCGTGGCAGTTGAGGCTACCAGCGGGGCTAGTGATGTTGGTCAAACGCTGCATATCCTTGACACACTCAGAAAGGAGATAAGATTGCAGCAGTCATTTACCAGATGTCACAAATGGATCTCAGATGGTAATTTTCCACTGTAAAGTACTGGCATCTCGAGCAAAACATGATCCAAAACAAAAGGCTCTGTACGCCTTTATCAATCCCCTAAGCCTGATGTCTCACCAGCTGTGACATCACTAGCTGCACATCTGTCTCCAAACTGGAGGTGGTTTTCTAGCCTAACTCTTATCCCATGCCCATTCTGAATAAGCTCTGAATAAAAGACACTTGTTAAAGTTCAACTGTAGCAGCGGCTGCATTGAGGGTTTAGAGATGGCAGATGGGCAGGTCCAGGCCTCTATCACTGAGTACAAAGATATATGGCCTATTCTTTCCTTATGGCTCATGTGATACTCTTGATAAGATGAATGTAAGTTTCTGGCAGCCATACATAGTGAAATCTATACCCAAGGAATGCATATAAGTCAACTTCTACTTAAGCCTTAAATGATGGGTATATGTATAATAGTAGCCAGTGAAGTAGCAATGAGAAAATGTGAGGTTTTTCAGTTTCAGTGGAGGAAGAGGAGAAGAAGAGCAACTTGGAATTGATCTGAAAAAAATATTTGAAGGAATTTTAAATGCATTCGAAATATCTTTCCCCTGGCATTTTACAAAAAAAAGAAAGAACAAGATTCCAAAAAAAAGATTAGAAGACTCGTAGTGTGTTAGCTTAATAGTTTATTGAGTTCTATAACCACACATACATTCCTCCTCACTAGTCCTGAGCAATGTAAATCGCATGCCCCTGATTATGAGGTCAACAAATATCTGTGTGTCTGCACCTACATTGAGCCTCATTGAAACTTTGCTGAAAAACATAAGCCCAATCCCACAATAAAAGCATCAGAGACAGAGCTGGAAAAAAAATACAGGCCTTTTTTACCTTGAGCTAGATTGTATGACAGCAAACCGAAGAAAGACGAAAATTATCCCTAGTGGTACCGTGTTCATCAGACGGAAGGTTTCTTCCAGTTGGACACTCCATGGTGTTGTGGCCTCCTGCAGGCTAATGACCGTCTTTGTGCTCCCTTTGATAAGCAGCAAGAGACAAATCCTTGTTCAGTACTGGACTTCCATTCTTATTGGGACAAGCCCTTTGAGGGATCATAGAATGGTTCGGGTTGGAAGGGCCCTTAAAGATCATCCAGTTCAAACCTCATGCCATGGGCAGGGACACCTCCCACCAGACCAGGTTGCTCAAAGCCCCATCCAACGTGGCCTTGAACACCTCCAGGGATGGGGCAACTTCTCTGGGTGACCTGTTCCAATGTCTCACCACCCTCACAGGAAAGAATTCCTTCCTAAGATCTACCCTAAATCTCTCCTCTTTCAGTTTAAAACTCTTATCCCTCCTCCTATCACTATACTCCCTGATAAAGAGTCCCTCCTCAGCTCTCCTGTAGTCCCCTTTGGTACTGGATGGGGCTATAAGGTCTCCTCGGAGCCTTGTCTTCTCCAGGCTGAACGCTCTCAGCCTGTCCTCAGAATCACAGACTGGCTGCTGTTTGTGTGGCCTCCCCCCATCTCCCTTCCAGAGCACAAATAAGGGATTTTTACTCTTTAACAGAGTCAGGAGTACTCTATAATCCAAATAGCTTCATAATGAAGGAGCTCTTATTTAGCATGAGGCGTTATTCATTGCAAGCCGAGTTGCAGTACACTGCTCTAACAGCCACGGTGTTGCCCTGACTCTGTTTTGGTTTTGGACTAAATACAGTAGAGTAAGTCAAACATTATTGGTCACAATGGTAATGCAGAGTGCGTATAATGTGCTTTTATTGCTGCAAGGCATAGTTGAAATATTTACGTGGAATACATGAAATAACAGTAGGATTCATGTTCTGTTCCTTATTTGTAAGGTATTTTATTAAAAAGAATCTGAATCTGAAGTTCATAAATAAAATAGTAGTATCAGTTATTTCCAGATACTAGTTCCAGCTTGTTGATTTTAATAGACAAGTATAACACTTCAAATGTGGAAACACAGTGGGTAATATTTATATGAAATCTCCAAGAACCGTGGTATTTTGCTCATGTGGAATATCATGGCATTTTGCCTGGATCAAGTAACCAGCAGATTAGCACATTAACACTTTTAAGAAACATGCATGTAATCCACTCTGAATGTGGTCTTTGACTCCTGGTAGGAATACCTAATGATTTTCAAATTGACGCGTTACTTTATAAAGCAAGTCAAATAAACAGGAATTGCTGAGGAGCTTTGGTAGGGGTGCATGGCATCAGCACACGCACGTTGTTATCAATGGAGGAGATGGGATCAACTCTTTACAGCCATGGAAGGATCTGCAGAATCTGCAGACATACAGAAATGAGGAGAAACTTGGCTTCCCTTCTTTTTAAAGCTTTCTGGCTTTATAGAATCATAGAATCATTTAGGTTGGAAGAGACCCTTGGGATCATCGAGT
>JAOXJM010000023.1:83601207-83612311 GCA_026413425.1 Tringa solitaria | reverse complement strand
GCAGAGCCCTGGAAGAGGCTGCCCAGAGAGGTGGTGGAGTGTCCATCTCTGGAGACATTCCAAACCCGCCTGGACACGTTCCTGTGCAACCTACTCTGGGTGACCCTGCTTTGTCAGGGGGTTGGACTAGATGATCTCCAGAGGTCCCTTCCAATCCTATATCATTCTGTGGTTCTGTGATTCAGGAGAAGTGACTCCACAGAAGTCAATGGGACAAATCAGAGATTTTTCACAGCCACCCCGAAACAAGGGTGCAAGATCTTGTATCCTGCAGGGAGCTGATGGTCTCCTCGCTTCTGCACAGGAGAATCGGGAATGAGCCCCAAGTTCCAGCCTTTACCACCTGTAGGTTATGCAACACCAAAAAGCTACCCAAGCAGAGGGAAAATATCCTTCCTAGTCCCTGCACCCAAGATTAAAAAAAAATAACCTTTGGTTTAAACTTTGATTCAGATAACATAGCTAAGAAAGTCCAAACATGGATATTTTCAGAATGAAAGGGTTTTATAAAGGGAAACTCTGGGATGTGAAAAAGAGGGAGACTTGTCATAATAGAAAGAGTCAAATCAAACTGTCTTTTAAAGCCAAAGCTGAAAAGCAAACCCAGAAACCACTCCCCGTCTACCTCAATTTCCAGTTTGGACGCAGAGAGGATCGTTCCTTTGCATTGAAATTTTTTTATCTGTTGAAAAAAACCTGGATTATAATGGAAATATGAACATCTTAATCATGGAAAGTCTGGATGGAAGGCTCATTTAGAAAGCAGCTCAGCTGTCAATGAGCAACGACTGCTGCAAACGCAGTACATATTGAGTACACAGTGTTAATGTCTTGTCAAAACTCTTGGGTTTACAACCACCAGTGAAGCAGAAACAGCTCTGAGAAACGCTCCAATGTCAGGACAGGATGAGGTTTGATAGACTATTAAAAAAAATCCAAACCAACCTCCCCCTACTTAAATCCACACAAAAGCCCAGATTTTTGGAACATCATACTAGACCCAGGCCTTTCCCTCCCCACTGGCAGCCAGAGCTATTTTTGAATTTGGGTCAGATTTAGTGACTAGACTTCAGCCAAAAAATTTAGGGGGGGTGGGGGTGAGGAAATCGTCAGGAAAAGGAAAAAAAAAAAAAAGTAAAAATCATGAGAGTTTGCCTATTTCGGAAACAAAAGTCTTCCATTTTTCAGGCTGGATTCACAAGGGGATTTGGGAGCTGACCACTTTCAGATGTGCGCGCTGCAGAGGGGCAATTACTCGCCTGCAGCTCCTGGCTCCAGCACCTCGGGAACAAGGATCAACGTTTGCCATCCCCGGGCTTCTATATCAGTCCTCCCACCCCCCCATGGAGGCAATTTAGATCGGCAGGCTGAAACCCGTTATGCTAGAGCCTTGTTTAGAATAGCCCAGCTGCCTTCACGTGAGGGATTTCTCAATTCGGTTAAAAATTGGCTCACAGACCCAACCCTTGGGTTAAGAAAAGGTGCGAGGGGGGGTGTGTGTGTCAAGGATGTGCTTTGTTGGAGCATATGGGGATCCCCATTTCTGAGGCCAGAAAGGACATCATCTGATCGCTCCAAAAGTCCTGGTTTTTTTTTAATCCATACTTTTAGACCAAAGTATGTACTTCTGCAGAGGGTCCTGTGAGTGCTTCCCCCCATCCTCCTGCCCCTGGAATCTTCTTTTTAAGTTCTCTCATTCAGAAAATAGGGATGTTTGGGCTTGCTCAGTCAAAGGGCAGTGAGGCAGCCACCTGGAGAACCTTAATGTAAAGCTGCCTTTCACCCTTACACTCATATGGTCTTCACCATGCCGCATCTAGGTCTCTTGCAGTCATTGCCAGATTTCATCCTCACAAGACCATTCATTAGATAAATATTTTCTGCTTTTATCAATGCCAGACAGAAGCAGAGGGGATGTATTGGAAAGGTCATGGAGGACAATCTCAGCTGAAGCAGGGCAGGGACCAGGATTTTCCAGGTCCCACCAGCTCCTGGAACATCCCTCCTTCCTCAGACAGTCACTGGGGAGGGGACGAGCCCAGCAGCAGCTGTGAGGAAAAGGTATGAGGTCAGAGAAACCTGGGGCTGGCCTGGAGGAGAAGGAAGCCAAAATCATCACGTTTATTTGGACATTGGGTTGTTTAACCACCCTGTATCTCCAGATGCACTGAGGTTTGCTCACTGCTCTTTTGGTCACTGAGAAATGTGACTGGCAACACGATGCTTTTGCTCAGAAAGGTCCCTGTGTAGGAACCAGGAGTGGGAAGAGAGCAGCTCCCATTTTGATGATGGTTGAGGCTCTGATGAGTGGGGGCAAGGTGCCACCCTTCAGCCTCAGGACACTGAATAAATCGCTGAGATTGATCAAGGGCTAAAAACCCCAACTTTGCCTGTCAGTTCAGGCATCTGGTCTTATCTTCCCACACAGCTCTTTTGTGCGCAAACCACCTCAACCTTTACCTCCAACACATCTCTTTTTTCTGTCTTCCACCCAAACATGGCCACCAAGCCAATGTTTTCTGCCCGACGGAGTCCCTGCCCCTCCTCAGCCGCTCCCACCACTGTGCTGCATGCCACAGGTAGTGGTGAGATGGCAGGCAAGCAAGTCCCCCTCTCCCTAAATCCTCCTGGGGGGTTACATAGACCCTGAGGAGTCCACAGAGCAATGAGGAACTCCCCCATCTCTACAAAACCAGGCTGCTACAAGCTTTTGGCCAACACTGATGGAAAAACATGTTTTTCGGTGATGAACTCTGCAAATTCAACCTGAAAACTGCTGAGACACAAAAAAGCTTTGGTCCTGCAAAGCCTTAAATAAGCTGGTATAATCACAGGATTTTCTCACACAGGTGAAGCAGGGCCCATCCATACCACACTGTGGGATCAGGACCCGACGCAGAAAGTCCAACACACTTTGTTGCCTTTGTCTGTCGTATGTTCATAGTCGTTATTTGAAAACCACGTGTTTCCACTGAAAAGCAGAAAGAGTAAAACTGAACAGGGATCCACCAGCTAAGGACATATAACTGCATAGCATGTGTTCTCCAGGGTTTGGCGGAGGTAGTTTTTCCAGCTTTCTTGTGCTATTTCAACACCACTGCTCAGCCTCATTTTCCTGCCAAAGCGTTACATTCAAACAAAGGCTCCTTTAAACCACACGAGATCAAAATCGGGTCATGGGAGTGCTAGAAATCATTTCAAAATATCCTTATTACCTTCCTGTTTCTTCCCATACTGTTTTACTGTTTATTTGTGGAGGAGGGAAGGGGGGACCATGAGCATATTGGTTTTTTCCAAACAATATTTGCATAGGCATTTTGAAAGCCTAAAGCCTATTTCACTGTTTAAAGAGAATATAGCTATTCCAGACAAATGCCTCTCAGCCCAATAGAGATGCCATGGCTGAATTCTTTTATTTCACCCAGCACAGAGCAGGAGGCACCTTGGAAGCCGCACGCACCAAGAAAAGCTGGTTTAATGTGTGTGTGTGTCTAATCCATGCCTTCCTACTCATTCCCCTCTTTCCATGCTTAGCCCACTCACTGAGCTGAGCTAACTTCCAGTTTGTCTCTTGATTACAGTATTTAACCACCTAATTGCAACTGTTTTAACTCCAGATTGGTTGTAAGCAAAAATTAGCAACACTTAACTATTAGGTATTTGCAAAAAGACGACAGTTAAGGAGCCTTAATTTAATATCCATCTTCAGAGGTTTATAACTGAATCCATACTTGTATTTAAATACCAAATAATCTGCTGATTATTATGCATAGTTTTCAGTCAGTGTAACGAAAACATGATGTTGCAGTCATGCTGTGCGCTCTGTAGCTAGGTTTCCTTGTTTATATTAACAGCTGTAAACACAGTCTAACTCAGCCTTTATTTAAAAGCAGATTTCCCATACTTTCAAGAATTCACCGCATTGTGAAAGCTACAGTTTCAGAGCTTTTCTCACGTGCTTATTGATTGTGCCCAGGAACAGCCTGCAATGCTACGCGTGCACTTGCGATGACCTATTTTAGAGCCTCTACGTTAAAAGGGCCAGTTTTCCATTTTCATTAAAAAGTAAAACCAGCTTTGCAAATCTTTCTGTATAATCCTGCCCCTTAATGTCCTCAACCCAGCCTGCAAACCTTCTGCGTACGGGGTTGAACATGTATTTACGTGCTTTGCTAGGTCAAGGTTTCACATGTTTGTCCCTCCATTTAAAAATAAAGGTTGTAAAACCATCTTAAAGCCATTTAGATCAGTGAAAGGGATTTCACTCAGTCAGAAATGGGGTTTAGTGCAAAGTTTTATCTCCCTACCTTTTAATAACAGCATTGGAAAACCTGAGCTTTCGGAAAAGCAACACTGCCTGCCTAAAGGATTCTAAGGTTTCTTCATTTTTTCAGAGTATGGTGAGAAGAAAACGTCATTGAAGTGGAAGGTCAAGTGAAGCAGAAGAACCTGCTAGTAGAGTAGCATTTTGTAATATTCCTGCCTTGAGAAAGGCAGAAGCGTGTCCTTCTGGTGGCTTCCTCTGACCTAGGATAGATCTCCCAGTCTGTGAATCCTGCGCAAGGCCAACCAGCAGTGCAAAGCAACCTTGAAATCCCAGCAGGAGAAGATGCTCTCTGGAGAAAAACCCTCCAGTGGTACAGAGCTGCTGCAGCAATTTACCATGGAGGGCACTTCCATCCACTGGGTCTCACACGGAGAGAGAAAGTAAGGGAGAAGGAGGAGTTTATGTCAGATACTTACAGGATCCATCAAACATTTGGGATCACACTGCTGTATCACAGGTAGGGATGCTCCTGTGAAAAGTGTTGGCATATCCCTACCACCAGCTACAACTTCACCAGTGGTGCCCAGATTGACCTGTTATACCTCTCCTCCCAGTGGTCTCTTCCTGGAAAACCTATTTTAGAACATCACAGCATCAAAGTTCTCCAACCTTGTCACTGTGCTTAACGTTTCAGAGAAATACATCTCTGGGCCAGGAGAGCCAAACTGTAAGGCTGATCTCATGACCCTGCTCATCTACAACAAGCTGCAAAGCCTCAAGCTGATACTCAGACCCTGCCCCAGTGTGCCCACTGTCCCCCTTCATAGATCTGCTATCTAGGGGGGGATTGTGCTCATGTAGGGATGAGCACTCCAACAACAACCCACATTCCACCAGCTTTGCTCCTTCTAAGCTTACAGGGCAGGCTCAAGGTCGAAGCTGTAGCCAGGTTAGGGCCACAGATACATGTAGAAGTTAGGGTCCAAGTGCTTTCATCTGCTCTGAGGCTGGTTCTCCATCAGGACCCTCCCCAGAGTCTTACTGCATTTCACACTGTCCGTTTCAGGGAGTGAGGGCTTCTGGAGAAGCACCGTACATCTCATGCAGAAACCTGGATCCGCCTCCTTTGTAGACTAACACAGCTTGAGTAACCTCTCACTTGACACATGAGCAGCTCTTGTACTAAATACTGTCTCTTCTCCCCCATCTCCTTCAATGATTAGAAATGAGCTTGTTCAAAACTTCATTTTTCCCCCCTTAGAAGTCATATATGAAGTCTGCCAAGTGCCTAGCCATACTGGTGATGCTAGAATATATCCCGGATTGACAAGGGATCTGCAAGGAGCTTAGCCAGGCCATTCCACATCATCCTGTGCAAGTTATTTTTCCATGTCGGAGATCTCGTTCAACTTGCTTGGTTTCTCGGAGGACAATTTAAAACAATGGGTAACAGATGGGAGAGCTAAGACAAACAGAGGTTAAATGACTTGCCTGGGGCTGGTGGAGAATGGGCGACAGGAGTCCTGGGTATTAATTAGTTAATATTTGTACAATGCTAGGAAAATATATAGCCCTATATAAGTATTATTGTAAGGTGGCCCCTGTAGTTTGGAAAAGCAGAGGGCAACAGTGCACAGGCGAGTGCAAACATCCTTCCTTGTCCCATGGCATTTCGGTCATCCGTGGGGTCCGGGAGGGACAGAGCATTCCCAGGGCACAGGAGAGAGGGAATGGGAAAGCCCAGGGAAAGAGATCCCACTCAAGCAACACCGCTGAGCATCCCCAGGCTGCTGCATCCACACGTTGAGTCTCGGAGCAGTCGTCTGCTCTTTCCATTGAAAGCAGCAAATCTGTCGGGTAGCATCAAATCAGGCAGAAGCCTTGGAACCAAATTTGGGATATTTGTGGGTGTTTACAGCAGAAAGAGGTGCAAATCTCTCTGAAGTGCCATAGGACCAACGTGCCACGCTGCTCTCCTGCTCTGCTGGAATCCCAGGAGGAAGGTCAAGCCCGTCTCTATTAAAGAAGGATCTATGGGAAAGGAGGAAAGGGTCATGGAGTCAGATTTCTCCTTTTTTTTTTTTCCACCTCTCTGGGGTATTCTTCCTGCTCCCATGACTTCAAATCTGATTTCTTCAGATGCCTTTTTCAGTCCAGCTTCCCTTCACTCCATCACATATCCCAGCCTGATGCTCTGAGCCTCCTCCAGATTCCAGCATCAGCCTGAAGGAAAATGTGCCGGTTTTTCCCCAGGACAGCTCTCACCCTCCAGTGCTTCCAACACCAGCATTTTTTCTGCCATGTAGTTTCAAGAGCGGTGAACATTTTTGGCCATTCCCCTTCTTTCTCTTGGCTAGAATACAAAAATATTACCTAAGTTGTGACGCATTTTCCTCTACAATTTTTAAATCATTCAGACTTCCCATGTAGTTTACCAGGATTTTCATCCAGCTTTCATCACGTCGTATCTTGATTATCAGAATCTGCCATTTCTTTTCCCATCAGTTTAGATCAGACTGGACTGAAATGCAGAATTTCCAACTTAAAATTGCAACATTATTTTTCATCCAAAATAGGATAAAAAGTTCAAATTTTAAAAACACCTCCTCAGAAAGGCTGACATTTTAACTTCTACATGTTTAGGCAAAACTTTTCAGCATTCCTAATTGCTGAATTTTAAATGCTGAATTTGGTTTTGTTTACTTGACATGCTTTATTTAGAATAAAATCAGCATTAAGCTGTATTACCCTTCTTTTGTGAATTCTGCTTGTCCTGCATCAAAATCTATAGGAAACTACACTTCAGCATAAATTGGTCTTTACTGTTTACACTGCGTGGTATGGTGGCAAGACCATATAGTGTGCATTAAGAAATATATGTTGAAGTGAGGGAGCAGAGAGCAGAGCTTCATGGTCCTACAGCTCCCACCAGGCACCAAAATGATGCTCGTTTCTGTACCACACAACCTGGCGAGCTAATTGGAGGTTACACAATGGGAGACACAGGTCTCCACATCCCGTTCTTTTCCCCTAAGGGATACGCCATGCATTTATCTGAACTTTTTGGAAATTAAGTGTTTTACATCATTTTAATTAAAAAAAAAATCTGATTGGATCAAACTGACTTGAAATGAAGCCTGTTCCTTCTTGCTACAAAAAATGTCCATGGGTGAAAAGCTGTGTTCTCATTCATAAAATCAACCTGATAAAAATGTCCCGTAGCCTCCAGTACAACTGCCATGATCATTCTGCTCTATTCTGAACAACTTGATGCCTCTTTGAATTCTTCAGATTTCTCTCTTCACCATCAAGCCCCCAAACTCTCATTCTTGACCCTGATGTCACCCACTGCCACCTCCTCTCTGCCACCCAACCTCCTCCTGATTCCCCAAACCCACCTGCAAAGCCATCCAGAATTCTAAGCCTGGCTGAAAAACCTGTATGTTATCTAGTGGTGATTTAAAATAGTAATAAAAAAAGGAGCTGTTACTGGTTTCAAAAGGATTGTCAACAATTTCAGCCAGTTCCCTGAAACGGTTGGAGAAAAGTAAGTCGCAAAATATGAATATATTTTTGCTTAATTCTTACCAATATTTAAAATGTTCAACAACATTTTTGATTGCCAAAAATCAATGTCTTGTTCTGCAGACTGTTTTAAAAGCTTTAAGTATGCGGCTGAGTTTGTGGTTTGAAAACTTTTGGAGCTTTTCCTCATCAGAATCACCATTTCCAATAAGAAATATAATAAAAATCAGAAGTGCAAGCCAATAAAAACATAAACATAAAAATAAAATCTTCAAAATTCAGACTTTCCAGCCAGGTCTGCTTTCCTTTTCCAAATCCCGCATCAAAACTCTGCTTCAATGGCTTCAAGAAATTGGCAAAGTAACAAATACCAGGGAAAGTCAGGAGGCAATGCTTCTAAATCGCTCTGAAGCATCCCATTCTGAATGTAATTAACGGGTGCGGCCAAAAAAGCAGGTTGCTGAGACCCTCAGCAATCCCCCCCCCCAGTCCTTCTTTTCATGTCACACGCTGTATTTTTGTCGTGTGTGTAACCCTGGGTCTTCCAGACTCTGAAAGCTCCCGGTGACACATCCCCTTTCAGATGAAGGGCTCTATGTCTGGCAGCTCGTATCCCACCTGCAATCAGGGAGCATCCTTCTTGGGTTTTTCGGATGCTCCTGAGCACGTTTTCGGCGGCTGCAGACGGGGTTTGATCTTGTGCAGGGCTGCAGGCACCCGAGGAATGCCAAGTACCCTCAGTTCCATTAACTTCAGTGGGAATTAGAGGACTCAGCTGTATTTAATATTTTACAGGGTCAGGCTCTGAAAACTGTATTAGCATTCTCAGTTCCCAGTAGGCCTAAATTCAGCAAAGCATTTGGATTGAGACTTAACTGTAAACATGTGAACAGTCCCCCTGATTTCAATACAACTATTCTCATGCTTAAAGTTAAGCATATGCCTAAGTGATGTGCTGAATTTGGGCCAAAAACTACTGTTTTCAAGTGCTACACGAGTTCACAATAGGCAAACTGCTGGTCCATAATGCCAGTTGCATAATCCTGTTTCTTCTTCTTCAGAAGGGCTGACACAAAACTATGTATTTTTAAAATGGGGCAGCTAAACCGCTTTTAGGAGATGGGAAGTTCTGGTGAAACCTTGGGTATTTCTGCAAAGTTATTAATTTACCACTATCGTTGTTGTTATTACTGTTACTCCTATGTGAATGCAGGACAAGCACCTATCCCAGACTCTTGGAGCTTTTGCTATTCCTAAAAGAATATAATCCATACGGAAAAGAATAACAAACTCTCTCTACATGACAGCAAACATCAGGCCAAGTGACGGCTAAAAATACCCCACCCTCCCCAGAGACCCTCAGCCTCTGAACCCTCCCAGAAGCACTAGAAAACAGAAGTGTCTTAAGGCGTGCTCTGAATATCCCCACCTTTCACCTCTCCGGGGGCCATGGCAGCCCGGGGGCTGATGGAGAAGGGCGGGCTGGCACCTCTTGCCTTTTCTGAATTAGGAGGGGGCTTCACCCTTGAAATGGTGCCGGTCCCCAGGAGACAGCATCTTGGCCAGCTCATGGCAGGGGATGGATGTGGCTCTCAAGCAAATTCCTTCACCCGGAGAAGCATCTCTTGGTGTGGGGGGGACGGGGACGCAGAGCCTGCTGTGATGGCTCTTCTCCTTCGAAAGCACAGAGCTCCATCCTCTGGGAGGACACGGGGGCTCGGGGGCTGAAGAACAGAGGGGCTTCCCAGAAGATCTGCTAGGGCATAGAAAAGAAACACAGCTGTGCATCACCCTGCGCTTCAGGCCTCCGTTTCGCATGCATCATCCGTTAAGGCTTTTATCATAGAATCACAGAATCATCTGGGCCAGAAGGGACCTTCAAAGGTCATCTAGTCCAACCCCCCTGCAGTCAGCAGGGACATCCTCGACTAGACCAGGTTGCCCAGGGCCTCGTTGAGCCTCACCTTGAATGTCTCCAGGGAGGGAGCCTCAACAACCTCCCTGGGCAACCTGTTCCAGGGCTCCACCACCCCGCAGCATGGGAGGATGTAAAGCAGGGGCTACCCAAACCCCCCACTCAGAGGCCAGGAGGAATGGGAGAGCTTTTGGCGCTCACTTTTCACCCAGAACCCCTAAGTATTTGCAGCTCATTTGCGTTGAGAAGCCACGGGGAGCAGCACAGAGGAGGAAAGGTGCAGAGTATAGATTTTTCCCCCCCTCCACCGTACAAATGGGGGCCAAACCAAGACTTGTGGAGCTGCCTCCAAGCCAGGTTCAGAGATTCAAGCTGAGGACACAGGGGAAGCTCCTCTCCCTCTCTCCCCTCGATTTCCTTTTCCCCTTCAGCAGCAGGTTGCCTCTCTGGCTCCTGTATCCAGCTCTAGCTCCTCCATAACTCCATGATCTTACAGTGCAATTAACAGGCTGCTGCGAACCCACCATAAAGCCAGAACGAGGACACATTTAAGATGGGACGGCTGCATATGAACGTAAGCCCAGAACCTGCCGTTCTCAGTCTGCGTCTCCCTTTTTTGACATCTTTCACAACTTTTTTTAGCAGTTTTTTGGCACACGTGCAGCAACCGCACTGACAAGATAGCTTGTTGTGGTATTCTCTCAGTGAGGCTGATTGGAAAATGTCCCCTGCCTTTGCTCCAAGCTCTTGTAGGAGGATTATAGAATCAAAGAAACAGCATAGCCAGAATCCATAAAAAAAATAGTATTATGAATCCCAAACAAATCTCTCTTGGCACCCCCAACAGAGAAATGGCATCCACTGTCACAAGAAGAGCCTCAGGCATGGGATGTGGTCCTGGCAAGATGCACAGAGGGCCAATGACCCAGCCTGGTGGGCAAGGCCATAAGTGCTGGCACTTAACTTTCCTCCCCTTGGGTCCCAGCTGATTCTGGTGGGAATGGCTAATGAGCAGTGGCACACGTTCTCCATGAGTGCTCAAGTTATCTCACAGAGATGTTTCCTGATGTCCCCAGTGGTGCATGGGCACAGTCTGAGAGCAGCAGGACTCACTGCAGATGGCTTTGCCTGAGGTAATCCCTCTCCTTATCAGAGCCCCTTGTGCCTGCTGCCAGGGAAAGTCACAGAGGTGACAAAAAGACTTGCAGCATCCTCCTGCGAGGACAGAAAGGCAGGGCTAGGGGAGGCTTTCTGCCTCGGACACACTAACCCCCAACAAATGGAGCCAGGACTTCTCCTACACTTTGCAAATACATGCCTTAATTGTGCTTCGACTGTCCAAGACCCTTCCAAACACTGGAATTCTCATTTCGATTGTCACTTACCTCTGCAGGAGA
>JAOXJM010000023.1:83528558-83544725 GCA_026413425.1 Tringa solitaria | reverse complement strand
GGAACTCGATGATCTTTAAGGTCCCTTCCAACTCTAACCATTCTACGATTCTATGATACTCTCTAAGGTCTCTGGGCTGATGAAAGCCCTTCATGACTTCAGGAAGGGTGGGAGGGGTATCCACCTACCCAGAGCCCCTCCTGAAACTTGCTCTGTCCCCCCGTGTCCCCCACAGATCTGAGGAAAGCCCCCGGGATGGGAGTCAGCAAAGCATCGCAGGCTCCTGGATCGCCTCCCAACACCCAAATTACACTGGCTGAGGATTCCCCCGTGCTGCGAAAGATTTCAGCTGCCACTTCGGGCGCTCCCCACCGTGCAGCAATATTCCGGCTTTTGGTTTTAATTTGTAAGGATATAAACGTTCCCACAATAAGCAAGTACGCGCCTGAGTCAGCCAACGTCCTCCTGCAGGGGTGGCTGATACTGGTTGACCCCGTTTACATAAACGTCACTGCAGAGATGTCTCCACCTTCGGGGTATCTGTCCCAGCTTTGGTCCACCACCCCCCTCAGCAAGATCTTACTGTCCAGTTCCCTTCTCATCCTTCCTACCTCTCAGGCACAATACACTGACAAAAAAAAAGCAGAAATACTCAACACTGCTCAGTACTTCAAGCAAAGACAAAAACACTCCAGGTCCAAG
This sequence comes from Tringa solitaria, assembly GCA_026413425.1. Classification (NCBI taxonomy): domain Eukaryota; kingdom Metazoa; phylum Chordata; class Aves; order Charadriiformes; family Scolopacidae; genus Tringa; species Tringa solitaria. The sequence goes on along the minus strand of JAOXJM010000023.1, from coordinate 83,544,083 downwards.
TATGTGTAACTTCTTTTTTTTACACAAATGAAGAAATAAATTATTTTAATAAAAAAAAAATAAGTAGAAGGGATGATTCCTAAAATGAATGGTCTATTTAAAATATATATTCATAAAATATTCCACGGAATACAGAAAGTTTCCATTTTCCCAACTGAAAACTTCAGGAAGGAATAAGGATCTCGTTACAATTGTAGGCAGAGCTGCGCAGAACTATTGTTATTATTTCAATTAAACTTTGCTAAAAACTATCTGCAAATAGTTAGCTGGGACATCAGGCATCCTAAAGTTTGCTTTCTGCCTTCATTTTAGGGACCTAAAAATCGAGAATTTTCTTCTTGATGAGAACAACAACATCAAAATCATTGGTAAGTGCATGTTATCTGTGAAGGTTGTTTTCCTCTTTTTATTTTGTGTGGCTTTCAGTGACAGTTCAGCTACTATTTAAATAGCACATTTTATTAGTGAGCTTGTGATTATTCAATAAACATAGCTGAGCTTTTAGAATAAATAATAGTTGTGAAGTATAACTTAACAACTTATTTATTTGAGCTTTAACTAAAACATATTTTTAAGAAAACAAGGAAAACAATTTTCCCTATTGTTTTCCCTTGTGTATTGCTGGAGAAGCAAGAAACAATTACAGCTTTTATGTGTAGAAAGCTGTTCCTTGCAGAAGTGATTTGTAGGCAGGGAAATAAATCTTCTGGGGTGAAATGCAGGTATGGACACACCAGCTTCTGTTGAGTCATTACTCCAACTAGAAACTTCATCATTTGGTATATGTTAAAAAAAAAAAAGAAAAAAAAAAAGACTTTTTTGGTCACTAACAGAAACCTTTCCAGGGTTGTGAAGCAAACATTTATAAAAATGAGGGAATTTGCACCAAGCAGTTAACACAGCTCAGAGAAACATTAATTTTATTCTATGGAAACCACACAGAAAAATCCCCGCAAGGGGAGCTCACTCTTAGAGACGCCACATGTTTAACCCAGTGTTTCCCAAACTTTTAAAAGCTTAACACCTCCGAGAAAAAAGGCACCAACTCTTCACCCCTGTTTTATAGCCAGCCAGCCCTTTACAATCACACCTTTCTCTTCCCTCCCCCTTGCACACATGCACATAGACAGAGAAAAAGGCTTAAGCTAGCACATTTTACCCCACGTTTACAATAGGCTAAAGCAGACCCAGCTGAGCTGAGCCGTAGCTCATTAAGCCACACTAACGCAGCTGTGGAGCTCCTCTACTAAGAGGCAAACTCTTAGAGGCAAGCTAAAATACAGTCAACTGAGAGATTGACTAAAAGATCTAAACCAAAATCAACCAAACCAGGCGTACGGCCCCGTGGCTGGGTAACTTCACTGTTACCTCTGCTAATTCATGGCACATTTATTGGAACCCAAACCGGTATCCACAGCTGAGGTGTCACCAGATGCTAGAGCCAGCTGCTGTTTTCATCTTTCTCCCACCTACATTCATAAAGTTAAACCGTTTTGAGAAGAGACTAAAACTTCTCCGCCTTTGTTTTTGTGACCGTCAGATTTTGGACTGAGCAATACTGCAAAGTTTGAGGGTCTCTCTCAGGAGCTGTTACACACTCAATGTGGAAGCCCAGCTTATGCTGCCCCAGAACTCCTTGCTCATAGGAAATATGGTCCAAAGGTGGACGTCTGGTCCATGTAAGTAGAACTAAAAATATACTTATCGAAACGCTCTCAGCACTTGAATGGTTTAGGCAAGAGTCTGATATAAACAGGCTGGTGGCACTCTGCTTTGGGGCATCGATGGGGAAACCAGAGATATATCAGACAGGGGATGCCAGGGAAAAGAAAAAAATTATGGGTGTGAAAAATATACCTTGAAATTTGTAACCATTGCAGAACACTGGAGAAAAAAAATGAATGAGCAATGCACGTGCTATTCTGGGGTAAGGCTGTGGCAAAGGAAGTCAGCAGAGGGGGAAGTATCCAGCTCCAGGAGCCTGTTCTGAAAAGACAGAGAAAGAGCTTGTACGTACCAGCTCCCCCCAGATAATCCCCCCAACCTCCTGTCCTTCTGGCACACAGGTACAGCTGTCAGAATTGACATCTGAGTCAATTCTGTTAAAATCAGAAGCCCTGGAAACCCTGGGCTGCCAAATGAGCATTTCTGTCTACTTTGCCAAAAGAAGAAATCCGAACAGAAAAATTAAGTCTCAGGGACACGCAGACCAAAGATGTGGCTACAGCAGAGCCAGGAAGCCTTCATCCATACCTTAGCTAGACCTTTATATCAGATTATCATTAAAAAGAGGAGTTGTTTATCTCATAGGTGGCATAAACTTGATTGGACTCCATTTTCTTCATTCCTTACATCTATAGGATATTTCTCTTATAATAAAGAATAATGCAGAGGGTGCCATCAGAAGACTCATGTAAATCTTCTCAGACTTTTCAACTGCTTTTGCACTTTGCAATTCTAGCAGTGAAGTTGGGGGCTTTTTACTTTTTTTGGTAGTTTTTCTGGATAGATCTGAGAAAATGATAGCATATTAAGTCCAATTTTGTATCCTCTGATCTTCATGGATCTGGATAGGTAGGCAGCTCTCCATGTCCATCATTTGTGCAAAGGCAGTTCACGTTTATCTCTAAGTATATGTATGTGCCCAGTTATCAGCTTTTCCTGAACTGTTTTGTTAGTCATCACATGCCCAAGCCTCAGTGTTCCACCTAGAACACATCTTTAAGCCCATTTCTAGCAGGTATGAAGCTCAGAAGACTTGAAAGAGTATTTAGACTTCTTGGCTTAGAAGTGCTACCTCCCACCCCACAACCGTATTGATCTAACGGATCTTAATGCTCTGCTTCTGTTCAACACATAACCCTGCATTGGATCCAAACCCAAACCACCTCATTCTGGTCACCTGCCAGAAGGAACTGGAGGTCTGGATGTACAGAACTTCTCTGAACTGGGATGTCCCACCCACTTGTCCAGCTGCAAGAATACAGAGTCTCCTTGAGGAGTTCTCAGCAGTCTTTACTAAACTGTGTATCTACAGAGGACAAAGTGTTTTAGTTTTATCTACAAGGTTGCTCATACCTACATATAGGATCTGATTTAGATGTCTAAAGTAGAAGCTTAGCATTTCTATACAGTCAAAAGAGAAAGAGGATTTATATACACATAAATATATAATGCACATTATTCCTCTCAAGAGCTACTTTTGGCAGACATATTATATATTAGGGTTTTGACCTAACTATGATTCTTTTATCCCAGCTTCCTCTAAATTTACAGGATATGAACAGTACACAAAATTAAGGATCGGGGGACAAATTCTACCAAATTACTTCAGTGGAAGTCTGGATTTCAAGAGTACTGCTCTGGACTTAGGTAGACATAACACAGACAAATCAGGTCTAGAGGATGCTGTCAGCACTTAAATAGAACTATACTTATTTCACATTTCAGATGTCTGAATGAAGGCAAAGCAGTAACCTTAGAACCATTTACAGAGCTCACTCCACTAATAAACACCACATAACAGGTCAAGGGCTATATACAACTTATATAAGGCCCTTGGTATTTAACATAGGCATATTCTACATTTTACGCATAAAACATATTTACATTTAACCTGAACTGTTTACATTATCGTCATGGAAAAGGGAATTCCAATGAACTAAAATGTTAATTAGAAAGATAAGTTACCTCTATCACCACAAAATAAGTAAAGGATTACAGATCAGCTGGCAAAAGACTCCAGTGAGGGGGAGAAATACTGACTCTGTGCATCAGGACCGAGAAGGAGTCATTGCAACAGGAACCAGAAAGTCATATTCAGGCAGAAGCACCTTCAGAAAACCAACCAGATTGAACCACACTACAGCTAAGGCTCCTACAAGGCAACAGTGAACAGCAGCACCTGCTTTGCCGAATTGTGACTTTTGTGCATCAGATTTTAAAGATTCTTTGGAGGACTGGAAAGCGATTAGCTTTTCTGCACCAGCTGAACTGAAGAAACAGTCGTTATATTCAAACAAATCCAGATAGTTCAGCGGGATAGAGGAGAAGCACTCTGTTATAGCTAATAAACTTTCAAGTTAAACATCTCATCAGATTCCAGCTACAATTAACTACTAAGTTCATTACTGTTAACTAGCTACCTCTTGCGCATAAGATTTTAAAAGAGATTTTTAGGATGGAAGCTCCACCCATTCCCCAAATTCCTGTACCTTGGGGATTTCCCTACCCAGTATGCTGATGGAAAGAACTATTGCCTGTTTAAAGCACCAATCGTGTATACCATCAGCAGCATTTCAAACTGCATGGTAGTGTTTGCAGTGTTGAAAAGAAAAACATATTTAATGCTGTAATGACATTAGAGATCCATTTGCACTGCATGTTACTTCCACTCATAGAGAATATTCAGGGATCCTTCTCTTGCTTCAACTCCAGCTACATTTAATCCATGTGCTTTTATGTATTATAGCACCTTGCTACTTCGGTCAACTCAGTATCATTTCATTGCAGCATGTTTCCTTTGTATCTCTGGGGTTTTTTCACTCAAAGGAGTCATCAGGAACCTCTTGGAAAGCATTACATTCAAGGACTAGATTTATCAGAAGGTTTGGTAAAGTGAAAAGAGGTTGATCTCACCTAAATTTAGCCATTTAACAACTAGGCATCTGCGTTATACCAGTCAGTAAGTGTCAGTGCAGGGAGATAGCTCATATCCTGAGTCACTAACTATAGCCTGAAATAACTGCACAACAGCTGTGAGGAATCTCTCTTGGAAAGGGCTGTCTCTTTCCATTGATAAATACTGATACCTAGGTTTTAGACAGTTAAAGTGAGACAAGATAAGTCCTAGTCGGTGGTAATAAAAAGCATTTATCCATAGGTAGCTGGTTCAAATGCAATCCAACATAATATTTTGAAAAAGGTGGCACCACCTTCTCATGGCTTTTCAATGGTGCTATCATCTTCTCAAGGTTTTTCAATGGTGCTATCATCTTCTCACGGCTTTTCAACTGTTTGAAAACACTAAAAAACGATTGTAGTTGTGCATACCGCGAACAGATCTGTTTCAGACAACGCTGTCATCATCCACACTACTGTACGAACCAGATCAATTAAATCAGAATTGCCTGAATTCCTAAAATGACTGTCTCGACCGAGTTCCATAGAGAAACGGGAAAGGACGGCGAAGGGAAGGGCTGTTGCGGTGGCAGAGCTCAGCCGGAGCAAGGAAGTACCATGGAGAGTGTTCAAGGGAACCTCCCCATTCCCAAAGCCGGGACAACTAAGCAAGTTTTCCAAGCGTTGGTGTTTCTCCAAACTGAATGGCAAACCTTCACAAAGTCTGCTGATCACTGCTAGCAGGCTGTTAGTCTTTCGCAAGAGCTAAAGTTTTAAGTTTGTAGCCAACAGCAAGCTGTTACCAAATGAATGGCTTCTAGGCGTAAGTCACACCTAATTTAGCAATCTGAGCAAAGCAAGAAGAACTGAATGACTATTTGGAACAGGATCTATCGCATCAGTCCCAGCTCTGTGTTGTCACTCAGCCTCCAAACCGAAGTGCTTTATTCTGGTGGGCTGGATACACTACACTGACACTCCAATGAGTTTATTTTAAAAATAAACAGCAGGTTTCCACTTTCAACACTGCAGGCTTTCCAGTCACTCACTGTACAGTCTATTTTATATACACTTCCTAAAACATTCTTTTCTAGATAAAATGGCGTTTGCACAAAGAAAAAAGGCGTAAGATGTGTGTTCAGTACAAATTGCTGCTTAGAGGTAATTTGTAACCTCATTCTTGATACTGAAGGCAAATCTCTGAAACCTGACTCATAGCTTTGTGGGATTTTTTAACAAATATTTATTTGCATTATATGGAGCTCTGATGTTTGTCTTTTTATTTGACAGGGGTGTAAGCACATTTGCTATGCTAACCGGCACATTACCTTTCACGGTGGAACCTTTCAATATCAAGCAACTACATCAAAAGATGTTAATTGGAGAAATCAGCCCTATTCCATCAGATATCTCCCCTGGTAAAGCACTCCAATTTGTATAAAGAATAATGATCTATAAAAGGTCTAACACTTGTAATAAAGTGAACTTAGCAATAATGCAAACTTCTGGAAAATAAGAAGTACCTTTCCCAGTTGCCTTGTTTGCATTTAGAAATAACTTTGTTGCCTCTTCAAAAGACCACTATTCTTGGTTCTTACAGGGAGAACAAAATATACATTGCTTTTAAGTAAGTGGAGCAGTTGTGCAGAAATTAGGACATGTCGTATTTTGTATGTCCCATGTTGTGTGTCAAAGCCAAAATCGGTTATCAAAACCTTAGATAACTTTTCCTGAAGTGCTTATGTTTTAGCTGCAGACAGAACCCACAAAACTGAGATAATTAAAGAAATTGGATGGCTACTTTTGTGAAGAGTCTGTTCGTATTTTTCATGAGAAAGAACTGAAATACAATATTTTTCAATGAATTTTACTGACAGTCTTTAGTGAGGTACAGTCTATGGAGTCTTTTAGGACAACAGGGAAAGCTAGTTCTCAAAATCTCTAGCCGGAATTACAGCCCATGGCTCTAAAACCCAGAAGTCATGTAGATGTATATACACTCTGGGTCAGCAGTCCAAAATTTACTTCCTCAGGGCTCCAAATTCTGCTGCTTTACAACGACTCCTACACATCTCTGGCTTTCTCTCTATTTTCTTCACCCCTAGTTTCTCTCCCTGGACTAACATCTTCTCTTGGGCCACTTCTCACAGCTGTATTCATGGAGCTTCACTGACCGAGTGAGACAGCGGAGCAGAATGAGACCTGTTTTGCCCAGCTCTCTACCAGCATGAGCTCAGATCTCCCCATGGTTTTGAGCAGCATTTCTCAGACGTTACACAAAAAACGAGCCCAGGAACCAAGATTAGCTCCAGCGGCTGCCTGCAGCCAAGTGCTGGGAAGCAGCAGGCAGTTCCAGAATAAACTGGCTGGATCTAGCCCTCAGTTACAGTATTAAGATAATGTGATGATTCAATCTCTATTTCTCCCCAAGTAAATGGTATGAGGTACCATAGCTGTCCAGAATATTTGTACATTAGTCTCTCATTTATCTTTCTTTGGAGATTGGTTGCCAGATAGCAGCTACATTTTTCTACAAGCCCTCCATAGCTGCAATTATTATATTACTAATTTTTCTTATTTATGCTATTGTTATAGTTTCTACTAATAAATGCATTATCTCTGCTTTTCTACAAAGCCCACACAGTTACTGGAAGATTGCGGATAACTCTATTGTTCCCATGCCCGTTGGGAATTTAGTGAGAGAGCAGTAGTAAACAAGCTTTGCATACTTTAGATCTAAGTTCCTCTGAAGGAGATTACAAGTGAAAGGAGCAGTATGTTCCCAGTTCAATGCTCACTTGCCATTTTGCTCATTTCAAAGCTTCCCCAAGGAATATGGAAGAATTCGGTAGAGTTTTCCCAAGAAGAAAAAAAAAAAAAAAAAAAAAAGAGGGGGACTTTATGCAGTGTTGGAGCTGAGTGATAGACATATGGGAGTGCTTGAGCTTTCTCTGTCCCAGTTCCAGGAAGCCAAAGCACAACACATCATCTGAGCACATGGGTCATACAGAGAGTTTTATCAATAAGGTTCGCTTCTTTGTGGGAGAAACGTAACTCTTGGGTAGTCAGCTGGCACAGAAGTGCCTCTTCTCAGAGCCTTGATCAAATGCCGAGTGAGCACAATGCTGAGATTGCTATTGATGGCATAAGCTGCATTCACTGGGGTAAATCAAGCAAATTAGGAAGCGAGATCCAGTGTTGTATCTATAGCAGCAACCCTAAGTCCATAGCATACCTCCCAGCATGGTTTGGCCCATGCTGCCCACCCTGCTCAGGCATCCCTGGGGGAACAGGGTCACCTGTCCTCGTTTGAGGGACCACAGCAGCCTCAGAGGAGAAATGGAGCCGTTTAATACAGCGGTCCAGAGGTAGCCCTAGAGACTGGATTTTAGCCGAGATTCTTACAACGTGCAGAGCAGGACAAGTGCCACATTTTTGAAAAAGGAAAATTTTCCTCTGCCCAAATAATCAAATATTTCTAGTAAAAAAGCCATTTCATCTGAATGCTGCACAGGAGCTGTACACTTCATGCAGTCCTTACTAGAGCCTGACCCTGCTAAGAGGCCTGGAGTCAAAGAAGCAATAAAAGACAAATGGTTGAATGAAGGCTTTGCCAGAAAAATACTGAATGCTGCTACCTCTGAGAACAGGTAAGAAATTTCACCTCTTGCTTCTACCTTGGGATTTCAGGATTCAAGACTTTTGCGGGGGAATGTTGGGGGTTTTAGGGTTTTTTTTTGTTTTGTCAGTTTTGGAAGATTTTTGTTACCCACTCAGAGCTGTTCCAAAACGACAAAATTTTATTTCAGAAAACACCACCTCAACTTTCCTAAGCATAGATAGGTTTTATATAAGATGAAATTTATAGATCCTTATGGAACTGCCTATATCCATTGTATCAATAATTTTGTTCTCAACATGCCTCAATGGTGCCACTAATTTCTAGACAGTGTGCTTCTAATCCTTTCCTGCAGAACTTGGTCTTTCATGCCCTGAGGGAACGACATTTTTATACTATAGTGAATTTCTTGTTATTCTAATAATTTTTATTCTCATCCATCTTTGTTACTGGCCTTAACTAGTCTCCATTTTTTGTTGGCAATCCACTTTACAGCTTAAGATTATTATAAAAGTTTGAAATAGATACGTGCAACAGGACTTTTCACATAAACTTTGCCAACTTTTGAGAAGTTATTAGTCTTTCACATCGGGAGGCTGCAAAGTATACTTTGCATGTCTTTAAATACCTAATTTCAGTGAGGGAACCTTTTACGTCTTCCTCACAGCTGAAAGGAACTGGTCATGGGTCAAATATTTCATGCCCAAATCATTCTGTAATATTCAATGGTTTACACTAATCAAAAAAGAGAGCCATTTGGCTTATATAACCTGCACTGTCTGCAATGGTGTCTATAGGACACGTGGCAGGTTTTCCTGCCACAATCCAGGTGATCCACTGCCAGTCACAGCCAGGACTATTACAAATCGATGCACAATTTGTTCATTTCTCTGAGAATTGCCCACCGTTCCCATCTTTGCCTTCCTTCCCTCCCCTCGGATGTATCTATGCCCATTCACACTGAATTTTGAAAAAAAGGTCTTAGGAGTCTGAGAACCCAAGGCTGTCGTAATTCTAAAGTGCCTTTAGTAGACTTTACTACTCACAGGAGCCTGAGAGTAAAATAGTTATCATTATAACATAACCAGTTTTATTTCACAATCTGATTCATATGAAAATAAAAACCCTCCTGTACTTTCCTTAGTTTTTGGCGGTTTTTTAATCCTTTGAGATTTTCCTGCCTGTGGGGCTCTTCCCATCTTCTTATGCACACAAACATATACACACACACTATTTCTCTGTTAATCCATTTGAGACTACTGTGCTGAGAACCAAAATGTACACACTTGATAAGAATGAGAAAATGCTGGTTTCCATCTTTTAATTTTTCAAGCTTTATCCTGGTGGGTGTCCTTTCAGAGTAATCAATTATATCAACAATAGGATATTTAATAATGCAGTAACGGAGCCTCAGCCCAGCACTGAAGTTAGAATAGCCAGGCTGAGAATTTTTGCACGACTGAATATCATCATTTGCCCGTACAATCGACTTCACCTCCTCCAGCTACATCACAAGAAGCGTGTTGTCCGCTTACTGTAAATTCTGACACCGTATCTAGACACCTCTTTTGTATTTAAGTACTTTTTCCTAATATTTCAGACTTTGTCCCAGCGAATTGAATCCTGTTGTCTTAAACTACATGACAGAAGTGATGGAGTTCAGTCTTTCAGAAGTTACCAACATTTTAATAAATAACAGACCCTCTCCTGCCATGGCTTCTTATTGCTTGTTGCTGAAAAAACTGCTCAGGTACCAGAGAGACCGCAAAAGAGCCCAGGTAAGATACCGTGATCATGACAGGCTTAAAGTTCTCCCTGGATTCTTATGAGGAACATCGTGACAGCCACACAGCACATGTGAAAAAGGTGGTTGTCCACGGAATGGAGACAAAACTCACCAAAAACAATTATGGAATCGCAGATCTAGATGCAGTCTCAGGAAACCTGTGTTCTGGCATTCTCAGAGGTGATTATTTTAAGAGATTTTTTTCCCAGAGACAAATATACCTTTTTTATGACTAATGAATTTTAAAAATGGGCTGCTGGTTGTAATGGGATTGAGAATTATTTTGCTTTACATAAAATACTACTTTTCCATTGGGAAAAGAAGCATTAGCATCTCAGTGACTTTACCATCCCTTCCCTTTCTGACTGGTGCATGAGGGCCTGATCCAAAGTCTGGGGAGGTGAGTGGGAAGCTGTGAAATCTTTTCTCAGCATCTTTTTTTTTTGTATTTTTAACCCCGTATCTTATGCTCACACTCCAGCTCTGACTCACTCAGGGACATGGAGTGAGATCAGAGGGGAGAAAAAAATTAAAAATTAAATTCAGAAAGTTATGGTAATCGCTGGTAAGGCCACAATTAGTTAAAAAGGCTGTAAGCTTTTCTTTTACAACCGTCTCCACTAAGGGGTTCACAGCTCAGTCATAAAAATTTTGCTTCAGGCAGAAACTAGGCAGACAGGAAGCCAAATTCCAGCTTCTAACACACAAGTGCAATGGGAAAAGTTTCAGCTACAAAACAACACACATCAGCGATTAGCCTCCCATTCAAAGGCTTTGCCCCGGAGAAGCTGTATTTTGAGAAGGTCCAGTTGACTCCTCCAGAAATTATTCAGATGAGCTTGAGCAGATCCAGATCTCCATCCCAGCACACAGCCCCAAGGTCGCAACAGCCTGCGCAGTGTTTGCCGGCAGAGCCATAACTCAAAAATATGAGTTGGGGAGTGTGTGTGTGTGTGTGTGTGTGTGCGTGCTTAGGCGGAGGAGGCTTTCCTTCACATCTGTGGGTTTTTTCATATTATGATTTTGAATTGGATCTGCTAAATCATAATTCACTCAAAAAGAGCTGTATTGTGAAGGCTATTGACCAGCTTTCTTGAATCTCTGGGTATCAAGCTGATTTACAGCCCCTAGAGATCTAGCCTTCCAGGCAAGTGGCAGCGTTTCACGTCCTCTATGACCTCTTTCAGCATCCTCCCCCCGTGGAAGAGGGAAGCGATCACGAGCATAAAGTAAGTTACAAGCTGATTAAGGGGCTGCGTTGTTTCCTGCCACTCCTGGCATCCAAAATGCCCTCTTAAGGCAGAGAGTCAAGCTGAATTCAAGCACAGACCCAAAAAAATGTCTCTGATTGTAAGGTAGTAACACTAAAAATTATTGCTTTGAAATCCTAGTATATATATCTTTTTTTTTTCCAGGCAGGCCGGCAGTTTTGGTAGAGCAAGGAAGAAAAGAGGGGAAGTTTAACAAAGGAATGACTGACATTTTCTTTCTCTGTGTTGACACTTTTCCAGTCAAATGTTTTAAACCGAAATGCGTACTGACCCAAAATAACCTAGCTAGCTACCAGCTCAAAACAGTGGTGACTTTCCCAGAATCGCAGACTGGCTGAGGTTGGCAGGGACCTCTGGAGATCATCTGGTCCAACCCCTTTACTCAAGCAGGGCCACATAGAGCTGCTTGCCCAGGACCATGTCCAGATGTTTATTTACTATCTCCAAGGACAGAGACTCCACGGCCTCCCTGGGAAACCTGTGGCAGTGCTTGGTCATCCTCACAGTGCAAAAGAGTTTCCTGATGTTCAGAGGGATCCTCCCATGTTTCAGTTTGTGCAAAGTTTTTCCTGTCACTGAGCACCACTGAAAAGAGCCTGGCTCCATCCTCTTTGCACTCTCTCTTCAGACATTTGTATAAATTATTGAGATATATTACTGTGTTCCCTTGAGTCTCCTCCAGGCTGAACAGTCTCAGCATTCTAAGCTTTTCCTCATAGGAGAGATGCTCCAGTCCTTTAATCATCTTTGTGGCCCTACACTGGACTGTCTCCAGTATGTTCATGTCTTTCTTCTACTGAGGAGCCCAGACCTGGACACAGTACTCCAGGTGTGGCCTTACTGGCACTGAGTAGAGGGGCAGCATCACCTCCCTTCACCTGCTGACAACACCCCTCCTAACACAGCCCAGGATACCATTTGCCTTCTTTGCAGCAAGGTCAGCTGATGGCTCATGTTCAACTTGGTGTCCACCAGGACCCCCAGCTCTTTCCTCTGCACCAGAAAAACAATGCTGATCTGCAAACCTTCACAGGTTCAATGCGGGGACTTCTTAAACTTGCATTTAGACAGATAGAATCTCCCTTTGATGGCTTTGCAGGGAACTGACATGCTTTTAGGAGGACATCTTTGATAAGAACTTGAAATACATTCACAAGCTAGATGCCTAAATGTGGCATCTGTGTCATTAAAAGGCTGTTTCCTCTTGTTTAGTAGCACATGGTTTGTAAATGCTGCCCTTAAACTCATAAACACAAAGCCTGCTACTAGTACCATTTAGAGATTACTCTGTTATCAGAGTGTTTGTAAAACTCATTGTTTTTTCCCCAGATTGTCACTCTACATTGTTTGTTCCTTAATTTTGTTCCTCTGCTCCCTCTTACATTCTCCTGTATTATGAAAATTAGTATTTCTCCCTTGCTAGTAGTTAGGTTCTGCAACTATTTGCAGTTATTAGTGATCATCTCTCAGTTGTTTCTTATTCAAGCCTTATACCCAATTAACCTGTGCAATCACTCCTCCCCGGGGGCTCCTAAGTCATGACTTTCAGTATTTCCACCTTATTCCATTTTGTCCAACGTTCAATAATACTCATATTGCCTAAAAAGGCTGGGGTTTGGGCAAAAAGATGGGAGAGAGAGGGGAAGGCTGGCTAAAAAAAAAAAATAAAAATTCAAGTTGGGCGTTCTTACTCAATGCTCTCATTTTTCCAGTATCCTCTGGCCTGTTCTTCAGCAAGAGCTACTTTGTGCACATGCTTACACAATGGCAAAACTTAGCCCTAAGCATATGCAAAGTATATAGGGAAAAGAAAAGAATGTGTCTCTCGGATCCCGAGGCGGAGCCCCACACGGGTGGCATGACGTTTTTGGGCAGAGGCAGAGCCAAGAGCAGCCCCCGGCTCCCCTGGAGCCCGGCCCACGCTGCGCTGGCACCGCTCTCGGAGGAGGCAGCTGGCAGGGCATTATCTTGGGGGAAAGAATCTCTGCTTTGGTCTAAAAGAGGCCAGATTCAACCACCTCTTTGGCAGGCTGCAATGCACTTCTCCGACCACCCGGCCACAGGGAGTTGAAACTGAGAAAGGCGAGTAAAAATTGTTAACTGAGTGCGAGGGGGGAAATTTCCCACTTTTTCTTCATCTTCTTGTTGGGATCTTGATAATGTTACTGGAGCTTAATTACAACAGCATGGGTATTGGATACTTGCATTACAAATTATGCCAAGGATATTTCAAAATGCATAGATAGATGTTCTTTCTATTCTGTATAATGCCAACTATTTGCTATTTATTACTAGCAGCGTGTGATCCGTCATTAAATCACATAATTTCCTTTCAGCCCTCCAGATCTTGCAAATGTATGCATCTGCTTTAACTTTAAGTATGTGAATAGTTTCACTGAGCTCAACAAGACAACTTGTGTGCATAAAATTAAAGCACAAAAATAAGCATTTGCATCTAAATGAGTGCAAATTTAAGTCTAAATGACGGAAAAAAATAAGTAACAACTACAAGTCACAGGTAAAAGTACCCTGAAAACAAATTGCCATTCGTTTACATTATTTCTGTCTAGGACCATGAAGACTACTGTGTATTTTTGTCTGCCTATGAAAAGAGACACGTACAGAAAGCTAATATTTATAAAGGAGCAGATTAATGGTAAAAAAAATACTCCAGTATTTTTGAGCAAATTAAAAACCTCCCCTCAGTGAATTGTAGAGAAAGTTGGCATCTGGCTCTTCTGAAAGTTCTGTCTAAAAAGAACCAAACGTATCAAATATCAACACAAACGAAAAAGTATTTGCATTCATGACAATGTTCATGAATAACACGCAATAAAAAATTCCACCAACACAATCAGCCCAAAACATTGTTTGGAATTCAAACACATATTCACAAACCACTGCATTCAACTCATTCCAGGCAGGCGACTACGCTGTGATTTTTCACACAATACCGAAGCAACATACAATTTCCTAGGGACAAATTTTCAGCAGAACCTCCAATCTACAACTGCAAAAAAGTCTGTGGAAATTATTTTTCATGTACAAAACCTCTGTGTTTGAAAAACAAGTGTGAGTCATTGTATTTGCAACTCCTCCTTGTATACACAAGTTAACATTTGTACATGCAAATAATAGTTTTGGTGGATGCAAACAGATGTGATTCTCATTTTTCTGGGTACAATTAGAGAAGTCTGCTGAAAGCTTGACCCTGAAAAAAGCATAAGATCCTTTCCATGTTCAAATTTGAGCCATAAGTCATTGGACAAACTTAAAACACAGCCTGTCCTTTTATGCGTCGTAATTTCTCCAAGCAATGTATTTACATTTTATGTGTTCTGTTGTAGAAGAGGGAGCCTTAATGATTACAATTTGCCATCCAGAACTTTATAGCTAGTCCTTGCAGAAAACAGCATTTCTGCCAAAAAGCTTCCTGCCCAGGTGCTTAACCAATTAGCTCTTAAGAGGTCTGGCAGTAAAACCAGTCATGGCAAGTTTTCTGATATACTGTATATAAGGTGACAGCTTGCAAAATGTAAGATGAAAATTTGTTTTCTTAACTAGCAGTGTGTAAAATCCTGGGAGACTATTTGATTGCATGGCCTAAAATGCTTATGACATCTCAAATTCCCAATTGATCTAGTGCGGTTTTAGCAATATGTTGTCAACTTAAACATACTGCGTTTCTTTTTATAAATACTTTTAAAATAATTTTCTTAATTGTGATTGGGTTCTGCAAATATGTAGGAAGGATGGAGTAACCCCACAAGCTTGAGGTTTGAGGCCCTTCAAACTTTTCCAAACATTTTTGCTAACTCACAAAATACATGCAAGCTTTCAAAAGCGCCCTTTCTCCACAAATTACACCCACTTTTATAATGGCATGTTAGATTAAAAACATATTTTTCACAAGGGGAGTACTTTGCAATGCAAAGAATAGAAGAAAACCATGAAAGATAAATAAACCATAGTAAAACAAATGACTTCTCTGATTCTGGAAGCCAGAAGTTTGTATTATGTGGGGATGGCAGTGAAAAGATCCAAACTCGCTACAGACAATCCCTGAAGCCAGAGCTGCACGACAACAAAGTGGGTCTGCCTAAGATGGTGTAGAGAACATGCAAAATAGCTCGGTATTTAACTGGAATATCCATGTGGGTAGTCAATCACATAATCACAGAACCTCATGGGGTTGGAAGGGACCTCTGGAGATCATCTAGTCCAACCCC
>JAOXJM010000023.1:83471171-83507656 GCA_026413425.1 Tringa solitaria | reverse complement strand
CTCCTCATAAGGGAGATGCTCCAGGCCCCTCATCATCTTTGTAGCCCTCTGCTGTGCCCTCTCCAGCAGTTCACTGTCCTTCTGGAACTGGGGAGCCCAGAACTGGACATGGTGCTCCAGATGGGGCCTCACCAGGGCAGAGTAGAGGGCAAGGATGACCTCCCTCAACCTGCCACCATGGACTCATCTCATAATAAGCATTGTAAGAATGTCAAACTAAGATTTTTTTTTTATTTTTTAGCTCCTGAATACAGACAGTATCTTCAAAATATAAAATGTTTCTGGTCATGTGTAAGTAAGAAATATTAACTGCTTGTCTGAATCTGAAACTTTCATCCTAGCTAATACTCAGCACACGTTCCCAGCCATTTCAGTACACATGAATGTGTCCTGCAGTTCTACATTGTGCGTCCAAGAACAGATCTCAGCCTTCTTCGTTCAGTTGATGAACTATCACTTTGCAAGGAACAGGTAGCAAATCTGTTACGCTCTAGCACAAGTGATAAAAATATGACAAAATTGACCACATTTGCTTTAGGAAATGTCTATAAATCAAGTACACGCTAGCCTTGAGAAACTGCTTCCAAAAGCTCACACACTTTAGGAGGCTTGGAAAAAAACCTCTTTACTACGGCTTTTAACTACATCATTACACATCTAGTGAAAGCAAACAGATGTAATAGAGTTGAGCCTGTCTGTCTCAAGCTGGGCTGAATTTCAGTGCTCTTATTTTCCTTACAGAGCTTCTTATATTCAAAAAACAAGGAGGATGTGCTAGAACTGGATCCCATAGTCTGACTTCCTGGGACTTTAAATCACACTCAGTCACTCCCGTGCTGGGCCCAGCAGGTTGTGTTTGGCTAAGGCATCTGGGCCTGGCTTTGGTGAGTCCAGCACACAGATTTAGCACCAGGGGTCTGGTCTGATTTGAAGATGTCCAGAGATGTAGACACTAACATTCCCTACAGTGGTATTTTCCAAAGGCTAATCTTTTCCCCCTTAAAAACTCATGTCTTATTTCCAATATGACTTTGTCTGGCTACAGTTTCAGGCCATTGGTTTTCATTATTCCTTAGACAAATAAACCTGTTTATAATCACACACATAGATATCCAGTCCTGACATTCCTATCCTGTCTTCTCTGTACTTCCAGAGACCTGCATAGATGGCAAAGGCGGACTAGCTCATGTGTTAGAAAGGAGAATGCTCCGCTAGAGAAAAGACTGAAACACACGAAAAAAAATACAATATTTTTTTTTTAAAAAAGAGAACAGCATCCACAAAGATGTGCAAAGTTTTGAGATGGCAGTCTTTCCTTGAACTTCTCACCACCAGCTTCTTGCTGGAGAGCTGCCTCCACAGAATCCCTGCCCACAGTGGCCAGTGGTGAATATACTTTTCCTTCTCCAGTTTTTCCTCGATGGGGGATCCAAGTTTATTCCTTGGTTTGCCACATTTCAAAGAGAAACGTACAATGCCGATCTCTTCCCATGCTGCTTTGTTGGCCTGCTACTCTCAGCTGAGGTGGCTGCAGAAAATCACACCAGCGTTTTAATGAGGAATTCAGAGAAGTTAAAAGACCTTTCCATTGGTGTTTAAATCTCACACAAACAGCAGGCTGCAGCTGTAGCTTTTGCTGCCTATGGATAAATGTATTATTTTAGAACATGGCCAAGACCTCCTTGTAGGAGGTCCTGCAGGAGTGGAGCCAACAAGTGATTATTAAAGTCAGCCTAAAGAACATTTGACACTGTTTTCTGCCTACGCTTAACAAGCACCTCGTAGTTTGTGCTGCAGTTTGCACGATTTTGGCTTTTAGAAAATATGAAACACCTTAGTAGATGGATTTTACGTCTAGGAGATTCCATCTGAGGCACTGAACCCACCCAATTTTATTACTTATACTTTCAAAAGGTTGGGAAAAGCTTCAAAGTCGCATCTGAAGAATTCATGAACTTATCCTAAAAAAATACCTGGAACTCTGGCATCCAAACACTTTTTTAAATAATAAACACAGAGCAAAAAAAATCTACTCTTCAAATAAATCTCACCAGATTTATTTTCTTAAGCAAAAATCAATGAATTTTATTCATTATCTTGTATTTCATTTCCTTTGAATAAGCAAGCCTTTACTTGCTCCCTCTTGAGATACCATTCAGTATGTCAGACACAGCCCTAGTCTGCATCGTGATTCAGTCATTGGGAAGGAAGAACTGACTGGCCATTGAGAACATCTGAGTCAAATAAAAGGAAAGAGCAGAAGCTGCTGACTGGGCAGAGCTACAGAGCTGAAGACAAGGGCATCTTCCATTTTGGGAGAGAAGCTGGGACCACGGTTGGGAACACACTTCTTTCTGAGGACCGGAAGATTTGATTGTCTCCCCCAATTTTAATAAGACACCCAGGACTTGACACACAAAGGGACGTGGGCAAGTGATGACAAGCATCACAGCATCACAATGGCTACCTTACACACTGCATGGCCACTAGTCCCAAATCCACAGCACTGAACAGTCACTGCTGCTCTCTACACTGTGCTCAGGACTATCAGGCAGGTGAAGACTAGATTGATAAGAGGGATCATACAGGGAAGCCAACAGAAAATGCTACAGAGAAGTGTCTTATACCATTTGGGATTTTAATTTTGGGTTAAATAGTGTAAACAGGCCTAAAAGAATGGATTAGATCCCAGCTCTGGTCTCTCCCAAGTTACACTTATGTGGGTAAAGTCATCTGTCAAGGTCCATGAAACTTGCATTCATTTCTACACAGCAGCCCAACTTCAAAAGGAAGACTGGAAATGTATTACTGTAAGCTGGTGAATATTCTTCTGCTTCAGTGTTCTTCTGAGGGAAGAGCCACCCTAGGTTCTCCATTCCCTAGCAGTGGATAACACTGTATTTATAAAATGGTGCTGGGTGCTGTTTTTTTTTTGTCCTGACTTCATCAGTATTGGTGTGTGCTGGACACTCTTCTTGGGTTGGCTGACTCCAAGGTGTTCATCAGAGGAGCACCACCAAGTGTGAGGATCCCCAAATGATGGAGGTGATGTACCCTGACCAAAAAAAAAAAAAAAAAAGGATAGGAAGGGTGGAAAATTGAAGGGTTTCACTTGGGAGTTTTGACCACTGCACTGTAAGAAATATGATGATGTGCTGGTCTTATCAGCTGTTTTTAGACATATTGTAGTTGCTCGCCAACGTGCATTTTCTGCGGCGTTGCCTGCTGCTTACCACTTTAGCCTGGAG
Source organism: Tringa solitaria (assembly GCA_026413425.1). NCBI lineage: Eukaryota > Metazoa > Chordata > Aves > Charadriiformes > Scolopacidae > Tringa > Tringa solitaria. Next base: position 83,504,408 of record JAOXJM010000023.1, on the reverse strand, counting down.
GGACTACAGATGCCAACACATTAGAGTAACAGGGAGGAACTAAAAGCTTTTCACAATATCCTGACTTGGCCCCTCAGAAAAAAAGGGCATAGGAGGAGATCAATAGATGTATGGGGGCAAGGGACAAAAGAGAGGGAGGAACCAGAGGAAAGTAGGAAGAAGGGGGAAAAAAAATCAGCATAAACGATAGATGGATTGTAACAAGTTTCCACAAAAGCTTGAAGCTACAAATGAGAAAGGAAGAAATTAGAATTTCCCTTTGAGACCGTTAAGGAAGGGGGAGCCTGGACAAGCAATCTAATGTATAAGAGGCAGGGATGGACTCGTGCAGGCATTTGGCATTTCATTGGGAATGGAACAGCTTGACTTTATCCAAGAAGGAGGCTAAAAAAAGAGGATGGGGGACAACATATACCATAAAGTCCTGTAGGATTACTAGCCTCCTTTAAGAAGTTCAAGCCTGGCAGCAGAAACAGAGGGACTCAAACACTTCAAGGACACGCACAAGGGAGCAAGAGTGCTGGAAGGCCAGTAACTAAGGAGAACTCCAGACCAAGAAAAGTCAGCGAGCCAAACGATGATGTGAGAAAAGACCTCAGCCTCGCCCACATGTAAAGAAAACAGTAACATGACATTTTCTTAGGCCAGTCAGCTCTCCAGCATTGCAACACTCCTTGTCCTCTGGTATCTGGCGTCAGATAATATGTCTAATTCAAGAAAATAAGGCGGACAACAATCTCAGTTGGCATTCACTGCTGAGTTTCTAAAAAAAATATGCATTACTAAACTAAGAACGCAACTTTTCAACAAAATCGCTGTGCTACTCAACCTGGAAAATGAATTATTGTAAAGCTACCTGCAAGAACCAGGTAGTGATCCCCACCATCATACTGCAAAGCCTGCAGTTTTCAGTGCTTCAGTGCTGACAAAATTGCTGCAAAGTTACTCAGGTTAGCCCAGGCGCAGGTTTACTCTAGATTGTTTTAAATCCTCATTCCAAAATTCAAATACAAGATGCAACAATTTGTGCTGAAGTTGGTCAAGCTTTCACCCTTCTGCTCTGCTCTCCTTGGATGTGTTACTAAACATATTACAGCTGAAAATAAACCAAAATGACTTAGGCTGTAGTAGTGAAATGAAAAGCGACCAAACACGCCTTCCAAAGCAAGGTAAACAATATATGGAGCAACTTAGGTCAATTATGCTTGATGATTCTCAGTTGGGGTGCTAAGACCGTGACTTAATACATTGTTCACAACTAGTTGCCAGCTTACCTCGTTCTCTCTTCTTTATTTACTTTTCCACCCGATGTGGAATATCAGGATATGTAGTGTTTTCCAGTTTGGAGAGGGGGATGACAGTGATTTTTTTTGCTTAAAATGTTCTTTTTCATGCGTGTACGTAATGCCTAAAGCAGGACTGTAATGGAAATTCTGGTTCAAATATTTTCTAGAGGAAAAGGTCAGCTTAAGTAAGAAAGAAGAAGGATGATCTCATATTTCTGACAGTTCAGATACAAGCAAATCTTAGCACCAATAAGTTATGTCATCTGTTAAATTCACATAAGCAGAATGCCTCTGTTCATTTTGCACTGTTATGACAAGGCTGTACAGAACAGGGGTAAATACTCCATATGAAATAGCTATCTCTACAGGGTTACTTGTATCTATTCTTATCTTTAAATAAATCAACTGAGAATTAGAACCGGCCCGGTTTTCTGTTCTGTTTTCAGAGACCTAAGCTGTGCCACATTAAACAACATAGCAAGCATAAATTTATATTTGGCCAGAATGACACAAAGTTATACCTTACTATCTTACTCATTGAGATACTGTCCATCCTGACCTTGGCTGCAGCTTCATATTTTACACACCATTACTGTCATAGTAACAGACAGAGCCAACAATAATTTGCTCATACAATTTACAATACATTGTCTCCCAGCCACACTGAGGGCTCTTTAACCATCAGCAGATGTGTTGCATGTATTAGCTATATTTGAACAAAGCAGAATCTATTCAGCTCTAAAATCCCTATGGCTGCTTGGCTGTGTCTTGAGCTTAGTGCATAGTTAATTTGGTGTTCATACCCTGTAACTAATTACAGCATGGCTGAGGAGTCAGAAGTTTTAGCCCACAACCTGCTGTCTAAATTTCACGCATTTCTCCCATTGCCAGCATCAGAGTTTTAGGAGTCTGTCCTCAAGAGAGGTTAATCAGCAACTAGTACTGTAGCTGCTCTGTGATGTTCAGCCCTTTAAATTGTTTCTATGTGAATACTGTCAAAAGCTTCTTTCACCATAACCCTACAGACATTAAAGGTCACTTTTTAAATGTTCGATATTTGTGCCTCGTTATCGAGTCACAAAATCTTACACAAATCTATATGTTTTTATTAACATTCCTAAAAAGACACTAATGTAAAGAAGATAAAACACCGTAACTTGTCTCACAGGAAACACATAGAGGCTGTGGTGTTCATTAAGGTGTAGGTACAGACCTACCTCTGGAGGTAAAAGCATTAAGAAAGAGGAGGCTGGAGTGAAAAAGAGGCAACTCCTTAGTTCCAGATTTAGCTTCCTGACACAGCAATACAAGTGTATCCAGCACAGCACAATAAAGAACACAGCTATCATTACGTTTTTTCTAGGTATTGAGCCATCCTGACCTGGTGAAAACTCTCGACTAGGATCAACAAATAACTTAAACTGGTTGTCCGTGAATTCAGATTTATTTGGGAAAAGCCCAAAAGGCCTCAGAGAACAGTAGGCTGAGAGCTATAACTACTAATTTCAACAGCTGCAGTAAGCAATGAATGGCCTTCCTAGAAAATTCCCCAACCAAATTTGCTTTGTATTAAAGGAGTATGAAGGAAAAAGAAGCAGCTCAGAATGCTGCAATATCTGCAAAGATTGTTGCATTTGATTTTTGCTCTTTTACTTTTCAGAATAAGAACTAGAGGGTGAAGGCAAGTCTGAAATAGCTGGGGTTGACTTTCGCAGCCTGGATTTTCCCCCACCAACTTGCCCCTTCTTCTATCAGCAGTTCCTTGCAGGTTTTACCCAGTGTACAGCCTTGTCCTTTTAACACTTTCACCCTCTCACTTATTTCCCTTCCTACTATCCATACTATCCCTCCCTGATATCTGCCTATTAAAAGTACTGTGGCATCACAATATAGAACATGGTGTTCATTGCCTATTGCCTATTTTGCTTTTTGCCTGTTTTGACACTATGACTCCACAGACCAAAGCTATTGCTCTTAAGCCAACCTACAAGTCAATTGTATGGCGTAGAGGAGTGCTCTTATGCTCATTAGAAAAATAATTTAGGTTTAGAATCTCCCCTTCTTCTTACTACTTCCACAGGAGATAATATTTCTTTAAGCGGATCCCCAGCTGCTTTATGGGCCCCTTGAGTTCACTGCCAGATAATACATAACCCCAAACAGCCTTAAGTTTGCTGGAAGTTCCTCCAAGGGTCTGGATGCAGGAACACTGCATCCCAGAAAAAGGCAGTTTTTACACTTCCTCCCCTGAGTGTCCTTTTTGCTCCTTGGACATCGTAGAGCATCCGGACTTCATATTTCATTTCTTTCTCTCTGCTTCCCTTTCTGCAGTCCCGATGCAAAGAGGCGGGAGGTCTGATGTGCAAAATCCAGGTGAATTTGCTGTAAAGTTAGACGTTGGTCTAATTAACACAGACTGGATGTTTAATCCTTCTGCTGCTTCTACTTGAAGGATCATGATGCCTGAACTCTTGAGCGCTGGCAATGCTTCTCAAGGACTTTTTATTCTTATATAATAACACCCATCTTAGTTGTGATGATTATGAAATGAATTTTCCTAAGCTAGTTTTGCTTAGCTCCGACGTGCCTCCAATTTTTCTCAACTTCAGGGTAGTAATTGTCATCAGGATAGATAATTTTGTTCTTATACAGCTCTTCATTGTTCTTCCTGTCTGCTTGTAAAAAATTATTGCTGAGTTTGATAATTCTGGAAACTGAAAACTACATATTGTGCTGGATCTAGGGATTTTTGTGCTTCTGCCCTATAAGGTCTTTATATATTACTGTCAAAATGCAAGGATTGTGTAAGTGACAGAGGCAATATTCCCACATTTTTGCTGTTTTCTGCATTTTTAGGAATGCCATAAAACTTGTCATTGCTTCTTCAAGCATTTTCTAAATCACCACATTTTGCTCTTTGGAGCCTGTTCTGTTTTACCAGGAGAAATGAGATGTGTGTTCCCTGCAAAAGGTTAATCGATAAAATCTTTGCAATCTCTTCTCATCTGGCCAACCTCACTCAAATTTCAGTAACAGTGCTAGTCAACTCAGTTTAATCTTTCTGAAGCCTTTCTACTTCATTTCCCCACTCTTTTACTCTTTGTTGCTAACCCTTTTGAATGCTTTATCCAAGTTTCTGATAGCCAGCGGTTTGGGCCACAAAGCCCAAGCTCTTCAAGTCATGTTATCCGGTGAAAATCTCCGGTTTTAAGAGTATCTGTTATTCCTCAAAGATGTAGAGGAAGAAAACTTTGAAAATATATCAGAATGTACAGTAAAGATTGAAAAAACAGGATACAATAATCTCCAAATATGTACTGTTTCTAAAAAATTCTCCTTTTCTTCTTAATCTTGTGATTTCTGGGGCCTGATTCATGATTTTGGAATGCCTGATACTGGCAGTACTGTTTGTTACCAAAAGTACAACAGATTTTATTTTTGGCCAGCTGAGTACCTCAGGAGAGTCCCAGAGAAGAGTCATCCTGCCTCTCACTGCTTGAGCCAGTCACTTTCCCCAGCAGCGCTTACTTAATCCCATATTTTCTTTCCCTTTGCTTTCTTTCATAAGACGCTCTTACACACTTTCCCCAGTTCCTTCCCATCTATTTTTTTTTCAGCATCTAAGTGTCCAAGGGGATAAAGTGAGGCAGGCAACCTTAATTTTAAGAACATTCTGCACTATCACAGTCACATTTACACACGCATCTCTTCGGCATCGGTGCCGGATTAAACAGCCCTTATCATTCATCCTCTCTCACGTACCCCATCCTGTAAGGACACTACCAGAGAAACACGTCAGGAAAGTGGGTGATCAGACCCGAGCCCAGCATTGAATGCTGAAGAACAGTTAGAGTTTGTTTCTGCCAATTTATTTGGCACTTCTGCCAAATACCTCGCCACAGCCTGAGATGTGATGAAGCTCAATATTTTGGAGAACATTGAGGAAAGCTGCCAACATTGCCCTTAAAATTAAAACGGCGCTTTAAATATTATTTTTAGTTTTCTGATTCTGAGAAAAGTAATTTATGCAGGATAAGCTTTATAACTGTAATAGATTATTATTTTTTTTTAACTGGCAATCTCACCATGCTTTATTTTTTCTGATGTATCTGCCACATTGTAGGGAACAGGAATTGATAACGGTGCACAGAACTACAGCAAGCTACCAGGGTTGTTTTCCTTTGTGATATTAGTGTACTAAAAATATCTACATTTTTTTCAGTCCTGTCACTGCAATATTTGAGAACGTGGATTTTATAGTCATAGTGTACTAGTTTTTTAATTAAGGAAATTAAAAATAAGGTTAAATTACGGACATTAAAGCCAAAGAAACAAGAATGTGGAAAACAGCTAATCAAACATAATTCAAAGTGCATCTTCTTTCTATCATGGTCTAAAGATTACGCCATAGGCAGCAAACTCAAGTGTGTTATAGGGTTTCCAAATAAAAATTACTCTAGACCAACCTGAAGGGTGGAAAGCTGGGTTGTTAAACACTGAAAATGGTGCAAACAAGTAAGCACGAAAAGGTCACTTGGATAAGTCTGTAAAAAACATTATGAGATACATCCTGAGGAAAACTGGGAATCGTTGCAGAGATTTGCAAGGTAGGCTAGGCCCATTTATCCTGAAAAATTTAGGCGAGTCTATGATTCTGGGTAACAAGAAGAAAGATTTAACTTTAGCCAAACGGGGCAAGAGCCACGTTCAAAACAAAGAGAAAGAGATGGCAGCAGCCCTTGAGCTTGTGCAGCTCCATGAAAAGGGGTGTTGCGGATAAGGGACGAGCATGTCATCACAAGGGATGGTATGACACATGCTTACTTGGACAGATCCACTGGAGATTACAAAATAAGTAAAGTACAACAGATCCAGGAAATCTCCTGAGCTGACAAGATAGTCAGAACTGGGAGAGTAGAGAGGGTGTTGGGACAGTACCAACACGTGATTGTCCTGTTCCTGCTCACTCCTAGCATCTGCTTACGGCCACTGCTGGAGCCAGGGTTATGGTAAAAGGTACCCTCACTCTGAACTGGTAAAGCCAGTCCCATGGTTTTATGGCTTGAATGTGGGTATTGGGCTTTTGTATCAACTTGCCAGCCCCTTGAGCAATCCACTGCAGTGATTTTGCCAAAAGACTCCTAATTGGAATGACTAGCCAATACACTTTAGATTCTGCAGCATCATATACCTAAACGTTCATTAAAAGAAATTGCTATTATTCCAATAGTCGTAGATTCAATCTTTAAAAATAATTTTTTTTAATTCCCCAAAAATCCCTTTTAGAAAACTTTTTTTAATTAAAAAAAGACCTCAAAGTGAAGGTCCTTCTTTAAGTTAATAACAAATTTTAAAGAGATGACTAGTATCATGTTTTAAAAGTTACCAGCTTGGTATGTTAAATAACAAATACATAATGCAAGAATACATGTTTTTCTGTTCCCAGTTGTCTGAAAGTAATGTAAAAAATGCTTTTAAGCAGCTGGATTAAAATACTGCACATTAGTTATTATGCTGTTAACAGCTGCACTGTCCTCTGCAAGCTTGGCTTTTCCAAATGATTAGACTATATATTACAAAATCACGCTTTGTTTACTTTTCTATCTAATATCTTTAATTGGCACTCTGAGTAGAAGTGCTTTAGGTTCCAACTCAAATAACAGTAGGTCTTGAAGTTGTAGCCATAAGCACTTTAATCATGTGCTATATGGAACAAGTTCTAAATATTAAGGAGAATATGAGCTCTACTGGCTAAATACAAGGCTGGGATCCAGGCAATACTTCTCTGCAAACACAAATGAAATCTCACTCTCTGTGTGACCCTGAGCAAGCTACTTGATCTTTTTGTGCCTTGTCAAGACAATTATTAAAAATTGAACTTCTCTGACTAACAGATGTTACCGTACATCAGCATAGAGAATACTAGAGTATAGTCATTACTGAAAACACTCATGATAATAAAATGATGTGGAACCAAATTTCTTTCATTGCCTGTGATTTGCGTCTTCATAATTCTTACTGCACTCACTGACAAAGCCCTTTAAACCATGAGATCACTTGTTTTCCAACAAATTAAGTCCCAATACTTGCCAATCATTCTGCTTCAGAGGTCAAAAAAAGATAAAGTCCTTCTCTTCCTTGCACAGATACTTAAGACCATTAGAATTACATCTATTTGCAATAAGTGCTCACAAAGCTAACAAGTTCCAAATGTTTCCTTTTCTTAAATGCATGTTTGTTTCAAATCACATGTTTTTAATCTATGTAAACTGCCCACTTTTTATTTATCTCAAGTGTATTCCGTCCAAGAGATACCATAACTAATACAAGTTAAACAAATACTTTCAAATGGCCAATTGATACAGGCTGTTGAGCAAGCAGAAAAAAACACTAACTTCTCATCAGCAGGTTATGAAACCTGTAGCATCAGTAAGAAAAATACTAACTATGGAGAGTATCATTACCAAAGCTTGTTACTTAAAATAGGCCTGGCCATAATTAAGACTAAATACACCGTGGTAATAGGCTTGAATACATTGGACTTAAAATCACACTTACCTAAAATTGTAGGTTCATTATGTGCCACCTCAAGATGATCATTCAAAGGTTAAATGCCTATTTAAAGCTCATCTTAAATTCTAGCTGTAATGAAGGGAGGAAGGGAAGTGCCTCCAAGGGTAGGACATCCCACCCAAGACCAGCTGTTTAAAATGAGCAAGATGAAACAGGGGAGTGTCTGTCTCAATGATTAAAGGCACTCTAGACTAAACTCCTGGTTGAGTTTCCTGGTTGAACACCTAAATTTAGGTGGGAGAAATCCCAGCCAAAAGTAGGACAGTCTTTTTAACTGTGCCATGCAAAGAACATAAAAATGAACCAAAGGCAAAAGTCTATCTGATAGCAAAATACTCCTAGGTCTCTACTTTTAGGTGCATTTCTTGGTCATTCTTGCTTGGAAGAAGGGGCTTTGCAGCATTTTAAAACTATATGTTTTGTTTTAAATTTATATTAAAATGAATATGCTTTATATAATTGTGACATCATGAAAAAATATGGAGAAAGAATTTGCTTCAACATGTGTCCAACAGTTCTATTGTAAAAAGGACAGTGTTGAAAGAGACAATGTGCAAAACAGAATAGAGAAAACTCAGGAGAAGAACTATTCCATAATTAGTGTGACCTCTGATAGATGCAAGTTAATACTATTTAGGTTAATGTCAAAGAAACACTCATTAGAGGTTGCAGACTTAAAACAGCCCCATGAAACTTGCTCTCCTGTCAGAGATTGTTCTAGATTCTGGTCAAGACTTTATTTTCATAGCATCGTTAAGATTATTTTTTTCCTAGGGCAGTTAAAATACAAGTGTTTAAACAGGAGCTGGTTTTGGAGAGTTCTGAGGGGATTTTGTGGCTTTTCTCATCAAATGGAAAATAGCCAAATTTTCAATGAAAATTATCACTTTCACTTAGGGCTACCTGTGTCTCCTTAAGGATATACTACAGGTTGTTTAACAATTAGGGTTTGAAAAATGAGTCCAGGTAAAATAGGGATAAGCCAGAGTCTCTCTGGTGTCTCAGACTGATTCCAGAAGGTCCTGCAACAACAGCAATGATGTATTTATTTATATGTTAAATATATGACATATTGTCATATCGCAGCAATAACCCATTTCATATCAAATGGAATCTGAAGAGATTTTGGCAAGGAAATGAGATCCTCAGGACATGTAAACTGGCGGGGGCTCCAGTGGCAAGCATTCTTCCAATGAATTAATGGGGACTGGAACTAGCTACAGAGCTGGGAAGGCAAGATAAAAGGATAATTATAAAACATCTTTGAGCAACATTGTTGGAATTACGCTTCCAGTCTGAATCTGGTGTGAACTCTAATGAGGCTTCCCAAAGAAAGTGGGAATTCATTTCTTTTCCACTCCTACTGAAATAGCTTCTGCAGTTTTGCACTTGGCTCTTGCTGCAATGTCCTGAGTTTCTCTCTGTTCTTATCTGATTCTTGGAGACATTAAAAACCTAACAATGCCAAGTGCTTGAAAGATGTCTTCACGAGACAGATTTTGGCACATAACACTGTCAAGGCTGTCTGGTCTCTCACCCATTTCTATGCAGTGAAGGAAATACTGACGTGTGAAGATATTAATCTGAGCAGCATTTTTCCACTTTTAGGTTAAAAGAACCTTACAATCAAACTCTGCTGAATGTCAATATCGCACAGGCAGCTGTCGTTACAACCAGCCTTGTCCAGCTTTATTACCACGATCAGAGCTTGATATGAAACCTGAAGCCATTCCTCTCAAGAAAAGAAAAGAAAAATAGGACAGCCTAAAAAAGACTTAAGTTTCCCAAAGATGGAATTGCAGAGTAATGCTAGTCAGGAGGTTTCTAATGAACCCTTTGTGTAATAAATCAGTTCCTCTGACACAAAACAAGATTTCAAGTTGTAGCAGTAACATTGATGACTGGAGGAAGAGTTGTTTTTCTTGGAGCTTTTTCTTGAGACACTAGGAGCAGAAAGCCATCAGGACCATTCCTATGAAATGCTGTCACCTTGCTGTATGGAACTACAATATCCAATTGCTTACTATACAGAGAAGTACCAACTTAGAACTTTTTATCGTCTAGGAGTCCTACTAGAAGGAAGCTTCCACCAAGTCATAGGACCTCTCCTCAACAATGTCCTCCTGGCCACCCAGGTCCACAGAAGGAGGATATGTGAGAGCAACGGCCCCAGCCACTTGGGTGGGGTTGATGTGTGCTCCCTCCTCCACCCCTATTTCTGAGTAAAGCCCAGCAAACCAGGCAGCTTCCACGAGTTCCCTGGGTACACACTGTCCCCCACCTTGGCAATCTCTTGGCAATCTTCTCCACCCTCACAACACATCCTTTAATTTTTGATCAGTTCTCCTCCCGAATTATTTCTTCTCCTTGTGTTCCCATTTCTCTGGCCCGTTCCTAGTTGGTGAAGACTTGATACTGGTTAGGGCTAGACATTAGCCCTAAAAGAAAAAGGACAAAATGACCATGATCTTGTTGCTCCAACAGGATGCTCTTCTAACAGATGCTCTTCTAACTTTCAGCCTAAATGTAGGTGTATCATATTGCAGCTGTGTGTCTGCATTCCAGAGTTAGATAAGACTGATCAGTTCCCAATAGTGTTTATTCTCTATTCTCCTAACTCAAAAAAATGTATTTATAAATTATTCACATCCCTTCACAGCCTTCATCACAGTCAGGCTAAATATCAATTTTTTTGAGTCTGCCTTTCAAAGCAGGCTTCCTCTTCCACCATTCTCTGCACCTGTTCCAGTTTGAAACTCTTTTTTTCTTCTTTTTTTTTTTCTTTTTTTTTTCTTTTTTTTTCTTCTTTTTTTTTTTCCTTTTTTTTTTTGTTTTTGTATACAGGCAGATAAAATCGTGTAAGAATTCAGCTAAGGTCATATTGGTACCACACAGAAAAATTCCTCTTTTATTTGATGCCTCTGCTAGCAATACTTTGCCTGAGATTTATATTTACTTTTTTTCCCAGCTGTACCACATCCTTGGCTCTGTCAAAAACCTTTGTCTTTCCCTGCTTTCAACTGCAGCTTCCTGCTTCACATAAAATTTAAGAGAAGCTATGGCAATGAATTGAAATGTGTTTAATAACTTCTTGTTTCACTTAATTTAGTCACAATGAAGATTAAATGTTATTTATAGTGCTATTTTACTTGTTTAGATTAGAAGAATTTCTTATTCTTGAAATTCCAATAACTCAAAAATTATGCCAACAATTATAAACCAAATGCAGGGTGAAAAGCAGGCATCTGTGCCAGGGTCTGGGGCTGCAGTTCCAGAAGCCTCAGCTTTGCTACTGTCAGCTTCAAAGCCTGAACTATAGTTTCAAAGATGTCATCATCTCACTGCAAAAATTAAGGATATTTTAAGAGGTTCCTCAGCTGTTTATAGGGATTCAGATCTCAGCACAGTCAATCCAAGAGGTGGGAGCACATGTCTGAGGACATCTTGGGGCTCCTCAGACGTGGACTGGACTATTCCTTAGTGCAAGTTCAGCATCCTGTAAAGCCTGAGAGTTATCATGGAAATTAGCAGTGACTTGAGCATAGAAAGCCACAGTCACGCTAATCTAACTCTGCCACGACAGTTGAAACATGAGGTTCTTTGTTTTTTCCTCTATTCTTTGAAAAGGTCATGGCAAAATGACTGATTTACAGATAGATAATCTTTCTCCAGCTGTTGCTGAAGCCCTGTCTCATCTTATGCTTGATATGGCCAGTTAAGTCAGCATCATGGCTGTGAAGCATCAGTAGAGCAGCAAAGCCAGAGATCGAGGCCCTTCATAGATGATGAGGCCAGATAGATTATCTGGTTTCCTTTATAACACAGTCAATAAAAGTCCTTAAATCTATATATCTCGCAGCTGAAGTAGCGTTATCAGTGTTATTTAACTCTTCCAGAAAATGCATTATTTCCTCTATTATTTTACTGGTTTACCTTGCTGATTGCTGGAGTGTGTGCACATTACATAGCTGGCCTTCCTGGCCATGCTCTCAATTCTGTTTTCATTTTAATTCAATGATTTGCCATCAGGTAAAACAACAGAACCCTGGGACCACAGCCTGGAATCCCAGCTCTGCCCTCAGTCCCGGCACAGCCCACAGTGCGGGGCTACAGTCGAGGTCCCTCCTGCCTCCTGCTCTCCACCTCCCACTTTCCAGGTGAGTGTTTTTGCCATTGGCCCACCATGTCCACATGGTAGATGACAGCAGGTCAGATGATGACAGTTGCTTTCCTGACCAGATCCAGGACCGGATCTCCTACAATTTGAATATCAGGACAGTGCTACGTGGGAAATAAACTCCTCTTTTGAGTGAGTGAGAAAAAGACTCAAGTCTAGATATGGGTGGCTAAATGTAAGGCAAAAAGTAGGTAGGTTGGATCACTACTTGGCCTGTTCCAAAATATTTCTGCCTTTTATCACTACACTGCAAGGGTTAATGTGATAGGGGCTGTAATGAGCTGGCCAGCCCCTGACATGAACAGAATCTGATTGATTATATGCATAGTACACTAACTCTCTGCAGATGATAATGGCCATCCATGTATCATGCATTCAGCAATCGCCAACATCTTTAATACAGATGTAAACCTTTGTATTGATGCCAGTTAAGCTACAATGAAGAGAGAAAGAATGTCGGAGAACATTAATTTTATTTCAAAGGGTCATTCCTAGCAGCGAAGCATGCCATTTTGTGCTGCCGTTGTTTCTCAGAAACATAATTCCCGGGAATGTACTGTTCCTAGTTTCAGAAGTAGGGACACAATTAAATGGGGAATCACTTCAAACAGATAAAATCCATTGCAGCACAGCTCTCATCTTTTACGTGATAGCCCTTTGAGTTTATGACAAGACACCAAAATGGAGATGGTGACCACTGCACCCCACTGGGCCAGTTGTGATGAGCTAGCCAAAAAATGAGTTTCATTAGGTTTTCTCACCTTCACTTCAAAAATCCATTATCAGGTATCTACTTAAAAATGCCTGGTAGTTTTCAGAGGTTCTGAATAACCTCAGATCCTCCTGGAATCAATGGGAGACAAGGGTGGATATCATGAAAGGAATCAGCAGAAGAATAACTCACAGAGAAATTTTTGCAGGGAGTGGAAAAGAGTTTTAAGAGCTACAGGTGGGAAAAAGGATAACATGCAAAGGCAACAAGGGATATCCTACAGCAAGAGAAAGGAAAGAATGGTGAGATACTTGCATTTCCTAGTTCTCAGTGTGGTGGTATTGCATAAAAAAATGCACAATAGACTGGAAAGACAGGAGAAAGGACAGCAGGGATACATGGGATGGGTCACAACATAGACATCTCATATTGCCAAAATAAGCAAGTTGAGCTGAAAAGAGAGAGGGGAGCCAGAAAACAGAGTCAAAGGATATGTTTCTTTGCAATACAAGCTGGGATCAGGACCCCTAAGGGGAAGACCTACATCATATTGATAAATCCTAACTTTGTGTTGAGCACAGCCTACTGCTAGAGATGGCCTCCCAGACCCTGCCTTTGCTCAGTGACAACCTATTTTGCTCTACACTTAGCTCTTTTCTCCCTTGTGCCAACGCAAGCATTCAGGCAACAATGCACCGAAGAGTTCACCTGGCTGGAAAGTAAGAAGGAAAACACAGCCATTCCTCACCTGCATTGGTTTTCTGATCTAATTCAGTAGGAGCTATCACAAATGGTTCTGTCAGCATAATGCAGGAGTCAGCAGACAGTGACTGGCATGAAGAACAAGCGTTCACGGAACGGGGTATGGACACATGCAATGAATTATGCCCTTAACTTGATGTTTGCTGTTTCTGCTTCATATCTGAAAGAGGGCTTGTATGCCTGAAAGCTTGTCTGTGTTATTTTACCAGTTAGTCTAATAAAAAACAATAACAGAGAAGACTCAGAATTAAGATTTGGAGCAAAACCAGCTCTATTTTGTAACTAAAATAGTTGCTTCCTTAAATAATTAGTTTCACAAAGTTACCTCTGCTTCTTCTGCATGCTTCTGTAGAGCGTAAGCCAAGTTTTGCAGCAGTTAGAATTAAATTACAAAACTGGGATTGGTCAGAAAACACATGATGAAACAGAGTAGCTTAAAGGTCAAAGCCCCAAAGAGCTAAGTATTCTTTGAGGAACATTTCCATCCCCTGATGTAGATGGGTGTAACTCTCGGACTTGAAGTCATTGGTGTGGCTGGTTGCATGAGGTGCATCAATATGGTCCCCAAGAGGCCCAAGAATCCCATGACATCAAATTAAATAAATGGGAGGCTGGCTTTCTCTTTCACTCTCGGGCTGGCACTTCTTGATTACTTCCTCTCCCTCTTTACCCTCCACCAAACTTATTTTTCATGTCAAAATGTCCAACGGGGCTGCTTACTGTTCCAAGACAAGCTCATGCCATCTGACGTGCCATCTCAAATAACATGAAAAATATTTAGCAGATCTGCATTTGCCTACACTGTATTTGGCCAATATCTTCACAAGGTCCATTTAACACTGGGCCAAGTGAGACATTTTTAGGTGTCTGTATTATATGAAGTAGGGGAAACTTATTCGGTGCTGTTATTTTTATGCATAAGTCATTAAGACAGATCTGTGTATTATGGTAATTAACAGCTGTGTGCCCAGAAGACAAAGTGGCTACCAATTCAGTTTGTTTGGCAGTTCTTGCTGTGTTAAAACACTAAGGAAAGAAAAAAAAAGAGAGAAGTGAAAATAAAATTCCACATGCTGGAAAAGAACAGCCCAGGACTCCAGAAAGACACAGGAATTCAGATTCACTTAAAATTTATAAGCAATTCACCTGGGTCTATACAGGAATTAATGTCACTTCTTCCCATAAAGTAAAAAGGATGCAAACAGTAACGTATAACCAATGAACCTATCAAGAAATGACAAACCCTCCAGAGGTGCAAGTCAAAAGCTCAATTTAAGTGACAAAACACAACTAAGAAAGAAAACAGATTTAAAGACCTACTGAAATTCTCTATTTGTATAGCTAATTCCTGTGTCTATAAACACCATGCAAAAACTATTTGGCCTCAAAACTTCACATGTACAAATCAGTCAGAATTAAGTAGCCCTTGTCCTGAAGGTGTTCTTTCAGAAGACTAAGCTTCAGCATTTCAACTGTTCAGCTAAAGCAGTTAAATTAATTCGTCTGACTTCTAAAGCAAATTACTGAAAATGGGACCAATTACTACCTTCTTTTTTTTTTTAAACCTACTATGTGAATTTCAAACCTCTGTGTTTCCTCCCCAGGAAAGCATCCCATTTAAAACTGGAATTCTGGCATGGCGTCAGTTGAAGGTTACTCTCAAGTGAAGACTGATATTGCCTTCCTACAGGTACAAAATTACAGAAATCAGCTGAACACGGTTATCAGGAACATGTACTGCAGTCATAAGAAAACAGTGTTGGTGAACTTCCCTTTTCCTTCTGCTCCAGAATGAATCACACAGAAACTGATGACACTGCCCTTGATGATGACGGCCACTGGGGTTACCCAACCCTGATTCGTCTGACCAGATGCAAATATCTATATGGAAACTTGTCCAAGGTAGGTTTTCTAGAAAATGGAGAAAAATTAGTACTTCTTGGGCAAAATCTATCTTGTAGGATAAGCATCTAAAATAGAGAATGATTCATGTTACCTTAGATGTCTAATTCTCTTGACCTTGAGAGACTAGTTGAGATGTAGACATCTAGAAGAACCTAAAAATAAGATGTAGACATCTTCAGGGTTTGAGATCCAGAGAGTGGCAGACTTCCTCGGAGCTCAGCCTGGTATTTTTCAGTGGCAATCCTGCCCTGCCCAAAACAGTGGGTAGCAGGGCTCACACTGAAGTCTAACATCACAGTGAGGTGGAAGCTTGCTCCTCTGCTCTGCCATATCTCGGAGCATCTTGCCTACTGCAGAATTTCTTGAGCTTCTCTGGTTGGCAATTTTCAAGGACTGCATGCTGAAAGTGCAAGCCCAAATACAGCCTCAGAGCACCAGTGTGGTATCCTACTGTAACAGCCATCCTCACCACCACAACTTTCTTGGTTAGACAGAAGGAAGAAATGTCCACAGCCAAAAGAGACCTTAGGTGGACTTCAGACACTAACATCCAAAATTGAAGCACGTAGTGCTTCTTGCCAGCCCCAAATACGCTTACTTCTCCCCTGAAGCCTAAAATCCACAGTTACTTGTGCCCGTCAAACTCTCATTTCTGGAAAACTACTGAGAAACACCCCAGGATGAACTGTCTGAGCAGCTCAACACCTATCTTGGGCCTGAACCCTGTTCAGAACCACAAACCAAGCACCCTCTGTCTATCTCTCTTGAGACACTCAATGCAGCAAGTGCTCTCAGAAACACTCCAAATGCAGCAGCAGCTGCCATCCTCTTTCAAAACAGCTCAGTTTAACCAACATCGTTTCTGCTCCCTCTCTTGCTGCCAGCTATGGAGACCTACCCTTCCCCTTTCACCAGCTCTGGCATTCATTTGACCCCTTAGAAAGTGAATTTAGCTCACTAAACTGGCAGAAATCTAACCCAACAAAACAAAACAAATCAAGAAAAAGTGAATAGTTTTCACCACTTTAGTGAGCTAATGGATCAGACACATCCCAGAGATGACAGAAGGGAGACAAATGGAGCATGTGCCCAGGAACGCGCCTGCCCCTTTCACCAGCAGCAAGTTCGTGGGCTGACTCAGCTGCTGCCTCGTGAAACCTCACCCGCAGGAGCAGAGAAAGCCTGTTGGAGAGGCCAAATACCATACAGAGGACTAGGAGAGACAGAGTGAGCTCTTTCCAGTCCAGCCACTGTGATGCAGGGCCACTAGAAAAGCAGGGCTAGGTAAGTTCTCAGAGCAGTGCCGCTGACACCATCTGGCTTCAAGTTTGGTCACCCATCGGCTCAGAAATGGGAAGAAAAGGCAGGAAAGGCAAGGGAAGTTGTCAAAAACTATCAGTTCCTGGAGAAAGGGTACTGCTGGACTAGTCCTGACTTTGAAAGGATAATGCTACGGTTGGCTGCGAGCACAAAAAATGATGTGTCCTGTAAGAAGAAAATTAAAGACCAATCACATCAAAGTTTACCACAGCGACTGAGGACATTAAGGACTGAGCTGAAAGGAAAGCCGATCTAATACAGCAAAACTGGACGACTTGCAACATTTTCTGGTCAGTATATACAATTGAGAAACATCAGAGAGTGAGAAGTCTGGGTTGACAAAGCTAGTAAATAATTTGTCAAAGAGAAGAACCTGCCCCGTGTTAAATCTATGTATGGATATAATTGACCACATTTCATCTTAGGAGAAAAGAAAAGTTGTGGCCAACTTCAAAGGAAACTGAACAAAAGTATCTCTAATGATTAATGAATTAGCATCGTTGAGTAAACGAGCTATTCTGAATGCTTGCCCAGAGGCAGTCATGGGAAAGTTTCCAGAACTATTGTCATTTTTCCTGGAACTCATTGACTTTAAGGACTCCACAGCTGCAAGAATTGTGTGAGCATTTCAAGACTGTCAATTTCACCACTGATTTTCTGAAAAATTCTTCCTGAACTGATTTTTATTGGTTTCAGCTGGGGAATCCATTGCACCCAGCCAGGAAATGCCACATGCCTCCTAAGCTACTGCTCTATTCTTCTTGCACTGATGCTATCAGAGATTCAAATTCACTGCAGGGAGAACACTGGGGGCCAAATTTGCCCTCTGATGTATGCACGAAGCTCCCATAGAGCTAATGCAGAATTTTTTCGCCTTTGATGCTTCTTATAAAATGTAGTTTAAAGAAGCCTGGAAGTATTGCATTAGAACAGGGAGTTCACACTATTGGTGGTCCCCATTGTCATTAACACAGTTAGTGGCATTCCAGTGAAAAACACAGAACAACTCTTTTGTTTGTTTGTTTTATAAGCAGATCTTTCAGGGTGGGATCCGGCTTGCTCAAATCCCGCCAAAGATGGAACTTCAGCATCTAAAACCCACGTACACCAAAAGTGATCTACTCTGCCTGCTCTCCAGAACTGCCTAACCTTTTAGGTGCCTGAATTCATCAGGCACTTCCCTCCTCTGCCTGAAACCTCCCCAGACAACTAATTTACACTTACACGTTGAGCAGAGCCAACTGAGCACACTCCCAAAAGGAGCTAGAGAGAATGTCTCACTCCACTTCCCTCCTCTCTTATTCCCAGCCACGCAATGCCATCCTTTGTCTTGTGCGTAGCTGTGATGCTCACGGGACCCTTGCTGTGGCAATTTAACTCACTACAATAGCAGAAAGTCATCCGCTACTTTGCTGAGCTGCTTTTCTGCCACTTCAGTAAGTTTAATCAGTCCCACAGCCAGCCCAAAGTAAGTGGTTGGAGCACACAGGAGTGGGACCACTTTTCTGGTAGCACTTTGGTCTCATGAAACTGGTTGATCAATTGCCAGTCCATATTCAGAAGCTCCATTTCTGGGGAGAGAGGAGCTCACTCCAGCTAAGACATCTGCTGGAACCTTTAAGAAGGAAACTACCCAGGATCGACCTCTAGTCCCAGCAAAATCTGAAAAACTAAATAAGGCTGAGGGTGCAGCTAATGTCAGTCACTGAATCTTGGAAAACCTGCATCAGGCAATTTAATTTAGTTGGCTTGGCTTTTTCTTTGATATACGATTTAGATTGTTTTCCATGAAGTCTAATAAATAAAGACAAATTAGAGTAAATCATTAAAGTAAATTAAATACGTGTAAACATAATTTCACATTGAAGGAAACGTGAGCGAAGACACGTCACTTGGAGCAGAACTGAAATCCACGCCTGCTGGCTGTACTCGGCTCACCTCCGCCTTCTCCCGTGAGCTCACACCCCGGGGGTGCTGCTCTGCTGAAGGGTCTCCAT
The DNA here is from genome assembly GCA_026413425.1 of Tringa solitaria. Classification (NCBI taxonomy): domain Eukaryota; kingdom Metazoa; phylum Chordata; class Aves; order Charadriiformes; family Scolopacidae; genus Tringa; species Tringa solitaria. Next base: position 83,485,676 of record JAOXJM010000023.1, on the reverse strand, counting down.
CCTCTCTCCAGATTCCCATTTTCAGTAGAGCCAGACAGCTTTGATTGTAGCTCCTGCCTGAACACATTCCTGTGTGCTGGAGCAGCCATGAGAGGGCTCTTGAGGAGACCGAGTGCTGAGAGCAGCAACAGAAACTCATTTGGATGATGTGACAAAACTGCTCCTCAGACAACTGCTCCGTGGTGGTCCCATGGTAGGAACATGTGCAGAAGGCCTTGCTGAAGTAATAATACTGAAATAATTTCATGCCTCCACCCACTTCCAGGCCTCTTATTAGTACAGACCCTGGAAACATGTCATCCTCAACTGGTATAAATGGATGCAGCTTCTCTGACTTGAGTGAAGCCATGTTTATTTACCTTTCAAATTTGCTGAGGATCCCGTCTTTCTGCTCTTGCAGTAAACTAGCTTATTATTCTGAGTCCTATTTATAAATAAAAGCCTGTTCTTAAGAAGTTCAACTTTCCCCAAGTCACAAAAAGTACCGCTCTTTTCTAGTTTGCGATTAGAGAAGACCTACAGACTATCTGTATTTATAAATATTTAAATAACCGAACTTTCTTGTTTCCCAAAATTAGGGACCAAGTTCTATAGGAGACACGCCATAAAATTATTCTTTCCCAGATCTGCGTCTAGGCTTCAGCCTTAAATACCTACAAACGTGATATCCGGAAATTAAGAGAAGGAACATCTATACCTAGAGCAAGGAAATCAATGTGTGAACTTTTACATTACTTTCTGAAGCACTATTATTGTGAACTCTTATGAGTTCATTTGTTAAAGAGCTCCATCACTTGCATAACTGTCACCAATAACCTCTCCTTCGCTGTGACATATAAACACACCTCATTCTTGGCAGCCTGCTAAACCACGGGCAGCATTTCTCAGCAGGTCCAGCAATTTTTCAAGCATAGAGAGGGTCTAGATCCCCACGGCCACCACTGGTAGAGGGGAAGAGACTATACAGCAGACTCTTCTACTGTGATATGAGACAGGCAGGGAATTCACACGGAATTTTGAGCAGGACTCAGTTGAGTTTAGGCCTGGTTTGGGTGGTATGATGGATCACCTCGAAAAGCACTCAGGAAAAAAAAAAAAGCTACAAAGAGCTTGATGTGACTTGTAAGCTGAAATTGCAAACAGCTTTGCCTCCTTTCAAGAAAGGGCCAGGATAGTCCTGTATCTTACTTGCAAATCCAGAATTTGAACAATCGCCTGAAATTCTGAAGTTGATGCAGAACGTTAAACCTGTTAAGCCATTTAAGTCTGATGGGATGCATTAGGCGGGGCCAGTTCTCTAGTAACTGAATATTAACCGAAACATATTGAAGCACTGTTTAACAGCTATTTTATTTAATGAAGTACAACCACAACCAGGTTTGCCATTTTTCTGAGGCCAGTGGAAAAAATGAGAGCGTTAGGGAATTTCATTGCCTGCCTAGAACGCGACATTTCACACTGGAGCAGGATGGAAATCGTGTAGATCACTGCCAAGCATGAGGGTTTGTTCTTATAAGATCTCTCAGGCTCCAACTAATTTTAGAATGAAGAAAAACCCTGCTTCCAACTATCTGAAGTACAAAATTTCCAGTGAGAAACTTCTACTTTCTTCTCTTATATTTCATATAGAGTTTCAAGTCCCTCACTACTACGCTGTCGAGTTCTCTAATCATCAGCACACTCTGAAAGAGACTGGGAACAAACCACACACACAAAAAACCCCAAAACAGTTTTGCTAAAATAAAGCTGATTTTTTTTTCCTGTGAGCTGAGTAACATTTTTTAAAACTACCATTTATTTTACTTCTGTGAAGAGGTTTGCCAGGACAGAAAAATTTTGGACAGAGACTCTATTTTTAATTTTGTCCTTCAGACTTCTAGTGAGAAATAATTTCAAAGTCAAACAGGTTTAGGCTTGTGCTTTGATCTTTTCCACATGCTTTCTCCCCAGTGGCCCACCATCCCAATATCCTCCCTCACATCCTAAGCTTCCTAGTAACAAAGAAGAATACCTTTGCACGCTGGCTTGCTAACATAATGATCAGAGTTTTAAACCAGAACTGGTAGAAACTAGAATTTGAAGTTCTCAAGGAAGGGTTAAACAAGGGCAGCTGCAAAAAGGGCTTAAAATCATAAAAGATAAAGGTACACTAAAGTTATAGAAGGCCAAAGGAGGATGGTGGTCAATGAACCATATCTTTTCCATGAACGAAGTGAGGGGAAAAAGAGCATTGAGCCAGAAGCCTTCTCCGAGGATCAGAATTATGACTTCAATGGCACGGCTGGATTCACTGGACAATATATAGAATTGGCATATTTATAGAAGGTTATGGTTTGTTCAAACAGGAAGGACAGGAAAAGTCTTACATATTAAGCACATATACACGTTCTCCAAGGTCCAAAAAGAGAGAGACCTTCTGATTTAGGGACTTTGGACAATGTTAAAAGGGGTAGAGGACTATTGGGCCTGTCTTGGATTAGAGCACAGCATAATAACACATTGGGAAATCCACATGGCAAAGCTTGTGATGATCGTAATCACAATTGCCTCAACTGTATAATATGATGTTTGGCAAAATCTGCTAATATTTTAGCTAGAATTAGCAGTGCTAATTCCTCTTGGTTCTCTCCATAGTCAGTAGAGAACAGCTCCTTTAGATGGAGATTCAGAACAGGACTGGCCTAATTAACATCAATAGCCCCAGTAGTTCCCCAAAGCTGAGTACACCCATCCTGGTCCCTCCACTACTGCCACAAATAGCTTTGTGCTCCTTCCAATCCACTTATGATCTCCCCTTCCTGATCTCTTCAAATGCCAGACCTCAGCCTGTGAATCCCATTCAGATTGACATTCCTTCTCCCTGTTATCCTTGCTCCTTATTTCCTACTTATGAACCCGCACAATTTATCAAGAATTTTTACAAAACATCTCAGACTGCCAGGGATGTGTTTGAGGAACGCCATGGTCTTAAGTACAGCCATGTCCCATATTCAGGAAGTGCAATTACAGTATCACAAGTGTCCTTCATCTCCAATCTTTTAAATCAACACTAACTGATTGGCAGATACTGGTGGTCTCTGTAATGTTCCCTCAGGTTTGAAAATTAGCCACAAGTCAACCATCATTCTTAAATACTTGCATGAGAAAACATGTGGTCTCTTTGCCTTCCAAAAAAACCTCAGAGCCTCTTCTAAATTAACTATAGATTAGGAGGGCACATTGCCCAATAGTAAAAACAAAACAAAAACATAATCCTTGACAGACAGAGGTCAACAATAACAACAGGCCCACAGCCACTCTCAGGTTTCTGCCAGTGATAGGGTTCAGCTTTCCCCGTACGGGTTTCTTGCAGGTTCAGTGACCACAGAACATGCCCTTGAGCCACCCACTTTCCCAAGAGCAGGCTGTTTGCAAAGCGTTTCGCCTGGTCCTGTCATGTTCTTCGTGTTTCAGACTCTATCACATGTGCAAGACTCACTGACAAGTGACAGGGATTATTCAGGACGAGACCACAGGCACCATATGAATCTCAGATGCACGTGTGCAACCCCCATCACTTCTCCTTAGAAAGCAGGAGAAAATTCACTGTGGCCACCCAGTCATTTAATAACTTGCTTTTACTTGTTAAGAGGCTCTTGGGAACCCCTTGCTCAAACAACCCTCAGTTCAGAAATCAAGTTTATACTTAAAGACTCATGAGATAAAGCATAGCACAAGGTGATCCAAAGAAACATACAGGTTTCAAAATTATTGGAAGAGTTAACATTTAAATCAAAAGTACTGGTCAGCCTTTAATATCATAGTCTGCTAATTCCGTTATTCAGCTTAAGGTCTTCTCTATCATTTGCTTCTGTCTTATAAACTCCATGGTGGGAGTCCCCTGGGTGAGTGGCAGCAGAAGTGGTACGACAAGACCACAGACTCGTATTGACAGAGACAGAAGAGTCCCAGTACTGAATCCAACTAATTTGCCACTACATTCCCACAAGTCTGCAGGAGGATAAGAAAGGCTCTGAATAAACTAGCGGGGCTGTAATGACTTGGAAGGAAGCAAAAAAGATGTTCGTAATGATCAAAGAGGTCCACAGGTCATGAGTTCTTCCATGGGAGATGCTGAGCAGTATCAAGCCAAGGCAGGCCACTGGACCAAAGTGATGTTGGCAGGAGAGACTTGAGGCGTGGCAGAGGGAATTGGCTATTCAAGAACTGGGAAGGGAATAGAGTGAATGAGTTGCTACGAATTCACCCACATAAGACTGTTAATTCTCAGTAAGATTCCACACAAAGTTAAAAAAGCTTACCTGCTCACAATCAGACAAACCTACTACGCCATAAGGGAAAGGAAAAAGAGCCTGAAAATGGCAGGGACAACACGTGCATTGCTCTGTGTAAAGAGCAGAACGAAAGTCGGGAGTGATGGTTTGCTGAAAGTAATGAGAGAGGGGCCAGAGAGAAGGAACTTGCTAAGAGACAAAGGTGGAGCAGCACTTGGTGAGGAGAAGGTACAGGCAATGGCCATTTTTATAAATGCCAGAACTAAGGGTCAAATAGATTAATGACACTGATATTTTAACTCCCCAGTTGGACATGGGAGACTGTTCAGGAAAAAAGCAAGAGCAGCAAATAGATACAAAACATACTAAGAAAAACAAACAGACCAGCATATGTCATTCAACAGACACACCTACTTTATTTTTCTGCTCATTGAATTTAACTCATTTAAACAAGTTAAAATTATGACAAATATTAAGACCCATTCTGCCTAAGAAAACCAACAATTATTAATGTAAGCCAGGCCAAAAGAATACTGAATGCTCCATAGGAATGCTATTGAATAAGAATGAATAAGAAATATTGAATGCTCAGAGATTATTATCTTGATGATGCCTCTGTTATTCATGTCATGACCCGGGCTGAACATTCCTATAGAGCAGCCCTGCATTCCTCCCAGCAAACTTCTGTTTCTTTCCTATTCTAAAGTGTGAAATTTTGTCTCAGTGTTTTAAAAATGTTTATCCTTGAAGGACAGATGATATGTCTTGCTGAGGCATACGATCAGTCATCCACTCTTCTGTAAAATATTCATCATTTCATGTTTTTATAACAAAAGTGTTTTGGAGCGTTTTTAGGTGCTGCTCTACAGTTTTCCACATATAAATTTTGGATACAAACGGCGGCAGGATCAAACGCTGTACTGGCATTTCCAGTAGTCCATAGTCATCAAACTGCCAACTCAACTGCACCAGCCATGCCACCTGTAATCTAAGATGCAGACATAAATAACCAAGGGTGTAAAAGCAATCTGGCCGTTTGTTTCTGAATGTGAATGCTACAGAGGAAACCATCGCAGCCCCTTTTCTGAGGTGATTTGGACCTCTAATGAACAAATTTCTTATGAGTTCTCAGAAAGTGCGCAGACAATTGAATGTTAGCCAAAGCTCCAGCACAAAGGTAGGCTGAAGCACAGGAAGAGAAGTGTAATAGTAGCAATATATAATTTATTCCAATATCCCAGTTACACTTGTATCTGCTTTCATCTCTACCCAGATATTTTCCTGCACCTTATAAAGAAATGTCAAGCACATTCCTAATCTGGTGTTGAGTGTAATCCGACATTTGGAAAAGTTTGGTAACTAGAAGGTGAGGTCACATACACCCCTGAGAGAATCTGGATACTTCAAAGGATGGAGTTACCAAGCAAGCAGAAACTATTTTTGCAACTTGCACCACAATACCAAGATCACATCTTTCTCCATTATTACTGGATGGAAAATAATCCTTATTAAAATACCGATCTTCAAAGGCAGGTAGCCAAAGGTCCACAGCAGATAGCAGGTACTTTTTACTTAACTCCCAACAACATGAAAAAATTAAATAATACCTTGTACATTTCTAAAAGAGGAGGAAGAGAGGTTCTCCATACAATGTCCCAAATAATGAGTGAATAGGAAGGGAAGAATGGCTATTTATGATGGCAGAATAGCCCCAGCTCCTTCCAGTGGGACCACAAAAATTCCAGTAGATCCAAAGTCTTCCCCTGGTTGCCCCTCCCCACAGCCATGCCTGACCAGCAAGAGTGCTGTGGTCCTCACCTTCAACCCATCACCAGGTCCCTGCTCTCCTTTCCCCGAATACAGGTTCCTGCCTCCCTCTCTCAGCCCCTTGGCATGGGGACTTCTCGTACCTTAGCTTCCAGTCTGTGCAGCACCTTTCACACGCGCCCCATGCTCTCTTCCCTGGTAGCACCTCACACCACCATGGGCTGGGCATTCCTTAGCCCCTTTCCCACCAGAGAGCAGCTCTACATGGACTCCCTCAGCCTTTCCTACCCTCCCCTGTCCTCTGGCCCTTAGTGAGAGATCCCAGTCCCGTCTGATGAGAATAAACCATTCAGTCATCACCATTTCCAGTCTGTCCTACAGCAGAGATCGGATCACCTCCCCCTGCTCTTCCACAGCTTCATTTCCATCCCTGTCTTCCCTGCTCACAATTTCTTTTGTACAGCAGACAGCTTGAAACCTCATTTTTACCCCCTGGCAGACAAGGCGGCTTGCTTTGAAGAGTTACCCTCCACCATATTTAATCCAAATCCTTTAGCCTTCTGGGGATGAGTTGGTTTTGTGGGCAATTTGAGTAATAAAAGCACAAACATAATTGTCAACTGACCCAAGCCGTTCCTGAGCTTTCCTCGCTAAAAATCCTGTCCTAAATCACAGGTCCCTGTGTTTTAGGAGGTAATTGCCCTGCCAGCTCCCTCCCGCCTTACAACCAGGATGGGGTCAGTGTCTTACACTTGCCAAATAGACAAGAGATTGCAAGAACCAGAGAGTTCAAAATTTGCTAACAAGGGTTGTGAAGATGAGCAGTGCCAACCTGCTACGGGAATTTTAATAAATGAGATCAGTCCAATTAATAATGGCCTTTATAATTTTTCTTTCCGATCTATCCCTTTAGTCACTGAAAAATTCTTTTTCAGGAAAGGTATTCCCAACTTCTGGTTTGGAGCTGGACCCTTTAGTTAATATTTTTCTTTAAATTCCATGGCCTGTTTGCTTTCATTCCTGAAGATTCTTTTTTTTTTTTTTCTTCCAAAGCCCAGGAAAGCTATTATTAAGCATCCATCTGAACACACACATTAGATCTTGTGTGCCGCCTTCTAGCAGAATGCTTTTAATTGAAAGGAAAACCCTGCCTCCTGCTAGGTTTGGGTGGGCTGCAATTAGTTCCATACTAGTTAGTTTTGCCAGAAAGTCATATAACTCTTCTACACAGGCATTCCCACTCCGGCCCAGCTGCAAACAATACGCTGAGTCAGCAAAAAGAGGAGGCAAAGGGAATTTTTCATTGAATTAAGAATCCGATCTGTCCTCAGATCTTATAAAATATGTGTTGGATTCCATCTGTCCTGGAGGATCCCTGCTCTGATGGTGCCAGCTACTGGCACTGGCATGGGACCCGTGTGCCTGCGGCGATACCACAAACTGCCCCACCACGAGGAGGCTTTGGGTTCCATGGACCAGTGGCAACACCTTGGAAGCCAATGACCCGTGGGTCCATGTGGGCAGTAAAATACAAACACCCCTTTATGCCTGAACCACAATTCTTCTGTGAAAAAAAACGTTTCTTCTCTTCCTTACCTGCAAGGAAAACATAATCCACCGCCCCACTAGTAAGACGCAGTGACTGAGGCCAAGAGCAAAGCGTGCAGAACGTCTGAATTTTGGCAAAGTCATATGCAGGCAAATGAAAGTGGGAGGAAACCTCTTTTTCTGGGTACTTCTGGTTTATTTGAAGCCAACGAAGCATGAAATGGTCTTAACAGTTTGTTATGTTTTCGTGTAACATGAGGATCTAGAATCTCTTGACAAGTAGAGCCTGAGCTTGAGTTTCAGTTCACTGATTGGTGGTTTTCTGGATTCGTCCAAGAAATGTATTTAAACAGTATGTGCAGCGAAAACCATTTTTAGTCATGAATGTTCAACGGTAAATATATGAAAGTGGACATTAGATAATAAAAACAATAGGTAAGTAATTCTTTATAATTGCCAAAGACAATTTTTTGAATTGGGAGATGTTTATTCTTTTACATGTTCCTAGATATCTGCTAAGATTATCCTACATTCTAACAGAAACCCATGAGCTGCGGGCACATTCAGGAGCTCTCACTTCCCTTTACTAAACCTAAGAAACACTTACCCTGAGACCCCAAAATTTTGGGGGGGTTTCACACCCACAACTTGGATCGGCGCTGTTGGTCTTCTAACACAACGATGGCCATATGAAAATTCAAAATAGCAAGCCCACATGGAGGGCATTCTTTCACAAGTTTCTCTCGGTAGCAATAAAAGACACCAGGTAAATTCCACATTCTTAACTAAGAGTAAATGGAAAACTTTTTCACGTGGGGAATGTTTCACAGAAAAAAAAATAATATTTGAATTTTTTCCTTTGAAATTGTAAATTTTCACCATGGGAATTTTTTGACAATTTTAAAGGACTGTTTTAGTTTCATTTTGACATAAAATATTATTTTTTCACCAAAAAAAAAAACCCCAACATACTATATTAAAAAAATATAAAAATATTCCATTCTGAAACACTTATTCAATATGAAAAACACTTTTGGATGTATTTGCTGCAGGGAAATTGAAAATTTCCAGTGGAAATAAGTACCACTATAAAAATTCAGCTTAAACAAAATAATATTTTTGCTAAGAAAATTTTCTGCAGTAAATGCTGTGGCCAACAGTAATTACAACTTGTCCAAAAGTCTGGGAAAGCTACAACGGATTTTTGGAACCTTTCAAATATCCCACCTAATACAGCAATAATGTCACACAGTGGAAGAGAGTGCAAGGATTACAGTGAAGGGCTTGTATCCCAACAGCACCTGAATATAAACAATATGCTTGTTTAACTGACAACAACTTCTTCCATACACGATTTAAAATTTGCAGAGAACTATAAATAGATAGCACTTTCACTGAAAGCACTGAATTAGCCAACTGGGTACTCGACTTTGTAATGTGGAGCAATGTGGAGTGATAATGAACACCATGTGTGTGTGATAATGGGGGATGTAGAAAATAGATCTGGCCAGCTGAGTGAAAAGGAAATGCTAAAGAAGAAAAAAATCTCAAGTCCAAGCCAAAACAAGTGACCTAGAGAAGCAAGTAAAGGTTTGTATTTGGGGCAGGCTAGAGGCCTGAGAGGGATCAGCAATTCAGCAGGGTATTTTTAAGCATATGCTCAAGGCCCTCCTTATTCAGCAGGAAACTTAAGCATATGCTCAGAGGTTAAGCATCAGCTAAAGTCTCACTGATGTCAATGGGTCTTAAACACATGCCTAGAGATACATATGTGCTGAAGTGCTTTTACAAATAAGAACGGACTGGGGATCAGGGCCTCAGTCCCCTGGTATTTCATAGCAGGCTAACCCTGCAACCTCCTGGCTTTCCAAATTCTTCAGAGTAGATCTCATTTATTATACACACAGGACCAGACTTAAGCGTATAAGCACTTACATTACTGTACATAACTGCCATTGGCCCTTTGGTACTGAAATAAATAGGTAAGTACAGATACATTTATAAAACACCAGCAACTTCTACTGCAATTTGCCCAAAGAATTCTCTTAATGATAAGAATGAAAGCATAAAATTAGCAGAAATGCAACTTTTGAGCAGGTCCTTTAGCATTTCCATTACCGATGTAAGAAAACTTCCACAAGAATGAATTTAAAGCTAAAACTGAATCTTAACTGGAACCCAACCTGAAGTAACTTACTTTGGAAGAGCGCGCGGTGCTCTTCATTTTTGTGCAATCAATGGATCTGCATTTCCTTGTCACCTTCTGTGCCTGAGTAGTCCGTTTATCAACCGCACCACTGTAACAACAGAAAAGCCACTTTCTTTACTAATTCAGCTTCACGTAGGCAAACTGCAAAGCATTCATCTGCATTGATATAAATTTAGAAATCCACCAACAATTATTCCCTGAATCTGAGATGGCAGGTTAACATTATGAAAAAAATCTTCAAAATTTTTAGGTAAGTCAGATTCAAATACGGCTTCTCCTTCTTTCTTCTTCTTTAAAACTGCATGAAAATATACCATTAAATACAATACCTGTATTTAATACAGGATTTGAAATTATTAGTGAAAATCCTTCCTGTGCGTTTCAGTGAACCTGAACAACCACTTGGTCTCTGCATTTCGTAATTCTCTGAGGACAAATATGCAGTAAAGGAAATGGTCATAAAGACGCGCTGCAGGGCCAGCTGAAAACTCCTTTAGGTGGAATCCGTAAATGATGGCTCATTTTAAAACACCCTTAATGTGACAGGAGCAAACTGGGGCGCATCTGATCAGCATGACATTGCCAGAGAATGTCCACATGCAACCCCCGTGCTGCTCTTCTCCAGTGATGCCGCAGCAGCAGTTACTGCCCTGCATAAATTAGAGCAAAAAGCTGACTTCAACAAACAAAAAGCTAACTTCTTCATTAAAATGTATTAAAGCAGGCAGAAAACAGACTGTCAAAGCCCAGTAATCAGCTTTACATGTGCGTTTTCCTTTTGTCACAGGACTCTCATGCTTTAAACCGGAGAGTGTTACTGTTTGGCATTTCCTGCAAATGCGCTGAGGAAAAGCCGCAGCAATATAGTATTTCTTCCATAGATGTCAACATTTAAAGACTCACAGAAGTGGCTAACGCTCAATTTCTGCTTAAGATTTGCTCACTTTCTTCCTTTGTTTTTTCAGATGAAGACAACCTGGCGCAAGCGTTCCCACATACCTCTTTGCACTTTTGCCATGACAAAACTTAGCTGCCGTAGGCAAATTCAAGTTCTAAAAACCTGCATCTTAGTCCCATTCTGTTTCAAGTTTCTACCTCTTTATGACCTATGGAAGCGCACCTCTTCCTTCTTGCCCAAGCAAGCTGCTGGTTATCATTCCCATCCCTCCGGTCGGTCGAGTAACACATGACGCTGGCCTAGAAGAAATACAAAACAGGTTCCTATGGAATCTGAAATACTGTTTGTACATCCTACCACTGACCACAGCGGAACAATGGTGTGCCAATGATACGGAAAAAAAATAACTCTATTTGCTCGCTCTTTCTGTGCCTCTGTCTGAAATATACCTAGTTCCAAAGCTATTATTTATAGTTATGAGGTGACAACTGAGAGCTAGCAGTCTGCTGAGTGAAAAAATGTTTGCGTTTATCCTTTTTAGAGATATCCTATATATATACACACATACATGTGCAGCAGCTATTCATACTGGATAAGGAGAATTACCTAATCAACTGCAGTGCTTATTCAGTGGTATGGAAAGAAAAGATGTTCTTCATTTTGTGCGAATCAAGTGACAAAACTCCTTTTTTAAAGATTCTTCAAAATGAAAATAATTCCTAATCAAAGCCTACAGCTGCACTAGCATTGTTTAAAACACCGAGAAGCAGTGTTGTAAGATTTCTGTCAACACTTTTGCCTGTCGTTTTTAACAAAGAAATCACCTCTTCGAAGTTGTTTGTAAACAATGTTAGTTTAAAGTCAAACTTGAGCAAAATCTTTATGCTGTTCACACAATCACCAAAATGTTGATGTTGGGGGGAGGTCTTCTGGAGGTCATCTACTCCAGCTGCCTGCCTGCAGTATCACCAGCACCAAAGCAAGTCTGCCATGGTTTTGTTTAGCCAAGTCCTGAAAACTTTCAGAGATAGATATTCCACCTCCTCTCTGGGTACCCTCCTCCAATCCTGCGCTACCTCCCAAAGAGAAAAGATTATTTATAAATTCCATTCTAACCTCCAAAGCCACAATTTGATGCTGTGACCCCTTTCTTTGCCACTTGAAACTGTCAAGGGTTTGGCTTCCTCATCTTCAAGCAGTGGCAGACCGTCTCCTCACCGGGCTCTCCAAGCACATCTCCCTTCACCTTTCCCTAAAAGGTATGTCCTCCAGGTCTCTGACCTCCTTGGTAGCCCTCAACTCTCCAGCATCTCTACATTCCCAGTGTTTTCAACCAACCCTAGGGTGGCCACCCCTCACGCCGAGATGGAAGAAACTGATGTGTCCCAACATCTCCCTTCAGTTATCTCTGCTCTGGGGACAGCAAAGGGTAGCAGAGCATGGGGGCTATAATCACCACTCCTAAATCCTCCCTTGAAGTCCATTTTCAGATGGACTTGATCTCTGCATTTCAAAGAATGTCATTATTCCTGGATCATTTTTCCCCATGAATGGATCATTTCAAGGAAATATAAAAAACAGTTCTATGATCAGATGCAGTGTAAGTCTTATGACTGCTGCCCTTGATTTAAGAGGAGCAGAAATCCCTGCAGAACTCTTTCCAGCAGGCGGGCATTTAATAAATCTTCTGAAAGTGTGAGGAAAATATGAAAAAAAAAAAAAAAGGAGACACCGATAAGAGAAATACTTTCGAAATGGACAGTCAACACCAGATAGTTTAAAGTCATTTTCTAGCCAAGTAATTACAATTGCTCTCTGTCATAATTTCCCCTGGGTGAAAAAAGAAAAGTCAAAAACAAATACGTAGTAATCTGCAAGTTTGAACCACAGAAAACCTGTTGTACTGTCCTTCTAAGGGAAGGTCAGAAGTGATGTCAAAACAGGAGGGCTCTGCTTTTCTAATCACACAGAGCTCAATGGTCCACATCAGTTCTTGGCCCCTGACTACACGGATCTTGAGACACCCTGGGTATTAACCCTCTCGTATGTAGCATGGCTCTTCAACAGTTCAGCTGTGGACTTCTCTCCTTAAGGTGGGAGAGACAATTACTGAACAGAAGAACCATATTCGAATAGCCTCAATTCCACTCAAATCTCAGTCGTCTGCATGTAGAGACATTCAGTCCATGTTTCCTATAGACTAAACCAAACTCCTCTTCCTTTTTCCTTCAGGTATCTCCCTGCTCAGTGTCTTGTTTAGACTCTCTGGATTGCTCTCTAGAAACCATCAGAGCTTCCCAGCTCCCCAGAAGCTGGGCCAGAGGGTCTGAGAAGGGATTTAGGTACCTGACCGTGGCCTGAAGCAAAGAGTCCAATTATCCTGCCAGCAGGTGACAATCGCTCAGCTCTGCACAGCAAAGCCATCATGGATCCTTGATGCAGCTAAAAACTGCCCCAGACCAGGGCGATCTGTGCCTACGAGCTTCCAGTGAACCTTTGGGAGTGCAGTGAATACACACACACACTCCTCAGGCAGCTCCCCTTGAGTGTGCCAGGCCATTAAAAATGTTTCTTGTTCCCAGCTTGGAAACATTTGACCTGCTGAGAGAAATCAACCTTTGGCATGTCCTCCCAACCCACACTTTGTTTTCATATTCTTTGCTATCAGTGAAGACATTTTAACAAGCCACAGAAAAGTTCTGGATGAACTTGCTTAGTTAAAAGCATTTCTGAATCTACGCTGTAAACAGAGAGCTGACTCAACAGGAGTTCTTCCTAAAACCCCAAGTGCTCAACAGTTAAGTTACATCCAGGAAACAAGACAGTTTTACTCATAAAAAACCAATTGTAATCCCATATTGGGTATTTCTGTCACCTATATGAGACGCAGTAATAAGTAATCAGACCTCTTTGTGTTTTTTGCCCATTGCCTTAGCCACGTAAACTCTAGAAAAGTAAAATATCATTTAATAATGACAATATGAAGGAGACGAATTTCACTCTTGCACTCCAAGCAATCTAAAAAATGTCTCTGAAACTGCCTACTTATATTAGCTTTCCAGCCATCAGCCAACAAAGGATGGCAGTGGCAAAAGGCAGCGAATTCTCTCCAGAACTCTTCTAGAGACTCCTCTGATGTGGGCTGGGATTTAGGATTTGGAGTTAAGCTAGATGTCAACCCAGTTTGTACCATGGCAGCAGCATGGAGCAATTTCAACGTTGTTGAAACTACATGGACATTGCAAGTCAAACAACACAGTACTGGAAATAAACTGAATGGACAGCAGATCTCTGGACACACAGTCCAAACCCGTCTCCCCCCCCCCCAAAAAAGATGCAACAGGATCTACCCATTAAAATGGAAATCTGTTGCTGCATTCAAGCACCAGCACCAGTGTCAGACGAAGCACAGATGGAGACACTGGGATGAATACAGAGCCCAGACCAGAGACCAAAGGAGAACCCTACCCCTGAAGTCTTGGATCATACGTGTAAGGAGTGACTGCTGTTCCATCCCTCCACTTGGATACATTCCTATTTCCTGCATATCCCTCCTTAACACAGTAACAAGGAGAGTGTGTATAACCAATTGCATGAAGTTGCCTATTCTCAAGGAATAAACATGTTAACACGCAGAGGGGGTGAGACTGGGCGGGGGGGAAACAAATAATGACAGGTTCCTCCCACTTCCCATGCCTGTCATAAAGTCAGGGGTTGCTATCAGGGCTTGTAAAACATTAGTAAACAACATGCAAAGCTTCTCAAGGGAAAAAAAAAAAAAAAAAAAAAAAAGGAAAAAATTTTGGTAG
>JAOXJM010000023.1:83456342-83467660 GCA_026413425.1 Tringa solitaria | reverse complement strand
CACTACAGGCTTGGGGAAGAGTGGCCTGGCAGAAAGGGACCTGGGGGTGTTGGTCAACTGTCAGCTGAATATGAGGCAGCAGTGTGCCCAGGTGGCCAAGAAAACAAACAGCATCCTGGCCTGTATCAGGAACAGTGTGGCCAGCAGGACTAGGGAAGTGATGGTCCCCCTGTACTGGGCACTGGTGAGGTCCCGCCTCGAGTGCCGTGTCCAGTTTTGGGCCCCTCACAACTGGGAGGTTGCTGGAGCGTGTCCACAGAAGGGCAACGGATCTGGTGAGGGGTCTGGAGAACAAGTCTTATAAAGAGCGGCTGAAGGAGCTGGGGGTGTTCAGCCTGGAGAAAAGGAGGCTGAGGGGAGACCACCTCGCTCTCTACAACTCCCTGAAAGGAGGCTGTAGAGAGGTGGGGAGTCGGTCTCTTCTCCCAAGGAACAGGCGATAGGACAAGAGGAAGTGGCCTCAAGTTAAGCATAGGGAGGTTTAGATTGAATATTGGAAAAAATTTCTCCACAGAAAGGGTTATCAAACATTGGAACATAAGTGGTGGCCATCCCTGGAGGTGTTTAAAAGATGGGTAAATGGGGTGCTTTGAGATATGGTTTAATGGTGGCTTTGGCAGTGTTAGGTTGATGGTTGGACTCAATAATCTTAAAGGTCCCTTCCAACCTAGGTGATTCTATGATTCTAACCCTAAAGGCAGGAAAACGGCCTGGAAGGGAACTTCCACCTGCACCGCCATTTTGAAGAGGCTGAGGTGCCACACCAGGCCTCGGGACTTTTCTGTGTCTTTGGCATCTCCTGGGACTTGATCCAGGTCCATCTGAGTCCAGATCCTGCCTCACGGCCTGAATGCTTCTCCACGTTTGTCTTGTACTCTCTTGCATTCGTCCCAAGGGGGGTGGTTGTCACCCGCTCGTCTGCTGTCCTCAGTGGGACTGGTGGGTAATTTGCACATACCCACCCTTGATGAGTGCTGTTGTAGCTGTGCAGGAAAGGTTTACAGCACAAAACTGCAAGTCCTGCTCTAAAACCAGTCAAAAAGGCAACTCTTTAAACATTTTCATGAACCAATAACCTGAAGAGAAAATAAACCAGGTCCACTGAAAAATGGAAAGGGTGTTTTATTTAACACTTTTTAACCTATTTCCGCATATTAATATTTTAATGTATTAACATAATTAATATTAACATATTAAGCTATTAACATTTAACCCCTTTCCACCTATTTCAGCATAAATTAGCTAAAATTGCAAATGAATGTGGACTTCCAGATTTAAAACAAAGAAGTTTCAAGTGTGAAACTGGTTATGCCGGTAACTCTTAGCATCATTTCAACACACTTTTCAGTCGAGATTAACAGGAACTGATCCTTATAGCATGATATTTTGTTCCAAAAGTCGGCATTGATAGTGGAATAATAATAATAATAATAATAAAAAATGTCACCAACACTATTTGGCATCACAAAACCCAAGAGATCCCAGTTCTCTTCTGAAATCTCAGTGTCTCTGGTATCTACACTTATCAGTGCATAATACCTACTGTTATTTTTTAGCTATGGTGGTTGCATCTCAGCAGGCAGACAGAATAAGCACATAGCTGCTGAATAAAAACTATTTCCGAAATGTGAGATGGATGATGAAAGGGATGAGCTAAAGGGAAATACTTGTAATTTTCTAAGAGGAGCCTTCTGGCAGTCCTGCTAAACTGCATGGGAATAGCTGAGAAACAGCAGCTGGTTTATGAGTGTGCAAAATAATATGGCAAAAGAAGTGGTCTGCTGGGTCCTTCCAACGTTCATGGCCTTCAGGGACTGGGAAGTGCTTATGTTATGGACAGCATCAGAAGGAATGTACCAGAGCTGGAGCCAGGGAAAGAGAGTTACAGCTTTTTGAGTGAAATCTTTATTGCTTGAAATATTCCTGGGCTTCTATAGAATAAAATACTGCCTTTTGTTGCTGCATAGGACTGGAGGAAGCAAAGTTAATGCCATTTACACTTTTAAAGGACTGGGGTATTGCCAGCAAAGTAGTATGATACCATTCCTGTGTGAACACATGGTTTAATTTTTTAATCCAAAGTTTGACTGGACTTGCTCTTTGTAGGGGATACCTTTCAGATGCTGCATTCCTGTCTTTGCTGTAAATAAGGAGTCAGAAATGCAGTACTGCACTTTGGTTTTGCTTGTCATTCCACTGATGGAATCTTCTTTTGCTTTGCTGACAGTTCAGGTCAAACAGGAATCAAATGCATTAGATACAAGAAATATGGAATTAAATCCAGCCCAGAAACAGAACTCCGTGGGCCAAAAGGTAGCAGAGTCCCTAGCTGCTGGGATGGATGGATTTTAGTCTGTCAATAATTCATCAGTGTTATGGAGGAGAAGCATCAATAATAAAAGGGTATGAAAATCCCAGTCTTGTTGCTTTATGGACAAATCGACCCAGCCAGTCCAACACCTTGAATGAGGGGAGACTGACATGCAAACCACGGTCTACACATCTTTACCCTTCAGGCACGCCGAGGTGATGGCAAGATCAAAGAGGCTTTTGAAATGCCAAGTTCTGAGAAAGGAAATTGGGAAATATAACTCCAGAGTTAGCTGGAGGGGGCAGGGATGAGGGTCATGTTAGAAGGTGTTAACCACTGTAGAGAGAAGAGAGACTCTTATCCCAGATGGTGCAGACATTTCATTGTTGAAATATAACTGTGGCCAGCCCATGTTATAAGGTAATGAAATCTGTCACAACTTGAACATCAAAAGCGGTCACAGGCTATAAAGGAGCGGTGTTTGTGGGAGCAGTAGGGACAAGAAACGTCGGACACTAGAAGCTGTGTCTCTGAGACGCTGTAGTCAAGAGGGATCAGAAAGGAGAGGAAGGAAGAGATTGTCTTGCTGACAGCTGCCCGAGGATAGGAGCGGAGGACAAGTAAGATATTGCTTCCTTTGTAATGAATCCAAGATGTACCTCCCCAGCCTGACATTTGCTGAGTAAACTGAGTTAGTTACTCAGACAAGTCCTTTCGGTCCACTCTGGTTTTCCTATACATTCTTAGTACATTCTGTTTTAATTAGACCAGTTGAGTCCTTGATTGTTTGCAAATTTCATGCAGACTTTTCCTTAGCGGTGCTTCTAAGGAAGAGGAGCTATGGAGAGATGCCTGGAGCCTATCATAGTTGGGATGTTTGGTCAAAGGGGCATGGACTATAGAGACCTCTCTCACAGGAGATGGCACTTGCAGAACTGAGGTCTGACAAACACAAAGGAAACACCTGGATGGTCAGACGTATTTCCATTCCTTCATCTTTTTTTTCCTTCCTCTAATTTTCTCATATTTTAGGTTTTTAGTGTAATGGCAGCCAAATCAGAAAGAGGGATGTCAATCAGCTTTCATGAAAATCAATGCTGCAAAGTGGAAATGATTTGTGCTAAAACTGCGCTTGTACTGAAAAGTGCTGAATACAAACTAATTGCAGGAAAATAGGAGAGGGGAAGACTAAAAAAGGCAAGTGATGGAACCAGCTGCATCCAGCAGAGTGCAGCATCCCCCCAGGCGAACAGTGCATGAGCACCACGGCTGTGAACCGTTTGCCTTCTCATCAAATAATAGGTGTCAGTTGCAAATAAGCAAATCTCCCAGGAAAAAAAAAAAAAAAAGAAGGATACCTTTCCATTTATGCATTTTGAATAATACTTAGATGCTTTTAAGTGATGGACTGTAGTTTTCAACATAAATGTTTTGGGAATAGGAAGTAGGAGAAAGTATCTGGGAATGGAATTGGAAGCAGGAGCCAGGAAGATCCAGGTGGGACCCGTGGGGAGGAGTGGAGGGTTAGCCAAAGAAATAATGAGTTGACTGGCATCCTGGTGGTAGGGCAGAACATTGAAATCAAATGAACTCACAAGACTGACAGAGCAGAGAATTAAATGAGGGGTAGTACAGGCAATGAGAATGGCATTAGTACCTGGAGCCAGAGACAAGAAAAAAAAAAAAGCTGGAAGAGATGAGACAGGAGGGATCAAAGAGGAAAGGAAAAAGTTAACCAGTAAAGCCCATCTCTCTATAGAGGCTTTGGGATGCACATGTGACACTCTTCTACTTCCTGCAAGTCTCTGTGAAACCCCATGTCTAACCTGGTATAATATTGCAACACCAAGGATGAAAACATGTAACCACTGTTGGTCATTTTGGCTGGAGTCATCAGGAGGAGGTCTATGCTGTGGATTTAGAGGTTCCAAACTGATACCATGGGAGATAATAATATGCTGCCACATGATAGAACTTCTGGTTTTGTTTTTGTTCTCATTTGCTTTTTTGAAAACCCTGGGACACTGCAAACAAAATGATTTTTAAAAGCCTTTGTAAAGATGTAAGAAAGATGTAAGATTATCTTACATCTTCATCTTAATTTTGTATACCACTATGATGCATGTTATGTGTGTATAAGATGGCAAATGTATGCTGAGAGTTATGCTTACATCCTGTATGCCCATGGGATTCTTCTGACCTGACTTCAGTCGTCTAGTCTTGCTCCAGTCAATAGAGATTTTATTCTAAAGCAGAAGCCCATGGATGAGGTAGGACGCCTGTCTGTCTGCGTTGACTACTTGTTAAGCTGTTTCCTCGTGGGAAATGTATTTAAGATATTTTGCATCATGGCTAAAAAAATACTATGATATTTCACATTGTTAGTGACAACCAACATACTTTATTATTCGCAGGTGCAAAATATACAACTACCCAATTTGACAGATCAGGCAAGAAGAGACCCAGCAAGGGTGTGGATTTGTTTTCCAAAGTGTGTTTTCTGACCAGGCAATAAATGGGTAAGTAAAATCCAACTTTGATCTCAAAACCTGTTTTATTTTAGATGTCTACATTGTCTTTCCCAGGCCCTTCTTTTCCATCTGATACTTTTCCCTACCCAATTATGTGTTTAACAGCCTGCTCTGTGTACTTTTAATCTGGACTGTAAACTCTGGCCTAAGGGCTCTTTTTTATATCCTGTCTCAGTGACACCTAACATCTGAGACACTTCTTGGGTTGGGATCTAAGTGCTTCTGTAGAACAGGCAATAAATACTCATGATACCAGTATTATGAGTAGTAGTATTATACCTGTTTCCAGTCAAGCAGAAATGAAGCACCATATGTAAAAGATACATGGCTGAATCTGGCACTGAATGCAGGAAGTCTAAGCAATACTGGTGAAATGCACTTTGTCTACCATTAACCATAGTGTGCAGGTGCCATGGGAAAGGGAACACGAACTGAGGAAGTTACATCTGCTTTCAGCAGCAGTGGAGGGTTCAAACAACCACATGTGGTTGCTGTTCCATTCTAAGGGAAGAAGTAATGACTGTTCCTTACCAGCTGGATGGGATGGTATTAGTCACTGGCCTCTTACCGTTCTACTGTGGGAAGGAAGGACTGTTTTTTTCTAGAGAGGATTTTTGCACATTTCTGATTAGCCATGCTGCTTGAGAAACCTGTATATAGAGCCTCCCCCCGCCCCCAAAATTTACAGGTGGTAGATTGCCACTCTCCTTTTCCCTATCCCCTCAATCACATGCACAGAGTATTTAGTGATTTTTTTTCTCAATAAAATCAAAGTACTTCACCTTTGGTGTTATTAAAGCAAAATCATTATAGCAGAGATAAAGCAGTAGATATTACTTCAGTTAATGCCACAAGTCCAACAATAATTAGTGATAGCAAGAAAAGAAAGAAATGCAGTTGCATCAAAAGGGATTGAGTCTGTTTGGACAAAGCATTGCAAGGAAAAATCATACTTGTAAGACACAGGAGGGAGAGATAAGGGATGAGGATCCCCACTCCGCCAGGATGGAAATGAGAATGATGTCCAAAGGATTTACGGAGAGAAGGAACAGCGTGGGGGATCGTTCTGTCTTCTAAGGCAGACCTAGGAGCCCCCTGCTGCATTGGTGGGATTGTACCCAAGGAAGAAACGTGTCTTGCTCAGCCTTGGAAAAGCAATGACAGCATGTCTCAGAGATTATGTGAGCTGGGGCAAAATGAAGTCATGCGTGGAGGTGATGAGCTGTATGAGAAACCAACGATGTTGTTTATGACATTGACAGTCTTCTGAAGTCCAGTGAGACAGGTTAGTTGTTTCTGGGTTCTCGCTCTTTGGTAGGAAGTGGCTGACCTCAGTGTAGACTCTTTTAATCACACAGCTAGGACAGCAGAGAAAGCCCCTTTCTATGTAAAGGCCAAAGAGTGAAGTCTGGTTATTCCTGTAACACCTCCAAGCAGAGAAATGCCGGGAACCACCATTCCTAGCAGCTCAGTTGATGCTGAGCCAGACCACCCTGGAATGCTTGTGGTAGAGCATGAGAAATTCCACCCACATGAGACATTTACCCAGGTGGCCACCACAGTCTGCAACAGCTCTTAGTCATGTTAGAGCCAGCCCCTATGAGGAGAAGGCTCCCTTGGCCTTAGTGCCCTGAGTTCCTCTAGAAGCCATCCAGTGCAGCTGAGTGGCCCCATTCTTGGCCCATTCCAGAATATTTTGAAACCAAATGTGTCGCAATGCCTGATGTGAGCTGCTGGGCCCTGCCACAGACATGCCAGGAAGAAACGCAATGACAAAAGAAGCCTTTTATTGGAAGCCCTCTACAGAAGCTCCAGAATTTACTTCCAGTAACATTTAACCCCAAAAGTCAAGTCTGTGTTCCATGCTGGCTTCCAGAGTAAGACCAAGAGCTTGTTGCCCATACAGCTCTGCCAGATGACCTAGAGGAACCCTACAGAGCAACCCACTTCCTCGAGGGACACCACAATGAAGGAGAGGTAGTACCCGTGGTCTCTCAAGGGACTGTTGGTGGAATTCACCCTTGCCCAACCGAGGTTTGCAATGCTTCAGCCCAGGTCAGAACCAGTCCTGTGCAAGAGCTTCAGAAATTATTAAAGAAGCTCTGGAAGAGCTTTCCTGAAACATACACCAGGCTGAATACAGAGACCAATCTCCACTGTCACGGGGTGTGCCACTGACATCCTGGGGCATGGCTTAATCGCTTCTTTCAGAGGAGGAAAAGGGGATAAAGGAAGGAGTCAACTAAGAGTTACTTTTTTTCCTCTCTTTAGCCCTCTCTCTTTCTCATCATCTTGTTAGACACACACTTTCTGATGCTCTCTTGTCTTCTCAGTTCCAGCAGCCTCAGGTGTATTTCTGTGCGTTTTCACAAAGTCATGCTTTTCCTTAAAAGCTCAGTGGTAGGCAGGAGAGGCTGCGATAAGGTGGACATCCTGGTTTAATAGCATATCTCTTGGCTCAGGTATCCCTGCTCTGGGTATGGTTCTTGCATAGGCCCTTCTTAGCACGAGGGTGGTCCCACATGTTCTCCCTCTTCTTGCCTTAATGAATATCCAGGAAGCTGCTTCCCAGGATAAAGGTGCTGTCATCACAGAGCCTCTCCCACAGCAAGAGGATGCCTATTTATGTGTCTGATCACCTTGTAAATAAATGAATGTTGCATGAGATGACAGGACAAGGGGTAATGGTTTTAAACTGAAAAAGGGGAGATTTAGATTAGATATTAGGGAGAAATTATTTCCTGTGAGGGTGGTGAGACACTGCCACAGGTCACCCAGAGAAGTTGTGGATGCCCCGTCCCTGGAGGTGTTCAAGACGAGGCTGGATGGGGCTTTGAGTAACCTGGTCTAGTGGGAAGTGTCCCTGTCCCTGGCAGAGGGGTTGGAACTAGGTGGAAAAACATTCTGTGATTCTATTACATGCTATATTCAAGGGTTGAAAATAAAGGATTAATTTCATAAGGAAAGAAAATTCATCAGCCAGAATGCTTGGGTAGCTCTGCCTTCAGAACCTGACCACAATGGCTTCACAAAGAGATGCTAAGTAATGCTACTCCTGAACTCTAAATAGGGAACTGCAAAACAGTCTTTGACTTGTGTGCGTTGCCCCAGAGCAGCTAAAAGAGCCGAGATGCCATGCTCCAGACATTGTATCCCAACTGGAGATTTGGAGTGCATTGAGATGTTCTGTACTATCAACTTGCTTTCCGGTGTTCTAAATGAAAACTAAGATGAACACGGAATGCAGAAAGACAATGTCAAAACAGACCATGCCCAAGCTTAGCTATTTTAAATAGAAGCAGGACAGAAACCAGCAGCGAAGTTTTGCATTTCGCACTCAGGCAAATGCTGCTGCTGGCACTCTGGGGCTGGATTTCCACAAGTGCTCAGTTTCTGTGTTTGCTGCCAAACCTGGCATGTTGTTTGCTCTGAGAATCCCAGTGGGAGCTGCCAGTGGGTTCCTTCTTGTCGGCCCCTTTCTCTGATGACAATTACAGCTGTCCCTACTTCATGAGTAGGTGCTGCCAGCTCTGTTCCCTCTCCCAAAGCCAAACTCCGCAGTTCAAACACCCTCAGCCAAGACCTGGCCCAGAGCCCCTGGCCGTGTGCTTCTGCTGTTCCAGTTGGGAGCACAGAGTCTCTCCAACGCCCCGGGTTTTT
Organism: Tringa solitaria; assembly: GCA_026413425.1. Classification (NCBI taxonomy): domain Eukaryota; kingdom Metazoa; phylum Chordata; class Aves; order Charadriiformes; family Scolopacidae; genus Tringa; species Tringa solitaria. Next base: position 83,459,158 of record JAOXJM010000023.1, on the reverse strand, counting down.
TCTCCATCTTGGAAGTGGTCTTCCACTCAAAGCCCTGCTCATTCAGGACTTCCAAGCATGCAGGGCTCCTGTGTGACAACCAAAAGAGGAGCTGATGTGCATGTGAACTGAGGAGGGGGGAACAGCCCTTGATGTCTGTCCTCCCTCTCTAGAGAATAGCTTTGATGGATAGAAGGCAGCTTGTTATAAGGTAGCTGTAATGTTTCTTGCCCTGTTAGTTTTGTTGACTCTTGGGAGTTTCTCTTGCTTCTGGGTAGTTGACCACTGCATGTGGAGCAGCTGCTGAAATGATGTGCTTTGCTGGCAATGCACTGCATTAAACTGGCACCAGTTTCTGAGTAACGGGATATGCAAGCATTCGCTAACCAGAGCCCCTACTCTGCGCAGCCCACTAGGCTTTTTTCTCTGCCAGCTAGCCGGGACTGCTTCTTTTAGATGATTTGACGTCTGCTCTGCTGATGTTTTAAGAGACCTCTGTTTTGCTCTCTTTTTCCTCATGCAGCTCTGGGACCTCCATGAGTATTAACTTGGCTATTCTACTTGGAGACATGATGTTGTTTTTGCTGACCTGGCTAGCTTCTCTAACCTTTGATTTCACTGTATGTTTTCAGGCAGACAGCAAGGCAAAACTGAAGATTGCATTCATTAGTATACATCAAATGAAAAGAATACAACCTCTGTTCACCTTAGCTATAAGGTGAACTTATAGCTATTGTAAAGCCATTTTTCCTGTGTGGAGCTGGGACCTGAGCAGCCAATGAGGACAATATTTACACTCACATCATTGAGATAATTCACCTGATAGAAAATATTCACCTTTTTGTATTTGTCAAATAGTTCCTCTTTGTACGCTAATGAGGAATACACTTCGTGGGTGCTAACCTGTGGAAAATCCTGAAAATCTGTCTCCAGAAATGCAGCCCTTATAAGGCTTTTTAAAAGGATGTACAAAACCGTGGGAGACTTTTGAAAGTCTTGGCCCCAGAGAGCTCAGCTCTGCTTCAGACTGCTGCAGTTTTCTTTCTTTTCCAGAACCTTTGCCAAACGCTCTGGTGCTCGGTGAAAGGCTCCTGCCGCTCCAAACTGGATGCAGCTGCGGATGGAACTCGGTGTGGAGAAAACAAGGTGACTGTGAGGCCACTGCCTGCAAGCAGCAATGCCTGCGAAGGGCTGTGGAGGAACCATGAGTAGCTCTGCCATTGTTTAGTACAACGGAGGGACATCCTGTGACATCCCCATTTATGTTTCCACTTATGTTTTCGATCTTCAGGGAAGGAAATAACAAATAATTCACGCTAACATTTTCCTGCAATAGTGATCTTAAGCTCTTTGTCCTTTTTCTTCTCTCTTCAGTGGTGCTTCTCTGGTGAGTGCATTACAGTAGGCAAGACTCCGGAAGCAATCCATGGTGGATGGGGTGTTTGGTCATCCTGGTCCCATTGCACAAGGACGTGCGGGGCAGGAGTTCAGAGCGCAGAGAGACCGTGCGATAACCCAGAGTAAGCTGAGTGCATAATCTTTTCTTACCTTTTATTCAAGATCTTTGAGGTACTCATGACATTGGAAACTTTTATATGAGACTTTTACCAGCAGTTACCACAGCAAGATAGACACTGAGCACTTCTTACTAGTTAAGTATACCTGTGTGAAATTCAGTTTGCTCACCTTTTACAATCATTAGCTCATTCTTTAATCTTTACCCTCCATGGAGCTTATTTCTACAGAAAATGAAAAAAATCTTGATATTTAGTGTTCAGTCTTTGTAGAAATAATAATTGCTTTAATAGTCCCACCATGAATAAATAAATGCCTGCAAACACTGGGTGAGAACAATAGTGAGGAGTCTGTTCCTGAGGGGAATCACAGACTCACCTTTCATGTTTTGTTCTGGTCATCAGCTATGTTTGAATTTGGGACATACGAGTTCATAGGTAGAGGGCATGAAAGGCAGAATTTTCTAATATGTATCTGAGTTCATGAAGACGTGTGAATGGTGTTTGTACCGTGTCAAGGATTCAGATTCACCTTATTATCTCATTAGAACCTGCAAGACGTTGCTCTTTTAAAACTACTTTTTACCCAGAATCTTATGTCCCAATCTCAATGTTCCTTTTCTAGACCACAGTTTGGAGGAGACTACTGCACTGGAGAAAGGAAACGCTATCGCATGTGTAACATTAGCCCCTGTCGCAAAGGCTTGCCAACCTTTCGTCAGATGCAGTGCAGTGAATTTGATACAGTTCCCTACCAGAATGAATTCTACCACTGGGTGCCCGTTTATAACACAGGTACAAAGCTACAATTTTTTTAATATCTTGTGTAAAAAGTAAAATTGCAGACCAATGAGAAACCTCCTTGAGGGAAGTCACTGAATTACCAAGTATTTTAATTAATTAGAGAGAAAAATGCTTCCATATGCACATGTGCCTTTTCTGTATGTAGAAAGCCAGTGGTTCTCCTCTACACATAGATGTTTTTGCAAAGCTCTAGTGATAATGGCTGTAAGTTTAACTACCCAGTTCCCGGAAAGATATTGCACTAAGAAAAGCTGTTGAAGTCACACCTATGCTAATTGTCTGGGATAGACCTAAACCATCTTTTCCAGTGTCCACCGCAGAACAAGAAGTACAGTAGTATAGTGTAGAGCTGCATCTTTGGGCTGCAGGCATCACTGCACCCAATAAGCAGAGATCTGCTGCTTCCTCTTCTCCAGGGGTTGTTTGGCTATTCAGCATGGAGAAGAGGAGGCTCTGGGGAGACTTAATAGCAGCCTTCCAGTACCTGAGGGGGGCCTACAGGAAGGCTGGGGAGAGTCT
>JAOXJM010000023.1:83430322-83441060 GCA_026413425.1 Tringa solitaria | reverse complement strand
TTCCCTCTCTCTTTCCCTCTCTCTTTCCCTCTCTCTTTCCCTCTCTCTTTCCCTCCTCCTTGAACATGCACAAATTCATTGTATGTTTTTGTTTGTTTAAAATCACTGAACGCCCTTTTGTAGGAGCTGAGGTGATACACTACTTTACCATTTAATACAGCCTATTTTGGCTAGCCCCATAATTATGATTTAAAAGATTATGATGACTAATACACACTGTTCTGCCAGATGCTGGGTTCTTCAGAACAGAGTTTAGAGCAATATAGGAACGTGGAAATGTTCCAGAAAAAAACTGGAATACTCTGGCAATGTGCAAATATAATACACAAACCCCATGACTCCTTGTTTTCAATGCTGAGCGTGTTCAGTGTTTCAGCTCTGAAACATTTCAAGAATGGGAGAAGGAGAGTCTCTCTGTTCATCACTCTGTCCAAGCTCTGGTACCTGCTTTTTGTCGTCTCTGTAATTACCCAGGGCTGGTTCTCTAATCTTTGCTTCTTGTTCAGTGCTTGCTTATATTTTATAGACTTTCTAGGTTTTAGCAGAGTATTTATAAAATAAATCCTTATAAAAAGATGTGTTAACAGATATTCTTATTAACTATGTTTTTCTCAATGATCTATTAATGTAATGAGATGATGTAAAGAGACTTTACATTCCCTGACTGGTGTCAGTAAAAATTCAGGTACCCAGATGCTCTCATTTTATAAATGTTGCTGTTGCTGACAGTTACGTGGCAAATTTCTTAAAACTAAAAGCTGATATAAAACAGTTGTGACATTATCTGTCTTTATATATAAGTATCTTTGTACCTTTTTCTTCTGAAAGAATTAGATTTGCACCTGGCAGGCAGATGTGCATAAAAAATTAATTTCTATAAAGGGTTTATTCCTTGACATTGATATTTGAGTTAGTATTCCTATTAGCACTATGTCAAAGGGGAGGAAGCTATAATTGGGGGGGGGGGGAATATATGTATGATGTCAAATAAAGAACAAGCTCATTTGTATATTAAAAATCTTCTTACCTGCCAAGGCAGGCGCTAGAAACCCCATCGGTCAGATGTTAGAACCGGACTGGGCAAAAATATTTGTAAGTGTTATAGAAAAGATAACCTTGCTGTGGCTCAGGAATAGCTTGTTCACTTGATTGTCCTGTCCTGCCTGCTCCCTTTACAGGCTCTCTTTGAAGTGAGTGTAGATATCATGTTGCTTGAAAGAGCCTTTAGGGAAAGTGTAACATTTTAGAATCGTGAAGAGCAGGTTTTTTTCCTAAGCTTTGTATTTGCTGAAGTGTCACTTATATGAGATACGTGCGATGCTTATTTTACACTCTTACATTACTTTCTAGATGAGAACATTAAAGAAGAAGTGGAAAAATGGAGGAAAAACCTGGGGAATTATTCTGAAGAGATTGGAAAAACTAGTGTTTACCTGAATGGTACAAGCCAAGCGTGCCGTTTCCAGGAATGTAACATGGGAAATTTGCTTTGTGATGCCGCGGTAAGACATTGCCACCACAGGTGACAATCACATCTAAGTGTTACTTCAGAGCTATCGGATGAAACTCTCCCAGGCTCTTGCCCCATCTCCTTTTGACTGCCTTCAGCCTTCAGAGAAGCTGGTGGCAGGACGTTCCACCGCTGACCTGCACGTCCCGCAGAGACCTTGCTCTGTTGTCCGTACGCAGCCGGCTGCCCGCTGGCGGGACGCCTGCTGGAGGCCAAGGAGTAGTCCTTGCACTGGAACACTCGGTCCCTCTGCACCCTCTTCACGCCCTCATGAGTTTATAGGCTTCTTAAATATTTTTATTACGTTGTCTCTTCACCAGGTCAGACAGTCCTAGCCTGCGTCATCGTTCTACGTTGAAAGAAACCTTTCTGTGTTGACTATCCTTGTTGCCCCTCTCTGAATCGTTCTTAGTTTTTTATTGTTCTTGAAATGAGAATAACACACAGATTCCTACCCAGCCTCCACCAGCCCTTCTTCATTTTATAGACTTCTGTTGTGTCCTGCCTGGATTTCTCTCTTTGTGAGACTGAGGAGTAACAACCATAGTTTTATTCCTGTGTGGAAACCAGTCCATCCCTTCCATTACCTTTCTTTCTTTTCTCAGCCTTTTCCTGTTCCATTCAGTTATTTCTGAGGATTAATGCTGCGGGCTTATCATCCTTATGCAACTGAGTAAATCCTTGGTCTCCATTTTCTTTACTACTTAGGATGCCACAAGTAAATATTATCTTTTCCTTGCATTTTGTCAGAGTTTTACCACCGTTGGAGACACGATGCTGTGCAGAGTGGACTCCTGGATCTGACCTAGTCTGCCTGTTTCCTGTTCCTCTGCTCTTTTGCATCTTTCTACTTTGCCAAGACCATTCCAAATACTAAAAACCCATCTCGGAGAAGCTGAAAAAATCTTAATTCCCTGCAACATATAACAAGGCTTAGATTAATTTATATATTCCCCTACATCTTTTTGATGTGCAGCTATATTTAAGGTCCTCTTCGCTTCCTAGTTCTCCAAATGTGTTCAAAACATTGGTCTTTATCACAGTCGCTGTGATATAAAGCGATATAAAAATTTTCTAACTCTTTTCAGTCTCAGATTGTAGTTGCTGCAGATTTCCAGAGCCTGGACTAAGCGAAGATTAAAAAGCAGTTTCAACGTTTTCCTTTTGTAGCTTTATGAGAACGTCTTACGTCCGGATAAAAAGTCATGGAACCATGTTTCATTGTGCATCCTGAATGGAGGTGGGATCCGGTCGCCCATCGACGAACAGAGCACTAACGGTACGTACAATTACAAGCTGAATGACAACTTTATCAAGAGGGAAGAATCAAGTTACCATGCGACTCTGAACCCAGTGTTAGGTATGGGCTTGTTTTGGTGGGATTTGCACAGTGTTTGGAAGTGATTTCAAACTTTCTCGACTGGTTACCCCTCGTTAGAGCCCAGCTGCACTCAGGCTGAGGTTAATAGAAGTTACTGGCATTGTTTGTACACAATGTTTTTTATCATTTTCCTCTCTCCTTGCTGCCTCGGACCAAAGGGAACTAGTGGATATTTCTTCCACTCTCCACCCAACTGTAGAGGGTCATACAGTATGGTTGCTGGGAGCCTTCCATAGGCTGGTGTAGAATAAGTGAATTCTGGGGTTTCTGAATGCTAAAGTTTTACAGTTCTTATTTTCCTGGTATCACATAAAACAGGGCTTTTTTTTCATTTTAGCTACATTTTTCTGTAGGTCTACATGAATGAGTCTTAAGCGATTGGAAAATTTGCCTTAATAAGAGTATATGTTTTTCTTCAGCTTGGATTGGTAATCTCTTTTATGGAGTAATTTAAATAGCAACACATGCAGTTACACCAAACTCAGATTTATTAGTCTTGATACTTGCTGGCTGCTAAAGATGCAGGTTCTTTGGTTGGGACAATATATGTAATCCCCACCTCTGTTGGTCCTCATTTTCTCAAATTGTGTTTGCCCTGTTCCTTGTCAAAAGCCTACCGTTAATAAGACTGTAAGTGTACTGTTAATAATATTGTGTATTTTAAAAAAAAAAAATTAATGTAAGTAAAGTCTTGTCCCCCCAGGTAGCATTACTGTGGAAGATTTGCTGTCTGTTTTGCCCTTTGGAGGTCGCTTTGATGTGGTGAGGCTCAAAGGCTCCACTCTGAAAGAAGCTTTTGAGCACAGCGTGCACAGATACGGAATAGGAAGCGGAGAGCTGCTGCAGGTTGGAGGTACATTTTCTTCTCGGTTCTCCAAGCCACCCACCCCTTCTGTTGGCCTTGTTCCTGTCACACCTGGAAGCCTCTTTGAGAATGGAAATCAAGTTGGCTGTACATCCTAGCCCTAATTAACTCACTAGCCCTAACTGCTCAGCTAACTAACGCCGCTCATCCTGTCTGCGTTTAATTGAGCCGCTCAGGTCATCGCTGTTCCCTTCAGGAGGGACAGGATTCCCAGTTCAGTAACCCGTACTGACAGCAGTTTAACGCTTCAATTAACCACAGGAAGGTGTAATTGAGGATAGCTGTAACCCAGTAATAGCTGCAACAAACTCCCGCTGTCAGTTCTCCCCTGGCAGCCCTACCTGAAACCCCAGGCTGGATGTCTCTGCCAGTTTTTGCCAAATCTCAGTTTATCAAAATCATCTTGCGCCGCCGTCTAATGCTTGCTGACAGTTCCAGGCTTAGCCCGAGTGGGCTATGGAATTGCTCCAGTAAATTTCTAAATATTTTAGGGACGAATGGCTAATATGAAAACCACACACATTTCTTGAATTGCAGCTCCCCATATATTTACCCAGATGCGCACTGGGCTACAGTCGTTTTTGTTCCTGGTCTCTCTGTGATGCAGTGAGGATTTTAGTGTTTATTTAGCAGAAGAATTAAGAACAAGGGGCTGAGGGATTTTTCCACCCCGACGTAACCTGGGGATGGGTGCACTACCCCCTGCACGTGATCTAGAAGCCCCACATGCCAAGGGACACCACCCGTGACCGGGTTCTTGGTTCCCACTGAGGTAAAGCAGCAGCAGCCCTTCTGCTTCTTGTCTTTTCACAGAGGAAAAAAAAAAAAAAAGAAAAAAGCTAACCAGTAGCTCTGGAAAGGGTTCAGGACGGAAGATACAGAGCAGGAAGAGGGCCAGGGTTGGAAGAGCCTCTGTGCTTTGGATGAGCTTTCGTGGCTTCCTGATCAGCAAGTTCTTGGCATCGCTGGTCCGGGGGCCTGACTCTCCCCAGGCTTCGACCGAGGAAGGTTTACGACTAGAAAAATGTTAATTCTAGAGCGAGCAGAAACCGCAACGTTCAGCCCTGGCCTGGCTTTCCTTTTTTAAGGACGTTACTTATTATCTATTATAGCTGCTAAGTTGGGGTGGCTGGCTGGTTTTAAAAGAAGTCGTTTTGGCCAACAAGGCAGTGGAATGAGAAAGCGTAAGACTGCAGAAGCGAGGGAAGGTATTTTTATCGTGTAGCGTCCTAATCCCATGACTAGTAATTTCCTTCTGTGGAAAAGTGATGAGAACAGACGATCGGATAAACACCTGAGGTGGGACTGTACTTCAGCAGTTCTCAAATCCTGTGAATTTTCTTAGATAAAAGTTGATTAACGTAAAGGGCACTAACTGGTATCACTCAGAACAATATAACCTCTCAGTCCCGTAAGCTAACGTAAGGAATCTGTTGAAAGCGGTGGAGGATGCAGCTTCTAGCCCTCTGTGTTCAACAGGCACTGCATGAAGTGACCTTCAAACGCATGTTTTCGCAGGCATCCACGTGGTCTACGATCTCTCCAGAGCCCCTGGCAGCAGGGTTGTCAGCTTAGAAGTGCTCTGCACGGCCTGCCGAGTCCCAACCTACGTCCCGCTCCAGATGGATGAGATCTACAACGTGACTCTTCCGTCCTATATGTTATTTGGAGGGGACGGCTATGGCATGCTGAAAGACAAGAACCTGGGATACAGTAAAGGTAAGGATGGGCTCCAGCAGGGGAGCAGAGAAACAATACCTAAAAATTGAAAGGTCTTTTTACAGTACAAGTCTCAGATTTTCTGCTTTAATCGGATAAATTAAATTTGCTTCTAATCTGACTGCTCTGGCTCGCTAGTTTTGGTTATGGCCAGCAAATATATTATTATTCAGTTAATTCACAAAAGTTGCAAAGAGAAACTAAGCCTCGTCAGCTCCACACTGCTTAGAAAGCAGTTCTGAGATCGTGGCAAACCAGAAAAAAAGGCAAAAAGCACCCCATAGAGATCACGTAGTACAGGTGCTGCCTTGCGCTTGCACTTAGGACTAAACAATGCCTCAAAAAGAAATATGCTATTTTCTTTCTCAGTGGGAATGAGCCTGTCATTTTCAAGGAAACTTGAAAAAAAAATTGAGATTAAAATTAATCATCTTTGAAAACACAAGAAGGATGTAGTGCTCTATTTTTATTTTTTTAAAATATGTTAGGAGCACATCTACATCTTGCAGAACTTTACTTTTGTATGCTTTGCTTCTGGATGGTAAAAGCATGCTTTTCCCCAAAAAACTCTCCTTTTGGGCCTTTTGTTACAGACTGTTCTTTTGGTTCTACAGGGGTGTTTCAATTTAAAATCGATTCTCACAAGCGGGATCGGTGTTTTAAATCAAATTCAGCCTGGAGCTTGTAAATTTGAGTGGGCTGCAGTTTTCAGTAAATACCTGCAGAAATAATTTGGAGAGAAATCATTAGGAATGATGAAAAGAAAGAACTTGAAAGGTTCTGGTAAAGTCTTCCAGCAGAGCAGAAGGGCAAAACTGTAATTGTTTTTAAGGTGGAGGTGTGACACTGAAGGATTGCAAGAGCTTGGATGAGCAGGGGCTGGTGACATGGTTGGCAGCAGTGACTGTGGAAGGTCCCCATCATACTTTGTGTGCACGCAGCAGTGCCCGGACTAGAAATTCTTCCTAAAAATAACCAAAGTAAAGTTAAATTTGAAAAGGTGTAAGCAATAGCTTTGCGAGATCTATAGCATTCTACCCCAAACAGGTGGGAGACTATCTCAACCTACCTAAAGCTGACTGGAATTTACCATTTTAACAGAGGCAAAATAATTTTAAAAAAAAAAAGAGCCAGATAATAAAAAAATAATTCTTTTTTTTGGTAAACTATGAGTTGCTACAAAAAATTCTGGCTAGAAACCACCAGAGATGTGTTGAAACAACGCTCCACGCCCCCACGCCGTCTCAGTGCGCAGCAGTTCAGAAGGGCAAACCACAAAAACCAGTTTGAAAACAGTTTGCTTTAAGATTTGAGCTAAAGCTGCCATTTTAGACAGGTCCTTAAAGGCTGGTTCAGAACCTGGCAGAGAACACGGTCCTTCTCCTTCCTTTGTTCAGGTGAACCTGATGTGGAGGTCGTTTCCCGTTACCTCCAGAGGATGAAGAGAGTTTACCCAGCCGTCGAAGGTCGGATAAAGTTTTCTTCGGGAAGCCTTACTGAAGCAAGCCTTACCCTGATTTCTCTACTGCTCACTTTAACATTCTTGCACACTTGATTCCTGCTCAGTCGTTTGGAGGAAGGCAAGAGGAGAGAGATGGTGCTCACAAAGGGAAAAGGCGACTGTTCTCTTTTCTTACACCTTAAAATGCCCGGGTGTTTAGGTTTCTGCATGTCCTCAGTAAAGGGCACGAACAATTGTCTTTCATCTGGTGGAATGACCGAAGCGCAGGCCGTGCAGAAGGAGGGGGTTCTCTTCCTCTCAATCAGCAGGTACCCCCCCAATTCAGCCTGAGGCTTCCAGCAGCAAAATTCCAGTGAATCCTAACGCTTCATCAGAAAACAACCGCTGACCAGGATGGGATATTTTTAACGTGTCAAATTCTTTTAGATAGTGAATTGATTAAGAATCTGATTCCAGTAACATAAATCCATTTCTAGAAGCTTGATGATTATAGGTGTATATACCTTTCTTTGATCTCCTCTCAGGGTTAGAGCTTTGCTTCCAGTCCTATTTATCATACCTGCACCTATGCCTGAAAGAACTGGATTTAACTCAGCGTCACTGAAAGCATGAGGTCCATTTACACGTGGTTAAAAAAAGGGTTTCTGTTTTACTTTTGAAGATGCAGCATCTCACTTCTGTTCTTCATTAATAGAGGACGCAAGGAAAGCTTGATTTGATCAATTTTAACCAATGAAGTATATATACACTTTGCTATTTAACATGACCAGTTTGGGGACTGTATCTAGAGTGAGAGCACAATCTGTGATTATGTTTGGTATAAATATGCTCAATTTTATGCCTTTTTCCAAAGACCAAAGCACAGGACTCCTGACTGTTCCTCTGTATCAGCAACGTTCAGAGGGAATGGTGGATACGCACAGCGACTCCTGCAGCCCAGGGGCAACCTTTGGGAGTTGCCCAATAATGGGGCTTTTTACAGCATAACCTGGCTTTAGGATAACTGTGAGCATCACTCAAAAGCCTGTCCCTTCTATAGGGAAGCTGCGTTTAAAAAATACACAGTTGTAAGAGACAGGCTAATGAGTATAAAATCAGAAATCATATTAAATGCTAAGTGTACATTTCTGATTCCAGAAGTGACTGCTTATAAATGAGCGCGAGTGATGATTATTTTTCTAAGGTTGGTCACATTTGGAATTTTGACATCAAAATGTTTCCCTGTTGTTTATTGCTGTATTAAATGGATTCTCAATTTTGACTAAACCAGCTTTTGTTCTTCTGGAAAGCGCACTACGCTCTTTTTCAGACCCGAGCTCCTCGCCTCCTAAATTCACCCCACCCGCGGATTTCAAGGAGAAGGTGCATTAAGATAAACATTGAATATGTTTAAATTTCAAGACCTCATTAGTTTCCACATAAATTCAAAGGGTTGTGCATGAAAAGACCCGGACTCCACAGTGGCATTAGGTAAGTTGTGTTAGAACAGGGAGAAAAACAACTGACCTTGATGATGATTTGTCAACGCCAGCCCCTAAAGTTACTTATTTACAGAATGGCCTTCCCCAAATCAACCCAAAAGCTGTAGCAGAGAGAGCACTTACGGACCCAGCTGTACCCACACGCCAGTTTTTAAAGAGTTATAACAATTCCTTTGGCATATCCAGAGAGAAATAACACTTTTACCTTCTTTTGACAAACCGAAGGAAAAGGTAGAAAAAAGTAATACGGATTGATAACACAAGTTGTACTGACAAAGAACACTTAGAGTGGTTGGTTTGTAAAAAAAAGATAAAAGAAATTTTTGTCTGAAAAGAAAAACTGAGGAATTTCCATTAAAATATCTCTCTATTGGTCTGTGAGTAAAACCTGTTAAAAATCCAGGTGTGAAGGTCCTTTGCAAAGTCTCTTTTATAAAGGCTGGGCCAACAAATTAAGATTTACAGGAAAAAATCTTCCATGCATTTTTATACTAATAATTTTTTAGAAAATGCTATGAACAGACTCACATCCTCTTCTGTAGCCTGTAAAGAGGATGTCAGAAAAAAACTCTGACAAACCCATATAAGAAATAGTGGAAAAATAAAGGCTACTGTAAAAGTCAAAACCACTTTTCACACCCATTATTATTTTAAGAATGCTTTAGACTTGAAGGTCAGGCATTAAATAAGCTAAATCACACACATAATTTTCTATGCTCACGGAAAGCATGAAGGCCAAAGATAGTTCTGAGCTGGTATTTATATGAAAGAGATTCAAATCATGTAATTTTGTTTTTAAAAAAAATAATTATAAGATTTGTTAAGAGAGTTTAAAATAACTTCATGGGAGCGTTCTACAACTTCTTCCAAACAATTTTTCGAGCTCTCCTTTAAGGAAGACAACAGGAATTGCTCTTTTAGCAAAGCGTATGTGGGCTGCTCTCCCAGCCGTCCTGTTTTATGTCATCCTGTAATTTCACACACAGAGATTATGGGGAAAGTAATTGGATTTTTACTGATAACAGCTAAAACAAATTTTAAATAAAAAGTACAGATGTATTATTTACTTATAATCGGTATTAAATTTTAATGTCTTTATTGCATAAAGAGATATTTTTTTTTTAGAACTTAAATTTCATGTTATTTACAAGAAAATATACAACGCAAGGTGACAATGTCAGGTGCCCATGACATGTTTCTGTCCAGCAAGGTCCTCACATTCACATCCAGCACGACACAGAGCTCGCCTCCTTCGGCCCCTGTCAAACAGGGATGGAGAGAAAAATTGACTTATTAAGGACAAAAATGCATATTTACATACAAATGACTGAACTGAGCCACAATGATTAATGGTGTTTGAAAACATCCACTCAAAACCACCGTTAGGAAAAAGAAAGGCTACTCCTTTCAGGTTTTTAATACTATTTCTTGAAATAGGCATTTTCTTCTTTCTCTGGAAGTTCTCACCTCCCCCATTCCTAATTTCTAAATACAATTTTTTTAACACAGCGATTTTCTCCTCTGGAAATGGCACTGCCTTGATATTTTATCAACTGGATTTCTTTCCTTCCTCTGCTAGGAATGATCCTCCTCTCTCAGCTGCTCCTTTTTAACTTGTATCCTGTTCCACAGACTTCCAAGGGCCTGGCTGTACGTTGAATCAAAGGCTAAAACTTATCTATTAGGTGGTTTTAAGCTCTTCTCTTCAGCAGACTAAAAGAACGGGGCTAAGTCAGGTCTTTTTTGCAGCACACAAGTCACCAGGCTCCTACTTTATTCCTTTAGTCGGTCAGGTCTTCTTTTGTTTTTAAGGCTATGCATTTATACAGTATAGTTGTGTCATGTGAATTCTCTGTCCTTCGTCTGGACAGTGGGAGTGACCAAACTAGAGGTAAGGAACCCTCCTGCCAAATGTTCTCAAGAAAAATTCCGAAGCTCAGGCTGAGCCCCGGATGCAGAATTCACTTCCTAAAGTGGGAAATGCATAAAATAGAGCGGTGACAATCAAAAAGAAAGGCACGGAGATCCTGACCGCTGAGCGCTCTGCCCAGTTCTCCTGGAAGGCACCTCAGACTTGCTCTGTGCTAGACAAAACGGGCCCAGACTGATTTGGAAAGAGCTAATTAACAAAAATTTAAATATTCCAGGTTTCAATTATTTCTATTAGTAAAATACATATTTCCCCCAAAATTTAAAATTAGTATTACAAAGGAATAACAGTCTTTTTTCAGTGGTGCCCAGTGACAGGAGAAGAGGAAACATGGCTCTTCAGGGCATGCTCTAGTGCCCAAGATTGTTGGTTTGTCGTGGGCTGCTGTGT
>JAOXJM010000023.1:83362345-83368792 GCA_026413425.1 Tringa solitaria | reverse complement strand
AAGTGCCACGTATTACATTATCATTACCATTCCCACTTCAAGATCACTTCTACGCAAAAACCAAGTTGCAAACCACCACACGCACATAAGGAATTTACTTTAAATCCAATGGATTCAAGACCTTCTTAACTGGAAGATCAACCTCACTGGAGTTAAGCCCATAATGGATTTTTTTGGTAAGAGTTTTCTGAAAGGTCGTGTTAGCTTTATGAAGACATGGTGGAGCAAGGCAGCTGAGATTACTCAACTACATGAATGCAGCTTCCACTTACTGCTGAGGCCAAAAGCCACCTAGAGCTTGTGGTACCTTCAGGACTTCCAGTGAGAGAAGTTAAGACCATTATTTTTTTCTTCCTGTACATCCAAGTCTGTTCTTCCATTAGCATGAAACCTGCATCGTGTTTCTTCATTTGCAAATTTTGACAGATTTTAACAACATACATGCCGCGGTTTTCTTCGAAGTAACTTTTAATCATCCCACTAATTCAAAAGCAAGTGTAAACATCCTTCTGAAGAAGTGTAGGATTAAAGGACAGTTTCACTAGACTAAGTCAAAGTTACACACTGGTCACTTCTTGGTGACAGCACTACTTGCATATACACCAGTGACTGTCACCAGAGGTTTGTCTTCTGCTAAAAGTATCAAATTCAGCACATATTAAAAAAAAAACCCTCAAGAATTCTGTTGAAAACTGTGGATTGGAAACAGGTTACCTTGTTACAACAACTCTTTGTACTGGAAATAAAAAAAGGTTTCATTGCACTATCCGATGGAAGCCCTTGGCCACAATCTGAAAACAGGAACAGTCTTTTTTTAACAGCCACTTCAGCTTTTCCAGCTGCAGGGACTAGGTATTTTTATCAGCATCTCAAGTGCTGCAGTATTAAAGATCAAATTTACCTTCCAATTGTGATACATCTGCATTATGAAAAAATCTTAATTATCATTTCTTTTAGACTGGCTCTCACAAGTGTTTCCTAATACTGAGCTTCATTTTAAAGTATGCTGAAATTGCACCTTAAGAAAAGCCCTAATTTACTAATGGAGTATCTATAAAATTGCCTTTGTTGAATTCTCACAGGGGAAGCTTTTAAATCCCACATTAGCTACATTTAGTGAGGTAGTTTTTAAACAACCACTACTAGTGAAAAGAATTAGCTGCATTCTTCATTCCGCTAAAGAGGAATTTAAAAAAATAATAATCCAAGAAATGTTACATTAGATAGCAGAACGATACTGGGAACACTACACTTGGAACCAGGAACTCAGCATCCAATACACTCGGTTCCCAGCTTTCAATGGCTGACTGTGTTCATGGAAATACCCTTGAACAATTATGATTGCTACCTCATCAGCTTAAAAATACACCCCAAACGATGTATGAAGCGTTTCAGAGCTGTTCAGATCTGAACTGATTACACTTGACATGATTTACACTCAACATTCACTTTGCGTTGAAGTGGACACGCTAAAATCAAAGAGTTAAAAACCCACCACCGCCCTAAAAACTGCAGACGGGGAGTCAATTAAACAGCCTCCTGAGGTTGGATTTTAGATACCGCAAGTCATTTTGAGTACTAGAATGTCTATTTTTACTTACCGTTATCTTCTGTGCAGTCAAGTGGCACAGGCTATTCTACTGGCTGCACGGCACAACTAAGAACGCATTTCACAACTTCCTTCGTGCAAAGAAAAGGAGCGGGTAAGATTCAATGTCTTTTCTACATATTAGTGACCAAAACAAGTAAAACCATATCATAACTACAACGGTGCCAACAGAGATAGCGAGCCGTCGTCATTAATCGGCCAAACAGATCAGACTAGAGGGAATCCAGATTTCTGACACCGCAGGTTTTACCTAAAGGACCCTCAGAAACGAAGGGTTGGCTTTGGAGTTGATGCCAACTTTCACGAACTCTTGGAACTGAAACGTATCTTGCGATTCAAACTCTAAATATTCAAGCTGTATTTAATTACCAATTACCTGCGCAGTACAACTGTGTCTTATAGACTGTCACTTTTTTTTTTTAGCAAAAAGAACCCCAACTTTGAGCACGTTGTTAGAAGTCTGATCATTCAAAGAAGTTTTCAAGAAGATAGCTTAAAATAATCAATGTAACCCAATGTTTCCAGATGAGCTCAGCTGTGCAGCAGCCACTCAAGAGCTGGCCATTCAAAAACACGAATGTTTGTGGAAAAAACTAGTAACCCCTTGGCAAGAAAAAGATATCATTACATGAGACAAATCACCCCTCTTCTCCAAATTCCAAGTAAACTGACAAACAAGTCCTAGTAGCACTTTTCAGCTGATCTATCTATTTTAACACTCAAGGCTAAGGAGCACCAAAGAGAAGACACTTTTTCACGTGGTGGATTTTTTAACACAATTAAACACTTACAAAGCGTTGATCGGATGACGATGTGCAAATCAGCCTCACAGAAAAAAAAAAGAGTTTAACATCAGAGCTTCTAGGAAACTCTATGTTTGTTTGCACGAGATGGCTGTAAAGTAAACATCATTAATTTATTCCTTCCCCCCACTATTCATATTAATGATCAAGGAATCTTCAGCTCTACTTCCTCTCCCGGTGCCACATACCACTTTTATCCGACAGAGCAAATGACAGAGCACAATCTGGCGTTTCCTCTGCCCAACTAACACAACTGGGTCGCTCCAGCCAAGAGATGGTATGTGCCGGTGCTGGAATTAATTCAGCAGGACAGACTTTTAAGTCCATCGCAGGCAGTCAGAGTTGGGATTCATAAGCTTCAGGCTACCAAACACAAACTCGAGCTCCAGCTTTACTGATTTCAATTCTCAGAACACTACATTGTAAAGTTTATTGCCCGATTTCCTACTTCCAAAACTTGCTATTCCATTTTAAACACCTAACATTTCCCACTAAGTTTTCACTAATCCAAGTGAGGGAATAACAGTCTTAATTTTGTGGGATGCATCAATTTGAACACACTCTTGTCAGAAAACGTTACATGTGTTTGTGTCCATACTGCCTTTCAGTTTTATTTCTTAAGACAAACCTCTCCCCTCACTGATGTCAGGAAACATCAAAATAACTGCTAGGCTGAACAGGAAAGTTAAATATCTAAAAAGTTATCAAAAGCACAAGGGAAAAGAAAAAAGTTGCAGCCGTACATGACATTTCTATCCTGAAATATTAAGTTGGGAATCCTACCTTCAGAGGAGGCTAAGTTTATTTTAAACTCTGTCACTCCCCTCACCCCAAACACGAACAGAATTAGTGTTCCTTATTTCACATTTTAAGACAGTACTTAGGTAAGTTGAACAATGCAGAAATTCAGAAACTGGTCTTAGTATCTGTAACAACAGCCTTCTGGGTCGTAACAAATCTCCTCTTTAAAAACTAAAAAAAAAAAAAAAAAAAACATACAGTCGTATGTCCTATAGGAAAACCTTCAAGTAAAAATGAACATTAAAACAAGAGTATACTTTAGAAAAAGCTATGTATTGGAGTGTTTATAAACCAGAAGTGTTAAGCAGCAGCACCTTCCAATTTCTTATTAAATTCAACTAGGCTTCAAATCGAAGAACACGTTACAAACCGATGGGGAGCTACACTAAGCTTCTACTCAAACCTTTGCAGACATTTCAGGAAAGAAAGCCTCCTGTGAGAATAAAGAGAGGCAGCACAATACATTAAAGTCAACACTTGCCTTCAACACACCAAAAAGAACTGTGTCTTAATGTCCATTTGTCACCAAAAGCACCCCTGCACGAGATGGGTTATTGCTGTAGAACATTTCAAGTTTACCAACACCCGAGTGCAACCAAATTGATGTTGTTATATACGCACTCACCCATTCTCACCAGTATTTCCACTTAATAGTGAACTGGTTTTTCTTTACACAATCAAATTTAAAGCTTTGAAAAGAACATTTTTTTTTGATTTGTTTTCCCCCACAATATTAATCACCACATGCAATTTAGTTTTCTGATCATTCTGCTAAAAAACTGCACCAATATCAGAACAGTGCAAATCATATTTAATTTTAAAAGTTATAATGGCTTGAGTTCATAATTAGAGGGAACACTGTCAAGATCTTGGTATTTTGCTCACTCACCATTGCTTGCATTCCCTTAGAAACAAACACTTTCCTGTCAATTTTGCCTTTTTTTAAACAATTTTTTTTTAATTGTAGTCCCCCATACTTTTATCAGAGCTGAAATTAAGGATACGATCCACAATTTCAACACACGTAGTGCCTCAATACCAATTTTTTTTTTTATGCACTTCCATCAACGGTTATAATCCCATAAATATATTATCCCCGCCCCGACATATTTCCAGACTAAGAACCAGTCACCAGCACTTGTGATCCCACAAGCGTCTTCAGTTTTTCAGCAATGGAGAGATTTCAAGAGGACAAAATCTGAGGGGTTCCCCCTCTCCAACAGCCCCCAGGGTTTTCATTTTATAGCAAGTTCAAAATTGGTTTCCACATCTTGACAGTGTTCCTTATAAAACCATATGACAGTAAAAGTGCCAGTAGGCATGGCAACCTCTGTGAAGGGAGCATTGAAACTCCTTGGCACTGGGAATGCCAGCACCAAGGATTACATTGAAATTCAAAATTATACTTAAGGCTACAATTAGCAAACCCACTTTCCATAAGCCTAATATTCTATCGCTAATTTGAAAATTCAGAAGCTAACGCGACTGTATATACTTTTATGCTCAAATTCGAGGAAAAAAAGTTACTTTTCTTTAGCAAGGGCAGTATATGAAACTGTGGTAGCAAATGTCTCTTACGCGTTGACTACTCTTTTCACCATCACTCACTTTGTCTTAAAGTTCAAAACTGGCAAGGCACATTTACATATTCCAATGAATACTTGACAATTTTAAATTACACTTCATGTCCCAGCTATCCCAGTAATTGACATACAACATACTAAAATGGTTTATTAAGATAACAAAAAAAAAAATCAATTAATGTGAAACATACAGGCTATTGGCAACCACTATTCTAAAAATTATGTAAATACAAGTAAACATACTGAAATGTGTGCGATTCTAAGTTTTTAACCAGAAGATCTCTGTACTAACACACATTTATATTAATGACACATAAAAAAAATAAAAACTTTATTACAAAAATAAGTTACACTCGCCTCCAGCTTACAGTATAAAACAATTTTATTTGCAGGAATGCAAAATGATTGTTTGCCATGAGCATTTTCAACATATGACATGTCTAATTTTGTTGAAATTTGCATTTACTGGGGGAACTGGTGTGTATAAAACCTTAATTAGGTATAAGCTTCAATTTTCATTGTGGTGCCTATGGGTATGTAGTATAACTGCAGTATCCCTTTGGGTAGGGGGTTAAGGGAAGCTCTTTATGCCAAGTCCAAAGTAAGTTATAATTTTATCTACCTTTTACCTATATGAAGTTGGACTTGGCAAGGTTCGTTTGTTTTGTCTTTTTTTTTTTTTAAGGGTGGTTCAATAGAGGATGCTTCACCACTGAACACTCACTGTCATCAAGGTGCTTTAGAAAATTAAAAACATAGCACAAATGATTGTACTCTACTCTACTCTACAGGTTATCATGATCTGCGCAAGAGAAATGGAAAGCTGATCCACGTGTTTTTACAGTGATCAGCAATAAGAAATGCACTAATGAAAACATACCTTTTACCTAAAAAGCTAAACTACAGCCATATACTATTCTATGATTTATGAAAAACTTCAAAATATCCAAATGTCAGGCTTCACTGTACAGTTGTCAGTTTTAGTCTGACCTTTTATAAAGGGACACTGCAGTATTTAGTACAAGTTGCTGATGCACTTTTTTTGAACATCTGATGTCTTACAAAAGTAACATCTTGCTAAACTATTATACATCCAAATAACTACAATATCTGAAGAAGCAAGGCTGCTTTTTCAGCCACAAAATACGACAAAAGCAAGGCCTGTTATGATGGTCATGAGGAAGTCTTACAAAGCCTCTGGAACTAAAGGCAACTAAGAATGTTACATTTGGTATATTATAATCTTACCCTCATATCATATTAAACAAGCCTTGCTTTTATCTACAAAGATTTTCTATGTACAGTACAGACAGGGTATAGTTCAATCCTCTGCTACTGAGGTAGTTAACCAACCCTTTAAAAAAGGTTCTGAAAAGAACCACTATCTGGAATGCCTGACTAACCAGCTCTGATGATTACACCTGAAACTGCTGTATCTGAACACAATTCATAAGTGATTACTATATAAACAATCATGATTAACCTTCATGAGCAGAAATAAAATTTAAGGATACCAACGATGGTATTCATCTATACCACTGCAATAAAAATTTCAATGCAAGAATTTGTGAATACCACTTTTGGCATCCTTAACTAAGAAAACTTGGGGGAAAAATCTACTTAAAGCAGATTTTTTAAAGAACAACTTTAT
>JAOXJM010000023.1:83339845-83357345 GCA_026413425.1 Tringa solitaria | reverse complement strand
GCATTTACGGTGGTATTGCCAAGACACAGAATATACATAAATGTGTATCACTAGAAGATTTAAGCAGAACAGAAAAGGCCTGCCTCATATAGAAAAGAAGCAAAAGAAAAAAAACTAAAAGAACAGTAACATCAGATGCCCAAGGAAGAAGAACAAAAGGGCCAAGAAAGTTATGAGGACTATAAGCAGGGCAAACGTAACCAGTTCCATGTGTACAGTAGGTCACCATCTGGAGATCTGTATTAATCTGGTAACCTCACTATTCCATCTTCTTGGATGCTGCACAGCAGCACTAGCAAGAGTTATTTTTGGAAATAAGGTGGGGGAGGGAAGATGGTTAGGAAAGCTACAAGATATCCAAGAAGAAAAACACATGAGAACATTAAGCAGAATACAATAGCAAGGAATTCCCTCCCCCCCAACCATTTTTTTTTTTGCCATGTTCAGCATTTATTAGTGCAAGCTATCTATTAGTACAAGTTTACAAGCTTTATGAGCAGATCTGTGTTGTGGAAGTGGGGGGTGGGGGGAAAGAATGTCAGGATCCTCCTTTCAGTGGGTACTTTACTAAGGGCTTTTACTTTACTCAGGGCTAAGCCAGCTGGGAGGAGCACATGTTGCTAAATTCACCCGCATGAGGTATCAGTGCAGAAGTACATTAAAGTTTAGAATAAAAAAGTGTTAAGTGTGTACATTTCATGACCTTCAAACACCTCCTCTGGTGCTCTCAAACTCAATGAGCACAGCAAAACAGTACCTGAATTCTCACCAACGCCCCTACTAGATCTTTAGTAAAATGCAAACATAAACAAATCCAACATTTTCAGAGAAGCCAGAAAACCTGTATCTATAGCACACCTACTAAAATACCCAGAAGATCTAATTCTGTAGGAGCGTACATGTCTTTCAGAAGTAATACAACATATGTGCATGCATTTACACTTACATCTGATTTTTAGCCGCTTGTCTCTGAGCTTTCCGTTCTTTCCTTTTTTGATCTGGTGGCTTAGCAAAAACAATTTCAATGTTTTCTCCCTCTAAATCTTTGCCATTCATTTCTTCCATTGCCTGAAGGAATTAACCAGACTTTAAATATACTTCTAAGCATATCTGAAGTTATTAATTTTACTCTATCTTTTAGAGCACACATTTTAAAATTTGTTATTCAGAGCTAAAATAACAATATAAAGCTAATTTTTTTTTTTTAAAATAATCAGACAGCGTTCTATCACGGGTTCCAGAGTTATGCATTTCCTCTTAACTTGGCTCTCAAACCCAGGACTGCACGTATCAGTTTAGAAATCTTCCACTCAAAACTGTAAATAGGCTTCAATCTTTGCAAGCTGTTTCAATTAATGAAGTGATGGAACTGTCCTCTGAAAGTACAGATTCTGCAATAAGGCAATAAATTTCTAATGTCAGCACACGTGCAAACTCTACTAAGGCTAGAGATCAGTATATATTTTTACTCCTTTATTTTCCTTGTAATTAACATAACTTTCTTTTTAAGTCAGAAGACAAAAATTATAATTTAACAGTCTTGTTCTGACCACAAAAAAAAAAAAAACCAAAACAAACCCCCAACAAAAAACCCAGCAACACACACATGTACAATTCCCATGAGTTACAGTAATTGCTACAAGTTAAATTCAAGCAGGGGAATCCTGGGTAGTCTGCCACTTTTAGGGACTCTACATAGCTAAGCCTCAATGGCTTGATATCCTATGAAAAGACTATTTTCATAATTTTCCTTAGCATCTGCTTTAAGACAACTGGATGTGTATGAAAAACTGAATCCCCTTGTACCCTGCATCCTCTCACAGAGCATAAAATTAAAAAAAAAAAATAGAAACACTACAGGCAGGAGAGGAATTACACTTTCCCTACTTATCAACACATGACATGAGAAAAAACACCGAGACCAGGCTAGCAAAAGCCAGGAATGACAATTACTCAATTGACCAGCACCTCTCATTAAAAGAAAAGGTATTTCATTAAAAGAAAAGGTATTTATCCCACAACATGAAAAAGTAGTAATTCTGTTCCTGGAAAATAAAATTACCTAAGTTTTTATCACCTGCCCCAGAGAAACTGCTTTGGATTCTACCAATAATTTGGAAAGAAAAGTCATTCAAATTCTGGCACTAAAGCTGAAACTGAATTCAAATTAGTTTCAAACGATAACACGTACGATTACACACTCATCAGCAGAATTACTTAGGACAGGTGTATCTAAGATCCACTTTTCAAGCTTGCAACTGCATCTTCCTAGAAGACGCCCAGAGAGGACAAAGTTATCAGTGATAAGTGTGTTACTGCTTCTCCGGACAGAGCTTTTCTTCAAGTTAAAAGAAGTACACAGCTTCTAAATGTTACCTGTAGTCGCTACTTACACATACAGTTACAGTCCTCTTCACTTACCTTTACAGCACCATCCCGTTCATCAAAATGAATGAAAGCATAGTCTTTTAGCTTCTTCACTCGCTCTAGCTTTCCAAACTGACTGAAGGCCTTTTCTAGTATCTCCTCCGTTACGGTATTGGCAAGATTGCGTACAAACAAAACTTTTACCTAAAAAAGAAATAATTTAAAAAAAAAAAAATAAGGACTTAGAAATATGATCTAATTCCAAAACACAAGATGAAGTTCTGCAAGTCGCTGCTATGGCCAGTACTGAAAATGTCATTATATTTTATATACAAATACATGAATATGTATATTTATATATTCATACAGCATGAGCTAGCTCCAAAATTCTCTGGTAGAAAATACTGAATCTGTTAATCTGTTTTCAAGCATAACTGCATAGTATTAGTATCCTGAAAGTCAATTCAATTTGTGTTAATGTTTAGAAGAATCCTAGCAGCAGTAATTTTCAACTCAGAACACTTTCAAACTTGAAAGAAGGCAACCCGCATTGGTTACATGCAAAGTAATTAACTTATCAAAACATTTCATTTTTTAGACAGGTTTTTGCTCAGGTATTTGCAGAACAGTCATCACTGTAATATCTAGGTCAGAGGTGACAGGCCTGCAGCTCTCAAGCTGCTTAACTTGTGGCTTCCATGCTGTAGCTACACCAAATATGTGAAATGAAATATTCACATATGAAATACCTCGCATCAGGACTGCACCTGCCTGAGGAGCACTCAGTGACCTGAATCCACAGCTGAAAGAGAGAACGCAGACAGAAGGGAACACCAAGGCTGACACTGCCAAGTCACCCTTGGACTTTCTCACAAGGCTAACTGTGTCCTTCCCTTGAAGGGAAGGGAACAGCCACCTCCAAATAACTCTGAAAGTCTATTCCCTTCCCAAGCTCTCTATTGCATGCAATAAATATGGCTCTTAAGCTACACAAGGAGCGCCAGCAGCTTTTTGGATCAGGGAGGTTGGTTATCTTTTAAGTATTGAGATATGCCCTATTAACTGCCTGATAACAACTAATCATCAATATAAAGTTTCATCAACCACCAACTCCTTACGATAAAATACAGAGCAGTCTGCCAAAGGCTTAAACCAGATTCTTATTTAATCTAGCAGACAATGTACACTGGACACCAGGAATCATGCATGTTAGTGACCCGTGAGTCACTAGAGCAAGACCTGTCCTTGTGTCCATATTGAAGTTGCACACAATGACTGTACATGAGCGTATCTGCATGATGTCATCTGTGAGTTCTCACAATTTACAAGCCTTTGACTCGTTGGGGAGTTCCTTCCATGTGCTGCCACCATGCCCTGACACTCCTGTCACCTCCTACTGCCAAAGAATGCTCACAGCCTTACCTTCCTACAGTGCAGCTCACGCCAGCTGCAAAGACCTGCAACTTCTGTTCACGTCCCCTCTGCTACCAGTGGTTTCAAACTACCTGACAACAAAAAGTCAGTGAACATTGTACACAGAAACACCAACTTTCCACTCCTAACCCTTCAGGTTAACACAAATAACACGGGGTGTGAAGGAACCAAAGAAAACACACTTTGATTTGTGAAGCAGCGCTATACTCTCTACTCCCACCACACACAGGACCTCAATAAACCCAGACAGCCTTTTTATAAGAACTACTACATATTTAAGTTACAAATGAACGGGACAGACTTCCATAAATCTTTGTCTCACTCGCTAGTCAAACTAGGATGGGATGCAGACTTTGGAAGAAGAGATGCTACAGATCATAAATCTGACCCAGGGTATCAACTCTCTATTCTCTGGCAACAGTCACTCTTGCTGATTCTCGGGAAACTATAAAAGTCATAGCCAGCTCCACAAGGAAAGCTCCTGTGTTAAGCTACGTGTCTTGATGCTAAGAGCAACCCTTATTTCTTGTAACCTGTATGTAACAACCATTTTTAGTTAACTGTTCTAATTGCTACCTTAACCTTATTCCATAAAAATGAATTAAAGTTTTGTGGTGTAATCAATGGTTTTAAAAAACGGTAACTTTCAAACAAATGTTCCATATTATTGTACTTCAGGAAAGGAAGAAAACTAAAATCTCATGAGGAACCCTAAATAGCCTGCCTTAATAAATCCACAATGACTGACAGTGTCAGACATGATTAAAAATTTCAAAAATCATCACTTTTTTGTTAAAAGATGCACCGAATAACACAATCTTTTTTTTGCATAAGTAAAAAGCAACTAATTTAAGTTTTTTTCCAGTGTAGACAAATCCATTAATCTGTAACAGTTAAAATTTTAACACCTTTGGTCACATTACAGGTTAAATGCGTAGCTGAACCAGTCAAAGATGTCAAAGCTAGGAGGCAGTATAAAGCACAGGTTGAGAGAAGATGAACCCATCTCTACTTCATTCAAGCTATCTAAAGAGGGAAGAAAAAAGAAAAGGGAAGTCCCCTTTATTAAGACTCATAGATTATAACATCAAGGATCCATAAATACAAACCTGACAAGCAACATACCCAGCAGCATTTTGCCATAAAGGCAGGATCTGCTTTTTAAAACTGCTTAAGATTAGACTACCCCCACCACTTCTGGGATCTGCTTGTTTTCCTCCTCTTACCTACAGCACAAACACTTCAGGCTTCATCACTGCATTCTCCAGAGATTACTAGCCCTGTCTCCTGTCCTGTAATCTACAGGGCAGCCACAAGCCTAAGACTGACTTTAGCTGCTTAACCTGCCACTCCAGAACATCCCCTGTAGCCTCAGCCATGAATATAGAAGTTAACAGAAATCAAGTAAAACATCAAGAAATTTGTCTGTGCTACACATCTAAGAGGCATCAAAATAACACTTCGGAGAAATAAAGCTATGAACGCAGGTACTGCAAGTTGGAAAAAAGTTCACTTTGGACCAGAACTCAATGACTTAACCAATTATACTCTGATCTGTCAGTACAAGCACTAATCTCCTCTAGCACATATGTCTAGCTTTAGACTCCAGCTTTCTATCTCATCACACTCAAGGTACTTCATATTTAAGGTAACAGCCCATTTAAAATTTAAATATGCGTCCGTACAGTATTCTCAACATTTCAGCCAAAGTCTGGAGGAGAAAGGAAAAGTGACTCAAGTAAGCATTTCAGAAATTTACATTAGCAGGTGTCCATATATTGATGAAATGATATGCTGCTTCTGCAAGGTATTTAGAACAACCCCGTTCACCTTCTGGCTACAAAGGTGAATTCATCTTCCCCATACTTTGCTTTTATGGACTTGCTTTTCTAGCAGTCTTGACAAGAAAACCACCGGATCAGATGATTATTCTGATAAAAGCAATCACGCCTCCTACTCAGAGTGTTTTCTCCAGAGCCTTCTACCACAGGAATGTTTAAGACACCAAGGGTCAGTAGCTCTCCCCTTGGCTCCCTTCTGACAGCACTCAGAAGCAACAACAGCCAAGCCGCAGCTCACATCAGGGAGGTTACTGACTGTCCCAGCAGCTCAGCTGCTCCTTCTCTTATAAGAAAGACAACAATAAACAACAGAAAGTAAATCTAACATCTCCAGAAGCGCCAGATGTGGTCAGAGTTTCTCCAAATGGGTAAATGGGCAAGAAACACTGGAGTAGAGACTTTCCTTGTTGCAAGAATAAGCTAAGGTACACACCCAGAGAGAAGGGTCAGACACTAAACGCTTGTCTCAATTTCTGCCTTCAGACACAAGCTACGTGTTCTCTACTTTTTCAGTTCTCCTTCAAGTAGTTTCACTTTTCCATAACACCTTCAACCTTTTCTGCACTTTTTCCATACTTATGTTTCTTTCCTTTTCATGTCCCATTTCAAATGGAAAAAAACCACAGGGCATTAGCGCATTCAAAAACCTGTATATTAAATGGGGCCAAACCACTACGAAGCTTTATCTTTGTTTGCCTTTCACTCCCCACATCTGTAAAATTTTCTCAGGAAAAATACCTGATTATGTCCCCCTATCACTTCCTGCTCATCTAATTCAGTCATGTCAGCAAAAGTTCCTGCTAATTCATTTCAACAGTTTGCTGGATTAGTTCTTCTCTTTTGAGCCAAGTAACCAAATTAGATAAATAGTCTGCCCTATTTACAAAGTGCCACCTTCAACAAATTTTACCTGCAAGGCTCTTCCCCTCTGCTGAAAGTCTATGATGCTGGGCAAGAAAAATAAAGTCTGCAGACAGGGCAGTCTAAAAGCTTCTGTAATACCTGTATTACAAAAGCAGCTTTTTCCCTAAAATGAGCCCCCACCCCAGCCCTTTTCCCTTATGGCTCACCAAAGAGGAGATCCCAGCCAAGCTATCTTACTAGGTCCACCAAAGTAGGACTCCAGCAAGTGACGTGTCTCAGATGAGAGTAAAAGCACAGATGAAAAGCAAGCAAAGAGAAAGAGATAAGGATATGGGCTAGCTAGGATTTTCCATAAAACAACTCAGCTACACAACATAACTGAAAGGCAAGTCTGGGCATTATCTGATGGGAGAAAGCAAATAAATAAATCAGGTAATTCGTTTCTGGCAAAGTATCACACCTGCATAAAACAACTGCTACAATTGTACTTCAAAACGTCAACAGTTCAGACTTCAGTTTCACTGAAATATTCAAAATCCAAAATATTATTAGTCTTAATATTTGAAGGAATTAACCCACCCCAAATTAAAAATACAGAGTTCTAAATACAAAGTAATTGCCTAAGTTCTCAGAAGTAACTGCTAAAGGCAACTTTGAAAATACGTTTGTGTGTCTTACTGACATGTTCCAGTTCTGAACTGATTAACGTACAGTTCCAGGGTTAAAAATAATTAAGACTTGCTCTGTAATCATATCTAGGTTTCTGTCCCTCCAAATACTAAGCTGCAGAACTATTTTAACTTTTGGAGTCACCACCACCACTTCCAGATGAGAAATTAAGCACATCAGGCCTAGAGGTCATTTTGGCAAGAATGACGTTCAATATTCAGCCTTGGGAACACAAAATAACATCAGCCAATAAAAGGTTTTTCTAGAGCGTATTCATATTTTTATCGTATCACAGCATCTCTGTAAAGAAGTACTTACTTTTGAACAAGGCACTTTAAAATGTATTAAGGTTCCCTTATAGCTTTATTACCTTTGCCATGACTTCAGGATCTGGATCTTCTATAGGGTCAGCCCATTCAACTGTAACAACATTTCCCCAGACTTTCACTTTGCCGCTCATTAACCTACGTCTGGCCTGAGCAGCGGTTTTGTGATCTTCATATTCAAGGAAACAGAAACCCCGGTTCTTTTTCTTGTCATCAGGCTGATGATACAATATGACATCTGTAAGACCCTCTGAAATGAAGCAAAATATTTATTTGTTATGGCTTCAATACAGGAATTTGTATTATAAAGCAGGGAATATCTGGTAAGTACACAAGTGGTTCCCAAAAAAAAGCATGAACATACCAGACTTCTGAGACCAGG
Organism: Tringa solitaria; assembly: GCA_026413425.1. NCBI lineage: Eukaryota > Metazoa > Chordata > Aves > Charadriiformes > Scolopacidae > Tringa > Tringa solitaria. Next base: position 83,349,462 of record JAOXJM010000023.1, on the reverse strand, counting down.
TATGTATTAGAATTTCATCACCTTCAAGACCAAGATTTTCAAAAGAGAGACGTTAAGACTATCCCGACCTATGTTCCATTTTATTAAGTGAAGAAAGCTCAGAAGCTACAGAAGAGCTTTCCTCTAACTGAACGGAGAAGAGGTAAGGGCAGCCAGAAGTTGTGCTTTGTCAGTTCTCCTCTCACACCCTAAGTCACACCACTAATCAGCAGGTATTTTTTCCATGGATGTCTAAACAAGAAGAGGTCACGCTTGCATTGATTATGAAATATCTGAAGAGTTTCAGTGTTGCTCCAAGGAACCTAAAATATATCACTCAGTAAGACAGAAAACCATCAAATGTCACCTTTGCCATTTACATGCCATTATCAAGGGCTCCTTATCAAATCACTAGGAATTCTGAAGCAAGAAAACTAGTTACGTTCTGCAGCCTGCTTCAGTTTTGTCTCGAGAAGTCTTAAAACATCCATTAGTATTGAAATAATTAAACCATCTATTTGTTTGAATGTGGTTATTTTTTAAACACACTTTATAGGTAATACTTGGAACCACACATCTAGTCTAATCACAAATATTTCAGCCCTCAGCAAAACAAGAGTTAAAAAAAAAAAATCACCTAAAAGTCAGGAGAAATGCTAAGTGGTCATCATTTGGATTCATCACCATTCAACCATAAGTCAAAAGATAGCGAAGAGAGTTCATCACTGATCATATTTGACATCTCTACAGAACAGTTATTGACTTACCTGTTACTTTGCTAAATTCTTCAACAATCTGCTCCTTGGTTTTACTCTTAGGAATAGAACCAACAAAAAGCCTATTATTGGCAACAGAGATGCATACACCAATGTGTTTTCCAGAACGAATTTCATGGTTGTTGTACTGAAAGAAAAATAATTGGACAATCATCAGTTACAGATAATTTTTGCTCCCCTTCAACAGCAGCATACCAAATATTTTACTTCTGTTAACATAGCATTTAGTAGTATATTAAATTCTTTGCAGCTTAACATGTTCTTATGATGCATATTCAACTGTTCTTAGGTATATCCATGTTCTCCAAGATATCTCAACAATGTCAGCCAACAATTATCCTTCCTTTCTCGTTCTAGCCTCTCGCTTAACTCATGTTTCTGTAGAGAGTTTTTCACATAGAACCATGAAAGGTAAATCAGATGTCCAAATCATTGAGATCAAGGTTTCTCCCTTGACAACAGTGCAGAAAAAAAATAATCATTTAAGTTCCTCTATAGATTGCATCCATGAATTCTTTAATTGTGTATAACCCAAGACAGGAGTTACAATTGAAGTCAGATTCCCTTCCAAAGTTCCATAGCTAACTAAAGAGAGCCATGATTAGGTCTTCTCCACAAAATGTGCAAGAGCAATTGGCAAATACTTTCCAAAGCACACAGATTATATGCGGAAAGATAGTAAACAGCAAGAAGAACCTTCTACTGATTTGAAATCCTAAGACTTCTGTTCAAATGCTTCTCCCATAACAGATTGTTTAGAAGACACCCTGAACAAGTCAGCAGTTTAAGGAAAAAAAAAAAGTATTACTGTAGACATCTGTTGACAAAAACTGCCTTTCATTGAGATGCAGACACAGATATGCATCATCCAAATAAGCAGCAGGGAGGTCAACTGGTGGTACATCAACCCCTTTCCAACTGGAAGCCCTGCAACAGACAGTTCTTTAGCTAGGAAAACGTATTTTGTGGTTAACATCTTATTGACAAGTAGTAGGACAGCTTTTTAAAATTTAATCTAGCTATTTATTCTACCAGTTACTTTGTGTTTGGTGGTAAACCTTCCTGCATAAGCAAGTTCTCCCACACTCCTTCTTGCTTTGTGCACTACTATCAACAATTTTAGTGAATGAAGACGTTTATTTATTTTGTGCAAATTAAAAATACATCACTGAAAATTTTCAAAGCTAGACAATTGTACCAGAAATGAGCAAGGAGAACTGTACACACGAAAAGGATCTGGAGTGGCACCTTCCCAACTAAGTATGAGTCAAAACATAGTAGGATACAGTAAAAGACTTCTGTCTCCAGATCTGGTGCCCATGTGGCAAAGAAACAGTTGATTTTGAAACAGGAAACAGCTGCATGGGAAGACTGTGTGTACATATATATTATACTTATGATCACTAATAAACAGACTTATACATATTAATGAAGAGACCGATTACAGTAACTCAAAAACATCCTTTAAAGAAATACCTTTTAAAAAAGCTATCAGTATCTTATTCTGAAAACAAGACACAAACTGACTGATTCTTCGTTAACTGAAGTGTACATTAGGAAACGAGGAGGCATTTTTTACTGAGAGGGCAGTCAAACGCTGGAAGAGGCTTCCTAGAGAGGTGGTCAATGTCCCAAGCCTGTCCGTGTTTAAGAGGCATTTGGACAATGCCCTTAATAATGCTTTAACTTTTGGTCAGCTCTGAAGTGATGACCCAGTTGGACTAGATGACTGTTGCAGGTCTCTTCCAACTGAATATTCTACTCTATGTGGATAACAGAAGATATTATCGAACTGTTCCTGTTGAAGTCCAAGGCCAAAGTTTTGGTCTTAAACATTTAATCCAAAAAATCTCACACAACTCACGACAATAAAATAGTATTTCATAACTTACAAAAAAAAATAATTTAAAACATTCTACCATATTGCCATTCCACACTGATAGTAGTTTCTAGTATTTTTTTCTACACTACAATACATTAACTACTACTTTTCATTATATGTTTCTCTTAATACAGAGAAAACAGTCCTGAATTAGGTGCTTCTGAATATAAAGTCAGTGGTTTTCAGGTAAATAGTTTGTATACCATCTGTAAACTTAGATTAGACGTGAACAGGCCCTAACCATGATCTGGGTAAAGTGCCAAAACAGTCAGGCTACCAAATTAGCTATGTCAGCATCCTGCTTCCCCCTTCTGTCACCACCGAATCAATGCCCGAAGTTAGTAACAGAGATATTACTACCTCCTAGACACTATAATAGATCAAAAATACACCATATGCTACTACAGTTTCCAGTAAAGTTTTCCTACAAGCAAGTACTTATCCTGTACGTGTCTACAGTAACCTTAAACCCTCAGATTTCTAACAACTTCACATGAAACAGGAGGGATAACTGAACACGTATGCAAAAGAATGTAACTGGAGTTATAATTCTTAACTCAAACAGCATGAAACAGAAGGTAAACAAGTATGTTAACAGGAAAACAATGCCCAAGGTTTCAAAAAAAAATACAGGAAAAAAATCAGACTTCTGATAGTCAGCGCTTGTGAGAACATTTGAAATGCCACTTCTACTTAACCAGCGAGGGTTACGCCACACTGGATTAAACACCGGACATAAAATTAACTACTGTTCATATCTGTAAGTATTCTCAGTCTCAGGCCATAGCATCACTCCATTTTTGTCTCTACAACAGCCCCAAAGGTATTTCAAACACAATTTAGGGAATTCTTGCTTTTTAAAGTGGATAAAAATGCATATGCATAATTAAAATTAAGCCTTCAACCTTTTAAATGGCAAGAATTATTCTGATTAATGAATAGCTTAAGTCAACATTAAGTTTATCCAAAATTTTTAGTTCAGCTAGAACTAAACAGCTAGTTCAGTTATTAGAAAGACTCTGGATGATCCGACAGCCAGGCAAGTATGAACTGTATGCAAAATATGTTATACTGACTGCAGGAGCCTGAAGACAGGTCAGTTTATTCTCTCCTGCAGTTTGAGTATTGACAAAACCTCGTAGCTGTCTCTTAGAACCTACAGACAATGCAGAGATTTTTTTATTCTCATTTTTGCTATACTTGACAGAGTCCCGAATGGAGAAAGAAAAAAAACAAAAAGCCTCTGGGAAGAAAATGGGAAATGACAAAAGAATGCCTATCCTAGGGAGTCCAGGAAACTGTGAAATAGGTTGTATACACATCAGAAGATTAGTGATAGTATCAAAAAGAACACCACCTGTTAAAATGCTAGGATATTAAAATGACTAGGACCAAGAGTTCAGCATGTAGATCTAAGAGGTCTTTCAGCAGCCTCACCACCATGCATGTGGAACCAATACAAGAGATAGAGCCAAGATATTCCACTGAGCTATACAGCCATTATTTTCCTTGTAGCCCTGCAAATCATTCCTAGACAACTTGGGAAACTTGTACAACACCAAACCAGCCAGACAACTACGGCTGGAACCATTCAAAAGCTGACAAATGCCACAGGATCCAATTCAAAACTGACTCTGCCCTGAAAGAGGTTAGCATTAGGGCTGAATAACAGCCCCATCAATCTCAACACTTTTCAACTATTACATTCAGTGGATCTTCAACTGAAAGCCAGAACACAACGCTTTTTTTCCTGCATATCAAAGATCTGATACAAAGGGACATGAAGTACCTCCTTCCCTTGTATCCTTTAATGGAAGACTGAGGTTAGGATCTGATGTTATTTTTACGAAAACATAACCTGAATGACTTTTCGGAGCGTGTTGCCTTTAAGCAAAATCCAGCTAAGTGAAGAAAGATTCCTTTTTGTTTGTTTACTAGGTGCCTCTGAGCAGGTATTTGATTTGATTCACTGTTTTGCTAAGTCATGTGCATAACTCTTGAGAGTCCACACACAATATAAATAGCTTGGTTGACAATGAAAGTACAAAGAAATATACGCAGTTATCCTCAGAATATCTGGACTTCATGCAGGAACACCAACCGTTCATATTTAAAAAGCTTAACAGCATATACCAGGTATTTTTGTACTTCCACTTTTGTAGACATTTCTATACTTTTCCAAAACACATTCCTGTCTTCAGCTTGATTTTTCTGCACTAAGGCACTCACATTACTAATATGTCAATAGGGTACCTTAATGGTTTAACATGTCCCTTAATACAGAACAGAGATTTTAACCCTATTATATTAATACGGTATCAGTACACCTCAGAATGACTGATTAGCACTCTTGAGGGATAATATCTACACACTGATCTCAACCATATCAATGTAGTAGCAACCAGCTCAAAAAAATCCAAATTCAACTTAACTGGGAAAATAAAGGAGGAGTGCAAGGATCAGGGCAGCATTTCTTTCCCTCCTCTTTTTTAATGATGGATTCCTCATGCATAAAACCTGGAAAGCTTATTAAGAATAGCCATTTCTTCTATCAAACTACCTCTAACCTCTGTGTAAAACAGAAGGAATGTTTTTTAACCTGGCAGGATTTATGACTTTTTGCAGCCAGTTGCAGCAAACAGAACAGATCTCAAGGCTCAAGAGTGATTATTTCCCATCTGAAGTATCTTATGAAATTCTGTGACTTCAGAAGCATTTTTCCAGCACGAGGCCCCCTGCTGGTGCAGAAACAAATCAGAAATCACAGACAACCTGACCAACACTTCCCTTGTACCACAGCAACCCAAACACCACTTCTCTGCAAAACTCATCCAGATAGCTCAGAAGTCACTATTGCTAATACAACTTTTGTTAATAACAAATACTCATCTAACTGGACCAAACAATAGTCCATTTTTTAACCCATCTCTAACACAGCCAGAAAAAAATATATACATAATACAAAAATATTTAAAAAAAAAAAACTCGTGGACATTTATGAAACAACCTAACAACGACAGTTTCATCTGAAGCAGTTGTCCTGACCTCAATGCTTACAAGCTAGAGAGTGTTCTTCAAAAAAATAAATATCCAAGTAAGAAAACTTACCAGTTTAACAGCTTCCTGAGCTGCCTCTTTAGTACAAAAAGTGACAAAAGCATATCCTCTATTTAGACCTGTTAGTGGATCCATCATTAAGCGGAGATCCCATATAGGACCAGCTTTCTCAAATAATGGAACAAGTTCATCTTCAAACAAGTCTCTTGGAATCTTGCCCACGAATATCTACAAGAGGTATACAGAGTGTTGTTTATAAAAGAAATACTCCAAATGATCAAGAACATACCTACACAAACATCTCCTTACCTCTGTACCAACAGAAGGTTGTTGTCCTGAATATACAGACTCTGGAGGGGGACCACCATACTTTCTCTGTCCAGTAGTCACATCAAGAGTGTAGCCGGTTCTCTCCAAGAGTGCCTTCAAGTAAGAAACTTAAAATTTTAAAATCATGTAGAAATTGAGCTAGTTCAGATGCATTTCATTCACAGACATGCTTATAATACCTCTTGAACTGTATTGCTTTGAAACTCCCACCTACTGCTACTACGTCAACAAAAAAACTTGCAAAACAATTATTAGAACTATCAGGTAAAGAAACAATCACAGAAAATTAGAGATTCACATAGTTTTTCCCCGATTCCTTCATTTTCATACAAAAAAAAAAAAGGCCAAGTAATAGAATAGCAAGCTTCCCTTTAATTAGAAAGATCTTAGTCTGAGCCACTTCTTGTTTTGGCATGTCCAATCCTGCAAACATTTATGCATAGGAGTTCCCGTCACTTAATGAGATTACTCATAAGTGTGAAGTTAAAGAACACATGTTTAAGTGCTTACACCCCCGGAACACCGTACTGACTGCTTCAGGTATCCCACCACTGCAGCAGTAGTACTACTTGCTTTCTCCTATCCTTCCCCCTCAAACTCCTTGTGGGCACCAACCAGTAACAGATATACTACCAATTTAAAATGTTAGATGAAATTCAGTATGCAAACATATAACGAAAAACTCTTCTGAAATTAGTCTTTCTTAATATTTTTGTACGAAGACAAATCAACTCTACACACAAAGAAGCAGCATATTAAACAAGCATGATTATAATCAAGACTTAGCAATTCCACAACTGGAAAAGTGCAGAATTATTTTAAATGCTATAGCCATCAGCAGTAAAAGCTATGCTACTCCACGTTAGTTAACCAAGTCCTCATACTGCTGTTTTTTTATGTGGTAGTAACAAAAACTGTATCAGGTTTTTGAATTTATAATTAGTGGTATCCCAGTCTCAAAGTCAGAAGAAAAAAGACTTTCTAGTTTCGCAAGCTACACAGTTATTTGCAATACATAACGCATTCATTTTGCAGTTTACACATGAAAGTTAAAGATGAAAGATTCTCTCGCTTTTAAAGACATCAACTAAGCATGTTTAGATGGTTTTCCTTTCCTTAAGCTTTGGTCACACTGCATGTCACAGAATTTTAAATCACAGTATGCCTAACTCTGGAGACAGGAGTTTCTTGCTAGCAAAAGACTCAGTCCAAGAAATAACGTGTCCATTCCCAAGACAGTTTGGGGAACAGTGATTATGCCATAGGAAGTGGGCTAAATCCTAAATCCATTACAAACTGTCTATTCAAACACAGGTGGTAACTCTCCCCTATTGTGGAGTTGCTTTAAACCTGAAGGAAAAAATAGAAGAAACAAAACCAGCCACCAGTAGCTGAAGTTACACATTCTGAACTCCAAGATCTATGCTGACAAGTCTTCGAAAACTTTTTAACTGTGAAATAAATAGAACTGTCTCAACTAGACATAAAGCAAACTGTTAATTCTTTTCCGCTTTTATATACGTTTAGTTCCAGTAATTAACAGTGTATTGTTTCCTCTTGATGAGTATGAAGTGTAAGATAAAAAAATGCAAGTGACAGTAATGACAAATAACCTAAACTAGCCTTTTTAAGAAAAGCACAGTTCCAAAAAGAATCAAGGTATCTGTCACAACAGCTTTGAAAACCCACAGACGGCATAAACTTTATCTTTTAGGCACTTACCTTAATTTTTGCCTCATCTGGTCCTTTGCTAGAATCTGCCACCTTGGTCCCCTGTTTTTCCCTCTGCCTGTATGTCTTCATGACTCCACATAAAAAGGCACTTTTGTTCTGCAAAAGATGTAGTCATCTTCAGTTTTGAAGACATGACGACCCAGAACCTGATTTTACCTTGAACTAATACAGCACCCATTCTACCCATAACATATGGACCACTGAAAAGACTTAAGCAAACCTCGTGCCAGTCAACTAGCAGTTTATCCCTCAACAATTATATTCTAAATTGCTTAACATTACCTGAACATGTGAGAGATCACTGTCTTTAAACTGCTGAAGCACTGCCAATGCACCTTCTTCATTAAATTCCTTTAAAGCTTCAATAGCTCTTTCATCTAGATCACTATGTGCAACTAGCCCTAGAGAAAAGAAAAAAATTACTAATTATATTTGGGCAGCAATCTTTGTTTAACCACATTTAACACATCTAACACATTTCAGTGACCCCTAAACCAATCACTGATTAATGTAAGTTACTATACCTAAGACATCATTCAGTCCTCTTAAAGGTAAGTATTTAAGCATATTTAGCCTTTTTTTCACCAAAAAGCATCAAAAATGAAGTTAAGATTCAAAGTAACAGTTACTACATCTGTGGATTTGCTTGACTTCTGTGAAATCCAGATATTACATGGGCCAAGTGTATTTTCAATACCCTGAAGCTGTATTCAGAAGGATCTAACAAAACTTGAGTTATCTTACCTAGCAATGGTACCTTGGTACATTTTAAGAAGACTATAAAGCCAAATTAACTGCAGCACTAAAACTGACCACCACAATCCAAAAAACAAGCTTAAAAAAATGCTAGCTATTACCACGTCTGAGTAAAACAAACAATAACCTTTGCATCCATGAGCCTAAATGCTATGTCATGAAGTACCATTTACACGAGAAGAGGAATACTTCAGTTACTTCCAGTCACCTACAACTACTGTAAGAAATGCACAAAGAGCACATCACCTACTCCTCCTAAAAAAAAAAATAAAAATAAATCATCTGTTGCCTATTACAGCTGTTGCTACAGTCACCTGCATACTTTTCCTCCTTCCCACCCCTCAGCCCAAGCAACCTGGCCCAAAACTTTTGTCTGAAAAATACTACAACAAATTAAAGCACTAAATGGAAAACATCCATCATTTTTGGTAAGACTGCAGTTCCCATACTTTTGGAAACCACAAAAAGTTGCTATTTTAGCCCAAAGACAGCAGAATCCAATAAAATATTGTTAAGTGTGATTTTGCAAGTTTTACATCTTACCTGCAACGTAAATTTCATCTAGTTTTTCAGCAACTTTCTGTGGTAAACCAGCATCAAGCAATGTCTGGAAATGCTCAGAATGGGTAACTGCAGCAGAAGTATCCATGGGCTCTTCAGTACCATTCCCATTAACATGTTCAGTAGCCATGTTTCCAGATATCTGTTCAAATGCAATAAGCATCACAATTAAACTAAAAATATCTTTAAGTAAAACAATTCAAATGACAATACATGCAACCCACTGCCCTATTCTTGGGGGGGAAAAAAAAAAAAAACAACCACAGAAAAACAAACCCAACACAATACCGTTGACCACTTCCCTGTTAGTTTGTAGTTTTGGAAGACGGCACAAAATTCCTCAAAAGAAGCAGTAACACAAAGGAAAGCCCTAACACCACTGCCTAGCGGGGGTGGGGTAGCTTTCACTGCAGGTTTTACACAACCCAGCCAGACACTCTGACTCACCTCCCTCTCTCTGTCTCTCTAACACACTCCCTAAGAGGCTCCGAACAAGTTAGAAATGGGAGCAAGAAGCCAATGGCGGGGGTGGGAGGGGGGGG
>JAOXJM010000023.1:83321660-83332086 GCA_026413425.1 Tringa solitaria | reverse complement strand
TGCTAGAAGCAATAATTTAGTTCTTTAGGGAGGCAAAGTTTTAATTTTTACCTAGCAACTGGGCACCAGAAAAAATAAATTGCTATTCTGTGGGGACATCTGAAGAACATTATGCTTTCAATCTGCCTGCAGAAAATAAACTTAGAAGTGTCTCATTGATCCTTTAAAAATATATAGGGTTGGCTTTTCTTTTTAAAGGTTTAGATCTTAAAAGTGGCAGCAAAAAAGAAAAATTACAGGGAAGTTTCATTTTGAAAACTTAAGTCTATCAGGGTCCATTTTTAATCGCTTTTTATCAGTTTATGACTACTAAATACATATCTGATAAACCCATGAACTTGTTATTGATGCCACTTTTAAATTAACCAAAACACTTGTAGTAGCTCTTGAGTTCTCCACCTGGACTTATGCACCAACGGACAGCAACGTTTGGAGGCATGAGTAGAGCAGTAAGAGAAGTCAACAGAACTATGTGAGAATATACATTTTTACTGCCAATACATCAGTTCTCAGTTCCAGCAGGTTCAATGCAGATATCTGAGCATATCCATTAAAAAAAAAAAAAGATAAAAATCACTGACAGTTAACTGCAGGAGTTTCTAAATTATTTCATACCCTTCCAAGTTCAGGTGCTTTTAGATTATACTGCCACATCCACAGCAATAGCTTATGTCTCTCCCAAGGAAAAAAATACAGAAAAATTCTTACTCAAAAGGTCTTCTAATGTGTACTAAAAGGTAAGCATTTGCAAGTTAGTGCCAACATTTAGTTTTAACCCCTTTAAACTTCCATGAAAAGATCAGTTAGTAAATTTGATGAATGAAATATTTTTGAGGGAGGTGATTCTGCCCCTCTACTTCGCTCTGGTGAGACCCCACCTCGAGTTCTGCATCCAGCTCTGGAACCCCCAACATAAGAAGGACATGGACTTGTTGGAGTGGATCCAGGGGAAGGCCACAAAGATGCTGAGGGCTGGAGCACCTCTCCTGTGAGGACAGGCTGAGAGAGTTGGGCTTGTTCAGCCTGGAGAAGAGAAGGCTCTAGGGAGACCTGATGGTGGCCTTTCAGTACTTGAGGGGGGCTACAGGAAAGATGGGGACAGACTTTTTAGCAGGGCCTATTGCAATAAGGGGTAATGGCTTGAAACTAAAAGAGGGAAGATTCAGACTAGAGATAAGAAATTTTTTACATGGGTGGTGAGATACCGGAACAGGTGGCCCCAAGAGGTGGTAGATGCCCCATCCCTGGAATCATTGAAGGTCAGGTTGGATGGGGCTTTGAGCAACCTGATCTTGTTGAAGGTGTCCTTGCTCATTGCAGGGGGGGTTGGACTAGATGACCCTTAAAGGTCCCTTCCAACCCAAACCATTCTATGACTTTATGAAAACTATTAACCAATTTCAGATCAGCAGCATTGATACAGAGCTGCTGTGGCCAAAAGAGCACGGAACATGCAGAATAATCTTTCTTCAGTCTGAAAGCATTATGAACGCTTCCAGTCCTAAGCATACAATGGAAAAAAAAATAGAAGCATCAATGATGGGTATTAAGGTGAAAAATTTTTTGTAAGCTATGCACATTTGATGCAAATACTTTTCAAAACCAAACAAGAGAGATTCCCAGCTTAGCAGTTCACCTGCTTTCTGAATCTCAGCCGAGGTAACACAGATGGGTTCTTCCACCCTCAGGCTGATGGTTGACAGTGCTGATAATACATTAGAATTTCCTCTCAGGCCCTTTCTGACTCCTCCATTGCCAGTCAGATTTCTTAGCAAGCAATCAGTCAATGCTCCCCAGCAAAGAGTACTTTAAGTTCACATTAAGGTTAAATCCCAGTAAAAGGGGAGACTGTCTCAGCCAGCCACAGGAAGCAAATGTCTCATGGCTACCTTTCTGTATTTAACTTAACCACCAAGTTTTTGAGAGGTAGGATTAGACTTGTGTATGAAACAAAGACAGCCCAGGAATTTTGTAAAACCTTTTCATCACACCTCTGTTAAAAGCTCCAGCAGAAGCTCAGACTGTTTCCTTCCAGGGCCAGATGCCAATTCAGCTGACACTTCTTTTTGCCGCTGTATAGAAGAGGCTACCATCTTCAGAGACGTTCATTTTTGCCTTTTTCATCAATCTGAGGTGCCCATTTCCTAGTCAGCCTTCAAAATAGCCAAGGAGAAAAGAGAAAGTTCAACAGAGCTGATTTCTGCAGAATCAAGATCTTTCTGGACAAGAAAAATGGTTACACTTCCTCTGAGAATGCAATAAAAAGAAGTAGTTGATTTTTAGCCCTGTTATATTAATTGTGAGTAAGAAAGAGCTTTACTCAAAATAGTACTCACCTTCCACCTTTTTCTAACTCCTATCTTGTTGCCTGGAATTTTTCAGTACAGAAAGCCCAGTATCAACACAGAAGTGGGGAAGGCAATAAATATTTCCCTTCCACACCTGAAACAGCCTGAAGCCCAGCTATCATTCCTGATAATTTGCAATTTAGTTAATCAGTGACTCTTATCTGCAGGCTCTGTCCCCAATTTCTGAAGAGCAAATCACAGCTGTCAAATCACATCAATTACAGGAACCGGTCTTGTTTTTACAACTCAACAGGTGTTTGTATTTGATTATTATATCCTTGAGTCCCAGAGAGAGAAAACTTCCCCAGAGACCTTTTTTCCTTCCCTTCACTGAAGTTCAGCTACTATTGCTCTTAAAGCCCTTCTGGGATTAATACTGAACGGATGTGTCATAGTCTTTTGCAATTTTGTATTTTTGCCTTGGTTATTTGGATGTTTAATGCGTAACTTTTCTGAGGGAAGCAATACAAGACTAGCACAGAAGAGGAGTAATAGGATCTTTAGTAGATTGGGACAGAGCCAAGGATTCCACAACAGTTTTTGGACACCAAGGTCCCAACCTTGGCCCAAAGTAAGAAAGCTCACACAGGGAGACAGCCCAAGCTTCCATAGATGATCTGCTCTACCTACAGGAATTGTATCTTCAGGAATGACCAAATAGGCATACCCCTTCTGTCAACTTAAAAGCATTTTCCTAGTTGAAAATCAACAATACTTTACATTTTTCCTGGTCAAACTTCAGTGGGAAAAAAAAAATCACAAGTTAAAAACCCAAACTAGCCTTGAGGAAAAGCAGAAGATGCAACACATAAATGAAGACAAGCCAGTTCTAGCAATTGTAAGAGCATCTCTTCAAAAACGTGTTTTCAAAAACCCAGACACTGTTCCTACCCCATGAAGTTTTTTTGGGGGGACATTCTCAGCACTGTGATACCTTCTATTATAAAATACTATTTTAAGATGTCCTGAGGGTAACTCCTGTTCCTGATGTTGAACTTATTTTACATTATGTGGTTTATAATCTGTAAAACAGGAAGAGGGGAGAGCATTAATCCCTACAAACCAAACCTCTTTTTTTTGTTTGCAATAGCAAATATGTCACTTAGTAAAATTTTCACAGAACCAGAAACTACATAATCCAACTATTTTCATAAAATGTTTATTCTAAAATACACTGGGGATTGAATAAGCATACTCTGAAAACTGTTTAACTTGAAGGCCAAACGACACTAAGAACTGCCACTCACCGTGTTTCAATATTGCACTTTTCTGATGGAGTGCAAGAAATTGAAGTGAGAGAGTGAAACAATTTGCTTTATATTCTGCTGCAGAAAATGACCTAACTGCCAGACAGAGCTAACACACCTAGAGAATTTAAGTCTCAAGTGGTTTTTTCAAGACTCTAGTATCTGCAACATCCCTCATTCTGACTGAAAAAACCAAACCACTAAAGCTAGGGCAAATTATTTTCTATTTTGTCAAGGTAACACAAAGTACAGCGATTTAATGGTACCTGTGTATTCCTCCTCTTCAGTGATCTTAAGGTGATTTAAAAATACAACCTTTGCTTTTCAATCAACTTACCAGTTTCGAAATAAGGTCTAAGCATTTGTTTTATTTCAGTCCATCATCTCTTTCTAGCTTCTTTCCAGATATATAATGTCTGACCTTTATGAACTTTATTTTAGGACATACCTTAATCACTCCTCACCTGCAACCATAAAACTAGTTACTGTCATTGCTGGGACAATGTTCCTTCAGTTTAAGGAAGTTCCTTCAGAATTCCAATCTCAGGGAGAACACCAGTGGTGAGAAGCCTGAAGTGTAGCTCAGGGGTACTGAAGGCAAGAGGACACATCAATACTTCAAATTTCCACCTCCAACACACCTTAGTTAAATGGTAAAGTTGTCCTACCACCAGGGCCTTAATGGACTCCACTGACAACTGTTTTCATTAATGTGAGAGTTGTGAGAGATATTGGCTTCAAAGAGATAAAAAGCTTTTACTTCAGCTCCCTCCTAAGCTCCCCCCTCCCCGTGCTACTACTTCATATATTTTACAGCCCACGTAACATTCACGTTTCTCATCTTTTTAAACAGAGGTAGGTCCCAATTGCCAAGCAGTGTTCAAACACAAGTGAAAAATCTCCTCGGGAAATTCCCAAGCAAAATGCTGGAAAGGCTCTCTATACTTCTCCTGTTCCTTATACTGCTCCTCCTCAGACAGAATACTGAGCGAGGCAGACTTTGTCCCCCTCAATGCAGCCATTCTTCCCAGCATCAAACACCACTTTGTCCTCCCCAGCCTGCAGGAAGTTTGAGACAATGGCAGAGAAGTGCTGTCTCCATCGCCCCGATAGCTCAACTGGACTATCGACTAAAAAGCCACATGATGTTTGAAAGAAAAGTGGAACTCATCATTTTAATTCTGCTTTTCCAGTTTATATCCTCCCAGGGAAACAGACAAGGGCAAGACAAGCAAAAATGCGTGTAATACCGGTTCTAATAACAAAGTACAGGGAATGGAAATCGTTGGGCACATACATTTCCATAGCATATGAAGGCCTCCATCTCTAACCCACTCACCTGAAACTACCATTCATCTGCTAAATTCACTCACGCTCCTGATTATAACTCAAATTTTGTCCTCTGAACCGCGGGAGGGGGTGTGCAGAAAAACTACTGACCCCAAGTCTGGGTTAAATACTCTGCAATATGGAGAATACACTTCCACGGGCAAAGTCTAGCACTCTGCTCACTCTGCTGGGTCCATGGTTGACTGTCTGAAGGAGTCCCTCTCTCAACTGTAATTTAATGCCCATTTTTTGATCAGTGAATCTCATACCCAAGCTTTACATGGCAAATTTACATAATTAAGTTGTAATTGCCACTGAAACTGGCACAGGATGTCACCGCAGCCTGGGCAGTGCACTTCTCTGCGGGCTGGTACCCTGACAGCACAACTTACACTCAATTTTCTGTTCTCTGGGACCTGTTTCCTTCAAGCAGGCTTCACACCAGCAAACACACTCACACAGCAGTGAGGTAATCACTGCTGGCTTGGTTTCGCTCACTTGCAACTCTGCTTATAAGTCTACAGCCTCCACCGGCAAGACGAGTTCTTCAGCAACAGACAAAACCTCCTCCCACCTTAACCAGGACCTCATTAGCAGTAGCAAAGCAGAGCTACTCTATCTTCCTTGTGGCTGGCAAGGTACTCACTCCTCTTGCTTCTAAGCCCATCACTCATTTAACTCTAAAAAAAGGCTGGTTTTGCCCAGTTACTGGGGCCAATAAACAGCAATATTCCAGAACAAAGTTTGTCTAATCATCAATTTCTTAGACCACAGCCCAACAGCCACATGACACTTCTAAAGTTGAACACTAATGATCATTACTGCAAGATTTCACTATTTAGAACACCTAAAAGCAAAGTGCTTTCATGCTGTTTGCTGCACAGTCTAAAGTCAAAGCTTTAAATCTAGCAAGCTATTATCTAAAACTGAAGTTTAATGAAGTACTTCTGCAGGAGTCAGACACCCCGTGCTCCAAACATGCCACACAATGACTCTTCACAACTACATCGCTTTATCTCCATCACTTGTGTAAAACATCTTGCCAGACTCAAGAAACACACCAGAACTAAATCCTCAAGTGGTTCGTGAACGTATTATCCCCCTCCCACCAAGGAAAAAAAGCCATTATAATTATTATTATTTCTATCTTTACTAATACACATTTTTCATTGTTTACCTGTCTTCTGCAGCCTTATTGCACAGGAACATTCATACAGGAGGGTTTGCAGCCAATATGCCTTATCAGTGGCCACATCTACCTTTTTCTATGCCAACTAAGGGGGCCATCTCTTTCATGATTGAACACTGCTCCTGGAGACAGGCCTCCACCACCCAGTACGCCAGATAACGTCATTCTCTGGCACCCTTTATCCAATATTGTCACTTCTAGATCAGAAACCACCCCCAAGGAGTATTTTAGAACATACAGAACAAGACTGATGTGAAGTACTTTGGGTACCTCAAGAGCCACCCACAACCTCAGTCTTTTGATTGCAGAAATCACAAGAGCAACCAATTCTCACCAGTTTTACCCAATATAAACATAGCAGCAGCTCCTCAAAAGCTTCCGTATTTCATATTAGCATCAGCCCAAAAAGACAGTACCTTTACACTCTAAATCATAACCTGACCCTGCAACGCAAGTCACATACAGATCCTTTTAGAGTATCTAACAGAGTACTTACCAAATATTGCTGCTGCATTTACCCATTTCTCTGGTCTTCAACATCTTTTTTTTTTTTCTCCTCCAGAAGAGACTGACCTAGCTCGGGTTGGCAACTCTTTGGCTTACTGTAGTGGGCACAGGGTGGTGCCTGGTCCCTTCCTGCTTCTGAAGTGCATAATCACTAACAGAGTCCACGTCGTCCAGGAGTCGCTCGAGAACAACGTGGCATAGGATGTGGCAGTACGAGCTGTACCAGTCGGTGCAGCGAGGCCACCGTGCCTTTTTGTAGCTCTGGCAGAGCACAAGCTGTCAAGGAACACCGTGGTGCGACTACAGACCTGACGTGCAACAGCCGGGTTTTTCACAGCCTCATCTTTATTCAAGAAAGAGCACGTACAAAACAAGGCACATGGAAAATACCTACCCTGGTCAGGAACATTTGTTAACAGAAATAATAAATCCTGTTGAAGGCAATGAAGGGAAAGCTGCTCTGTAGTAAATTTCTGCAGATTCCAAACATTCAACATGATTTACACAACTGCTTGCTGAAAAGGAGCAGCCTTTAGCCATAGTAGCCAGTTACTACCAACAACCCAAGCCCAGTGAGCCAACGCACTCCTGGATTCCATCAGACCCTTACTGTACATTTTTGCAGTCAGACAGATAATTATTTTATCCAATGCTGTCACTTTTGGCTGCAGACCATAGAGTAGTTTTTCAGTATCTTGGTACATTTTGAAGTGATTCAGTAACTGTAGCTCTATCAATTTCTAGATACCGTGCCATTCTTGGGTTTCTTCCTTTATAAAACACTCCTGACAACTTGGTTCGAGTCATGCTTTAATGCAGATTGCATCTTATATGCATAACAATTTGTATTTAAAATCCAATTTACTTGCTGGCCAATTCATGACCCCTCAGCAAATATGCCGTTACCACAAACCAGCAGACAGTTTTGAAGTGACTACTCAAAGCACAGGTTCCAACATGTGTACTCCCTTCCTTCTCCCACTACTGCCCTCTTTTTCCCACCCAGCAAGCAGGTGACATTGCCAGCACATTCCTCAAAGGGTAGCTCCAGTGTTGTGATCTTTTCAGGCTGAAGTGGCAGTCCTCAAACCCCCAGTTCTGCTCTCCCTCACTAGATACAGACGGCAATGCAACCTTGCCTTTTGTTTATGCTTCCATCCCACCATCACCTCATCTGCTTCCTCCCACCTCCTGGGTAACACCACCCTCAAAAAGCACACGCCAGTTTGAATTTGTCTCCATTTTGCTTTCTGTCTTTACAGGGCCTACATGTGAGTTCAACTGCTTTGACAGATCTTCAATATCAGCAAGTCTCTACACTCTTATGATATTTTAGAAGGGCAAATACTCAGTATTTTTCCCCACACATTGCAGGTCAACATTCATTTCCCTAATGTCACTGCAATCCTTCCTACAGAGGGCAGCTCAATGGTTTTGCTAATTTCAAATATGCAGAGACAGGGATTTTTGATTCACACACAGTTTCTGAAAACAGTATCCACTAATCAAAATTGCAGCAGCTGTTTCAGCAGGCTTTTAAAAACATGACATCCCACTCCAAGCCACAAAAACTCTTCAGGTGTTACATGTCCTTCCAGTTACAGGTCATCCACGTTTGTCAGGCAGCACTGACAAAGTGCTCCAGCTCATCACTGGAAAAAGAGAAGAAGGTCTAAGTAAACCAGTTCATTTGAGGGAGAAATTTTAATTCTTCAAGCAAGCAGACAATACTTTGTATACATTAAGGTGTTACCACTTCTGTAAAAAAAAAAAAAAACAAACCCAAAACTTCTAAAACCCCAGAGACATGAAAGTACTTTTCAGGAAGTTTAAATCAAATCTTTTGGTCTCGTCTCAGATTCCGGATCCGTATTTGATTTTTCAGCAAGGAATTCAGGTTCGGGATAGGATCATCACAGATGAGACAAAAGCAATACAGAAAACATAAATTTCATATGAAATGTACTGTTTTCCTATAGGGTTTCTGGCTGCAATACAAAAATTAAACACTCTCTAGTCCTTTGACATATTTCAATAATAATGTACCCTTATGTAAAACTTTGCACGTAGGTTTGAAAGTTATCCAAGGTTAGGCACTGCTATCAGCACACATTGTGCCTCAGGGAACAAGTTTTCTTAAATTCTGACTGTACAGAATTAATTACTGTATTAACTTATCATAACAATTGATAATTACTGTATTAAATGTATCAACAACTGTCATTATACAAAAAAATCCCCAAACTGTAAGCCCTTCAGACTTCAAATGAGAAAATGTTTAGAAGCTTTTCAATTACATACCTGAATAAGCTAAAAATGTTCATTCCTATATTTTTGACCATTTTCCTGTCCAAAAAAAGAGAAATATTAGTTCAGAAAAATTTTCTTTCACTGCTCAAAATACAACTTACTGTCTATTTAGTCTCTCATACAGACCCAACTGCATCATTAAACACGTGTTGGATTAATATCAGTACCCTGCAAGTTCTGAGAAACTTACCTTAAAAGTGTAGTCATGCCACAGAAAAGTTTATTTCACTTCCCTTGCCCAGCTATTGCTCAGCTTGGCTATGAACTAACCAAACAACTGCAATTCCCTCTTCCTATAAAAATCCAAAAGTTCATTTCTGGAAATTAGCTAATACCAGGTTCTCAGCTTCTATCAAAACATTAAATTCTCCAGAAGCTAAAATCCACCGAGCAAGCAATAAATAAGAAACTGCTTCCAGACCACATTTTTTCCTCTATGGCTCTCCTGCAAGCAACAGGAAAATAGGTAGCACTGCTGCACAGCAAGTTTCACTCACACATTTGAGCTCACATACTGGGACAAAGCCTGTTCTTCAAAAGAAACTGCTGGTAGTTAGTAAGGTATTTAAAGGTACCTTTCTTTAATAAGGAGTGAAATAACACTCTTGATGCACAGTAACTGTTCACAAGTACACTTTTTGCCTGCTGCAAGTATAATGTTAAACTGGTTCTTCTGAATTAGTTTACCTCTGAAGCTGAAACACCCTGAATATAACTGGAATTCATTACAGTTCACCATCAAATTCCACCTTTAATCATTAACATTACATTTCCTAAATGCTAACATCAGAGCAACCCCTAAGTTAACAGTCCTAAGAGGGTCAAAGCACAAACATCACTAGTTTTCAAACACCAGCAACGCTTCCTTACCAGGGCACTTCATGCGCTGCAAAACAGGGTACCTCGAGTTACAGAGGTCTAACTCTTCCCTCTCTCTGCTCTTTAAAGACAGAAGCTATTGCAGCAGCACCCATCTGTGTCAACATGGACCTAAGGTGACTTTAAATAATGCACCAACATCCTTATTCACAACCTGGAGCACCTGGCATCTGCCTTGCAGATGGGGACAGTCATAAAAGTAACACCAACTGGGACAATGACTGAAAGATCATCGTGACTTTTCAAAGAATTACTTAAGTGGTTTCATCTCAGTAGCCAGATCCGTATGAAGTTTCTCATCAACACATCAGGTTTGGCAGTTTCATCATGATTCACCACTTAAATATCGGTGACAGGAACTATAACACAATTCATACATTCACATATTCCACAAAATAAGCTTTAAGTCTTTCATATGCAGATGTACTGAAAAGGGAATACATTACAATTAACAAAAAATTTCAACTGTTTAATCAATAAATATTACCTCTATCTGTTGTTCTACAGTTGCCAGGAAATCTTTCATCAGGACAACTGACATTCCCACTATTAGAAACTATTTATGCCATTCTAGAAATTCAAGTAAAAAAAAAATCAATTATTCATTTGGCCCTAAT
>JAOXJM010000023.1:83297395-83315857 GCA_026413425.1 Tringa solitaria | reverse complement strand
AACAGGCTGCCCAGGGAAGTGGTTGAGTCACCATCCCTGGAGATATTTAAAAGACAGGTAGACATGGTGCTGAGGAACACGGTTTAGTGTTGTTTTTGTGAATGATAGGTTGATGGTTGGACTTGATGATCCGAAAGGTCCCTTCCAACCTAGAGGATGCTATGATTATACATTCTGCCTTTCTCTCTGAGTGCCTCCTACCTGCACTTTGAGCTGCTGTTTCTGTAGGAGAGAGAGCACGAAGCTCTAACCATCAGAGAACAGTTGCTCGTGCTTCAGGCAGGCTCAGCAGCTGAACTTGGGCAGGGGCAAGCAGTTTACACCACTGTTATCTATCTGTGTGATCTATTCAAAAAGCCCCAAAACTGATGTTTTCCCCGTGGCACTGAAAATGTTAAGCCACCCTTCCTTGGTGACATCAGGGTTAACGATAAGCAAAGTAATCGCGGCCATTAATCATGACTCCATTAGCCCTAAAGAAAGAATGCAGCTCCTTACCATTCCTTTCCTAAGTGCTAAATAATTATGTCTTTTCTACAGCATGCTGTGGAGGGCTTTTACGTATGTTATTCTCTCGAAGAATGGAATTTCTTTTCAGGGGAAAAAATAGAGAGACTCGTCATTTAAGTCCAAAGTCCATTACATAAAGGATGAACGAGTACTATTTTCGTTTGCAATTGATAATAAGAAGGCTATAAATAATGAGGTGACTAAGGGCCTGTCCAGGGCTGCTCTGTGTTGTGAGCTTTGCAGGAGAAGTACCGATGTGCGCTTTCTGCCTTGCAATGTTGTAATTTGGTGGAAGAAACTCTTCCATCTCTCTGTTAGATTGTAGGGTACAGGCATCCTTAACCTGTATCCCAGGCGTCCGGATGAGGGGGCAACACCTCCCCAGGGAGACCCTAAGGCTAGTCTGAACCATAAGCCTGGTTGCCATAAAGCGTTAAGTTTATAGATTAATCGCTTCCGAATTTAGCTCACCACACAGCTGCATATTTCTGCACAGCGTGAGCGCTGGCAGAAGGGAGTGCTGGTGATGAGATAATGGGGATGGACTGGACTGACTCTTCTGAGGCCCACAAAAATGTATGCCAGCCTGAAAGGCTGGTGCTGTGGCTGCCTCCAGGGCTTTTCAGCTCCGGGCAGTTCTCTCCAAGTTGTCTTGTTTTAAAGGATTTCTTTCTCCTCTTGTTCTTTCTCTTTATTTCTGTCTTCCCCCCACTTCCCTTCTGTTCCTATTTTAAGTCTGGCTTCCTGGATTTTCTCCCATAGCTTTGCAGCTTTGATGACTCACATCTCTCCTTTTGGGGTTGTTACCAGTGCATCCTTTGGGATGCTGAGGTCCCCTCCCCTCTCACCTTCCCAGCAGGAAGTCTATTGTATGCAGCTTTAACTTCTTCCTTCTCAGAACAGATAGTATTCATTGTAAAATCCTGAGCTGACTTTGCCATATTTCACATTATGCATCATAAAATGCACGAATTGAGAAACAATTTCATTTAGCTCATGATTTTGGCCCTATTTTTAATGTTGTACAAAGACCAGAAGTCTTTATTTAAACTTCTTCTCAACTCTCTCTCTTTGAATTTTGTGTCACTTTAGTGTCATGGAAAGACGAGCACTTTTTTCAATGATGAATGAGATCATAGAACCATCAGAACAGCTGTACAGGGTCAGAGCAGAAGTCCACCCACCCCCATTCCCCAGTATCCTGCCTCCAACCGTAGCCAAAAGAAAATGCCTGGGGAGGGGAGTAGGGATAGAACAAGCACTTAGGGATCCTTCCCTAAATATTCACCCAGCCTCTGGGAATATAAAACTCAGACACCTCCTAGAGGGTGGGAAGGGTTTTTTTGTGTGTGTGTGAATGTAACAATCTTCCATTAATTTGCTACCCAGAAATTTCTCCAGTCTTCCCCAGAGCCTTTATAAAATTCTAGCGTTCCCAGTAGCAATGGCAAGGAGTACCACGGCTTAATTAGCGTTACAGGAAAATGCACCTCCTTTAGTTTGCTTGTACGTGCCCACCTGCTCGTTGACAGTTTTAGGAGCGGTGGGCGATACATCCCTCTGCAGTCATCCCCTCACTAAGATCCCCCCCCGCCCACCCCACAATCTTGTCTTCAGGCTGAAGAAACCTCATTTACTTAATCATTCCTCATATAGGAATCAGTTCTTACCGTTGGATGTTAGTCTCACTGCTCTTCTCTAAACTTTTTTTCTTTTTGAGATGGGAGTCCCACAATATTCACTGTATTCAAGAAGCAGGTACAACATGGGCTTATGCAGAAGCGTGATGGTGTTCTCTGTTTTCTCCTTTTTCCCCTAGCACTTCCTAAACTTTGGTTTCCTTTTTCGCCTGTCACTGTGCATGGACCTGATGTTTCCACGGAACTGTCAGAACTGCAGGATCTCACCTCTGAGCAATAAAGGTCAGAGCCCATAATTTTACATTTGCTGTTGCGTTTGCTTTTCTCAACGAGCAGTGCTTTATATTGATCTATGTTGAATTTCATGTGTTGCTGTTAAACCCACTCAGGTTTTTTAAGCTTCTGTGGCTATTTATGAATGATCACTAATTTTTTTGTCCCTCTGCATGCCACCTTTTTCAGATCAATGCAGTAAGTTCACCGGTACAGGTCATGCAGATTTCTGTGATAGTTTTCTGCCTCTGTGAAAAAGAAGCATTTGCTTCTACCCTCATGTTTCCTATCTTTTACCTCTGACCCCATGTCTGCTTAGTTTACCTAAAATCATTTGCTAAGAGGCTTTGGGGAATCCGTGCACTAGATCACGTTATCACATGCTTGCTGATGAGAAGCATGATGGGAGGTGACCAAGTGTTCTGACCTTTGCCTTACGGATCGTATTTATCCAGATGCACACCAATTCTACTTTTAATATGAAATTTTTACTTATTTGCCTGGTACAGACATCAAGCTTAATGGGCTGCAGTTTCCTGGATTTCCCTAGAACCTTTCAAAAACATTGCAATCCTGTTTGCTGCTTGCCCTTCTTTAGCACCGGAGCAATTTCAAGTGAGAGCTCACACACCGTGAGTAGCAGCTCACATGGTTCACTGGGTTCCTCTAAGAGCATCACCAGATCCTGTTGAAACTGCAGTGTCTTCGAGACGTTTCAAGCAACTTCTCTGATGAATGCCTCAAAAGCGGTGTGGCGTGGGGAATTTCCCCACATCTCCCACACTCAACACAGGAGCAAAAAAATTAATGCAATTGTATGGCCTAAATTTCTCTGAACAGACTTCCTCTGCCTCCTGAATTTGAAAAGGGATACATTATTAGTTTTGATAACTAAACACCGTTCTACTGGCACGTACTGTTGTGGGTTTCCTTTTGCCCTTTCTCAAGTCTGTCTTGGATGGTGATTTTGTGCCTTCAAGGTAGCGTTCTCAGTTTGTCTTCATACCACTTGCAAGGATTTAATGGGCATAGAAGTTCCTTTTAATTTTGTTTGCAACAAACATCTTCATTTTTAGGTATCATCTCCCCTTTCTGAAGTTTGAGTACAGTTATGGTGGGTATTTGGGTTTTCTGCTGCAAAGATAGAGTCTCTAAATGTACAATGGTTGGTTATACTGCCACATTTAGTTTATTGTCATAATCTAATCAGTTTATATATGGCTAAAATTAAAGATAAAGCATAACCAAGCTTTATACAAGAAAAAAACTTCAAACCCTTTACACTTAGTTACTTCAAAGAAGCAATAAAGTTAGGGTATTAAGACAGCCAAACTAAATAATATTAATAATTTTAAGTTAAATTAGCTATTTTTTCTCTATTTACTAATGTAAGTCTGTGTGCTGTCTCCAGGAGTATATAATTGTAGCTATTTTATTGTCTAACAGAAGTATTCATTATCTTGAACTACAGCAACATTTCAGTATGCCCAAAAATACTCAAGGGAAATTTTCAGTCTGAGTCTTTGTTAGTGTTTGGGAACATCATCTTTCTCTCAGTGTTCAAGTTTCTTCTATGTTATTCTGCATAAACAGTGTATTACAGGAAGATAATATGCTTCATTTAACTGCTATGGAGTTGCTGTTTATCTTACTGGTTTTTGCTCACCCTTAAGAAATAAAGAAACAGGCTTGGATGAGATGAAAACATTGAAGTGCAAGTACTGTGGAAAGATGGGAGAAAAGCAACCTGCTATTTAATATTTTTCTCATAGTTGTAGGACCCAGCTGTTAGTTAATATAACTTGCAGTCACTTCATTCGTTAACACAGGGAAAAAAGGGGCATAGGGAAAAAAAGGATTTTCTGTCATATTTATACAGCCTTGACTAATTGAGTGTCAAACTCACTTTTAAATATGAAATATATCTTCATGTTCTTTAACAAGAGGCTGCCTCTGGTTCTTAGAGAAGACAAAGCTGCTGAGCTATTTGATATTTTTAACCAGAACAATTCTTAATACTGCCATCTTTCAGAAGCTTGCTTACAATTAACATATCCTATAATGACACCCTACATCAGGAAATCCAATGCATACTCAATTTGCTCTTTCTAAAACCAAGTGTCATGTGAACTATTACAACAAAATAGAAGTTGTAAAACTGCATTCCAGCATCTGGGATTGAATCTGGGTCCGATAAAGAGGCATTCCCTTTAAAGTGGAGATTTCTTGGAAACTTCTCTAACTGCTTGGAATGTTTCATTTGATAAAATAAGAAAATAAAATATGCATACATATTATTTTACTCACCATACGCATATTAAAACACATACAAATATCTTTTGTAAAATAGTAAAGATGTAGGAAAGTGTAACTGCATTATCTACAGTACTAATATATTAATTTTAATAGAGATAATTTTGCATCAAGGCTTCACTTTGGATGGTGCCTAAGTCTCTCCTTCTGTGACACTTGTGTAGACACAGGTGTTTCTCAAATGTTTTATTGTAGAATTTGTTTCTGTGTTATCTTGTTCTTATAAATAGCAAGCTTTCCAGGACAGGACAGTGTGTTACCAGGTGATGTGAGTGTATCTTGCTTTTAGTGGCTCAGTTCTTCTACAGGGAGAGATCAAACAGCATTTTCTATAGGTGTATTTTAACTTCACAGTTAAGTAGAATTTAGGAGCTGCTGCTGAGAGGGGTGACTTTGTTCTTCCCTCCTCTCCTGTCACCGCTACAGGCTAATCATTGTGCTGCTGCTACAGGGAACAACCTGGTGCAATAGAAAACAATTTTTTTTATTATTTTTTCTTTTGCGGTTTTAGTTTTCTAGCAAATGAGCCACCTGAGCTGACTCACGCTGTGACCGCCTAACCACGAGATCTAACAGAAGGGAAGTGGTGGGAGCACACACCCTGGGCTGGGGAGGAGTCGAGCAGGATGATGTCCCCTGACAGCAGCTAGTACTTGGCAGCTGTAAGTGTGATGTGAAACCTCACGCTTGATCCCTCTAAAATGCAGCACAAATAATTTGTAAACCTGAAGAGAAGGTAAACTAATGTATTGCTGACTTCCTAGGAGGGAACGCGCAGCACTGCAAATTCTTCTCCTCTACACAAGTACATGTCCCCTGTCCTGAATCTCCTGACTGGAGCTGATGGCTGGGCTGCTGATGCTGGTGGGGTTGCGTCCTTCTGCTACCATCAAAGTACTTGGACAAGGTACCTCCTGCTGAAGGCCCTCCTACATTCTAACCTGCTCTGCCTGGTTGTGCTCTCTTGGGTATTCCTCAAAACTCAAAGGAGCTCACCCAGGCTTTCCAGGCAACAGGGGAAAAGACCTGGGCATTTCAGAAGTTGCATAGGAGCTCTCTGCCTGGTAACAGCAGACAGTAGAGTAAGACAAGGCCATCCTGTTTTTTGGTCCTCAGTTCTACATACACTGTGTAGGCAAAGTATGGGACAAGGCTGCCACTCCTTGTCAGCACTGGGAACACGCTCTGCTTGGCTACAGAACACGCAGCTAATAGGCAGATGAGATATTTATTTATCTGGTTCCTGTGACAAGAAGCAATTGCCCTGCCAGAGGTAAGGAGCACGTGGTGTTTGTAACTGCAGGGCTCTTGCAGAGTAGAGAATTTGTGGTATGAAGCTTCAGCTGGGGGTCTGTTACAGACACAAATCCCCTGGTGCTCCTTGATCTCCAGTTGCTGCCAGAGTCTCAGGGTCCGTTCTCACCAGCATCCTTTGCAATCCCCGAGCCAGGCCCTCTTAGGAGCCACTAATGGATGACCAGGAGGTGCACTTGCTGAGATTCTCTATTCTTTCTCAAAAAACAACCCTGGGGGAGTTTTCAGAGAGTGATCAGATCTGAGAGCAGGCCACCAGGGAAGAGCGTGTGAGCTTCAGCCTCATCTGGAGCATCTTCTAGGTGGAAGCCATAAAAAGGTCTGGCCATTACCTGGTCCTGGGAGAGGCAAGCAGCTCACTGCCCATGGTGGGGAGGTCAGGATGCCAGATGGAGATGGACAAGCTGGTGAGTGACCCTGGTAGCTGCATGCACAGTGCAGACCATTAACACTTGCTGTAATGCAGCTGAGTATCCCCACAGGAGCTGACACAGTTGCCAGAATTATTGTGTGGCTCTGGCTAGTGCCAGTTGCTCTGCACCAGGGCTGTGTCCAAGGTGAAAAAGGTTGTTTGCATACAGACATGTTGAGTACTCCCGTCCTCCTTGGAGGGATCATATGCCTACCAGATAATGAAATTCCTTCCCTGTCAAGATCTCTGAACCACAGTGTGTGGAACACTTGGTGCCAGTGGAAGGAAGCACCCACCTGCTTTCTCATATTCATCTTCTCCTACACCATCTATAGGAGATACAATCCCAGGTTTCTTGTAGGTGTCTTAGATGTTTCAGTCTTGACATTGCCTCTTCTAGCTGCGGGTATCCTTCTTAGCCCATCTGGCAATTCCTGACATTGCACCTGTATGAGAAAGAGTCCACCAGCAGATTTTTACTGGTGTACCAGCTACAGAGCCAGCTGATAAAATGTTACTGATCCATGGACTCAGCATGGACTCGTCCATGGTACTGATCCATGGACTCTGCTGAATGCAACTGGAGCTATGGATCAATTCTCTGCTCCTCTGAAAAAAATGGAAAAGCAAAGAGAGCTTCAGAAGCTACCACAGATAAGTTGTATCACCCAAAGTAAAATACCTGTTGATGATGATGGTGTTCTATTTCGTAAGAATGAAAAAGAAACTTTTAAGTAGTATTGAAGAAGTAAGCTCATAAGTGCTGCTTTATGCTGTCATTAAGTGTCAGATAATGTACATGAAACTATGCGAGTTCCTTGGGCCAACACAGCATTTGAAACAACTGGTTTGTGACATTTCTCTTTCTTAATTTTCCTTTCTCTTCTTTACTTGGGTTACTGAAGCGTGCGATTAGTCTTGCTTAAGTAGATATGAAGAGAGGAGTGGATCTCACTTCAGGAAATGTTAATTGGTGTGTTTAATTTCTCTTGAAGATCTTGCAGTTTAGTGGCATGTTTAAGTAGTTGCCATGATCCGCTGTGGGAGTTTGTGACGCAACTTGATTATAGGGTTTGTCTCTTACATGTAAGTAAGGGATAAAACAAGATAGCTCTAGCATAATGAATATGTATTAACTAGGAGTGTCTAAGGATTCCAAAACCTTATCTAGCCCACCAGACTGGTTGTAGGCAGGACTAGACCAATAAATTACACATCCTTTCCTTCCAGGAGTCCTGTAACCCACTTCGAGTTACCACAGACCAGACTAGGACCTGCAATAACTTGTTCTTCCTTTATACCCACGTTTCTGCAGCAGAGGCAAGACTCACCTCGCAAGCGCTGGGAGGGACCAGCCTTCAGAGAGGCTCCTGCCCACCCGTGTTCCTCCACACCCTGTGTCAGATGGGGCCATGGGACTGCACACAGTGGGAGACGTCCTAAGGCTGCTGGACAACACGCTGTTGGACAACGCATGACAAGACAAGAGGCTGAAACCCCCTCTGAACTCGTAAGCAATCTGCTTTGCGATGACGATCAGCCGCGTACGCCTGACCCACAGCCTTCCTGGGGTTTTGATGCTTGATACAGGAGTGGATAAATTTTCCCCACTTTGAGATTTCAAGTGGGATGGCCATTAAGATCATTCTTCTGTAAACACAAGAGGGCACTCCCACCTCACTTCTAAATGACTTAACAGCACGTGTAAAAGGAAGTGCTTGATGAAACAGCATAGAATTGCAGCTACTCCTTTGTACATGTTTTGATAGCACAGCGGTAACTATGCATTTATAAGTATTTATAGGCCATACTAAATACATGCAGTCTTGGTTTGGTGCTTTCTCCAGAATAATATATATGAAGAAAAAATTGAATTTAATCCTTGATCTCAGTGAAGTAAAAACAAAAGTCATATGTCCTTGTAACCAGAATTGCACTGAAACTTGGGCTCTACAGACTACTTTTTGGGTTTTCAGGTGCATTATCTCATGGAAACAGACACTCCTTTTGCCTACAATAGCAAATTCACTAAAAGGAACTACAGAAAGGGAGAATGAAATTTAAAGTTATTATACTTGCCAACACTCACATGTGTTGGAGTAGAATGTCAATGCTTAAGTTTTTCTTACCCACTCATTCTTGCCTGCCTGGTGTGTTATGCTATCTGTTATGCTATCAATTCTTTGCACACTCTAGTGACTTACCCAAGAATAAATGTATTTTAGGTTTACCCAGGGGCCTCTCAGCTGTTGGGATCAAAGTCTCACTTGATCACTCAGAAAGGTTTTAACAGCTTTTTATAATGTCCAGCACAGTAAATTAAAATCTAGACTTGTAAACCATAATTTTCTGTACATTTTAAAATACAAATATAATCCATAATTAATTACTTTTTAAAGGGAAATATAAACATACAGAGCCCAAAGTCCACTGTGCTAATTATCTCAGTTCAAATGCTTACATTTCCTTCACTTGGAAAGAAAAAAGTCTAAAGCTTTTCTACAAGGAAACGAATCTTAACTGTACTTTTAGCCTCCTCCCTTTTTTTTTGTGTAAATGGAACACACTTTTGATTTTCACTCAGCAGCCCCCTCCCAGTGAAGGCTGTTTTGGTCTCTGTTTCCTGTAGGAAACAGAAAATGTGAGTGGAATAAGGAGCGGGGTGGGAGGAAGGAGGCCTGTCAAGTCTCCAGTGGGAGATGGCAGAGTTTCATATGTGAGCCTTGTCCAGATGCACTTGGTGATCCTCCCCCAAGCTTCTTAGCCCTTATTCTTACCCCAGCGCTTCTTTTGATCATTACGAGCTTCACCACCATTTCTTAAACAACTCTCCCTTTGGCCAAGAGGTCTGATATCTCTCTCTGACAACCCTTTTGATCTGGGATGCTGAAAGCAAGGAACAGAAGAAGGATCAGGATCATCTAGAGCAGCAAATTACTTGATAGCCCCCTGGGAGAAAATCTGGGGGAGGAGAAACATGAAGTAGTAAAATAAGAACTATGGGGAGTGCTGGCATTAAAGGCATGTGAGTATGTGCTGTGAATCTGTGAATCTTCATGACATCACTTTTTTATTTTATGGCCCAGCAGATCTGTAAAGTCGTACCTGACTACTCCATAAAGCAAGCAGACAAGTGTGGTTTGAAAAGATTAAAAGCAGGTAAAGTGTAAAGTAACGTAGAAGAATATTGAATGTAACTGAACTTTCTGGTATCAGTTACCTCTCCAAAGAAATCCAGTTTAAAAATGCACATTTTGCCTGAAACAAATGAATTAGTGAGAGATTCTCATTTCAGGTGCTCATTTCATTTCCAAGCATGATCTTCTCCTCAGAAGCAGCAAATGATTTATAAGTATGGATGTTTCTGAAATGATGATCATAAAAGTTGACTTTTAGCTCTGTTAATGAACCGTATTGAAGAGGCTGCTCTATAGAAGGCCACCTCTGCCAGCACCAGGAAATTGTTCCCCCAGTAAGGGTCAATAGTGATTATTAAAGCACAAGAAATCAATTTGAAGTGCTGGTGACCCTATCATAGGACTTCTTTTCCTTTTTTTTTTTCTCCTATAAATGCTCATTCTTATGTTTAGCAAAGTCTAGAAAGGAGGAAGAACTCGTGGGAAGTAGTATAATTTGAAAATATATTGTATGCTGGTTATGAATCTGGCTATGCAAATTTATTGTAATTAATTATTTCAATTATTTATTATATCTAATTATTTATTACCTATTTATATTTAGTTTTATTTCTATTTATTTGTGATTGCAGTATAAGGCCCATATGTCCCTTCTTCCATGGCAGACAAACCCAGTTCCCATCACATCTGCTGTCTGAGAGAGATGGGAGGTGCTCTGGCTGGCTTGGAGGAGTGTTGGTGTGGAGTGATGGGCTGATGGCTGCACTGCAGACCTAAAGGCTGTGTAGCACTCGCATTTTCTTCAAGTGAGGAAGACTGCAGTCTCTTTCCTTTGACTGAAAAGTCCAGGAAAACTTGCAGGAACTTAATAGGAGCTCATAAGCCTCTGTCAGGTTTGGTCAAAATTGGTCAGTGAGTTAACAGGAACCTAGGAAACATCAGCCTTCCAGAAAAATCACACAATCCCTGCTATTTTGGGAAAGCAAATAAATTTTTACTGTAATTTTTTCTTTTTTTTTTTTTTCATTTTGGTTCCACTGACTAAGAAAGAGTTTTAGTAACTTCTGATCTCTCTTTTTCATAATAGAGTTTTTATCCTCTGTTACTCTAAGGATCTCAAATTGAAACACAATTAATCTCATGTTCTCTCTGCAACTCCGAATCGGTGGATGCAGTCATCCTGAAACTGCCGTGTCAGGTCTGTTGTGTGGACTGGTGCAGCCCGTGGATCTATGTAATGACTTTAGATAAAATATGCAGCCACTCTGGATGCAAGAGTTTTCACATCAGCTC
The DNA here is from genome assembly GCA_026413425.1 of Tringa solitaria. Lineage (NCBI taxonomy): Eukaryota > Metazoa > Chordata > Aves > Charadriiformes > Scolopacidae > Tringa > Tringa solitaria. Next base: position 83,304,965 of record JAOXJM010000023.1, on the reverse strand, counting down.
CTGCTTTCCTGACACCTTTAAGGTGTAAGGAGAATAAAATAAAGCAGCGTTACAACCACAAATGCTGCAGGGAAGCTTTTTCAACTCTGTCTTTGGGCTGGATGAGGAAAACTTTGCATTTTGCACAGGCAGTTCCTGGTGCACAGGGCATGGTGCAGCACAGGGGGAGAGTCCTGTGGCACCGGAGGCAGCGTGGGGACAAGCTGAGGCTGATGTTGCTCGGGGATAACCAGTCTCGACAACTTAGGAACAGCCATTCATTGACTGAGCTGTAGCAATAAAGAGTTAAACTGCTCTCTACCGTTAGACTTCAGTATTGGATGTGCCTCCTATTAACTTCAACGGATCCATAACATCGATAGTATCACTTTTAATGGCAGAGGGATTTTAGTACATTGTGTTTGCCCCCTCTTACATTTCAAATACCAGGCATTTTAACTGCAATACTTATCAAGATCAATTAAAACATTAAAATGCATTACAATTTATAGCTTTTTTAATAGATACCATTATTGCAATCTTGAAATATAGTTGGAAAGCTTAGGTGTTTCTGCTTGACAGAAAAAGAAAATATTGGAAAAAAAATATTCTATCAACTCAATTAATTCAGTTAAGTTTTTAACCTGGCCTGCAAGTTCTCCCGTGGCAGGGCTCTTAATCTGTCTTTATTGATTTATCTGCAATAAGTCCTTTCTCAGGCCAAAGTTACCGGAGAGCTGGCGGTACCTGCCAGGTCTTCTCTGGCAGCCAGTGGTCTGCTACACAGGCAGAGAAATCAGCCAGTCCCTTGAGGTCCCAGGTGGCAGAAGGTATTTGCAAAGGGGAGATCTCCTCTGCAGGCAAGAGGATGCACTGGTTAAGGCAGCAAAACATTAGGGCTTGTTCACACAGCGTAGTCTTCCCTAGACTATAGCTATATAAATGCACTGGTTTCATTCTTTAGTGGCTACTAATCTGAAGTGAAAGCTTGGGGATGGGGTCGGGACATAAATCTTACTCCTTTCAACCTTATTCTCTTCCTCTGGGACTCTGTTGGTCTGTCATTCAATGCTGTTATTATATGGTCTTCCATGTCCTTGTCCCAATCCAAGTAGTTTTCTACTTCAAAAAGTCTCTAGTCCAAGGCTTTTCCGTGTGGTCTGAAAAGGGGGCAAGGACATTTATTCCCCTTCTTATGTAGGAATCTCGCCACTTGCCAAATTTAAGATTTTCCTGCCCAGAGAAAGATGCTGTTTTTGACAATATCACCCTAGTATCCGGGTGCAGAGATAAACTCAGTCTGGTTGCTTCGTCATCAGTGGCCCCAGTATATCAATGTTAGCCCTGGTTTCCAAAGCAGCAGCACTTCAGAAGCACCAGTATGAAAGCCCTTGCAGTGCTAAGTCAGATTCTCCTGCGATGACTGAAAACGTGCCTTGTCTCACAGTTTCTTTGTGAAGGTACAACTTAAGAGTGAGGCTGCAGCTTAAAGCAGTTTGGGCTCGACATTAAGGATGTACAATTACGAGGTGACTATGCTGTTACTTTATAGAAAGATCAAGTTGTTTAATGGGATATTTAAACATTAATATTGGCTTCTAATAGGAGTGGGTGTGATCCTCAGATCTCCGGTGTCCTCGTGCAGTGCTTTGGAGATAAGCAAACCGAGAAACCCAAAAGGGAGACACTGGAGTTTGGGCTATTATGTTAGGCTATTGAGCCAGTAATAGCAGCTCAGAGTTATCAATTAGCATGCCTAGACGTGACACAATTATTAAACTGAGTAGATAATTTCTTCGTTGGCAAAACAGCGGTAACCGGGGCACTATGGGAAGGAAAGCAGTGAGTCATCTGAGGGCAGAAACAGTCACAGGTTTGCACACATTCTGCCATTTTAGCTGAACATTTTTAATGATTTTTCATATACCTGAATCAAAACAGAAACCCTGTGGTTTCAAATCCCAAATGTCAAAGAACTAAGTTGTGGAGTGTTGTTCAAAACCCCTCTCCGCCTCCTCCTCCTCGCTCTCCTTAGATGTGTGCGAGGCACTGAGGAGTCCCATGAGGAGTTCAAACGGTCAGAGAACGTGTAGGCAACGAGGATGAACCCACTGTGTGGTCCTGCGGGAGCTCCTTCCCTTCCTGGGCACTGACTAGGAGACCAGAAAACTGCCCTTTTTGTCTGGTTGTAAATTCAAACATGATTCAAAGAGTGATTAATTTTTTTTTTTAAAGGTAGAATTGCAAGTGGAAATTCCTGCTGTACATGAACAAAAGGATTTTTAACAGTTCTCACATCTGTTGTAAATTCAGCTGTCGTTAATCTCAGTGAAGCTGTTCTGATTAATACTGAATTAGAATCTGATCTTCTTTTTTCATTCTACCTCTCAGGAACGAGTCCGTGTGGGGGCACACCGGCTAAAAGCCTCTGCGTGGCTACAGACGGGCGGTGGTCCCATCGCCATCGTTCTCTAAATGGGGGGACTAGCTGGGCAAGATATCAGCAGGCACGGGGCAAGTGAATTGCTCCCAGAAAAGAAGTTAACTGCCTTCTTTTTTTTTTTTTTTCAGAGGAAAGGGAGAAAACCAGGATTCAGGGTGTATGGATCTAGGAATAAGAGCCTCATCCACACAGCACAGGATTGCTGTTCTTGGGTAACAAACCATAAGCTTTGTATTGAATCTGCGAGGCAGCGGGGCTGCAGTTTGTCAGGTTTGCTCCATCTGAGCTTTTCTTGACACCCCTTTGACACACAGCTTTCTAGCTGTCACAGCAGTTTCTCTAATTGATTGGGTGTCTGTGGTTAATTTGTTTTGCTTCTCCTTATCTTTGTGTGGTACAACCATAGTTCTGTATAGATATTGTAACAGGCAGTTATTCTATATGTAGAATGAGATATATATGTTTCTAACATAGTGATGTAGTATAGAGAAATACCCCCTGGGGCCTTGGGAAGTGGAAAAATGGTACACAGCATGGAGGAATGCAGGCGTGGGGTGATAAGAGGTAGGGCACTAGCCTGGCTCTGGAGACCCCATAGCTATAAACAGTTCTCTGATGATCAGATAAAGAAATGCTGACCTGGACAAAACTGGTTGCAGGGGTAACAAATAAAATAAATAAATAGAATATTCTTGCTATGGAAGATATGTCTGAGGTCCAGGAAGCCTCTCGTGGCACTCTGGGTATCATCAGGGCAGAGCTGCCCTAGAAACAAGAGGACAACTGCACAGCCCACCTCCATGGACCCCCAGTTGGCCATGGGGAGCAGACCTCTGTGAGGGGGCCCCCAGTTTTACCTGGGACTGAAAGGTGGAACAGACTTCGGGGAAAAATCTCAGCATCTCAAGGTCATTTCACACTTTGCTGCAAAGATAAGGACATGCTACCAAGTAGCATCAGCATAGCACAGCGGTGTATATCATAGTATTTACATTCCTGCCACTGGGAGAATGCAGTGGGTGGAAGCTGAAGTTGAGTAGAATGCACTTAGTCATTCACACTCATTCTTTGTAAGCTAAGTGTATGCAGAGGTTTACAAGCTTTGATGTGTTACTTTCTTATGCGATTCAATAGAGTGTTTACAAAATGCTCTGCAAACATCTCCTGTTAGCAGTCCTTACATTTCTGCTTCAGACACGTTTCTGTAACTGAAAAATTCCTGTTATTGCTCTTTCTGATTTCCCTCAGTGAAGGGGAAAGGTGATGAAATGTGGCTTATCTCTAACATCGGAAGAGATTTGCTCTGCCCATCTAAAAATGCCCAGTACCCACGAGGTACTGCTGCTGGCTGGTTTGTTAGTCTGTGTGATTTACAGCAGACCCACTGCTGTTGTCCCTTTCAAGCACATCCTCTCATGCTGCTGATGAACAGTCTGTGCTGATTCCCCCCTGGATCTGACCATCATCCAAAAAAAAAGGAATGATACGTACAACAAATCATAGATCTTGATGTGTTTCCATATCATGTTGCTCTAAGGCTAGTAGTAGTATCTATAATATCCTTAATTATCCTCACTGTAGTGGTATTATCCTTAAATGGAGGTCAGGAAAACCCTCACATATAGCTAATTTGGGTAGGTCGTTTTCTTTTCACAGATATTTTGTTGTTATGCCTGGTTATCACAGTGATCTGTAGTTGTTTCAAGAAAGCAACCAAACTTTACTCTGGTGCAAGGTGGGACCTATGGTACTCTAATTCAGAGAGTTCCTCCTCGTGGGGAGATCCAGAGGATGAGAAGCAGCTGTGGATGGGAGACTCCATGGCTCAGGAACTGAAATCCTTACCCGTAGTCCCTGAATGAGAGCAATACACCACCTCGGTGCTTAGAGCTGTTGTTTTTCTCTGTGTACGTTAGTTCTGCAGTTTCACAATGGACTAAAAGCAGTCTAATTGCAGGATGTCGTTCTCCCTGCCATCTCAGTGTGTGTTCCCACCACCTCTCTTGTGTCAGCCCTAGTGCTGGTTCAGTCATGCTTCAATTAAGTCTTCTCATCGATAGGATTAATTTCTAGTCAGACCGGCAAGCAAACCCAGCTAACCCACCAAGGTGATGGTTGCCGAATCTGATGTGGTAGATGTGCATGGGTGGCATAACTCCAGATCTCCTCATATCTCCCACAATTTCACTGTCTTCTCTCTTTGTGGAGGTAGTGATGCTCTTTTGGTTACTTAGCTGAGAGAATTTAAAGAATGCCAAATATCGGTACACTAAATGGTCTCAGAGACCCTGAGATCGAGAGCATGGAGGAGAGCAATGAGTTGCTGTGCTACAACTGCTTCCACTCGAGCACAATGAAAGAGCCAGCAGCGTTTCACACGGTATTTTGTGAAAGATTTTGAAGGGTACTCATATTGCAGAATGGTAGGCATCAACGCATGTGTTCCTAAAAGGAGAAGGTTGGATAAAATGTCTCAAATAAAGCTCAACTCCATTTTTGCAATGCGATGTTCTTACTCAAATTAGCCTGTGTGGAAACTTGAGATAACTTTACAGCAAGGTCACGGGTAAACCTAAGTCATTCTTACTATGCATTTTCTACAGTAGTGCACATTGATTTTATATTATAGTTCTATTTTAATGCTTTGTAAAATGCATGCCTTAACTCATTTTTCTCATCCCCATAATAATACACCGTTTCTATCTGTAATGTGTAGAGGCAGCAGAGGGATACTATATATGGTTCTAGAAATGCACCCATGAAATTATTATACAGTTCTCATGCATCATAATAATGATGGTAATGTGTATTCTGCACCAGATTTATGGGATTACATTCTTTGTTACATTTCTCTTTCTGTACTGTTCATATTCTCTCAAGCATTTATGAATACTTGGGTACAGTTATGAAGGATCTTGACTGCCCTTTGTTTCCATGGGTCTTGGGACTGAATTACAAAAATACATTTATTTCAGAATATACTGTGGGCTCTAGAGTTATACTTAGAATTATTGTTTTAAGTTTCAAGATGATGTATTCCTCTTCTCACATAGATAGATTGGGGCGTGGGCAATTTAGAAAAGATCTTTCTTCTCAAATAAAGGGACAGCATAATTTAGCTGCAACTAATCCCAGGCTGCAGAAATCTGGGGAAAGTCTGAAGCAAGGATGTCTTATCCTTGGTGGACGATGGTCAGGATGGAAAATACTTAAGCAAACTAGACGTACATAAGTCCTTGGGCCCTGATGGGATGCACCCATGAATACTGAGGGAGCTGGCTGATACATGCACACAGAAATAATTACTGTAATTAACTTTGTAACTTCCATTTTTAACGGTCAACACAGAAATTACTTATAAAATTTAAATCAGTGTAATTCCAGTTGATTTTCCTTGCCTGTATAAAGGATATTGAGTCTATTCATTATGTTTTTTCCTGGAACACCAGGACTTTCAGCTTATATTTTCATTTTATATATTCAGTTTACCTTATATTAAGGTAAATTGTAAGAGAAATTGCCTTACCTGAATATGGAAATTTACAGCAATTTGGGAACTAATTAATAGTGCGTAAGATTTCCCTGCCTTGAGGACAGCAGAGGGGCAGGGCAGGTGCCTGGGGAAGGTATCAAGGTTAGCCAGGTAATTTCTTATGTGGCTATATCATTATAGCTTAGAGACCTTAGATTCTCCAGCTTCCTATTGTTTTTTCAGTCTGTTCCTTTGCAATTTGCAGTAATGTTGCTGTTGTTATTTTGGTAAAACAGCCATGAGTTGCTCATCTTGACAGCTGTACTGGCCAGAATTGTTTGTTTTCCTGTTTTCTTGCAGAATACTGCATTAAAGGATTAACAGGTTTTCTAACCTCATATAAGAAATTAGGACTAATGCCTTGTTTTAACTTATGTGATGATATTACTCTTCATGGTTTCCCAAAAAAGGAGCCAAATTAATCTTTGATATAAATTCATAGCAATAGGCTTTCAGTAAGGATGAATTTTCCTCCGGATGCTTGGCCATTTAAATTCTCTTCTTTATTTCATCTGCCTCCATTCACCCAAATTCTTGCTCTTACGTGTTGCATTTTCAGGGAACTAGCGTTAGAGAAAGCTAAAATGTAACTTAATCTGCTATTTTTTTTTTTTTTTCATGAAAGCAGATGTTCCTTATCATAACAGATAACACACACTTTACCCTTGGGATATATAGTTCTATTCGTTTCTTTTTGACATTGGTAGGCAGGCTTGGTAAGGGTGAAAAGGTCTATGTAAGGGGTACAGCTATTATTTCAGATTTGAAGACAACTTTTCATAAAATGGAAAAATTAAAGAAATCTGATCAAATTCCTGTTGCAAGAGCAAAGGGCTGCAACAGCTAATGAGGTTTTTTTCCTAGGGCATTCTTTTTGCAGAAGCTGCCTATCAATTAAGCATGGTAAGAGGACACATTAAAGCTTTAAAGTGCCACCTTGGAATTGAATAGACATGAAACAAGAGAAAGAGTCGACTCTGATCAGTAGCAATCCATTTCTAATCAAGAACTCATTCTGCTCTCGTTAAAGCTAATTATAAGTGGAGAGTGCAGCTCCCTGTCTGAAAAACAGGACTCCACCTTTGATCAATGAAGATTTGCCTCCTCATCTTGAAACTACAACATAATTTTATTTTGTAATACATGATTTTTATGCCCTTGAAGCAAAATAGAACAGAGAGTGATTGGACAATGAGATTCCCTTCCTGATTTATTGAAAGAACAACATGGCACTACTGTGATATTATTGCTGCTTTAAAAAAAAAAATGTTAAAATTGGCTTCCATCCCTTCATTTTGTGTTGTCTCCTCTAGGGGGCAATTTAACACAGGCAATACACTTACAAGAGGTACAGGCTGGTAAGCGCTCTACCCTTGGCAACAGAGGTTGAAGGATTTATTTCCATTTCAAAGGCCTGAACAAGTGAAAATTGGTTTGTGTGGCCGCCTGTCCATAAATGTTTTGTAAGGGGCTGCTTAGACTGTTAAAGTGCAGAAGGGTCTCTGTGCTCCCAGGGGCGCATCAACCTTTTCCAGTCCTGTAGAAGGTCAAACGGAGCTTTCTGAATTTCCTCATTTTCCAGAAGGGAGAACCTTCAGCACAGGTTCAGAGACATT
>JAOXJM010000023.1:83276495-83288425 GCA_026413425.1 Tringa solitaria | reverse complement strand
GGAACTAGATGATCTTTAAGGTCCCTTCCAACTCTAACCACTCTATGATTCTATGTACCGCTGCATAAATAGGGATTACTGCAACTTTAGTAAGGGCTGGACAGTAAAGTGCTGAATATTATTGTAGCTAAAAATTTGCGGTATTAGATGAAGTGGCTGGAAGCACCACGAGTAAACCAAGCTGCCCAGATGTTGGCACAGCACCACCTTGAGCTGAGTGCTTTTGGACAGTTTAAGTCAACATGACCTTGAAAACAGCACTGGGGGGGGAAAAAAAGAGATTCTTACCAACAACATTTGATTACTTTTCTTTGAAAAGCTCTGGCGCCTTTATATTCTGAGATAGAGGCATCAAATCTGCTATAGGGCTGCCCTTTATGCAAGGCGTGAACTTTTCACTTTCCCATTAATATGTGTCCAGATTTGATTAAACTTTCACCACTCGCCCATGCTCATTAAATGTTAATCGCAGTTTAGACGTCCATAAATCTCTGAGGTTTCCAGGTACACTAAGCAGTGCGGCTGCCCTGCCTCTTTTGCTTCTTAGCCCCCCAGACAGTGATGGGAAATGAGGAGAGGGATGCCTTTCATGTTTCCTTACAGATCCCCAGCTGCTTTTTTTTCTGCAACGCGCATGGAGAAGCTGCCTTATTTGGACTCAGAGGCAACAGAAACTGGCTTGGCTTCAGGAAAAAAGGGAGACAAGCAGGTTGGTGAGGCTGATTTCAGAGAGAAAAGGAGAAAATCTGTTATTAGGATTTGAAGAAGAGAGGAAAGAGAGGAACTAAGGACCAATAATGAAAAGCAGTGAGTGGAGAGGAAGGAGAAAAAGTAGATAGATCTGATGAGGAACAGGTAACAAATTTTTAAGCCCTCATAATCAATAGCACCCAGAGAGCAGCTCAGCTCACCCTGAAGTAGACATGTTGGACTCAATTGCCCCAAATGATCTACAGAAGCTTCTGATAAGACAAGAATTTACTGTGGATCCCATGGAGACATATCTGGTGTTGTATGGCATCTTAAAAAGCACCATAGATACCTTGATTTGAGCAAAGAAGCTGAGTCCTAGTGATGACTGGCAGAATCATGCCATAGCCTCAAGTGTCTAGAGCTCCACAAACTCTAAATGGGAGCTTATGGGATTTTTTGGAGTCTCCTGAAACTTGAACCTATGTTCAAGTGCATAACACAGTTGCTAAAGCATAGGTAGCAGATCCTGCTGAAGATGCTCTAGAGTATCTGGGACATCACAGACCTGGCAGGTCTGTGCTCTTCTGAGGAGCAGCTGAGACCATGCACTAGGCATTCGTATGACTCAATTCCAGTAGCTGAACTGACCCCTCATTGTGTCAATCTTGTGTCAGCCTGTTCAATTCCTCTAAATAATTATATGATACAGCTGCAGAAACTGCCCCAGGAGGTCCTTTCCAGTCCAACATTCCTGAATTCTTGAGCCAAAATGTTAAACGAATCCCTTCTGTGTGGATAAGTCCTCACTACCTTTAAATAAATGCTGGTAGAAAATACATTTGGCCTCCGTCTTGATCAGTACATTTGTCTTTACGTCTAATTTATAGTGTTCCAATATAGCCTTGTGGTACGAATTGAAAAAAATGGGATAGATGTTTGTGATTTTCATAATGGTATTAAGACAAGGAGAATAGTATTAATTTTCAAAGATTCCTGTTGTATAAATAGCCAATGAAAAGTTTTTTCCAGCAAGTACAAAACTGTGAGCAGAGTATTTAATAACAGCAACCAGCAATCCAGGGGACAACATGTACTGTGTTTGTGTAAGCACATATATTCTCCAGACACTTTAAAGAATATCTAATTCCCTTAATGATCCCTCTAGGTGAGCATGTACAAACCTCTGGCTATTGCTGAAAACAAGCATGATCCAACTATTGTGGTCTTTGGATACCAACTTGTACCTAAATTGAATTCAATTTTTCTTCATTACTTTATCATAATGTTTTTCTTTTGTTTTGTTTTTAATAAGAAAAAGCAGATACTTGTCTGAATTCCCTGAGTTTCCAGGTGCTTACTGTCGCTACGGAAACAACGGATGGTTTCATTCCCAGAGCTGTGAGGTGGATGTGTTTGGGGTGGGACCCTATAATAGCGCTTGGGAAAAGAGGAGACAATGTTTCCTGTGCTCATTATGAGAGGAGGAATGACAAGAGGGTAATGAATATGAGAAGTACTTTGGTGTCTGCTTTGACATATGGCTTTTTATTGGTCCCTTTGGGATTGTCTTGATCACGCATTTCTATGCAGGCAGGTCACTTAGCTTTCAAGCCCAAATCTTGAGAAATGCTTAGTGCAATGGAAGGAGTAGATACCATCTGTACCAGGCGGCTGGGCTTGTCATTGGTATGGATTAGAATATTTATGTTCTTTCCTATGCTGTCTATGCCAGCTGGAGTCCCCGGGGCACACATAAGGGCTCCTTGGCCAAGACATTGAGGTGAGAGGTAGGAGGAAACGCAGAGAGACCCTGCGTAGAATAAGCCTGGAAATAAACCATGAACTGCCAGGGAAGTTCCACAGCTCAGCCTGAGTGCAAAGCTCTCCTTGCTGAATTCATCCCGAGCCTTTCAGCTCATCAGTTGGAAATACAGCTGCTGTGCAGTTGTGTCCTCCCTGCCACTCGAGAGCTTAAGGACACCTGTCATATCCTCCTCAGTCACCTCTTCTCCAAGCAGAAGGATCTGCATGTGTTCCACAGCTTCTTATACAACAGCACAGTCATCCCTTGATCATCTGTGTTGTTATTTTCTGCATCTTTCCCCGTTCACGTTTTGAGGTGAGTTGAGCAACACAAATTACAATAATGAAGATATGGATGCAGAAGGACTTTCATAGTGGCTTTGTTTTGTTCTCTGTTCCTTTGCTAACAGTCATTGAAACCTTATTTATACCAAGACTCTGTGTGTAATTGATATTTTAATATTAACCACTATAACCATAAGAGTTTCCTTCTTCTAAGAGATAATAGTCAAGTTAGAGCCCACCGCTTTGCACATAAAGCTGGGTTTGTTTAAAATCTTTTAAATCCCTTTACATGTACCTTTACTGAATTTTATCTGCCATTTTTATTGTCCGTTCTACAAGGCCTTTCTGCAGTTTTTCACAGCTTTCATCCTAACTAGCCTGAAAGCTTACCACCAGCAAATGCTTTCACTTTCCTACTCATCCTCCTCTCAAGATCATTTAAGAAGACATTGAGCAGCACAGGCCACAGCAGAGATTCCTGTGGGGCTTCATTAAGAATCACTTCCCACTAGGAAAATTGACTGCTCTTTTCAACCACATTCTCTCTCTTTTAACCAGTTCTTCATCTACATGATGGTGTTTCCTCTTATCCAATAGCAACTTTGTTTACTTGAGAGTTATTGGGGAGGAACTTTTGGGCTGATAATTAAATCATTTTCCATCCATCTTTCAGTAGCCAACATTCTTCATTTTCAGAAACATTCATCTCTCTCTCTGTGCTTTGTTAGTGTTTTTCCAGTTCTCATTTTCAAGTGCCTTATATTCATAGGCCTTATAATGATCCTCATAAATCTTTGGAGTTGTTGAGAGCCAGAAGGATTTCTCGCTTCATCAAGCTATTAACTATAGTGAATGTTAAGGACATGCCCTGCCCATCTTGCAGGTATTTATGCCTATCAACTGCTAGATATGCTTACATGGGTCTTCTCATCAGTATACAAACATCTCATTGGATTTACCTTCGTTGAACTGAAGTTTCAGGACTGCTGTTGATTTCTCAGTACCAATTTTTCTACCCCTCTTACAATATTTGACGCAGATTTTTTCCATTTGCCATATTCCAAGGATTAATAGCCAATGATACTGATTAACATCACTGAGACTGACCCACTTTCTATAACCACATTCAGGAGTATGGAATTGTAAGTGCGTGTTTCTGATTTAAGCTAACTAAGCTTGGATTTCACACCACACCACCCCCCCCCTTCGTTTTTATATCCTCTTTTTAAAAACTCAAATGCATCGTTAAACCACACTTAGTGGTTTAATGAATATTTCAGGTGTCTTTTAAGAGAGACAAGTTGGGTCTGAGGTGAGGGGAGTGAGGGAGAGCTTGATCTTTCCCTGGGGAGCTGTGGGACATGCTCAAGGAGAGGACCCAAGTGACATGCAGAGGCTGAGGCTATGAGGGACGTGGCAAATGTAAGGAGCCACTAGACCAAAGGGACGATTCCTAATCCAGCAATTTGCATATGAATACCCTGCTTAGAGTGGAAGTGTGTTTTGCCCTGTGGATGTGATCTGTACTGTACCACTTAGCTTTAGAAGCAGAGAGGTCTATGCCTGCCCCATTTACTACTCCAGGAGTTGCCTGTCTCACTGGTGACAGAAAGAGAAAATGGCTCAATTTGCAGTTCAGAAAATCCCTAAACTGACTTATAAAACAAACTGGAAACAGGGGCTTGCCCTGCAAAGACATAGTGGATGGGGGAAGAGTCTTCTATAAGCTTTTTTATTTCTATTCAGCCTGATGTAGGGCTATGGGTTCTCTCTGCAGAAGAAATTGAAAATTTGAATTTATATTCTATTGAAACCTAACTTTTCCAAGTTTGAAATATTTGTATTCTCAGTTGGAGAGTTTATTTTGGGAAGATCTGCTTCAAAGCTCTGGCTAACTTGCATTCCTTTTGCAACAGGTTGTGGATCCACTTGAAGATCTGAGTTTCTCTCTCTCCAGCTTTGCTTTCTGTGGAATCAGCTTAGTCTGCATTTGCTTCTTTTTCAACGAGAGCGTTTCATACTCTCATTTTCTTAGTCTAGGTTTTAATTAATTGAGCTCTGAGTATTTCTTACACCAATATGTGAGATGCAGTTTCTCATTACTTACTGAAGTATCTGCTGTTCTGCACCATAATGTTTTGATACGAATATGAATTGCAAAGCAGTTGACCTTGGTCAACTGCTCAGTCTATCAGCTGTGGAGAGTGCCAGGGCTGTGTTTTGTCCTCTGCATGAACAGTGAATGACCTCACTTCTTATCTCTTTCTTTGTAAAAAAACATGCTTTCCCAGGGGACCCATTTGCTCTGATGCCAATAGTCATGGTACTTTTCACTTTTCTGTGCTGCCTACATGCCCTGTGCTCTCCTCGGAGATGGTGCAGTGATCTCTGGTGCCTTCTAGCCTGCTCCCTGCGTGTTATCTGAGTGCCTTCTGCCTTTTGTGCCATGCCACTGCTTAAAAATCTGGCAGCTCTGAAACCTTTTCCTCCTAACTCTCCTCTTCCAGAGCTGCCGATTCAGCAGGTTTTGCTTGTTGCGTTGCTCAAAAGTTGTAGGGAACTATTTGAAGGTGTGCAGCTTTGCGACGTGGCGTTAGGCTGAAAGTAGAGGGGTAAGGGACCTACGCTGGCCTTAGACATGATCCGTGCCCTCCTGAAATTCAACAGCTCTCACAGCCCAGAGGTGATGGTGAGTGACAGCCTTTGCAGAGCGACCCTTGGAGCCGCTCCAGCGACTGCCTACACCCCACCTGGGATGTGTGTGCGGGAGGACGGTCCTTGGTTTGGGCTCCAGCACTGAATATGCTACTGGGGCCAACGTAGGCAGCGTGGCACCTCCTCGCTGCGCACAGAGGGAGCCAGTGACTCCCATCAGCCTGAGGACAAAAAGTAAGCGGCCACAAACCCCGTCACAGTGCAGCGTGAAACTCCCCAAACCCCCTTGGCTGGTGACGGGGGGAGACACGGAGGCAACCACCAGCTATAAGGGGAAGGAGAGGGGCAATGCAGAGCATCCCAGCTGGATGCTGGGATCCCAGCCGTCATCCCAGCATCCCAGCCATCAGGGCCGCCTGGGCAGCTGCACCGCTGTCTGGGAGCTGCCAGGTTATTTCCTGCTGTTCCTTTGCCAAGCTCAAGTCCCAAACAAATGGAGGTTTACAACCCAGACCACATTATTGCAGCAAAGCTGGTCACTGGAAGGGCCGTGTCATGACACCGATAAGCGCAGCGCGCAGGAAGGAGCAGCAGCTGAAGGGATACTGCAGCCAAATCGACTGAAGCTGTAGCCCCAATTATTCCATCTCTCCCTCTGTGGTTTGCAAGGGCTGCTTTCTGTGATAGGGGCTGATAAGTTCTTCAGCTTCAGTCCAACATAAATCCCTTCTGAGCTAAAGCTGCTGAGTTTTGACAAATTTGTGATCAGGGCTGAGATTAACTCGCTGTAACTGTGTGTATCTTTCTAATCAAGGGTGGTTTTGCTTTTCTTTGGATGGAGTTGTGTGACACCGAAGCAAAATGCTGCGGGTGAATCCCATGCTCTGCTGCAACCTTGTAGATTCATGTTTATTCATTTAAAATTTGTCTTATCAAAAGTAATTTTCTTCTAAAATTGTTAATGTATTCTGATAGCTGTTGGGAATTTAATGCTGTCATTTTCCTCGGCTTGCTGGGAGGGTTATGTGTCACTTATAATTTACACAATATGTTGTTTAAAAGATGTAAGTGCTGTTTCATTATTACAGGGAGCTTGGAGAAACAAGACGGCTGAGAAAATTAGCTGCAGGTAGCCTCTGGAGATTTACACAGCTCAAGGATTTTGTGATCTTTTGATGAGATTCATTAATAGCGTTGCGTGCTTACTCACACCTCCGTCTCTGCCTGCCGATCCTGAACCACGATACTGGACAAAAGTTACAGTGCTCAGAGCCCGGTGTAGCTGGAAAAGTCCATGAATCCATTCCTGCATGGGCCAAACCTCCTTAAAGAGTCCGCTGAGTTGATGGTGTAAGGCATGAAGGAAAGTGCTTGCAGTGACTGTGGTTCAAAGATGCTCTGGCGCCGTTTAGTTTATTCCAGGCACCACTTTTTCCAAAGAGGGCAGTGCTGTTTCAATACAACCACGTCTGCAGCTGGAGAGACTGTGGTACTCACTCCCCAGGGAGATGGTATGATGGGTGTTTATAACTCATCCCAGTAAAGCATGCAATGAATGCAGCCAGTACCTTTGCCTGCAACCATATCACTCAAAGAATGCAGAAGACCTCTTCAGAAAAACAAGGAAATATGGATCATTTCTCAAATAGCAAAAAAGAAAAGACAAAAGTAAGCAGATTTAATGGAACATCAAACTGAAGAAAAGGAGGAGGAGAACAGTTAATATTTTTAAAAGATATGGTGGCTAAATGACCAGGCAAACAAAATGTTTCCCATGATGTCTGCCCAGTTTAATGGTTTCCCAGTCTGATACTTCCCAGCTACTTCCAAGAAAACTGGGACCTGCTGCTGTTGCTTTGAGCTACTGGATGTCTCAGAGGGACAAGGCCACTTTATTCTAGAGAGGACGTTCATTGGTATGCTCATGTAACTTTGATTTCAGAGCCTTCTTTTTTAATTAATATCTGCATGCTTTCATCTTCTGAAGAACAAGTGTGTGACTGCATTTTTGAGGAATAAGTGCTAGAGATTGGGTCTTTCCACAGTTATGCTGTGTGAAGACCATTCAGCTACAAGCACCACAGTTTATGCACATCTGCAGGGCTCACTCTGAATTCCCCAGTCTCTTTAAACAACATCCTGGCCACTACCTGATTAAAATGGTGTTTACAGAAATAATATTCAAAGCCTTTAATAATAATATTGAACAATATGAACTTTCTGTTTGAACATCCATCCAAATTTCTAGCAAACAGCTCTTCTATCCAGCAGGATATTTGTATTCAGCTGATAATACAGGTGAAATGTTAAGAAGTTCAAAGCAAATTCAAACAATTAAAATTGAAAAACAATAAAACTATTCTAGCAATACATCATTTCATAGGTAAAAGCCCATGCTTAGCACTTTGCTATAACATTAACTCAACAAGACACACTACAGGAAAGCTCATTTAGCTCTGGAGTCAGGAGCAGTAAACCGTCAGTGTTTTCAGCTTAAGGCAAATCAGAGAACTGGAATGAGAGCCCTGGTATTCTTGTCAGGAGAACAAGAAGGAGCATGGACAAGCTGAGGGCATGCCAAGGCTTGGGACGCTCCATCGCACAACGCATTTGGGCAACTTGTGTAATACTGTAATTATATTGCAATAATCAGTCTGAAGGTGCTGAACTGAGTCATGTAACCTGGGTCAAAGCTAGAAGAAATCTGCATTCCAGCCACATGGACAGTTTTCACTACCATTACTGGTAACCTCTCCTCAGCACTGGTCAGGCCACACCTGGTGTGCTGTGTCCACGTCTGGGCTCCCCAGTACAAGAGAGACATGGACATACTGGATAGAGTACAACGAAGGGCCATGAAGATGATGAAGGGATTGGAACACCTCACATATGAAGAGAGGCTGAGAGAGCTAGGACTCTTCAGCCTGGAGAAGAGAAGGCTCAGGGTGATCTCATCAATGTATATAAATACAGGCCTGTTGGCCATGCTGCTCCTTGATGCTGAACTCAACCCAGAGACTGATTTCCTGGCTTGACCTTGGCCCTGCCTCATCACTATGATGACCAGGCCCTACCTGGTGATCACTAGTCCTGATCCTAACACTGACCTGCAGAATGACTTCCCAGTTCAATCTTGGACCTACCTCATCATCACGATATTGCTTTATGATCTGCGCTCTTAGTTGGACTGGCCACCATCTCAGGATACTGTGGGGTGGACGCTGGCTGGTGAGGGCTCTGCCCTGCCCACCCTGGGGTCCCTGCAGCTCCTGTTCGTGCTCCCTAATGTGCATTCAGCTTCTTGTGATACCCTCATGCAGAGAAGACAAGCTGCCTGCAGATTAGGCATCTCTCTTTGGTTTCCCCACAGGCAGAAGATGTCACATCTGCCCAGTTGAACATACTATCAGCAGAGGGAAGAACACGCGTCTGTGGCACAAGAATGTTTTGCATTGCAGGCTGAGTGATCATTTCTCAGGAAAATATGCAGGAAGAGGCAGAAGGGTTTTTTTGATATTCAAAGCACGAATCATATCACCCTCAGAGGCTGGAGGCTGCGAGAGGCATCAGGGACCGTGCAAATTCAGAAGGGTACACACACACATGCACATACACAATTTTAACCTTACTTCTTGTCAGCATATCCCAAGCACGGAGGGCAGAAGACTGCACCAATCAACAGCGCTGGGAAGATTGCAGCATTAGAAAGCACAGCAGTTCCCCAGAATAATTTTGCACAGTGAAGAAGACCATCATGACAAGGTCTTGCAGCCACAGAGCACGCTGGGGGTCTACCCTGAGCTGCTGCAGGGTCCCTACAGTTTCAAGTCCTTTAAAAAGGATTGTATCTAGAAGATCTCCATGTTAATCTATTTTTTACCCTTGAGTTGCTAGACCTTCTCCACTCCACTCTTTCTGAAGAAAGAAATTGTGAAAGGATGGGGCGTTGTGCTTGGACCTCCAGGAAAAGCATTATCCAGCTCCATATAACCTAGATAAAGGGATGAGGCATGGCCCTGTAGGGGTGCTTTGTATGTGGGATGTACTCAAAGCCTCCTGAACTTCTAGGTGTGCGAGAGATGCGGAAAATATTTTTGTGTTAGAAATTCCAACTATACCACCAGAAGACATGACATTTTCTCTACAGCTTCCAGCTGTTCCTGGCAATTTGGCTATCTCAGGGTACTGAGCAGCGTGTTGGAGGTCACAGGCAGGGGGTTGTGTAATAAACCCCAAGTTTTGAGCAGTGGCAAGGAAGTAGGTTGTGGCTCTTGGTGTGCAGAAAGGACTGAAGAGAGCAATGAGGAACTCCAGCATTGACTTCAGAAGAGTTAATCTGTTCCTGTCCTGCAAAAAGCAGCAAAACAACTAAAGTGGCCAGGCAAGCAATTAATTTGCTTGAATGCCTGGAAGGTGAGTAGAATTTGTGGTTGCGTGATGTACTCATGTATAAGCCTGAGGATTTACAACATACATAATTAAGTGGTGTAGCTGAGACATGAGCCTGAGATGACTTCTCACTTCCAGTAAAACATACTGGAAATTATAGATGGATTTTCCTAGATCAGGCTGGTGCATTATTTTGTTGTTTTCCTTTTGAATTCTGTGCTTTTACACCAAAGACCCGATCCAAGCCCACTGCATTTGATGGAAATACTTATACTGACTTCTGCAGGCTTTGGATCAGGCTTCTTACAAATATCACATTATTTTTTTTAATATCCTGGAAGGTTTTAAAACATATAAAGTTTGGATTATTTTCCAGTTAAGTAATTATCTGCTTTAGTTTATCAAAATTAATGCAAGTCAACAAGAAAGCTTTTGGGTGATATACAGGAAGGTCATGAAAAGAGCTTTATTGTCTCAGTCCAAAATAATTAGTAAGGGTTGGAGTACAAAATCAATTAGTTTTCTTTATCCTTTGCCAACAAATAGATAGTGCCTGCACAGAGATTTTCGTTCTTCTGCATTAATAGCCAGGGAACTTTACCAATTTGTTCATAGTCAAAAGTATCTGAACTCTGTTGTGCCCTGCAGGGAAATGAAATAACATGTCTGCAGTTTCAAATTGCCAACTGATGTCAAGCTGCAGTTGCAACATGAAGCAATTCTGTGATTAGAAAACATCCCTTTCTCTCCCTGTGTCTTTTTTTTTTCCAAATTTAAATAAATCACACCAGTCCAGATGAGCAGAAAGTTCTTTCAATGGGCTTTTCGTCATCTGATAGTGAATTTCTGTAACAGCTGCTTTCCAGGATGCCATTTACTGAGCACTGCTTTGAACTGATACGCCACTCACTTGCTTCTGTCCTATATTCCTGCTTCAGAAAAGGCAGGAATCTGGTAGTGCTAAACATCCACATCTCACATTGTCGTTAAAATTACATCTGGAATAGGTCTGGCCCTCTGTGTTTAACGTTTTTAGGTTGTCATGGACATATTTCCCCATAAAGGCAAGCATCACTGCAGTATCAGAAAAAATTTGTTTCAAGAAGAGCAACGTTTCACAACTGGAAGTGATAGAGGCCCAAAGATGTCTCCTGATATAGAGCAGATCTTCTCTGCAATTCATTGGCATGGGTCCCAGCAAGGGCAGTTTTGCCCTCCTTGGAACACAGTCTTTTTAGCTGAGTAGAATACAATGTCTCTTTGCTCATCACATGACATATTTTCAATATGTAAGTCATCTGAATGACTAAAAGTGCTGTAAAAAAAACCTATCTTTGTATATCTCCAGGAATTTGTGTTATAAAACTTAACCATAAACTTTTGTACCATAATGCTCCCATGAAACAGCCAAGGAAGTGCATTCAGTGGGAGGGAGATAACTACTTTCTGCTCCCTTTGAGCTGCTCAGATCTCATAAATCTTTTCCAAGGATTTAACTCTACCTCAGGAGGAAGGTGTTTCTGTTTTAGGGGCATGAGGCTCCAGATGACCCTGTGACTGGATTGCTGTGAAGTTATCACAGTAGTTGCTCTCCAGCACTCTACTGAGATCACGTGGATCCAGCAGAGGTCCTTCACTGTCTGTGCTCCAGATGGTCCACAGCAAACCCTTCCTTCCCATCAAAGGTAAGAACTCCTTCCACACAGCTTAAGAAAGAGTTGTTTAAAAAACCATTCTCATAGTACTTAGCTGTTCTTTTTGTAAGCAAATAAAATTGATCGTGGTAGCAGGTTGTTATATTAGAAAAAGTTGTTAAAAGATTCTGGGAAAATATGTTGGAAATACTGAGAGGTGATTATTCTCCTGCATATGTCTAAGCACAGAAAAATTAATGTAGGTTGTTCGAGAGAGTTTTTGGTACTGAATTGTACTTCAAAGCAGGAAAATTGACAGGGAACTACTGGAGAGAGTCCAACATAGGGCAAAAAGATGATCAAGGGATTGGAGCATCTCCCTTATGAGGAAAGTCTCAAAGAGCTGGAGCTCCTTCGCCTGGAGAAGAGAAGGCTGAGGGGAGACCTTATCTACATTTACAAGTATCTAAA
>JAOXJM010000023.1:83239744-83251987 GCA_026413425.1 Tringa solitaria | reverse complement strand
TCTTCTCTTCTCTTCTCTTCTCTTCTCTTCTCTTCTCTTCTCTTCCCTTCTCTTCCCTTCCCTTCCCTTCCCTTCCCTTCCCCTCCCTTCCCGGATAGGCAGAAAATTGCCCCAAACTGCAGCAACATGCCCAAATAGATGTGAAATGTCTCCACACTGTACCAAGGAAACAACTTCTTCAAGTATCTTAAAATAAGGAACATAATATACATGAAAAATCCTGAAAAAGCCACTGTCCTGATCAATCTGGAAGGCAGTGCCTCTTAAGGTTAGGGGAATATAAACAAGGTAATTTTCTGAGCTACAGCACATTGCTCTTCTCTGCAAGCACAGAGCTCTGGTGCCTTCAGAGACGGGTGGGAGCTGCTGCCCGTGACCACTCTGCCCTGACAAGGGTCATCTGCCCAGCCCACGTCCCTGCCCAGGGCTAGTGGCAAGCCTGAGCCCCATCTTTTTAGTCCCCATGGGACTTTCCCCGTGGTCTCAATGAAGCACGAGACCTTCCCGCATCAGGACTCACATCTTTAAAAACGATTAAAAGAAACCCCAAGCGTGTGACTTGTACGCTGCCCTCAGGAAGGCCACAAATGCTGTATTTCTTATCAATTAAAATAGATTTTTGACACTATGCAGGCAATTCTCCTGAGAGGTCTGCTGCCATGTCGCTTTTGCATTTACAGCTCTGCACTACGGCTCACAGTAATTATCTGTGCCGGGAGAATTGCTTCCTAATGCCCCCATAAAACACGCTTGCAGAGGGAAGGTCAGACATGCCTGTTAGCATATAAAGGAGGGAAAAAGCTCTAGAATGAATGACGACTGCAAGGACCGAAGCTCACGTAATGCCCAGCCCTCACGCTGGGCAGAAATATTCAGGGGGAAATGCATTCTGCTGGAAAATGCTAATTTAACAGCATTAAGTGGGCTCTGGGACCGGGCTGGCAGCCAGGCAAGCGGGCAGCCCTGCCAGCTCTCCGCACGCCTGGTTCCTCCCATCCTGTCTGGATCCCCCAGATTCCACCTCAAAAGGGTGTGAGCGGGCACAGCTGAACGCACATAGTTATCTGCTGTTGATGACAGCTTGATGGCATTAATAATAACAGCTTAATTAGTAAAATTTGTTTTAACGAATACTGGATGTGGTCTGTTTCTTCTCCAGCTCTATTTTCAATCAGAAAAAAAGGGAATTTTCCCCATATTTTCATTGCTGTACAGTCCCTTCCAGCTGCTGTACGAGGCCTTTAAAAGAAGTAGAAAAATATAAATTAATAGGAAACCATGTGCCTAGTTTTAATTATTGCCAAAGAATTAAGAACAGGCATCTTGCCTCTCCCCAGCAGCATTTAAGCAATAAAGATAAATACTGTAATAATTATTTTCCTTGTATAATTGCCAAAGACAATAATTAAGATGGTTTAAACGTCACTAGAGACTCTATGGGAAATCAGCTGGGAGAGGGAAGGCACAGCTGTTCAGATAACACCTTCTTTGGCAGGGAAGGGAGGGAATTCAGTCTACGAGTCTCTCGCAGAGACCGTCGTGTTGTTTAAATGAGTTAAACGAATTTTAATGAAAAATAACTTGCTGAAGGTGGCCATAAGTGGAACTGCTACTTGTTGCTTGCTGGCTCCTGCCGTCACGAAGGATATTTCAGCTTCTCAAAGAGTAGATAGACCAGCCAGGAAGAGGAGGCTTCGCTGATCAAGTTTTAAGGCACAAGGAGATTTAGCACCACATCCATTCATCCTGTTTGTATCTATGCCAAATAGCAGGAGGGTAATTACAGCCCTGCTTCAGGATCAGCACAACTCCCTTCAAAGGCCAGCGCATCCTTCATTTGGAGGATGTTTTTTTCCTGTTTTGGGGGATATCCCCTGGTTTTCACTTGGCTTTTTTCTGCAGCATCAGACCCGAGAGGTTGTAGGTAGGCTGTGGTTAAACCCACCAGCTGTGTTCTGGGGAAGGCTCAGGTAAACTGGAGCCTCAGCTACTGACTGGTGTCACAGACTGGGTCAAAAACCAGCAACGGGCAGGATTCACATGAGAGATGCAAAAGCCAAAAGACCACGTTTCGCCCCCTCCCCCCCCCGTAGTAAAGAGGATGAGTAGCCTGATTTTCAAAGATGTTCTGCCCTCCCCAGGGGCTGTAAGGTGCTTGGCAGCATTTCTAAGACACCCAAGGGCTTTGCCTCTGAGATTGTTAGCAACTTTGGTCAAGTTGCAGGAGAACAAAATCACTTAAAAAATGCCAAACTCCAAACCTGTAAGTTTAAAAAAAAATAAATAAGAAGGCATTCATATATGCTGGGAAATGTGAAATAATGCAGAGGGAAGACAATAAATGAACACCGTGGAGTTTGCTTTCCTGTAGTACAGTGCAGTTTTAACAAATTGCCTTATAAACATCCAGGCGCGTCTTGCATAACGGTATGCAAGTTAGACTTGAAATGGGAGTGGTATTTCATTTCTGTAAGCAGCTTTCATCTTTAATGGCAACTTTTAAAGCCGCTCTTGGCCTTAGGAGGTGTTGAAGACAAGAAAGTATTAGCATTGAGCTGAATCCGTCAAACAGGGAGCCTGTCCTGGCACCTTTCCACCAAAAAAAGAAGCAGGAAGAGCACCTATTGCATTGTTGAGATTTTATTGGCGCATTAAATGAAACAGAGTGATACTCAACACGTTGAAAGGAGAGCAATTAAAAATGTTTTTCATGCTCTACATATAAATTTATACACCACTGCAGAGCTGATGACTTCAGTAGTTAACGTATTGTCATCTTGCGAAACGTGCCAAGTTTCTTCATAAAACGAGACGGTGAAAATCCAAGGGTAATGCCATCTCTGGACACCAGTGTGTGCAAAGTGATACACCAAAAGATACTCGCAGTGACCTACTAACTTTGTTCATTAGAGCTCAGAACTGGGGTTTCCATGCTCCCCTGGATGCTGCTGGAGAGTGGGATGAGAAATGCAGACCCTCCTGGGGTGTGTGGTGGCAAAGGACCCAAACGAAGGGACAGACAGAGGTGAGATGTGGCATGTCCTGCATGATGTGGTATTACACTCTTTGCCATGTAGCTGGACACGCAAAAAGAGGTGGGTTGGTGAAGAAAACTGGGCACCTGGTGTGTGCCAGCAGTGTCACCCCATCTCTGCATGTGGCTGGACTGCATCTCTGGGCTTCAGCAAGAGCCCCATGGGCCACGACTCCACACCCTCATTTGACAGGAGGCTAAAGACTAATAAGTTATGGGATGCCCTGATGAAGAGAGAATTTCCTCTCAGGAAAGTTCACTGTGCTCAGTGTAAGAAGACGGGATGTGCCTTGTGGGATCCCAGAAAGCTCCAGTCTGCTTTTCCAACCAGCCTGAGGAGCAACTTTTGTTCTTGTGCTTCCTGCAGCACCAGATCACAACCAAGAGCCTCCCACACCGTGACCGAGCTGGAGTGGAGGAACACAGTTCAGGTAAGATTTTAAAACCGCATCGGCCTGTCATTCCTCAGCCTGAATGTCAAGGTACCAATTTCCCCATAAATGCTGCCCCATGACATACAACAAGGGGGTCTTTTTCCACCCTTGCACACTCCTTGTTGACTGGTTTTAATCAATCATTGGGTCAAATAAAATAGAATTAATATAGAACCAGGAGCTGATTGCCTTTAAAGTTTTAGCAAATACTGTGATCTAAATGTTTATAAAATATCCTATTATAGCACTGGATACTACTCACTCTGTCAATGTTAAACTGGTCCCTTGCCTGTTGAGAAGTCTTGGTTTTTCAATGGGTCTGGGGCTGTTCTTTATAGTGAGTAGGGTTTGGAAAAACCCTGAGCAGGGGGTTTTTCCTGCACGGGCCCAAAACAGGCAGTACAGAAGAACTTATCACTGAGAAGCAAACAGATGTGGCTGAAGGAGGTGACAGTGAGCTGGACTTAATGGTGGAGTGCCTTGACAAGGGTCACTGCAAAGCTCAGCGGTAGAGCCAGAAAAGAGAATCCAGATCTTCAGGGCTCTATATAAACTAGGACTGCTCATAAAAGTAACCTTCCCTGGTTGAAACTGAAGTGAATCTCTACCCTTCCTCCTTCACTTATAAATGGAGAAAAATGCAGAAATATAGCCTGAACACACTCTTAAAGATGCATATATCGAGTAGGTGGAAATGCATGTGAGTAGCAAACAGTGGGACTGAATGACTCTCTGCTTTCAGGTTCCAACGAGTAGTTAGAGCCCTCCAACTTTGTTTCTGAATCCTGCTCCTGCCTTAAGATACATCCCCAGGGTATCATTTGCAAACAACTAGAGATGAATTGCGGAACCAGCCAAAAACAGTTCCTTAATTCTCAAACTGCACCAAGAGAAGTCCTCTGTGCTGTGACACTGCAAAAATCAGGTGCCATTATCACTGTGGAGTGACCTCCACAGGGAGGTGGTGGAGTCTCCTTCTCTGGAGACATTCCAAACCCGCCTGGACAAGTTCCTGTGCAACTTGCTCTAGGTGAACCTTCTTTGGCAGGGGGGTTGGACTAGATGATCCCAGAGGTCCCTTTCGACCCCATGTGATTCTGTGATTCTGTGTGTTCTGTCCAGAAAAACAACATATTCTCCCAATCAGTTCTATGATTCTATGGTTCTATGATTCTCCCTCCCACAGTCATTATCCAACCTGTAGTCCCATAAATAAAAAAGGGTTGACATTAAATTTAGAGAGCAAATGAGCTCGTCATGGCCAAACAGTGGTATAGGCAGGCACATAGGGTGCCTATAGGGTTCAGAGACGGAAGGAAAAATAGCCTTAATGCAAATGTGAACCAGCCCTTCATCTTACAAGTATTTGCAATGTATGTGTTCATCGGCAGGTGTCACTACGCTATCGGTTGCCAAAGTGTCACACCATCACTGTGAAAGCACTTCATTTCGATCCTGTACCTGAGGTTGTTTTGCGGTGGACTCCAGGGGTGTTTATTGAATAGGCACTGCTCCGGGATGGATCTCCCTTTCTTTTTCTTTTAACTAACTTACCGAAGAAGTTACTTTTCTACCTGCTGCTGAGATTTTGCCCTCAAAATGTCTGCTTGGCATTTAATGATGTGTTTGAGCCTTCTTGCAATGGTTTGGTTGTTCCAGACAAAAACGTTTGTAGATAGCACATGATTCAAAGCCCCAAAGCCTGTGATAATTAATTCTCCTTGTTGTCTGATGTTGCCTTACTGTGTACTAGATATTACAACATTAACAATGTGAGCACAGCGGAAAGCAAGGCAGTGAGTGAAAAGATGCATCTGACATCTCACTGTGAGCTCTCTATTAACCGAGAGTTCCAAAACATTCCCCGTTGTTAGTGTTCGGGAGGAGAATGAGTTACAGAGGGTGATGCAGAAACCTTGTCAAAGATGCTTTGAAGACTGATTTCTTTGGGTGGTGTTTTGTGTGTGTTTTTTGTTTGTTTTTGTTGGGTTTGGTGGTTTGTTTGGGTTTTTTTTTTTTTTTTAATTTTGTTTAATTGGTCGGACTAGATGATCTTAAAAGGTCCCTTCCAACCTAGGTGGTTCTGTGATTCTACCATGGCATCAAATGGACCTGGAGGATAACGTGTGGATGAGCACCGGGTTACCTCTTCCCCACATGGGAGACAGCTGAAGATGTGGCTTTTGTGGATAGTGGGAGTATTTAAATTTTCTGAGTAGCCAAGCCAATTCACAGATGGAGCATTAGCATAAAATGCTTTCTGTGCTGGGCTGCGCTTAGTTTTGGAAAAAGGACTGTGCTTTCAAAGGCCGGTGAGTCAGAGTGAAAGTCCTCAAGGGGACAAACTCCAGAAGTGGCCAGTTGGGGAGCTGGAAGCAAAGGGATGGAGATCACAGTTAAAATCAAAGGAAGCGACCAGCGGCTAACTGGGCTGTATTGTTTGGGTGTCTCATTTGGTAGATTAAAAGAAAAATTACCTTATACATGGTTTTGATTACTTCTATTCAACTTTATATTCAGTAAATTTAGAAATTACTGTAGAAAATAACCCAGTGTCATTGGCAGAGGTTTGATTTCTGATGGGAAAAAAGATATAAGGTAAAGTTTCCATACCTGCTGCTTTCTGGAAAGAGGCAACATTTTTTGTAATCACCTGTATTTCGGTTGAAAAAAAGCACAACTTGCAGATTACCATCTGTTGCCATTAGCATTTTTTGGCAGTTCTTTTCCCCATTCAAATTCTACTCTTAGGGACTGGCACTTCTAAAACTTCTTTCCATCCTGCTTCTTTGCCAAATATTGACTCCTTTGGACCCACACTGCTTACGAGACTGATGTTTTGTAGGTGATGAGTCTTGACACACAGGTCCCAGTAAACTTGTAGATTATGACTTCCTGGATCACACATTGAACAGGTGCAGCAGCCACTGGCAACATGCAGTCGCAAAAATAATAATAGCAACAACAAAAGAACAACAATAATGACATTTAGTCATGCTGCAGGAGCATGTAGGAGTCTTATATGAGCCTCCTTGAATCAGGTTATATGTATTCAAGGAAAGATTTCTAAAAGTGTTGTATGCAAGTATCTTTAAAAGCTTGCACTAAGCATTTCATTATATGCTAGCATCTTTCTGTGCCATTACCAGTACCATGCACATATGTTTGTAAGGTTTTAACTTAGCACGAGGGGAAATTTACTTGGCTATGGTATCATTAAATTTAGGGTAGCACAAGCCTTTCATTTGTAGACGTTTCCAGTATAGGCAGTCAAACATGCCTTGTTATTTAAGGACAGTTCCCAACAATTTATTTTAAGAATAGGAATTCTGAGAAATTTTAATAAAGAATTCAGTCTTGAATTCTTTTCTTTTATACTTTATTTCCTAGAAGCTGACTATTTTCACTTATAAAAGCGAACCTGAATGCTGTGGAAAGTGAAAGCCTGTCAACATAAGAATGGGAAAACATTGACCATTTTATTCCTTCCTTTCCAATGTGACTGTTTTCATTGACCACTGCTCAAGGAGCTTTAGGTCTCTGCTCTCTTATTGCCACTGGTCTCTTTACTCAGAGACCGAATTTACTTATGCTCATTCTGAGTAATGGAGCTGGACTAAGACCCTTGAACTTTTATATGCTGGATGTTGAAAAGGGCTCAGTTGGGAATGTTTCTACTCTTGAAATAGAAAAGAAATATCTTCTTAACAGTCCACAAAACATCCCTGTCTTTACATCCTGCTCCTGTTCTGTTTCTGAAGGTTACTCATAGGGAGTTCAGTGCTTTTTCAAACTTTTCTTTGCATCTTTCTGTAAAAGACACTCTTTCAGTTAACTTCTGAAAACAGATTTTTTTTTCTTCCTTCCCATATTTATCTTTATTCCATTTTTAGAATACATCTTGCATTTACATTATCTGCAGGACTTCGGTAACATTGCACTAAACCCATTTGCTTCAGGAAGAGCTGCCTGCTGAGCTCATAAAAAATGCAACATTGCAGATTATAATTGCTGGCAGAATTTTCCAATTCTTAAAAATCACATGATGTTTGCAATGTTTCATTCTTTAAGGTTTTGTAAAGAGCTAACTGTCTGCCTGCCTTATATACTTGCAAGGATCCGTGTTTTCCTGCTAGCACTTTCATGGCCAAGTCTCTTCAGGAAAATCAGATGCTGAAGTACTGGAAATTTCAAGACCATCAAAAGCTCACCTGCTGCTTCTCAAATGCATTGGTTTCTAATGTTGAGAGCGAAAATCCCAAACAAGCACTCTACTTTCTCCCATTTTCAGTAGCCTCCTTTTCAAGGTCGAGAGCCTTAAAGCAATTTTGGAGTTTGATTTTAATGTAGAGTGTGTATTTCATTCAGCTCCAAGATCTTAACACAGCCATGCCTGCTTGTTGGTTTTGTGGTTTGTTTTTTTTTTTTTCAAGCCTCATCAACAGTGGCCATTTTCTAAATTTCAAACCTATTTTATCATGTATGCCATGGCTCATGGGCTGAGATGACCACAGAACTTCTCTTGGGTGGGGTGTGTATAGAAAATCAGACTCATAGAGAGCTGCAGACATTCCTTCCTCTGAAGGAACAAAATTCAGTGACACCTCAGGGGGACCACTTGCTCAATTTTTGTCTTCATTTGCATATAAAAATATATCTGTGTGTACATCTGTCCATACACAGCTACATGCAATGAACACAAACACACATGCTATCACAGACACTGCACTGGAGCTGCTCTCCACTTGGTTGGTTGCAGCTGGAACCAAGGGATCTCCAGAATGAGAGGGGGGAAAAATTTATGCAGCTCCTTTTGCAAAGTTTAAAATATTTCTGGAGACAGTGGAAAACACAGACCATCAGGCTTGCATCATCCTTCACCAGGTAATGGATGTGACTGAGGATGTTGCTTGCAGGAATAGATATGTGAGGAGCTGGCAACAGCATGTCTTAAAGCAGAGGATGATAATGTCGTAGAGTTGTGGGAGGGAAGGGAAGAGGTTCCCAGGTGCAGTGAAAATGACCCAAACGAATGTGGATGATGACCTTGGCAGGTGTGTGTGGAATGGGCTGAAGGAATGCCTGAGGTGTTAACACAGCTGTTTAGCATCTCTGTCATGGGGTAACATCACCTCAGCCTTGTTCTGGTAAACATCAAATGTTTTACCACCTTTTAAAAATCCCGATAATCTGGGACCCAATGGAACTGGGTGCATCTGATGGAAACTACTCCCAGCATTTCTTTGGGGATGAATCTTTCATCATTACTCTGGTAAGGTAAGCTTTGAGGGTGTTTTTCTATGCTCATGGAATATCCTTCTCCCAAACTTGTCAACTTTTCCAGAGTTATGCTTCATGTTTGTGATGGTTTTCCCTTGCAGTTATCAGGATGGGTGTACAGAGACTGGTGTGCAGTGTCCAGGGCAGGTGAAAGGCACTCCTGTAGTAGGTGGCATCCCGTGTTTGAAGTTGCCTGAGGACAGCTGGCTTGTTTAGGCTTTCTCAGGGAAGTACCATTAAATTTTAAGTGGCCTGGAGTTGGCAGACCTTCAGGTTCACAGTTAATATTGGACACTGGCTTCATCTTCACTCTTTTTGCAGCTGGTATTTTCTGTAGCCTGAAATGAGCTATTATCCCCTCTCACATTTGGTATATTTGAAGGAAACTTTCTTTTACTGTATCTTTATATTCGCATATCTGCAATTACATGGTGTACATTTGCAGTGCAAAAGACATTAAATGAGTAGATGTCATGATTTGTATCACACAGTTAGTCCATCGTAAAACTTTTCTCTCAGAAATTAATTAGGAATGAAGCAAATACCATTTTTACAGTCTCTTCCAAAAAGTTGATGCAGTGTAACTCAATAAATTTTGTACAATGCATTGGCAGGTTGGAAAGCACAAAATATTTACTGTCTGTTGGACCCTATTATTAAAGTATTGGGCAAAATGGGGAAATAGGCAAATGGAATTATCTGTCTCCTTCATGCTTTCTTGTTTAAAATAGACAAAGTTATTGCCTCACAGGTTTCTGCTGACTAAAATGCCAAAGCTGTCATGGTATTTCCAGGGAAATTGTTACGTAAAGATTAAAAGACCCATCAGGAAAAAATACAGAGGGAAAGGCAGTAAAAGCTGAAAGGGAAAAAAGCAGAAGGAAACAGAGGAGAGAAATTAAGAGGATCATCTTGGGCATAACTTCACACCAACAGGGTCCCATGTTGCCTGCAGGGGCTTCACAGCCTCCAGGACCTCTGAGAAGGAGCTGCTGGAGGATCATCTGGAGCATTGCGGGGCATGTCTCAGCCCCAGCTGTGAGAGGCAAGGAGGAAGAGGATTTGTTCCTCCTGCTGAGCAAAGGCTGATGCTGGACTCTGCCTGCAGCCCTCCTCAGCATAAACGGTTAAAATGTGGCCTTGTGAGTTAGGAACTGCACAGGAAATATTGTCAGTTCAATCACAAATTCTCTTTGCTTGTTCATGGCAATGCGATGTTTCATCTTGTTTGGCAGTGTGACATCTGATCTAAGTAGAAAGCACCACCACCTTCAGTTTCTCGTCGTGGTAACTTGACTATGAAATTTCCATTTAAAAGAATAATCTGTCTTGTTTTAATTTACATTTACAGAATGCTGCTAGACAAATTAGTAATCAAAATGCAATATAATTATCAGCAAATGTGGATAAATCCCTCTCTAAATCAGTCCACGTTTAATTGCAGCAAAAAGTAAGGAGTACTTGGTGAAAGTTAATGTCAAGGTACCTCTGCAGAAGGGCTCTGCAATTTGGGATGATCAACGCCAATTCCTGTGGATTTTAATGGGCTTTAAGTAGGCATTTTTGAAAATCCAAGCCACAGGTCTTCCCCTGAAGCAAGTGATCATATAAAAAAAGCAAATAAGTGTCGTGTCAGCCTTTGTGGTGTTTCAGAAGTCCAACTTCTCCCTCAAACTAATTTAGCCTGACTGTGGCGAGCTGGTTCCAGAAAGCTCAACTTGAAACAGCGAGTCCCTAGCTGCTAGTAGCACAGCGTTACAGATCTTCTGGTCATTTCCCTTTATGGGCTTGCACAGAAAGGTGACAAAACATAGCCTTTTTTTTTTTTCTGGTAGCCTTAGGAAGTTTCGAGTAACCATCTACGGTTGTGTTATTATTATATCAGCAAGAAGAGAGCAGAGCTGCATAAAAGCAGCTTTATTCATTCTACCTACGGTCAATAAATAATATCTCCTTGTTGCTGGTAATAACGTTGCTTGTCAAGGGACATTACTGTGTAGTTTCTCTTGCAATTTTCTTTCCAAAGCCAGTGATTAGAAAAACAAATAACAAACGTTCCCTAATCTTTTTCCTGTTGGGCGTTTCTGATTTTTGGCACGTGCAGATGGCTATCGAAATGCATCCTGAATCAGGGTCTTCTACTGTCCAGCACCTGCCATAGGAAAACAACCCGGTTTAGAAACGTATCACCTATGGCACCAGTGAGTTCATATCGATGTTTACCAAAACCGAGCAACTGAACTTGCCCCGAATCAGAGGCCAAGTTGAAAACTTCTGTTGTAAGTCTGGGTACCCAATCAATTTTAATGCAAAAAATGAACCGCCTTAGAGTGCTGTTACGCCCGCCCCTGCCGGGAATCCACAGGCACACATCAGCATAACTGTTGAGGCAGCAGCTTCCTTTTCCCGTGTTGCTCACAACATCACACTTCAGTGACAGCCATTCTTATCTGTCCTCTTGGTAGACGGTGGGAGGTAGAGCAGTGAAAATGTATATCCACAGGGAAATAAAAGAAAACATAATTTCTCTAAAGATTTCTCAGCAAGTCCAAATCCAATTTAGCTTGCTGGGCTCGCTGTGGATTGGGTATGTGATTTGCAAATCTCTCAAGCAGGATCCTATTTGTTTCTCTAGCTGACTATTTTACCTGCAACTGCATTCCCAAACTTGGCTGTACCTTGTAAATGGAGTCTATTTCTCAACTCGGGCGCTCGGCTGACTTGAGATGTGTTTTTCCTGGCCCTTCGGTGCACTTTTATTACCTGCTTTGCACTGCTCTTTGGAGCCTTGCCTGCAGTACCATCGTGTACACCCCTTCCTCACTCGGAGCTGAATGTGAGATGCTCCACTGCATCCGAGAGAAAGTATTGCCTGCGAGACTTTACACAGCTCTCAGTTTCTCTAAATTACTCTGTGATTTGATTTGGTAAACTCGCTGCAAATACAAGACGTGGCTTTAGGGCTCAGCGGGGAGTCCTTTGCCTGCTGTGTGTTCCGTTTAGCTGTGATCTGACAGCAAATGCAATGCTGTTGGTCTTGAAGGACTTTTGCACTAATATTTTAAAATGTTACGAGCCACAGAACGTGATCTAATTCCTCAAAGAGGGCAGAGGGCTCCTAGAAACACCCCCTCTGAACTTTTGCTGTTCATACCTCTGCGGATGTGGGCGGCAGTGGGGTGCAGAGAACTTCTCTGTGTTCACCCATACTCCTGGTGACGGGGTGGGATTACCAGGAGGTGACCTGGTTCTTCACAACAGACCATGACATTCCAGCATTTCTAGGTACCGATGCTGATTAAAGGCAGGGTCAGTGCTCCCTGTAAAGAGCCTGAGGAGGGTGGTTTTGTCTGGCTGGTGGGAATACCTCTCCTGAAGCTGCTTCAAGGGGTACCATAAGAATTCCCTGAGAAGAAGGGATGGAAGAAAGATGAGCTGATCACAGAATCACAGAATGATATGGGGTTGGAAAGGACCTCTGGAGATCATCTAGTC
>JAOXJM010000023.1:83186285-83197408 GCA_026413425.1 Tringa solitaria | reverse complement strand
GGAGCCTTCTCTTCTCCAGGCTGAACAACCCCAACTCTCTCAGCCTGTTCTCACAACAGAGGTGTCCCATCCCTCTGACCGATTTTGTGGCCATCCCCTGGGTCCACTTCAACAGGTCCATGTCCTTCCTGTGCTGAGGACACCAGAGCTGGATGCAATACTCCAGGTGGGGTCTCACCAGAGCAGAGGGGCAGAATCACCTCCCTTGGCCTGCTGAACACACTCCTCTTGATGCAGCCCAGGATACGGTTTATCTTCTGGGCTGTGAGGACACATTGCCAGCTCATGTCGTGCTCTCCAGTGCTCTGTGCCAGACTCTAGTCCTGAGGGGCCCAGAGGAGACACTCACTAGCTGCTCGGCCTCTGCTCCTGATCATGGCACTTACAGACAAAAGTGAAGCAAGTCAGCCCCCACCACTCTTTCTCTAGCTAATCTCTGCCCAGACAGACGTCCAGCCCCACTCTGCCAGCCATGGATTTGACTCTGTATGAGTTGCTCTGCAGCACAAGTCCCCTCAGATTTTGGCCCCATGTCTCTGAACAAGAAGTTCATCAGCTGCCAGCTGACGCAGATTTCTTTTACCTTCGGCAATTTTCCAGCCTCCACATTCTGGAGCACAGCTTTAAGAAAGAGACTGCAGCGAACAAACAGTCTGTTCTTCTCATGTGTTTCTTGGAAGACACGAGTTTCTAATCCCACAGACTTGAGCCAGTCTTGTCCTGTCGGTCTGATCGGCTGTGGGGTACCAGAGAGCCAGTGGAACCACCCTGGGGTAAGGGGGATGTACAAACACAGAGCAATGGACCAGCGTCCACGTTTGTGGGGCACCTCCGGAGACACTTCAGCAAAGTCATTAGTGTTATATCTCCTTTTTGCAACGAAAGAAACGACCCTACCTTGTGTGACTGTCACGTACGCTGAGTAAGGGCACGTTTCTGCTGAGGACATTTGTCTAACTATAGCACTTGATGGGAGCTGCTGACAAAGCGGTGTGCTCCTAAGATCGTATATTTTGCCTCGCTGTTCATTGCAAGGAAGATAATGTCCATTTAGAAGGTCAGCTGGAAGGGGAGGCTGCTGGGTCGGGATGTCTGTCTGGGGTATGTTTTTTGGTGTCTGTCAGTTCCATCCCCTGCACCTCCATTCTCTCTGCAGTTGAGGACACTTTGCTGGCCAGAGGATATATACGGTACTTTCATACATGACCTTTCTTTACAGTTGTCAGGAAAAGCCACAAATTGTATCGCCAAAAGAAATTTAAAAGCCTGAATGTGAATCCAAACAGGACTGAGATTTTACAACTTTTTGAAGCAGTGGTTTAGTTTCTGTCATTGCTCTGCTACAGAGTTGGACAGATGTTTATGGTAGTCACAAAAAAGGAAATCAGGGCAGGCTGCACCAGAACGTTTTAGAAGCCGTTAATAAGATTTTATGTTGTTATTTTCTGCTGCTGTCAGCACAATATTGTGACTGGCCTTCGCAAGATGGAAAAAATGATGTATTCTTACTTCATCCTAAATAACAGTGCAGCCGGTGCGAGAACAAATCCCAGGGAGGACAAGGCGATTTGCAGTTTCTGTACGTGCCGGGAAACTCTAATGTTAGACCTAGAGAAGGACCCAAATGCCACCTAGCTTCAAAATGTCACCTGGCTTCAAAATAGCAGCAACCGACCCTTTGGGAGCAGAAGGAGGACCTGACCCTGGGCTGCCTGAGCGAGGGGTCTGCCCCCCGGCTGGTGGCTGAGGCAGAAGGAGGGCTCCTACCCCAGCCATGGCTTTTGGAAACGGCATCTACCACCTTTGACAAAGGCAGCCCGGTCTCAAGGACCTGGCTTGAAGCGAGGTAGCAGTCGCATCACTTTCTGCAGTGCCTCCTGGGTGCAGTGTTCCCCAGAGAGGCCCATTTTGAAATGAAAAAAAAATAGTAATAGTTGTTTAGGGCGCAGGGAGAACAAAGATTTTATGTACACTTTTCCTTCTAGCAGAGGAAAAGAAGGTATCTTGTTCCCAGGGGAATTCCCATATTGGTGCGTTTACTTTAATCACCCACTGAGTCTAAAGTAATACACACTGACATATTTCAGGAGAGACACTTGCCTGAAAGATTTTTTTAAAGAGCCATAATAAAACCATTTCATTTTGGACTTTTTCATTAAGCCACAACATTGCCAGCCTGAAGTGTCTGTTACTGAACTGGCTGGAAACAGTGCTTCAGGTCATCCCACAAGAGATGGTGTTTCCCTGCTAAGGGTGGCGTATCCCTGGAAGCAGGAACTGGTCCTCTCCAGGGAACTGGAGCTCTGGAGGCAGGATAACTCCTTTGCAGCACCAGTGTGTGTCTCCTAGGAGTCACGGCATTGCTCCATCAGAGAATGGTTATGTCTGTCATGGGACATACAGCTCTTTTAAGAAGCGGAGCTCTGGAAGTGCTGCTCCCATGAGACAGCATTGCAACAGAGAAATGCAATATCTAGTGTTACCTGACCTAGTAAGAGAAAATATCTCAGGTCATTCAGACAATGCCATTCAGCTCAAAGCTATGGCAGATAGAATAATTTCTTCTGAAAAGAAAAGAATCATTTGAATAAAAAAATTCTTCATCAGCCCACTTCTCGTACTCTGTCTCCTTTGCCTGCCTGTCCGTGTGTATGTAATCAACATCAGAGCAAGAATCTACCTTGTTCACATCACAGATTTCTCTTCTTAATGCAGGCAGCTCTGCTAGTTCCTGAACTTCAGCCATCTGCTCCAGCCTAAGGGGCAGCAATATTAAATTAACCGTAGTCTGACATTTCTTTGATAACTGACAATTGCACAAACAAGTCCTCCATGCACACGTGCACGTTAGGAAATTAAAGTGTAAAGTAAATAAGATTATCGTTGTGTGTTTCTTCTCAAAAGCGTATTGCAAGTCATTATCTCTCCCTCTAATGACTGAAATTCTGTGTGCAAAAGCAAGTAATTTAATTTACATATCTCAAATGCATGCCATTTTGTTGTTGTTGCAGGTACCGAATGCCTTGTGAATTAAATAATTTCATCGTCAGGAGTCGGTACGGCTGGGGGGGGATAACTTTTCTTGCCACATTGCGTGAGATAACAGGCACACAGCAGAAAGTGCGGCTCCTCCTGCCGCTCCAGAGCACTCCTGCTGATTTGGGGGGAAGGCTTCTGCCACTGTGCAGCTCTCTGCTTCCTCCAAAACAAAATCCTGCTCCATGTCGGGCTCAGTTAGTGATTTCCTTGCATTCCCACTCAAGCCAATGGGAGCTTCTCTGTCTTCGGTGGTGAAAGCAAAATTATGTCCACAATAATCGGGTGGATTTTGACTGCTTGGCTAGAAATTGGAAAGATGCTGAAAAATCCAGTTCCTCTGCCCATTGACAACCGGTATAAGAGAAGTTGTGGATGCCCCATCCCTGGAGGGGTTCAAGGCCAGGCTGGATGGGGCTTTGAGAAATCTGGTTTGGTGGGAGGTGTCCCTGCCCAGGGCAGGGGGGGTTGGAATTGGATGATCTTTAAGGTCCCTTCCAACTCTAACCATTTTATGATTCTATAAGGCTGCTGGGTTGGTAGCTACCTCAAAGCCCCCTATCTTCAGATAAATTATACGAGTTGAATGAAGTAAATAAACTGGAGGGTCAGGGACAGACACTCTGCAGTGGATGCAGGCATGGCTGGGGATATCTGCATGGGATGCCACAGACGAGGAGGCCAGTCTGAAATGTTAATTTGTTTAAATACCAGTATCCACGCAAAATCCAGGTGTACACAGGGAGAGCAACTAGGCACTTCTCACAGTTTTCCTGCTCAGTGAGTTGATCATAAAGAGTTTATTCTTTTTCTACACATAACGATGCTCGGGCATAAAGTTGTAAGTATGGGGAGCCAAAAGTACTCAGTAAGCACATTCTACACTTTAAACTATCATAAACTCCAGCATTAAAGAAAGAGACAGTTTCTTTTCCCAGCTCGCACATGCAGTCTCAAGATCAGAAAAGATTGTGTTATCAAATGTCCGTATCATTAGGCATCACAATGGTAGGAATTGAGCGCTTTCAGAAACAAATTTTTCAGTCTGAGCTGACTGTCTCCAGGGAATCCCTCACTGGAGGATTTTTCTATGGGTTTCTTCCCTGTTCTTTGCACAGAGAAGAAAAGAATTTGTCTCTCTCTGCTGCAAGTTGCAGTCCCTTCACTATCAACTGATCAATGGTCTCAGATTTTATTATGTTTTCTTCTTCTTTTGTTCCTATCATCAGTGCCACCTGTGATTTCTCTACTCTTTGTAGAACCTTATTTCCTCCAGATTTAATTCCAACTGAGGAAAGTATACACTTATCTTTTCATCACCTGAGCCCATTAATCTCTCCTGAAACAGTAGTTCTTGCCGAAGCCTGCTGGAGTTTGAGAGGCATTAGGGCAGAACATGCAACTGGCTGGCAACTTTACTATTCGTTGCCTGCAAAATATTAATTATTATTAGATATATGGCTCCAGGTCATTTGTACTGACACTTGTATATTGAATTTTGTCTCCATTTTCACCATGAAATTTTAATTCCCTGTGCTTACTGTGTAAGTTACCCCAGATAATTCTGCTTCACATTTTTAAACAAACAAAAATAGTAGAATGAAAATGCAGTATTTTTCTCCCTATTCTTGCATTCACAACTGTTGCTTTGAGGTTTTACTCTTAGCTAAACGCCCCTTTTTTCCTTCAGGTACTTCAGGTATTGTGCTTCCTGGGTATACATGGTCAATAATACGCTCTTGCCTGGATAGAAATTGGGGCCCTTCGCACCAGAAGTGGATTACTCCAAAAGCAGAAAAACTTTCAGTAGGCGTTATGCTTGCTTTGAGCACAGAGCAGGAAAAAAAAACTCAGCCGGGTTTTATACTGAGTGTTTAAATTCTGAAAAGAAAACGTGGTTTCAGATTGGAGCAGGGCGGGATGCTGTTGGTCACAGGTGCAGGCATCTTGCGGCGTTTGGGGTTTGCTCGGGCATCGCGGGGTGCGGTAAGGGCTGTAGAGTCAGATTTTCGCTCTAGCATCCTAAGATTGCCTGTGCCTAAACCATGCTGGAAGTAGCTCTTAGCTGTGGAAACTCTGGCAGCTCTCTGCACCATCCAAGAGATTAATTCAAAGCCAACCGCAAAACAAAAACATCTGCTTATTCATCAGACTGGTCTTACAGAAGTGATCCTAATGCGTTCCTCTGGGAGAGAATAGCCTCATTACGGAATCAAGCCGGAGAACTTCCCATCACCAGAAAGCCTTGGTTCTCCCTACAGCTTTTCATTTTACCACTCCTTCTCCTGCTGCGCTCATTAAGCATTAAGGGAAAAAAAAATATAAAAAATTTCAAGAAACTAATAAATAGGAGCCTCTCTTTTAGGTGGCCATCTGGTTCAGGTGGATAATTATCTTCTGACATCTGTTCAGCGACACGCACTATATGGCAGTATTTAAATTGGTGCTTAAGCCATTTTCTAGTGGACACAAATATCTGAGCTTGCAGCAGCATTCTGGGGGGTCTGCAGGGTCTCCTCTGGGGAGCTCCCATCAAATTTGAGTTCTAAGGCTGCTAAATGGTAACCAAGAAGCCAAACCTGCTTACCAGTGGCTCATCTTTTTGAGGGATGCTGTTTCTCCACCTGTAACCCCATCCCCAGTGGGGATGTTAAAAGGAAAGATTTCTGCATCCCTACCTCCAGCCTATTTTCTGCAGCTCTATCAGTCCCGTCCCCCCACCCAAGAGTCCACCAGGCTTTCGTTTCTTTCCCAAAGGAGGCTGGCAAAAAAGTTTGCAGAAGCATGTTAGCAGCTGCTTGGTTTTTCCAACCTAATGCAACCAAACGTGCAGCGACTGCAAGACTGCAAGGGTGACCCCCATATGGTCTCCTGTCACTGCCAGGTGTTCGCTCCAACTGAAAAGCCTCTTTCTCTGTCAGGAGTTTTAGGATTAAATGCCCTCCGTTGAAAATGCCGGGTTATTGAGAGCGGAAGTGGGAAGAGGAGAGGGACATTTTTTTTGATAAATGCAGGCATTTTAGAACATTTTGGAAGATAAGTTTCAGCATGTTTTGCTTTAATAGTGTCTAGTTTTTCTTCTGGTCCAAATCAGCTTTCAAAATGCAGGTAGTCTGTGCTAAAAAGAGGTAAAGATGATCAAAGGTAGAAATAAAAACCTAAACTCTTTGAATGAACTGTTCAGAAACTGATTTTAGATAAGCATTTCATGGCATTTTACAGCAGTGCTATAAGACAGCTATCTGAGCAACTTCTGTGCAAATCCGTGATTAGTTTCTGAAGCCATAGGGCCTCTGCCTTATTTCTCATAAATCCTCTATGGGAATGTATTCAGTGATGATTGCTCTAGTGAGAGGTGTCCCTGCCCATGGCAGGGGGGTTGGAACTAGATGATCTTTAAGGTCCCTTCTAACTCTAACCATTCTGTGATTCTATGATTGCTGCCTTCCCCTTGGCCACCACGTCTGGGATCACTTTCCCCCGGAGAGCCCAGAAAATGTCACCACCTCTTTCTTAGGTGCTTGCCAAAGACTTACTTGCGGGGTTGAGAGGGACAAAGCCTTGCAGTGTATGGAGCTCTGAGCCAAAAGACGGCATCTTCGCAGCCTGGCTGGCTGCAGGGATGAAAATATGAGACACTCAACTGCCTACTGGGACAGGTAATAGGTTGTTGTGAACCTGTGTGGTACGAGTGAGAGAGTTTGGAGGCAAAGTCTTCCAGAGGCCAAATGAGTGAGTGCTTTTCAGATCTAAACAGTCTCTTCTGTATGTGAGCTGAGCAGTCAATGCTGTTTCTACGTCCCAAATGCCCAAGCGTTGCTGAGTGCTATTTCAGCAGTGATCCTCCCACCCACAACAGGTGACAGACCCCAAAATCCGTTTCTGTCGAGAGGTGCAGGGAAGGGAGAGGAAGGCACGGAGGTCCAAATGGAGGACAGAAGACCTGCTAACCACAGGCTGATGAAGAATGGGAAGTAAATAAATGCCTGCCTCAAGCATATTCTCCAGGAAAAGAGAGCAGGAGTAATATGATTTTAGGGAGGAAAAGCTCTAGGTCTCCTTCACCAGACACTAGCTCTCAGAAGCTTAAAATTCCCGTTCAGCATTGAGGAGAAACAGTTAACAATTTTTTTTTCCAAATAAAACAAAATCTATCACGCTAAGGCAGTGTAACTCTTGACTTTGTTTAGAGTGCCCTTTTGTCAGGTCTGTGAAATATTGCATTTTAAGGACAGTAATCATGCTATCATAATGTTGTTTCTGTTGACATTCTGCCCAAGGTCCATTTAAGCTTAGAGCATGACTTTTTGATCTAGCAAAATAACAGTACAACAGTCAGTACAAATTACTTATCTGAAAGTAAAACCCGACATTCAAGCAATATGCAGTTGTCTCAATTATGCTCCAGCATATGTGCTTTAACTTTTATTGCAGAGGTTTTTTAATTCAGTTATGCTCATAAATGTATTCATAACAGAATCTATGGTTAATTATTTGCTAAGGTAACTTTGGTCCATTTTTACCATGTTATCACAAGTATCTATTGTCTTTTCAAATCAAGCCCACAGATTTAACGTGTCAAATCAGATTGTATGCAATTAAACAAAACGGATACTTATGTAAATGTTATTTTGTGTTATAGGCAGTAAAACCACAATTTGCTTCCTTTTTTTGGCAAATCACAGGGCTTTTTGTACTGATTTACTTATTGTAGATTGAGAAGGTGTAGGTCATTTTCAAATGGCTAAACATAAACACATATATTTTCATCACTGTAGTCAGAGCCTGGTTGCACAAAGCATTTGCTGATTGTGAGACGATGCTTTTCTATCTCACTTTAATTGGAGAAACTGTTCCAGCTGGACTGCTTGTCTTATACAGAAGACGATGACGTTGTTAACAGGATACAGGCTCTTCCAACCATCTGTCTCTAATGGCAAGATGCTGGGCCATATTCGGTATCTTCCTATTGGCTGGGTTTTTCAAAGACGATGAAGAGGATAAAATTTCTGTTCATGTTTTTTCAGATTTGGTGACCAAACACACTTAGGCTTCTCTGTTAATTTCTTGCAGCAAAGTCTAATTAATGGCCTAACTATTACCAATCTATGGAGACTAGTCAGTATTATATTTCCATAGAGACAAGCGAAGCATATAAAATAGCCAATGGTGTTTTTCTGTTGCTGATATAACAATTGGACTTCTGAACTCAGACCACTGGATTCTGAACTCCTGCTTTCCATCTCCAATGCCTGTGCAGCTGTGCTTGCCTGGGACCTTTGTGCAACAGCCTCAGAGCATCGTCTCTCACAACTTCAAAAAACATAGGTCAGAAATAAAATGATATGAGATTGACCTAAAAGTAAAACAGATTACACTGGGCAGCAGTCCTCTACTTTCTTTCTTCTGACCGTTTTTGATACATTTCACAAGTTGGAAAGTCACTGTTAGTTGTTTGCAAAAAATTACAGCTTTGGTGAAGCTGCTTTGACTCCCACTGTTTTATTGCTGTCTTCACATTCCTGTTCCGATGGACACCTCGTGCCACCTTGCCCCAGCTGCTAACATCCCTGTAGATTTCCTCCACTCCCTTTGCATGCTGGCAATGAATTCCCTGTTCTGCAACTCTTTAGCCTTACTGCAACCAAGCAAAACAGCTCAACTTTCTTTCAAAGTGAAAACTTACCACAGCTGTGGGAAGAGGAGCAGGTTCCCCATTTCTTTCAGCCTTTTCCCCAACACCTTCAAAACGACCCTTATGATGCAGCCAGAAGGGGCTGCAAACATGTGGTCTTACTTCATTGTTCCTGGAAGAGGCTTCCTCCATCAGACCTTCGTGCTGGGAAGGACCAGGGGAGCCTTGGCAAAAGGGGAAATGGGGGATTAGGGCAAATCCCTAATATCATAATTGTAAGGATTGAAGGGATATAATATTTGCCAGTCTCCTTTTGAAGAAGATAACGCACCAACTGGGATTTTTATTAGCATATTTGATACATTGGCTCCTTCACTGGAAATAGAGGGGTGGATGCAATTAACATGTTCTTGGCTGTTGTGTGTTTCTTTCTCTTTATAGTTGTCTCCAAGAACATCAGAATTAAGAATGAGAAATCATTAAAATGCAAAGCTCCAAAAGCTGTATATAGCTCCAGCTCCCCCACAGGCTCCAAATGAAATAAGAAGCAGTTCAAGGGGACAGCTGACGCTCAGTCTCTGATAGAAGACATGTAGTATGAACATTACGGTATTAACAGATTAATCATGTGTACAAGCTTACCAAGAACATATATTCTGTCTTTTCTCCTGGAGGAAACACTTTCTTGTGAAAGAGACAATAAAGAAAATAAAATATAGATGTAGCAGCCTAAGTGATAGGTCTGTAAAACACAGCTGTGTAGAAGCAGCAGCACTGGGAGGGGAGACTCGGCAGCAGGGAGTGAGAAGAGCTGGGGTGGAGTTGGGATGGGGATGTGCATGGGATAAGAGCTCAGCATAGGAGTGGCTTTGCAAAGAAAGAGAGGGAAGCAATGGGGACGCACTGAGGATGACCATAAGTGAGCTGGTGGACTGGCAGTTTGGGTTAGGAGATATGGGAGATGGTGCCACAAGGTGTGTGACCATGGGAAGCTGGCAAGGACATGGGCAGATGACACAGGGAGGCCCGTGGGAGAGGCTGAGCAAGGGTGAGCAGCTTTCCATGGAGTGGTGTCGACATGAAACCTTCTCCTTAGGATGCTGGTTATCTGAGAGTTACTGTCAGCCTTCTGGCAGGATTAGACATGTGCCTTTCTCCTTCCTTTATATGTTTTTTCTTCTAGTAGCTTTTAGTTTAAGTCAGGATAAGATAAACGAAAAGCCTTGTTTCAGTTATTAACACCAGTGCAGACCCAGGACTTCTGGTCCCCAGAGAATATTTCATATTTCATTCCTGGAAGTGAAATATCATTACATTTTTTTATATAAAATATTAAAAATGGTAGTATGGAGAAGAGTAGGAGAAAAGAAAAGGAACAGAGAAAGTACCATGACCAAGAACACAAAAGCATTTAGAAGACCCCAGAGATGCAGCAGGACACTCTGGAGGTTCAAGGGAAAACCTGATCTCTCCCTGAAGGCAGGTGAGGGTACAGGTATGGACAGGAATGAAAAGAGAGCTGTATTTCTGAATAGTTCAGGGTCTGATTTGTTCAATAGCCTTCAGCTAAGCAGAGAAAAACACGCCATTTTTCAGAATTCGCTGTAGAGATTTGGAAAATTTTGTACTCTTAGAAGGATGAGTTTCATGCTCTTTAGCTCAACTCAAATGACATTCTGGGGAGTACAACCACCTTCCTAAAGAAGTATGCTTTCCAACAAAGGCTGTTTTACAGGCAGTGGGTGTTTAAAGATGCTAGTGGCTAGAGTATTGGACGTCAGTCCAACATGCTTCTGCAACTCTGAGAACGCTTTGGGAAGCCTGGGGCTGGGAGAGGGAACACCGGAGGCTTGTGGTCCTTGCAAGGCTGTATAACTGCTTTCCATTGCATTTCCAGAGGTCCTGGTATCAATTACTGCACCTGGAAGATGTGTGAGATATCTGAGAGCTGGAAGCAGTGCATAACCAGCAGCTCAATCGTAGCCATCACAAAGGCTTAACAGAAACCATTGTATCTTGGTAAAAGTTGAAAGTAAAAGCAGTAGGTATGACAGCAGAAATGAATAGTGAAGTAATAAAATGTTGTACTTACTTGTAGAAGCAGTTACAAAAATGTTTTTGCTTTTGTTTTGGTTTTGGGTTTGGTTTTGGTTTTTTTTTATAAATCAGTGAGCTGTTTTCATTCTAAACAAAAGAGAAAATTAAGGGTTTGATGACTTTTCAAAGGTATTGAAGTTGCGGGTGCTAGTACAATTTCTATCTGTGTGTGTATATGTTTTTAACAACAGTAAAATCTCACTGCTCTTGAAAGGAAATATGCTGTAATCAGAGCACACAGACACTTTTTAATCCTATGCAATCAGTTGAAATAATGAACTTGTGATCATAAAAGTCAAATAGTTTGTGTCATTTTCCTATTTAGAACACTCTCTTCTGGAAGGCAAAAAATAAA
>JAOXJM010000023.1:83149558-83162141 GCA_026413425.1 Tringa solitaria | reverse complement strand
TTCCAGTGTCTCACCACCCTCACAGTAAAGAATTTCTTTCTAGTATCTAGTCTAAATCTCTTTTCTTCCAATTTAAAACCGTTGCCCCTTGTCCTGTCACTGGTTTTCCTGACTATCCCACACTGTCCTTCCCCTGCAGCACTCCAAAAGCTGTGCCTTCACTGTTTCAGCCTGTCTCTCCTTTCTAA
Organism: Tringa solitaria; assembly: GCA_026413425.1. Classification (NCBI taxonomy): domain Eukaryota; kingdom Metazoa; phylum Chordata; class Aves; order Charadriiformes; family Scolopacidae; genus Tringa; species Tringa solitaria. The sequence continues at coordinate 83,161,953 of JAOXJM010000023.1, read as the reverse complement.
GCGAACTGGGGAAGTGTGGTCTATGTATGCCCTAGGAACACTCTGAATTGCTAGAACAGTGTGAGCAGTTGTCCAAAATAGTTCCCTGCTTTAGAAGAAGTGCTTGCATAAAATCGGTGACCCACTGTTTCTCGGTGGGTGCCCAGGATACCTTCCAGAGTCCCTGAAGGGATGATTCCAACAAACCTTTGGAACTGCAGAGCTGAAACACAGTTTTTTCTTTACGTTTCATCTTCCCGTTCTTATTGCATAGCATTTTGCAGAAGGAAACAAATGGCAAAGCTGCTTGGACTGAAGGGCCTTGTTTCCCCATCCCTTTGTTCACTGGCCACCATGGAGAGGCAGAGCTATACACCTGGGAGAAGCAGCAGCAATACTCAAATACGGAGACGGTCGCTCAGAGGTTTCCTCCCCTACAGTTCTGACTCAGGTGATCTAAACAGTTTGGAGCTGGATTCAAACTATCGTTTCCTTTCCTCTGCATGGTAAGAACTCGCTTTACCAACACATGAAGCTGAACTAAAAACACCCATTAAGTTCTAGGGCTTATCTTTGTGGAAAAAAATCTGAGCTTCTATAAGAAACATGGGAATCAGATATAGAGTTATATGTGTAAGAAAAATGAGAAAATGTCTGTTTTGTTGATATCTCCCATTTCTGCCTTTCAGAATTTATTCTGATGGATTTCAAGCATAAAGAGGCCTTAGTTTCCATATCACGCATTGTAAAATAAAAAATTCAAGCTTTAGCTGAGTTATCTAAATGTATCATGATTTTAGAAGATTTAGGGCTTCTTTCAATTTTCAGCAGCAAAGCTGGGACAGTTATGATAGGGAAATGCTACAGCATAAATTAAAAAAGACCACCACGAGCAGCAACTGCCTAAGGTTATGTGAGAAACACGTTATTCCCAGAGGAGTTACCACATGCAGCCCCATGGACAGTACATGTGTACAGATCTAAAGCTGATGTACAGATCTGCAAGAAGACACCAGGGTAAACCACTACAACCTTCACTTTAATTAGTTCACCACAGATCAAATCCAACAACAGATCACCACATTCTCCCATGGGCTACGAGGAAATAATATTAAAATATACTTCACCGCTCTGCAAGATAATCCCTACTTCTTGTAAAGTAGACCAGTACGATTTAACACCAAATAAAAAGAGACAATACCCTAGCCACAACAGCAAATACTCATGCCCAAACCTGAAATGACTGAGAAGTCACCATGCAATATTACCCCATTACAACAACAAGACTGACATTAAGACTTGCAGATCAGTCATGGCTCTGAAACTACTCTGAAAAGTAGAAATAATTTCCCCTCATCCTAGGTGAATTCATTTTCAATACGACACACTGACCATATCGTGAGCACAGCTTAGACAACAAACTGACCCCACTGTTTGCTCATCTGTTCATGAGCGATGTGGAGGATGCTAAATGGATTAGGCCCCATTTTCGCTGCACAAACGGATTGAAAACATGATCTTCTGCAAAGAAAACGTTGCATAATGCACACTGAACAGTCGGCTGCTATAAGTGGAAGCATGATAAGAAAACCCATATCAGCTCCAATCTCGCAGTTTTCAACACCCGAGCCAGGTTCTGCTCCTCACCTGAGGTCTCACTGCATTGGAACACCATGGAAGAGCAACCAACCACGAGTATGTCTTAACCCAAAGGTTTGGAGGCCAGGAGAAACTCTATCCAGCTTTACTTTTATGAAAAGGTAAAAGTGACAGCTCCACAGTTTATACTGTGTTCACAGGCAGAAAAAATTAAGGTTTCATCCTAAACTTCATGTAATCACCTTCTTTACTCCTTTTCCAGGTAGCTTTCCTAGTTAGTCTATATAGTACAGCCATATTAAACAGAAAATCCAATGTCTGTCACTTATGAACTGAACAATTTGCAATATATTTCCTTTCAAGTAACAATATCACAATGAAATACATTTATATCTCACATCAAAAAAGACGAGAAAAACACAGAGCCTCGTTTTGGTCTGTCAGTTTAAATAAAAAAAAAAAACCAAAACAACAAAAGCTGATCACCAACATTTTGCTTATGGGACTGGGATGTTTAAGCATAATGCAAAGAACAACTTCTCATGTTTTTCTCAATAGATTAGTCCAAAAAGTTAAACTTTTATTTGATACAGATATGGATAAAGATGCAGATCTGTGTGTGTGATTATATATATCATATCTATATGTCTATATAGATATAAATATAGACATATAGATATAATCATCCCTGATAAAACCCTTCCAAACCTGAGGATAAGCTGATGCAGTAATGCCTGCTTTAGGCTTGCAGGTACCCTGATATCATGTTAATTTTGAAGGTTAATGAGACTGAAGGTACAAACATCTCTCATGATGTCCGTGAGGGCAAGAGCTTCCCACCAGGAGAGCAGGAGGTTGGGCTGCAGCTTGCACTAATGCCCTCAGTGCTCAGGTAGGTCCCACAGTTTCACAACACATCAGCCCTGCTCTTTCTTTCTATTTGATTTCTGATTAAAACCTCTTTTTCGCTCAGCAGATGAAGGAAGATTGCTTCTCACACTGTCAGTGTGCCTTGACAGATAGATATGTCAGTCCCGGTTTGTAATTCATATTCTTTAAATGCATAAAACTAACTTTATTTTAAAGCAGTTTTAATATTTGCATAAACTTTATGTCTTCCTTTTTTTTTTACTTTTTCCTTTTCCTCACCCTAAAAAGGAAAGAGCCTAAAAAGAAAAAACGTCTTCAGACTTATAATGCTAAAAGAAAGCCTTGCATTGTGATGTGGGGTTTTTTTTTCAGTTTTTCCGTGATTTGCTAACTGAATGTTTCAGAGAAAGATATGTTTCTCTTTCATTCCGTTTTTCATCCTTCTTCATGACTAACAAGAACTGCCAGCATTAACTGAAAAATTGGAGGGGAGTTGGAATGTTTCCTTCATGAAAAATTCACAGATTTGGGGGAAGTTATTATGAACAACATAAAATAGAAAGGTGTTCCAAATGCCTTACGACATTAAATTACCATAATAATCCTCAAACCACAGAAAGTATTAAATGGTTGTTTCACCTTTTAATCTCTTCAGCGAAGATCTTATATCAAAGTATATAACAAAGTAAAATTAATTTTTAAATGGAACTCAAAATACTCAGATCAGGCAGAATCAACACACACCTCATTACCAAAAGCTTCGCATTTCACGCATTTTATGAAATCTGTAACAAAATTAGTTTACTCTTATGGAGAAATGTTCGTTCCAGCCAACGACTGTTTCCGACTGAAACGCACCTTGCGAGAAATCTGCAAATGAATTTACAAATTCTCCCCAACCCCACACAATGACTGTGAGTGACAAGTGGCATTGACACAGCCACTTATTAAGTCCAACCAGGACACCTACAATTTCATTAAGGAGATATCAGAAAAATACCTGAAGCTTTTAAAAAGGAATAGGTTATATATTGCAAACTACACTGTCAGCGTTCCCATGATGCTGAAGCCCATCACAATTTAGGTACTATACGTTGTTGGGTGGGCTGACCCTTGAGCTTGCCAGGGCCTGTAGCCTTTCCCTGGTGGGCTGTCTCCCAGCTGGGCAGATAAAGCATCACGAAGCTGCTGTTTAGGGATGGTGACCCTCTTCGGAGGTGTGTCCCTGTCCTGCAGCAGTGTATGGGACCTGCTTTGGCCACCATCTGCTGGGTTACACAGTTCTGACAGCAGGAGAAAGTGGGTTTCTACAACTTGTGGCTTTTTGCAGGTTCCTGAGGTGCCACGTGACGGAGGACAAACAGCCGAGGTGGTGGCTGTGGGTCTAATCCTGCCTCCATGAAGTCTCTTCAACTCAGAGCTCAGTGAGATGGCGATGGGGCCAACACTCAGCACTTCTGGGAACCCCTCCTTTGGAGTTCAGCTGCACTTCCCCACCCTACTTTCCCCCTCGGGAGCCTAAGGACACTTATTGTCATGGAAGAAGTGTCAAACACTATAAACTATTTTTCCTAGATGGAATCACTAATTACTGCTAATGTTGCTGAGAAGCTTTTGATGTCTTCTGAAGCAAAGAAGGTCACCAAAGGTGGGGCACCTTCTTGGCAGAAAGGCCACTTGTTGCTTTTTCTTTCTTGACATCTGGAGCCCATCAAACACTACAAGTGTGTGAGGTTGATCTTTGTGGAGTTGGAAACCCAACGCATGGCAACAAACCACATCTGGAGAGACAGGGCAAGAGAATCTGCTCTTCTCTATTCAACTCTCTGTCCTGTGACTTTGGAGAGTTAATCTTTAAATATAGAATGCCCCTGCTAATTTTCAGTAGTTACCAAGCATGGAATTAAATTATCCAAAGGCAGCAGGTGCAGAGTGTGGTGACAAATCCAGAGAGACTAGACCTTCCACCAAAGTGATGCAGCCCAATGAGACATGCAGTCTAAAAACCTCTCTTCCTGCACACTGAACGTGCCAGATAAAGCCATGTACTCTTTTAATAGCATCTTCCTAAGATCATAAACAGTGAGAATGATTAGGCAATACAAGTGGCATTAAAACCAATGATGATCATCCCTTATGACTTAGCTCCCCTGGGAATCCCGGGAGACGTTCTGCAGCACCAGAAAAGACAGGGAAACAGCCTCAGGGGCAGAAGCAGCCCCAGCATTTAATTACAGCCTTAATCGAGCGCCGTGTCCTACACGGCTTTGCGAGGGTGTCACGAGCAGTTACGGCCTGAACTGTTTGTACATAACCCTTCTGGAAAAAGAGAGTTGCTAATTGCTCTGCGCAGACTGTCAGAGGGCGCCTGCAGAACACTTACAGTAATTTACCAAATGGACTGTGGGATCCTTTTACCTCAAGCACATTAAGCAGAGGTCGGGCTGAAGCAGAACTGGAGTGCGGGGTTGATAATGAATACAGAGAGAGGGAGTTTTTTTGGTTTGGTTGGGGAAAAAAAAAAAAAAAGAGAGAGAAAGGTTTTTCAGTAGGGACCACTAATGAACTCTGGAGCCTTTAACCTTCCTGTTGCAAACGGGCAACTTGTCACCCCTCCCACGTATGGCATATGAACATATGCAATGGCATATAGAATGCTATAGGACCAAGATAACTAGGGGAAACTTTTGATAGTTATTTTGTTGATGAGCTCCCTAGGGATTGTTGGTGCATCTGCAGGGAGCCCAGGCATATCTGCAGAGGTGAAACCGTGGGCTAGAGCAGAAAGACTGCCCGTCAGTCAAAAAAATAGGAGGCAAAGTTTTCTGAAGGTGAAACTGTCATAAATTTACGGTAATACATGAAGAAAAACAAGTTACCCTGACTTTGGAACAAAATCCTGGTTGGGAGTACTGTCCTTAAGACGAAAAGGGGAAAACGCTCTTCGGAAGTAGAAGCACATGAATATTTATTTTTTTTACAAAGAAATTATTTTGTCATTACTAGAGGTAAGTGGAGTTAGGGCAGGCTTGCCATAAGGGTGTTATGTTTCTTTCTGTCATTGTCTCCACACCAGTAGCACCTACAAAACCACTGCACGTTCTCCCATCCAGGTCACACTTGGATCCCTCCTTGAAATAAATGCAAAGTAAAATATTCTGACAAGTTGTGAGATATAAGACTAATAAGGTGTGAGAATAGTATTACAATTTATGCATTATTACTTATAACATAGCAAAGTGGAAAGTTTATGAAACAGAGATAAATACCACATGGAAAAGGCAAAAATAGCAAAGTTTTAGTTTTGACTCAGAGATATCTTCAAGACTTGAAGAAGTGGGGGGTTAGGGAGGAGAAATCAAAGTGAGGGAAGAGAGACAAAGATGAGCTCCTTGGGAGACACTCTAAGAGGAGAAAATTCAAAAAAGAGATCTTCTCTAACCAGTAAGAAAAAGCATTTGGAAAGATGTAGCAGGTGTGAACTCAGGAGAGCAAAAAGCCTGAAGATTTCTGAGCTGATCCAGGAGGATATTCTGATTTATGTCTACTATAAGAACTAATGAGTGGAGGAAAATAGGGGTGAAAGTAGAGACTACCATTCACCTGGAATTAATGGCACGTTCAGTACTGCAAGAAACTAGGGAAACCGTGAATTCTAAAGACTTTGAGACATTTATATGCTACTGCGTGCCTTCGCTTTCATTCCGCAGTTCCACAGAACTGAGAGAAGATATGCCGGCACAAAATTTGTATAATGAGGTGATAAATTGGGCTGTTATTTTGTAGAGGGGAAGGACTGTAAAGAGGTGACAAGCTTGATTCGTAGCCACTAGTTTATGGCTGCAGGAAAATGCCAATGGATATTAAATGGCTAATTATCATATCTAGAGATAAATTAATGCCTTAGACTCTTGCATAGATTTCCTTTAAAAAGAGAGAGATCAGCTTAGTCAAAATATCCTGGAATGATAGCTTCACTTCCAATCATGACCTAAAAATAATAATTTGGTGAACTAAAATTCAAAAATCATTAATAAAAGTCACCTCTAGACAACTATGCCATCATTTAAATCAGCCCTTTAGACCAATACATTTATTTGCTCTGATGGATCTTAGGAAGCTCACGGAAATGTGGGGTTTCAGAAGAAAGGTAGGCAGATGCTACTTAGGTAAAACTGTCAAAGGAGTTTTACGCAGTGTTGGGCTGTATTGCTTTTTCATGAATACTTAATGTTCCTCAGCTAACACGCAGCACGGACCCCACGATACTGCTTCTCCTTCTCATATGTCTCATACCGTGGACATTTTGATATTATTTTTAAGGAAGGCTATTTTTGAAAGCTCGAGGCACCCTCTTCTACTTCTCTTGAACTCCGTGGGAACAGGAACGTCTCTGGTGATTAAATACCTCCCAAACAGAGAGGAAGAGTGACTTTTTGTTACTCAGCTCCCAGCGCTGGCTGCTGTTGATCTGTATGTATATGTCTTTTCCAGAGACAATATATTCTGGTTGCAGCATAAATCTGGTTTAATCCTGATGGATGGGAGGGAAGCACAGTTTCATGGAAGCCATTACACAGGGTATATTCTTTATGAAACTCTTCTGGCACCTCAAGAGTTTTGAACGAGCCCAAGGAATGACAATATTCTCTTGCTTGCACTTTAAGAGTACTTTTTCCCCTGTTGACTAAAGCTGACATATGAAGACAATAAAAAGCAGACAGTGTAAGAAAACATCCTGAGACATCTGTTTTCCTCTCCCACAGCAAGTGATGAGGTAGGCAGTTTTGCTACTGAACTAAAGCAAGGAACAACACCTCTGTGAACCACTTTAATAAAAGCAAATGCAGTGAGACAGTAAATGAAATTGTCACAAAATGCAGAAGGATTAGTGGAGCTGTGCACACACTGCTCCTCACAGTAGGATACCAAAGCTTGGCAATAGTTACCCTTCCCTTACTCCTGAATACCAGCCAAACACCAAAAGACAGGTCTCTGCTGTTCCAGGAACCTCCAGAGTATCACTCAGGGCTGATGTCTGGCAAGTTCCCCTAACGGTGCTGGGTCAACTTTAACAAGAGCACTCCACGCTTGCTCACTAACGATCAGAGTTCTTGGACATGTGATACACTCCAACAATTCGGCAGAAATACAGACACATGTCACTTATTCCTCCACCCAAGCTTGTCTGTAGTGCCCCCAGTGTTGCCTGGACTCTTCTCAGGGTGGGAACACCGAGATCTCAGCATCCCACCTCGCATGGTCCCAGCAGCCAGTTAGCATTAAGGTTAGCAGTAGATTGTTTGCCTCGCTTCCCAGAGATAGATGAACACATCCACAAACCCTGACGTCCCTCCTCTGAGTGTATCCAACATCTTTTAGATGTGTAGCTGCATCCCGTGCATGTGGAAAAACACCGAGCACACATAAGTGCCTTTCCACTGCTTTTCCTTCTTTTGGAGGAGCAGAAGAAAATAAATATTACAAAATATATATTACCTGTAGACAGTATGCACATATACTAAAAGACATTTGTATTCTGCAGAGAATGACAGGCAACAGCATCAGAGTTTCAGCCTCACCAGATGCTGGCAGAGGTGTCATATCTCAAACAGAGGTAGAAGCTGTGTGGTTTAATTCAGGAAAATGACCACAGTCTGACCAAATACAAGGGCATGTGTTCTGGGAGTTTTTTGGAAGAGTTATTCAAAAGGAATCGTGTCTGTACACAGTACTTAATACTTCTATTTAGGGCTCCCCTTAGGTACACAATCAACTTCTGAGGTAGCTATTTCCATGTTTCAATAGAAGCAAGGAAGGGCAGCAAAGGCACTTGAACAATTTTCATATATTCTTCTGCTAACAAAGCATCTCTGCTTTCTATTGCCAGACTATCCTCATCCTAATTAGAAGTCCAGAGCTTCCCAACCACATCTCCTGAGAAATCCCTAGGTGATCTCACCAGAAGTAAATACTCAGCTTGAAACTTCATCGATTTACATCTTTGTAAAAACACATTTTGGGGAAAAGTGATTAAGTGATATTCACAGATGAGAGTCAAATGTCTGATATTGTTAAGAGAGACTCATCAATCAGCTTCTTAATTTGTGGGAAGACAGCCAAGACTCCCATCTTTTCTTTAACAGCTTTTAAGATTTAGGTGCTTCAGACAAAACCAATCCACTGATGGCAAAGGCAGTTTCCTCCAGAGGTGAATTTGGCCAATTGAATCTTTTGAAATACATTTTTGGTTATGTAAATGCAACTTTTATCTTTCCTCTTTCTTGGAACAGGTAGAGCTTCTCCACAAACAATAGACACCTTCCTTATAGGAAGTACACACCATGCAGTGGAGAGAATTATAGGGTGGTTTATCGACTATTTTGTATCCAAGTAGGTTTTAAATATATTCCTTTGTTCCCATTTACATCTCAGTTTTAATGCCTATGGATGCTAAAAAGTCTCTGCCTTAAGCACTGTCATTTACAGTAACTAAATTATCTCTCAGACTTCTCTCCAGCTCAAAAAAAAAAAAAAAAAAAAGGAGAAACCAATTTAACGTTGGCATCTTTGCCCAACAGAGGAAATCAATGCTTCTTTTTGGCTTCCTCTTGAGAAACTCAGTGCCTTCCTTCACTCCTCCCTCACTCGCCAGCAGAGACTATTTTTTTCCAGACAGACGGGGAGCGGGTGTCACTCACAGCATCACGTTTCCCGCCTGAGGAGAGTTCTGCCACAGCTCTGCCACACTGTTTGCCTTCCTTGGGGGTGCAAAAAAAGATCACTGCTGTCATGGACTCTACTCTGCCACCTGAATCCCATAGCATTGGTTTGCGCTCTCTATGTAGAAGTCTTCTACTGGAGGTAGTTTATTATTTCAGCCCATAAAAGTAAAGGGAGATAGGTAAAACTACCTACCATTTACCTTTTTGTAGTTTGGGCTATGAAAAATCTGCTTTTGGGGCTATTTCTCCCATTAGGGGAGGAACAGGGAAAATAGAAGTTATCTGAAACATTATTAAATGTATATAGCCATCCCAGACACAACTTCAACCAAAGAATGGAATTTACTCACCCAAATAGAGCTTCTAAAAATTACATATTTCAGTCAAAACTAGTGACCATAAGCTCATTTTATACCTAATAGGCAGAAAATGGCAACCCTATGGGAGATTTATGTAATCCTAAAAGGGGGTCCAGAATGGCTCAGTTGCATTATCTTACCAGAGACTACATCTCTCCACTGACTATAAAATTTACCTGATGTGACCATCTCCAAATTAGGTCACTTAATATCAGACATCTAAGTCCCACTCTCAGGATCTGTGGGACAAGAGAATCCTGATCTGTGAAATAACAGGAACAGTGTAGTAGCAGTGCTCATCATTCATGTCTCTGCTGCCCATGTCCTACCTCAGGGTCAAGTCCTATTTGCTCAAAATGTAGAGGAGGACATGGTCCATCCGTATTTTCTACTTGCATGCGTGCAGCCGAGTTCTTGCTTTGGGGAAAAAAGCCCAAGAAGTGGTTATGAAAGTTCTAACGTTACCTGTTAGAATTTATGGCTGAATAAGAGAGTATTTCAGATAATAAAAATGCTCAGATTTAACTGTGTGCTTGAAAGTAGGAATTAGAAAGTTCCAGTTAAACCCCAGTTTCTCTGCACGGGTACGCTGCTGTTATTGATGTATCGTGGGGCTGAGGTCAGCCCAGCTGGTGGGACCCCCAGCAACCTGTCATGGGTACCTTCAGACTAGGGAATCAGAGCCCTTTCTGGTCCCCTGATCAGCCACACACCTTTGTCTCAAATGTGCTTGTGTAGGTGAGACCTAGATGTACAGGTTGTAGTCTGAAAAATTGCCAGAGAAGCTGTGGCTGCCCCATCCCTGGAGGTGTTCGAGGTCAGGCTGGATTGGGCTTTAAGCAACCTGGTCTGGTGGGAGGTGTCCCTGCCCATGACAGGGGGTTGGAATGATGATCTTTAAGGTCCCTTCCAACTCTAACCATTCTATGATTCTACAGCAACACTGACCTCCCCTCTTCCCCTTTCCACACATATATCTTCACACACCTTAGTCAGCTGAAGTGGCATGTTGGATAAAGGATCCAGACAGGAGGAGTAGGCAAATTTTCTCCCCAAAATGAACTGTTGAAGTCCCCAAGACATCTCCCTGTATAATCAAACTGTTCCATACGATGTGCTTAAACTTAAAAGCAGGAATGCTTTACTGGTGAGAGCATGTTAAAGACAAATGACAACTGGGCACAGCAAACTATTTCACCTTCATTTCACTTTGGTTAGAGAGTCTGGGGAGATGAGATTAGGTAGAACAGTCTTGAGCTTTGGCCCACAAGCACGACACTGCATAGAATTTGCATCGGTTCAGGTTAGAGAGTGACCCATAAGGCTAGGATTCATTTGCATTCATTGACTCCCTTTTGAAAATACCTACATTCAAATTTATGTGGGAAGCCAAACAGAACACATTGACCTGTTCTGGCAAGAAAAAAAGGAATGGGATTGTATTTGTATTATTAGGTCAGTTTGATTTTGTTTCTCTTGAGGGATCAAACTTCAGGAAAGAAAGAATGACTGTTTTTTATATGTCTCACTGTACAAAAACCTCCAGATTTTAATGAAGAAATCAAGCCTTGAACATTTTTCTCTGGTGTTGAATTCAATCCAAGCATAAAGGAATAAACAGAAATGTACATTATGTATCTTGTGATTTATTTTGAAATAATTCTGTAGTTCTTATGAATTTCCATGAAGTTCTTCTGAACAGGCAGACAAGATAATTCTCAGAGCATCTTTGAAGAATTCTGTGTTCTCACTTTACTTCACAATGAATGTAAGAAAAAGCCAATATGCTTACCAAGATAGGAAGTGCATTTACATATAGTTTTAAAATAAATGAATCTCATCAAAACATCTGTCCAGATGACTAAACTAGTCGTTGTGAAATGTCATTGAATTCATGAAGTTTTAATCATGTGACTGAATACGGCACAGTATTTTTCTTCAAGAATAGTAGCACACCTGTGGAGCTTATAATGTAAAAATAGAAGATGTTGGTAGAGTTGTGAATTCCCTGGCACTTTTCGAAAAATAGACCTGGAAATGACTCAGAGGATGAGACTGATCTAACTCTTGGAAATGTTAACATCTGACCCGTTTCCCAGAGGCTTCCTGTACAGTCAGTGGAGAAAAAAGATATTTCTAGAATAGGATTCACCTTATTGTAAAGCAAGTAGCTGGAACAGGTCAGCTGAATTATATCCTGAACAAAGCAGTTCCTCTCAAGAGACTACAGAGTGAGCCTTGGGTGTCTAGCTCACAATAATATGGTTATGACTTGTAGACTCTTTACATTAGGTGAGGCCAGAAGGAACTGTTAGATCTTCTACTCCTGAAAATCCCACATGCTAATATTTCATTCTGTTGCCTCTATATTGTGTCTGGCTAAAGCACACCTGACTAGAGGCATTGAAGATTTGAAGACCTCAAAGGCTGGATTTTGCTGAATGGCTAATCCCCCTCCTGAGTCTCAGATTTTTAATATAATTGATCAGCTGAAATTTGGTGGACAATATAACCAGAGTATAAGTCATTTATCAGTATGTGCAGATAGATGCTATATACAATGAAAAAATATGTGATTTAAATGTCATCCAACATGATAAACAAGCCATCCCAAAGAACACCTAATATTTCTGTTAACTTTTCTATACACAAACAACTGTGAGTGTGTATAAAATATAAGACCACCTTACTGTGCCAGAGAAAAGGTCTATCTAGCCTGATATCTGGTCTCTCAATGTGGCCAAAGTGAATGCCTAGGGAACTGAATTATTTGATTGGGGATCAGTTTCTTCTCCCAAGTCACAGGCAACAGGACAAGAGGAAATGGCCTCAAGTTGCACCAGAGGAGGTTCAGGCTGGATAT
>JAOXJM010000023.1:83129701-83149458 GCA_026413425.1 Tringa solitaria | reverse complement strand
TATCAGAGTTAGGTTGATGGTTGGACTAGATGATCTTAAAGGTCCTTTCCAACCTCGACAGTTCTATGATTCTATGAATAAGAGCAGGACAAGTGTATATGATGTTTCCCCCACATACTCTCCCTGCCTCCTTAAGGTTCAAGGACTTCCTGAGCCAGACATTTTTCCTGTGATATTTCTAATCTCAGTGAACCTGATGACATCTCTGACCTCAGAGACACCTCTTCACTGAGTTCTTTTAATCTCCATCTTTCAGTATCTCTAACATATTGTGCTGAGGTGTTCTGGAGTCAATCTACACACTAATCAAAAAGTCAGTTGCTGTGTTGCTGATGTTGAACCTAGCACCCACCAGTTTAGTTTAACACCTCATTCTTGTGTCGAGAAGATCTGAAAAGTGAGTCCTTATTCAGCTACCCAGTTTTGCTCATGAGTTTAGAGACCTTCATCCTGTCCCCTGTCAATCACTCGCTTTTCAGATGGAAGGAGATCTTAGTTTACTCAGTATCTCTTTGTCTGAAAGTCCCTCTGCATCTCTGACAACCTTTGCTGTCCTTGAACCTCTCCAAGCTCTAACCCACCAAAGTACAGTCAGCAGTTCCTCTGTGGTAGCCCTCTCTGCTGTGGCGATTATATTCTGCACTGAGCAGTCAATACTGCCAACTCCTACCCTGGATGTGACCAGAACAAGGAGCAAGGGAGAGGAAGGGAGCAGCCTTTCAAAGCATCCTCCAAGGAAAAATACACCCACTATCCCCTGTGCATGCACAAGTTCCAAAGACCTCATGTGCCCTGCTTAGCCCCAGCTGCAGCACAGACATGATCTTGGCCAGAAAAAATACGTCAAATTTTATGTGTGTCAATTTTTCTATGGAATAAACTTAGAATTGTGCTCCCCTTTTAGTAATTAATAGTCTTCTGACTCCCTCCACAGATGCTTTACTGACATCCACATCATTCAGATGGACAGAACCACTGTTCACATGCAACCTGTTCTGGTTCTGTTGCCAGCAACTAAAATCTTGCTCCATTTGTGTTTAAACTCTGGTGAACACACCTTCATAATTTCTGTTTTACTGTTGCTAAGGTCTGCTCCATCAGCCACTTGAATTTGGTTGCACCATTTCATCACACCACACCAAACTTTGGGTTTGGTATCTTGCCAAAGATAGCCACAAAATCTGTCCTAAACCTGGTGAACACCACAGACTCAAATAGATTTGGTGACACCACCAAGGGGTTAACTTTGGCATCATAACTTGCTCTTTCTGCAGAAACTCTCATGCTGGAGTTTCGGATCAATCTGCTACCCGCTGCCTCTGCAGCAGGAGCAATTATAGGTCCAAATATTTCTTTTGCTCTTTTAACACTGCCCTAGGAATCATTTAATGAAGATTTCATAGACCTGGGTCCATATTAAAAGCAACTTTTCCATGGCTGATTATTTGATTTCCCCTGCTTCATTGTTGTTCCCATCCTTTTCTGCAAGTAGGCTAATGTATTTGATGCCTTCTGGCACGAATGCTCAGCGCAGCTGGGAATTCTGGCTGAGCAGTAGCAGAAAGCAAATTCTGAATCCACAACTACTTTCAGCACAAGAAAGGGGACTCCTGGAGCTTTTCTTAAATAGTTCCGGTCTCTGCGACCCAATGAATGTCATTAAATCACACCTCAGTCCTGAAGAGCTAACAACCTAATCCAAGATAAGACTTGACAAGTCGTTGCAGCAAACCATGTGGGAGGAAGGATGGCAGGGCTGGCTGTGATAAGTGCCTTAGAGTTTCAGAAAAAGTTTGTAAAGCTGCAAATCATTCTAAGCTTTGCCTGCTTGCTTTCAGATGTAAATAAATGCAGGCACGTTCCCCTGGCTATGAGCAACCCGTAGTTTTCTTCAGCAACCTGGTCAACATGGACACTTGGCACATGCACCGCTGTGGATGCCCTTGGTGCCTGAGACAAACAGCAATTCCTCAAGGAACAGATCACTCTAAGAAGAGGTGCTGGAAGAAAGTCCAACCCAATGTAGAATGGTGGCGCTTAAACTCCCACCACGTTTAGGATTACTGCTTGACCTCTCAGTGCAAACGTAGTCAGACCTAGAAGTGGCATCTCCTGAGATGTGTTCCTAGCTGAGATGCTTAACACAGATCTAGATCTCTAAGACAGCACTGAGCTACATGGTTTATCCAATCCATGGGGTTTTCATTTTGAACCAATACACTGGGGAAAAAAAAATAAATCAAGCTTAGGTTAAGTACGGCTGTAGTGGGTCTCACAGATGGCTGCATTTGCTGTGCAGTCATTGTGTGGATGACACAGCAGGGTCCTGGTTTGGGCTGGGGCCTCTGATCATCATGGTAAAAGAGAGAAACAGTCAGATGGTGATATTGCAAAGACTGAGGCTTCAGTGTTTCTTATGATTGGACTTGACAATCTCAAAGGTCCCTTCCAACCATGAAGATTCTGTGATTCTTTGCAGATAGTAAGTACAGAAGGCTGTCCCCACTCCGAGCAAGACATGCTTGCAATGAAAATTAGTCCTTGCGCGTGGTGAAGGCAAGGTCTGGTTCAGAGTGGGTGCTGGGAGGGGGTCTGGAAGTTCACTGGAAACAGAGCTCATCATTAGTCATTAATGCATTCTCCTGCCAGGTAAAATATTGCCTTTATATTAATATTTATGAAGAGGCTAGTCTTCACAGAGGCATCTGATAGGTGAAATATGCCAAACAAATAACAGGTTACATCAAATTTACAAGTGAAGTCTCACTTTTTTTGAAGGAAGAGTGGATTAGACGACAACTGAGTAGGAGACTGACATTTCTGATGACAGAGCAGAACTCAGGAAAGGCAACTTGCCTGAAAACCTGAGAAATGTGAGAGACCTGGTGACGCCAAAAATGTGAGATACCTGGTGAAGATGCCATAAGGCAAATTTTATTGTCTAGGGGGGGTGTCTCTGCGTACCATCAATCACTTTTCCACAAGCATGTCTGCATGTGCTGGTTTATTACATCCCATGCTATAAAGCAGCCAACACCACTGTCAGGGTTTAGCAGTACAACAGCAGCTTTCACTGTGTGGCCTTTCAGAGTGATGGGAGGCTGGGAACATGACAAAGAGTTAAAAAACAAACAAACATATTTTCTTAGTAAATCCATTATTTATGTTTACTCTCTCCCTTCCTAAAAATTTCCAGTAGAAAGTTAAGTTATGACTAACACTTGTGGGATTTTTCTTTTTCAAATAAATCCTTTCTTTGGGTACATCGTTAAAGGATGTGTTACTGTCAGGTCTGGTGAAACTGTAATTACAGTGAGCGCAATAAATAAAAGCATAATGGCTCCACTGCATAAATAATGGCTCATTATTCCAGTTTTATTGGTATTTAGTTTGCTGATCCCATAACTCCTCCTGCATACCCAAATAAACTGTTCTGATCTGAACAATTTCTGCTAGGTTAACTGAAAGAAACAAAGGAAGAGCTTTTGTAGGAGAGAGGACATTTGGTCACATCGGTAGCCCCTTTGCACTGTGGCTTCCCAGCTGAAGAGCTGTGGCAGTATCCCACCTTGCCATGGTGCTTACCATGGGTGGTAGCAGCACAGCAATCCGCTGCCTTCACAGGGTGCACCCAGCCTGGGGAAACCCCCAAAATCCCTGCTGGGGCCAGCCTTTGGGGATAAAGTTTTGGGGCTGGTCCCACCATTTTGTGCCGTGAGTATTGGTGGGAGAGTAACTCCAGCTCGAGCCTCAGTGCTCTGCCACCACTGTCCCTCCAGACCTTGCCCTCCCAGCCTCTCTGCAAACCCTTTCACATTTCCATTCACCGAGTCTTTCCCTTCCAGTCTCTCAGATGCTCGCTTCTGTTTTAGTATCCTTGAGTGAGATTATTAAGGTGTTAATGTTGGTTTGGAACCTGCCAGCCTCCTCAGGGCACCTCATTTCCACCTGCCCGCTGAGGGCAGGGTGTTAGCTCCTGTCTTTGCACCGTTGTACATGCTGACACACACCAAACCAATAAGCAGCAATAAAACCAACAGCAAAGCCAACAATCTGCATGGAAGAGCATGAGGGTGAGGTTTTCTCACGTCTCCTGTTCATTTGCCCTTCTTTTCAGAGCAGGTATGATTTAGCCCTGTAAGGAAGAAAGGAACTGTGTTCTAATTTTTGGTCCCTCATGGCATGGCATCAGGCTCTGAAAGGGTTGGGAGATCACTCTGCCTTTTGCCACAATAACAACAAATAAAGTACAAAATCCTGGCTTGTTGGAAAGTTTCAGCATTCAAGCAAGGAAGAATCGTGAAATGTTGATCCTCAATCAAGGATGCTCTTGGATGATCAGAACTGGTAGTCATACAGGCTCCTTCTGACATCTGAGTTCACGCTGAGCGCTTCTTCCCCAAATACACCCACAGAAAGCCACAGGACTGCTCATACCACCAGGGGGACAAAATGGGGTTCCAGATGATTATTCATTACTCATTCAGGCAAATGTCCGCCTGACAGGGACATCAAAAATGCAAGGCGCTGAATGGTAACAGATACATCTTCAGGCTAGACATATAATCAAATTACCATGTCGTAACAAGTTATTGCACTTCACCTGAGCCCTGTATTTGTGCTCCTTCCTCATGGCAAATGGAGCACTTCACATTTGCCATAAGCCAGAAGCGCCCGTGGATGTTTTCCCTGGCCCAGGGCCTCTACCGAGGCCGAGCCACCTGCTTGCAGAAGGAGGTTTTAGTTTCACCACCAAGACTTTCACAGCTCCCACAGGCCAGAATCTCCTTTAGCAGCTAACACTTTCCAAGAGTTTATGTCTCACCTTCTACCAACACACTCTCCTCTCTAGGTGACCCTGGCTGGTCTGAATCTCCCCCGGGGTGCTCTGAAACCAAGTCATCTGCAGAATGCCCCAAGCTGACCCAGAAAATGGGCTAATAATGTGAAATTTTCTACTTTTATCATGACCTTCAGATAATTAGTTTAAATTATGTTGGATAGTGCTATTAAAATAACATTTAGCACAGAATCCTGCAGAAAATACTAGGCTTTAGAATCATAGAGTCATAGAATTGCCTAGGTTGGAAGGGACCTTTAAGATCATCTAGTCCAACCATCAACCTAACTCTGATAAAAATCATCACTAAACCATGTCACTAAGCACTATGTCAACCCATCTTAAATACCTCCAGGGATGATGTCTCAATCACTTTCTCTTGCATATTGACCACCTTGAATGGTCTAGTATTTCTAAGCCAAACCTGAGTCCAGGACAACTTGCCTTGGTCTAGGTTTCCTGATCCAGGGGAACTTTCATGTGAAGTTCTTCACTGGGCTGTATGTGACATACACCTCAGCTCAAGTGACAGTGTGGGCATTATGAGAGCCGAATTATGACCACAGAGCTGCTTATTGCCTCTTGCTGGGGCAGTAACCCCATCTCAGCCACCCCAGGCTCCTACCAAAAACTTCTCTCTGGAGCTTGGCAGGGTGTTTTAGTTCAGTGCACCCAGCAAACACTTCTGCCCCGAGCATGGCTGATAGCTCTATGGATCTCACTCACAGTTTTCTACCTGACTTTCAACCATTGCCATGGTGAGTGGCACAAAACCCTTCCTGGTTCCCTTTTGGGTCCTACTTGCTGCCTTGCATCCTGGAGAAGCTGCCTAGGAGCCATCACACTTCAACACGCTTCCTCTCTCTTTCCTCCCACGGCATCCAGTTTCTTTTATTTTCATCCTATCTGTCAAACTGTGGATTCACTTTCTGGAGCTGACTTTAGCTCAATGGTATCTGTTTCCCTCATGATTGATGTGTTGCACTGGGGAGGTGTCAGTTCTTCCCCAGTGCAAAACAATTGCATTAATTTGCTTTCCATGTGGTCAGATTTGCTGTAATCACTTAAATTCCCTCTGTATGATCCTCATTTGAGCCTTTAATGAAGAATTGATTAAATGCTTTTCTGAACTCTGTGTACTTTCTTTCGTGTTTTCTCCCATATTTACAGAGACCCTGCATCATCAGTGTTTTATAAGGAAGCTGACACATCAAATTACCCCAAACCTGTCTCTTACTTGGAACATTTAGTTTATATTGTGTTATCACATACCTTGGTGAGTTTTTCACTAAAGGCTGTAAATCATGGTGCAGAGAAATCATAATCCCCGTCTTTCTATTTTAGCCCATCTTGGAGCTAAAAACCTCCTTTTTAACAGTCTGCGCTGTGCCTGGCAAGTCATGAGCACACTGCAAATAATATATGAACAAATAATAAACATTAGGCTACAATAACTTCTGTACTCTTGGGAGTGAATGCAGTCTTGGGCAATTGTTGTGTTTCACTGAGGTTTTCAATGTTATTCATCTACAGCATCATTTTGAAAGAAACTGAAGGTCTTGCCTTCAATATACATCTCTGAAGTATGTTTTTTCTAGATAGCGGCTTTAAGTTCCAATTTCTTAAGCATTTTTTTAAACAGAAATAAATGCAGGGACAAATGGGACTTCTGTTATCATTAAAGATTAAAAAAAAAACCAAACAACAGTGCTTATTTAACTGGCATTATATAGGGCCATTATAATTTTTTGAATAACGCATTACCAGTAATTGGTTTAAACTTTATAGCTGTATCTATATCACATCCATTATCTCAGCAGATTCAGAATGCTGGCAGTGTGCAAAGACAAACAGAGCTAATTGAACACATACAATCTCATGAACCAGGTTTGTAAGGATTTACCTAATGGAAAACTTGGGTTGACTTTGTCAATTAATCTTCAATTGAACCACCTTCCTAGATGCCCCCATACAGCAGCATGAGAAGCTTTATGGTAGTTTGCATGGCTGAGCAATTGCTCAAAACAAAATAAAAAATGAACAAGACCTCAGGCATTCTACGTAATGAGTTAATATTTCTTACTGTAAAATGACTTAATGACTGATTGCAATTCTCCTCAAATGTGTTTAAGTTCAGATTGCTTCTTATTGAGGGGAATGTATGGGGTGGATTGAGATAAGCTCAGGGACTAACAATCAACCCATAAAATCTAATGCAGGCTGGCGGTGACCAAAAGAAACAAACAAATCATTACCTCTTTTTTTTTTTTTTTTTTCAGAAAAAAGCATCAGATGATATCTAGAATCCCTTATGAAGATGTCATTAAATGCAAATATTAGACATGGCTGTCTCTGGAGCTTTCTCAGTGCAGCAGACCCATCAGCCATGAGCTTTCTTCTCAGGATGTAACCTTAATTGCAATAGATTTAAAACTAATTTTATGAAATGTGTTTTGAAACGTTTATGAGGATTGTTTTCCCTCTCTAAACGAGGGTCCTTCAGATGACCCCACTGCTTCCTTGACTGGTACAACAGACACAGGCCCCTGGAGCTGGAGTTTCTGTTCTGCAGCACCAGGGCTTCAGCACTCTCCATGGGTGCAGCAATATCAACATATGGCAGAGGCCAAGAGTTCCTTATGTGGATGCCACACTTTGTTCTGACCCAGTAAAAAAAAAATAAAAAATAAATCACCATTAACACTGTCGCTGCTGCAAACTAATTGAATCAGTTAATGTGTAAAAGAAGTCTGTATACACCATGAGCTTCTTCCAACTCTGCTTTTGCAATCAGGGATCACATTTCTTTAAACCCCAGACAAAGTACCACCTGTGAGACAAGGATGCACCAGGAAAGGGTTGGGAGACTTCCATTGCTGTTTCTTTCCTCCACTGAATCTTGCAGGACTGAACACCACCCCCACTGAAGTAAGAAAATACATCCGTGGTCTGATTTCCATAGCTCGTTTAGGGCACCAGTCATAGCATAAACTTCTGACCATCTCAGAGACATGCATTGCCCCTAACACAATGATCTACAATCGCAGAATATCCTGAGTTCGAAGGGACCCAGGAGATTCATTAAGTCCAACCCCTGACTCCACACAAAGCAACCTAAAAGTTAAACCATATATCGAAGAGCATTGCACAGACACTTCTTGAACACCAACAGGCTTGGGGCCATGACTTCTTTCCTGCAGAGCTTGTTCCAGTGTTTGACCACCCCTTCAGTGAGGAAATTTTTCCTAATATCCAACCTGAATTTCCTCTGATGCAGCTTTAAGCCATTCCCTCACATCCTACCACTGACACCAGAAAGAAGAGATCAGCATGGACCTCCCTCTCCACTCCCTCTTTTGAGGAAGTTGTAGACAGCAATGAGGTTATCCCTTCATCTCCTCTTCTCTAAGCTGACCAAATCAAGCATACTCAGCCATTCCTCATAAGTCATGCCCTTTAGTCCTTTCACCTTCTTTTTTTTCCCCTCCTTTGGACACATTCTAATATTTTTATATCCTTCTTACATTGTGGAGCCTAAAACTGTGCACAGTACTTGAGGTGAGGTCACACCAATGCTGAGTATAGCAGGATAACCACTTCTTTCCACTACTTAGCTATACTGGGCTTAATGCACCCCAGGATAGTCAACAAAGAGGAACTGATTTGTGCCCCTTAAAGAGAGACAGTGCCAGGTCTGATCACTGAAAGCAGGTAAGAGGAACCCACACCCATCACAAATTGTTATTTCTTGGTAATATTACTAGGTATTAGAAGAGATAAACACACACAAAAAAAGAAAATTTCACCTATGACAGTGATGTAGCAGCTGAGAAAGAAGTAAGACCTACATGATGCCCCATCACTACCCTCCTCTGCCATTTCCACACGATATCTCCAACCTTGCTCACCATCATTGCACCTTTGCTGCAAGATTGTTTGTTATACCAGGAGATAGTACAGAGGTGAAGAAGAATCATAGAATAGTATAGAACCATAAAACAGTTCAGGATGGAAAGGACCTTCAAGATCATCGAGTTCCAACCCACTGCCACAGGCAGGGTGACCTCCCACTAGACCAGGCTGCTCAAAGCCCCATCCAGTTTGGTCTTGAACACCTCCAGGGATGGGGCAGCTTCTCTGGAAGAAGATAAAGAGCTGCTGGGAGGTAGAGCTGCCATGGTCACCGAATGCCTAGCCACCACCTCGTGGTGGAGATATGTTCAGTGATATAACAAGGAGAAGCTACTCAATGATTCAACAATGATGAGAAAATTAGGCTGTGTCCTTCCTGGGTTCTTCCAGGATAAACTGTCACTTCACAACATAATTTGTAGAAAGGCAGCTCCACATTCTAGAATTTATGCTTTATTAAATAATCCTAGAGTCATTTATAAAAGGGAAGAGATTTAAAAAGAACATTAAAAATGCCTCTATTCCTGCTGAAGTCCCCTGAAAGTTACTCTGAGTTACAACTCATTACTCTAGAGTACTCTTAGCATTATAAATTTCTGTCTGAAATATGCATTGCCTTTATTTTTAGCTATAATGATATGTAAAGCTAGATATTTTTAGTAAAAAGACTCTACGCTACCTAATAGTAGAGCTCTACAGATGTCAGAGCTTTTTTCCTTACTCATTTCTCCTTGATTCCAAGAAAACACTATCCTTCCCTAAGAACGTAGCTTTATTCCTAGCATTGTTTCCTCTGACTGATGAGGTTGATGGTGTTTGTTTAATGGGTGAAGAGCACCTACCTGAAATCAACCGCTTGTAAAACTCCTTGCTAGAGGTATTGCTCACACTCCTCCTCACTTCCCAGAAAGAAACATCTCAGCAAACCCCTAGCACCAGGACAGTTTTGTCTGAAGGGCCACCAAGCCAGCAGCCAATGGTCTCTTCTTACCCCAGCTGCAGCTGGAGGAGAGCTAACGAGATGTCATTAAATTGTTTCACCTGATGCTTCCTCTCATCATGCTCTTTGCTTCAAAGAGCAGTTCTGAAAGATTAAGAAATGGGAGGTGAGAAAGTAAAAGACTAAAATCGCACTTAGTTTTTTGACAAAACACACATATGGCAGGCTCAGAAACTAAAAACAATGTAAATCCAGAGTTTTAGTAATGCTCTGCACATAATCAGAGCTGTCTAATCTTGTCAAACGTTTGCCCTCTGGCAAACAGGCATTTCCAAGGAGTGCATCTGAGACAGACAGCTGTGTTTTAGACACCAGAAGCAGAAACACCCGATATGAGCTGCACTGGGAGCCTCCTACCAACAGCAGCGACATTAAAGCAGTTGTTGTTCCTCAGGCAATTTTAGCTTCCAAGCATAGGGTGTTTATTTCCCTTCTATTATGAATAGCAATGCTTTGTACCCCTGTAGTTTTGTGAAACCCAAGCCATGTTGATGTCCCACTGTGCAAGGTCTTCTAAAATCCCAAGAGAAAGCGGCGCGGAGGTTGCTATGAACACTCTGAACTTCTTTTTCCCGGTGGGGATCAGCTCTGTAGCTTCACAGTCATGGCTCATGAAACCAATCTGGCCTTTTTGCCACTGGTAGGCTTGGGCTCTGCAGTGTGTCTTCAATGTGCAGTTGTGACAGGTCCCACAGATGTATTGAATTGTGATTTCTCCTTTGGGGATGGTCCTCTACACCTTCCCACTGATGCAAGGAGGGGAACCGTGGCCATGGCAGCTGTACCGAAATGCACCGAGGAAGGAGCCATCTCCCCTTCTCTGCTGGAAGCAGTAGGCCGTGTCCATATTATTCATGGGGCAGCCAAAACTTCCTCAGCAGCTGTAATGTCTTTTAACCACTGGCCTGTGTGGGTAGAGCAAGGTGTTTAAAGGCAGGCAGGTAGATAAGTAGGTAACACGTGCCTCTGTGTTGCAGCTTGTTGAAAATTGCCCAGCCAAGCACTTTCAAAGGGGGTTCTTGTGAAAAATTTCACAAATCACCTCCAGATATCTATATACAGCTTTAGAAATCCATAGCCCTTAATCAGTTTGCATCCATTCCCATGATTGACATCGATTGAAGACATTTCCAGGCGCATGTGATCCAGAGATACTCTAGACAGTATAGCCTAGGTAGGATGCTGGTAGGCGAGCAAGCATCTGGAAAACAGCCTGTTCTCCTCTTATTGTCTTTGTCTTGAGTCTTTTAGTGATTTGGGCCTTTTTTCCTTCCCTGAATAACCAATACTTTTTCTATGAGGCATTGTCTTTGCAGTTTCCAAAAGTTATCTCACCTTAATGGGCTGCAATTCCTGTCTCCATTGCTCAAGGAATGAAGATCCCTGTGCTGAGGACTGGAATAGCTCTGCAGCAAAAATGAGAGCAACCTGAGAAGATGGAGGCATCTTACATTGCTGGAAGTATCAGGGCCATGTCACAGCTGGAAGTGTTCTATACTTCTTGCTAATCCCAGCGTGTGCAGCTGCTAAAGTACACCATGGAGAGGCAGAGGAAAGCAAACACTTAGTGAGCCACCTGAAGTTCAGTTCAGACGTAGTTCAGCCTTTTCTGCTCATGAGCCTCCCAATGCCAAGTGGAGGGATTTACTGCCCCAGCAACACTCAGCTGTCAGGAGGGGATCTGGTTGTAGAGGCCAGTACAAGTTATCTGGGGTCTGTCACCTCCTAGAAGGAGAAAGCTCTGTAGGCCAGCAGCCACTAGTGCTTTCCAGGGTGGGAGCTTTTTTAAAGTCTGTGACTTCATCCCTATTGAAATGAGATTTGAATAACAAACAAAGCCCACAGAAAACAATGCACAAATGGCCTGGGGGGAAAAATGTAATTCCAAACCCTACCTTTTATTTTCCCATTTCAATGTTTGTATGGCATCTTCCCAGTTTTCTGGTGAGGCACCAATGGATATGAGTGCTTCTCTTTGCTATAGTCATTTGTGGATTAAATCTAGAAGGTCTCCAATATCAGCTCCAAAATCCCAACAGATGCCGGGAGCATCTCCCCGCCCAACAGATGGAGCCAGCCAGGAGGATGAGAGATGGAGAGTGGTAGGACAGGCTAAGAAGGTTTCAGGTATTTGGCTGTTCCAACTGTCCTCTACTGAAATGTCCTCAGGACAATGTAGGATGGGAGTTCCACTTCCTGGCCAGCAGCAGGGCACAGGACTCCTTGCTTCCTCTCCAGGAGCATCTGGGGACGTGACCATTGTCACTGACTTGGTTGTGCAACCTCACTTCTGACCTCCTCCCGCATCCTCCTGACCTGCCTTCCCCCCCCCAGCACCTCCACCAGCCTTGACCTCCCTCTGTGTCCAGCTCCCAGCATGAGGAGCTGTAAAGCTCCCTTTCCCATGGGTTTGCAGGGCTGGGGCTGCTTCCCCAGGCTGGTCCTGCAGCCCAGCAGCTCCCTTCCCAAAGCCCATCGCTCCTTTGAAGCTGCCAGGGAGCTGCCAGTTGCTAATGGGCAGGCAGGGGGATCACCGGGAATAGAGGCATCATTAAGTAGCACTTGCTGCCTCGCGGCCTCAAAAGGAAAACCCAGCTGCTGCATATTCTCCGTACTCCACAGGCACAGTTTCCTGTTGCTGTCACCCTTCTTTTCCTCCCACGCTCTCCCTGTTCTCTTTGCAGGCTGCCTGCCTCGTCCCCTGGGGTCCTGGGGACAGGTACCTTGTGGTCTTGTGGCTGGAGGAGGTTCTGCTCGGCATGTGCCTTCCCCACCACAGCCCCGTGCACTGGTGAGGTGGCAGGTGAATAATACCCATTGTAACTGTCAGCTTTGAATAACGGGGAAAAAATGCCTGTGCTTGATGCCTGCAGGTTATAATTTCTTTGGCAAAGCTGAAAACATGGGAGAGATAAGAGGGGTGCACTTATAAAAATGGGCGATGCTTTCCTTTAGATCAGCCGTGTGATTTTGCAGCCAGCTGTAAAAGAGGCACAGGGGAAAGGACAAAGCGAGGCAGGGTTGGGTGGATTGTCATCCCAGTTCCTCTCCTTCCCATGCCTCATAAAATGAAATAATGATACAGTGAAGTACAGAGCACTTCTGATGTTGCAGCCTCCCTAGGAGATGCCATAGCTGTGATAGCCTAATGAGCTTGAAACGACTGAAGAGTGTCAATAGATAAAATCTATTGTGGGAAGATTTCTAATCCTCAGCATAGCAGGGAAACACTTTTCTGAAATCCCAGTACATCCATCAGTGACAGCTCAGACTGTAAATCCATGCAGTAAAAAGACATAGTCAGTAGTCTAATAAAACACATTTTCATTTTTATGAATCTGGAATATCCACAAAATAAAAACAGTTCTTAACAAAATCTGAATGTGGAGGGTTGTAAAGTGAAATACTCTTTAGAAACTTGAGTTTTGGGGTTGTTTTTTTTAGGAGTTTTCCACATCACACAGAATATTAGGAGTAATTAAGTACTCAGAAGTACGTCAAAAAGCTTCCTCTGCTTTCAAAGCCACACAGCCAAGATTTAAAAGTTAAAACAAAGTGTATCAAATCAACTAAATTACCTCCTGCAACTTCATAACGGTCCTTGTGAACAGGGGGGAAGGAGGAGATGTCACAAGTTGATTTTATTAAAGTTTCTTGGTGTCATTTCAATTACTTTATCATAGAGAAGCTAAAGAAAAAATGGTTAGGACTGTTAAAGGATGGATACAAAGCTGGGTGCACGCCCTGATCCAGAGAGCTTGCTATCCAAATTTTACCGTCAAGTAAATTTTAAAAAAGGGGTGCAAGAGGTGGATGGTCGACCACATGCCCAATGTGACTTCTTGTTACAAAAGTAGGCAACCACAACACTGAATGCAGAGGCTGGAGTTCAGCATATGAGGTAGTCCTTCAGTTCTGCTTGGCACTTGTAAGGCCCCATCTGAAGAGCCAGACCTCGCCTGGGGCCCTGTGCTTCAGGAAAGGCATGAACCACTTGTAGAAAGCCCAGAAAACGCTAGTGAACGTGGCAGAAGGTCCAGATACCACCTCTATAAAGAAATATTTAAAACAAAGAACTGAAGAAAGAGGGGAAATGTCATACCTAACATGGTTACAAATCCAAGGAGACCTCCAAGAGGAGGCTAGACAAGTGTCTCCAGGGACTGGCATGGGTGTAGGTGAACCATAGTGGAGGCAAGAGAAGGGACCAAGAGGCCCTGAAGGTCCCCCCAACCTTCTTCTTCTAAGGTAGCACAAAAGTGGAGCAAAACAAAGGGCAGAACATCTGCTTGTCCACAAATCTGTTGGTCAAAAGGCAAAGGCCAGATGAAACCCTGGCCAGACCTCTCCTGTGCACAGGCTGTCCCTGAAGTGTGGGACGAGGATGTGAACCAACAGCCCATCCCAAGGACCAGAGCAGGACTGTAGCGGATTATACCATCCATGGTCTCAATGCAGAAATTATGTGTCATCTGCCTGGTAGCTGATACACAGGATTTGCCACTTGATTTTATTGAATCTGAGAGCACTGTACAGAAATACTAAGGAATGAGTAAAAAACTCATTACTGATGTACCTGTGTACGTGTGGAAGAGAAAGCAAGTTTTTCTCGTTTGAGAAGTGGGTCTTTTTAGGTACCACAAGTACATGTAGTTTTCCTTCATGCTACTCCTTCACTCTCAAAGCTGCATCTGACAAAACAGCCGGTCTCCTTGACAACAAAATGAAGCCTTTAACACAGAGGGATCGTGCTGTACGGCTCGTCACAACTTCCAAGACACTGTCACTGGGCAAAGGGTACTCACTTGAAACAGGCAGACTCCATACCACACTGTTCTGGCAACAGTTTCCTTCACAGCATTTCATGGTCAGCAATACGCATTAGAAACCAAAAGAAAAAGAGGAATTTCAGAGTAGGGAGTTAAATATTTTCTTTCAGGATCAAAAAAAAAGGACTGTGGTGATTTTTTAACCTGAGATACTGGTCATATAAATACATTAGAAAAGTTTGTTCATACTCACCTTATACTAGCAATCATCTGTATGAGACAGGGTGTCTCATGCCATTGGGTAGCTGGCTCTTGT
Organism: Tringa solitaria; assembly: GCA_026413425.1. NCBI lineage: Eukaryota > Metazoa > Chordata > Aves > Charadriiformes > Scolopacidae > Tringa > Tringa solitaria. Next base: position 83,134,621 of record JAOXJM010000023.1, on the reverse strand, counting down.
TTTTTTTCAGGCAGTTAACTCTTTTCCTTGCTTTTTAGTTTAGTGTAAAGAACAAACATGAATGCCAGCAACTCGAAATTCGGAAAACTAAGGAGAGTTTCAAGTCCTTTCATTTCTCTCACTCAGTTTATCTATGTGTGCATTACCATTACATTGATATGCAACAGTGGAAGTAGGATAAATTGATGAACATTTTTCTAATTTTTGGATGAGAAAGGCACAGGAAAGGAATATTGTCTTTTGTGAGTTTAATCACATTATTCAAGTTTAATAATATGACAGAGTACTTAGATATCCTAACAAGGTATTCAACTGTTTCCATGCTTTTCAGCCTTTTCTGAAATGTCTTTTTATTAGCGTCAAACAGAACAGAACAAAAAAAATATCTCTTATTTTTCTGGGTTTGCTCTGAGAGGAAATAAGCTTTATGAACCATAAGTAATTAGAGGCTGTTTTTAAGAGCAAGCTAAATTCACTGCAGTCATCAGAATTTTTTCTTAATTCTGAAAACCACAATTCTCATCAGGTGTCAAGAAGTTTCAGAGACAAAGACCCCTGAGCAGCTGTGATCAGGCTGGCACAGGCAAGAACGTTCTGAGCTTCAGAGGTGGAGGCACATCTTTAGAAGGATGCAGAAGAGTTGTTCTCATTTTTCTCAACCTTGTGCTATTGCTGAAGGACTCAGGCCTTTCTTCTATTGTCTCTGATCACTCAGGGAATAAAGGAACATGCAGAATGGAAAACTTTCTATTAAAGTAAGTGTGTGATACATCCTTGTTGTATCAATTCAACCAGGACCTAACAAATTGCATGCTAGATAGAACCATTATCAGAACAACTATTCTTCAGTTACTTCATTTGTGACTCGAAGGTTGTTACTAAAACAGAAACTGGGTCAACGAAATAGCAGAGTTTGCCAATGGAATAATTTAATGTACTGAGAAATACATATGTAAATAAAGATACAAATTAAATGGTCTGTGCAGGAAACAGCACATTTAAGAAATTAGTATCTAAAGTTTACTCAAGATCATGACAACTATTCCTGCTGGTTGTTCTCTTCTCCCAGGCCAGGAAGGTGATGTGTACAGAGAGGATAAGAAATCATTTACAAGGTTTTGCTTCAAAAGAGTTCATCTTTCATGTGAACAGTAAAGAATTCAAACCAGGTCCCTCAATTTCTGCTGTGGTGAGCCTGGGACATGCTATCCTGTTAACGATAATTAGACAAATCCGGCAAAAATAACAATTAAGCTTTATCTAATCTCAGTCCAATCTCACAGTCGAGGCTGGAAAGAACTAGCATTTCTATCCTCGCTGCATCCCACCGTTCCTGCTCTCACGTCTATTCCTCTGCCCTCACCCTGAAACTGGTGCCGCACTGAATCCACGGCAGCAATCACAACTGTCACCTCACCCTGCAAAGCTGCATTCACCATCAAGAGGCGAGAAATTTCAGAGACAAACATTCCTGTGCAGCAGCAATCCTCTTGACAGAGGCAAATAAACCATTTGGTCTGTTTTCTTGAGTTTAGATTAAAGCTCCTGTTAATGAGAAGCATAGCTGCAACTTTCTCAATTTTCTGTTGCTAAAGGAGTTGGGCCTTTCTTCTGTCATCTCTGCTCACTCGCTTCCCAGGGGAAAGAGGAAGACATGGGAAAAGATTCCATGTATTCTCTACGGGATGGGGACCCTCTGAAAAGAGAGCTGGAGGGGTTGGTGGCAGCAGTTTCCAGGTCCACACACAGCTGCCAAGCCAGACAGCTTCCCACAGAGCTTTCTGCACTCACACCTTCTAATCTGTAAGAGAAAAATACGGAGTCAGAATGGTCCTGAGGATTATTGCCTGTCCTCACTGCTCCACCATGAACCAGAGCTTGGAAACCATCATCTGAAGGATAAAACAAAAAAGTGTGAAGGGCTGGTGACCATATGTCTAAGCAGAGCTTCTCCGTGTATTCAATACAAGGACTTCAGCAAACAAATCAAGGCTTTAATTTTTCATTTCTCAGGACTTAAGCAGATCCATACATGGGATGTCAGTCATATGGGCCAGGGTGATGAGCCAGATAGCTAGCTGAGAAGGTGGGAGGTGGAAGATGGTGGGACCATTGAGTGCACCAGGACATGGATACATAGAGAATGAGCAGCTGTCAGAAGATCAGGAGCCATTCACTGACTCCTGTAGGGAGAGGACACAGGAACAGATGCGATGATGGAGACAGCTGGGTGCTTTCCTGTTTTGTCCATCTGCGTATGCTGGAGTCCTTCTTCCTTTCCGCCACATCATTCTGTTTCTCCCAGTGGTTTGAAGTATGTGTTTCTATTCGGTATTAATATTTTCTGGCACCTTTCTCATCTGCCATTTTCTCTGTCCTACATGGCACGGCTTTCCTTTGTTTCAGCAGCTCTTCTCATCTTTTTCCCCAGCTTTGTTCCCTGTTTGTTCCTGCATTAATTTATCCTGTTGGCTGGCCATTATGTAAAATATTGTGGGAACAGGCCGTTCCTTTGATACTTAATTAAGGATAGAGTGAGAACAGCTGATCTTCTGGCATTTTCACCAGGAAAAAAAGGGGGGAATTATTTTTTTTTTTCCCATTGCATGCCTATTTTAGATTAATATTGCACTGGACATGAGCCAGGTATTGCAGTATCCAAGATACCCCAGGTATCCCCCAAAACCTTCAATATTCTCAGGCTAGGATGAGGAGCAGTCTCAAAGTCAGCTTCAATGATGGTTCCCTCAAAATTAGGACATGCAAATAAGAGAAATGAGGGAGGACAGAAATCAGTCTGCTTTGGCAAGGAATCCTTCAGTAAAAAAGGACACACAGTAGTGAGTCCACTGCAGAGACCTGGCTTCTTGTGGGGTTTGAGCTCTTTCTCCAACCAAACTCATAGTCTCCAGGAATCCCTATGGTGTGGAGAGGGGAAAGTATACTTGCACTGAAAACTTCCTATGAGCATGAATTTGAGAAAGTTGGGTGGACAGTGGTGACCAACCAGCTGAACATGAGCTTTCAGAATAAGGCAAAGACAAATGTGTAACCTTTGGATCCACAAATGGAAGAGAAGGATGAAAAACTGGACCAGATCCACAGTGAAGTATAAGCATTAGCACTTTGGAAAATGTCAAGACACTCTGGGAGTTCTCAGGTTATTAAACATAAGTTAAGCTCTAACTTCATCACAAGCTTATCTTACCTACCCAGAGAAAAGACACTCAAAACAAGCAGCTATTTTTAGCCTAAATACAGTCAGATAGAAAATAAAGATGTACAAATTTCCTGCAAAGAGGAGCTAAGCACTGCAACATGTTACTAGTGCTGATGGCAGCTGCTCCAGGACCAGAATTTTTAACGAAGAAATGAAGTGCCCTTCTCAGTGCTGCTGAATACTTCAAACAATGATTCATCTGGGATTGTTCTCCAGCCTGTGCTGAGCAGCACAACAGGCAAGATGATCACAGTGATACTTTCAGGCCTTGTATCCTGCCACAAGCGCTTAAAAAAAAGTGTATTATAAGGCTGCCTGGCATCGAGCTGTGTATGGTGAATGTGTCCTTACAGTGCACACAAGACGTGTGTGCTCTTCAGTGGGTGGGATCTGAATCAGAAACAATCTGCCTCGAACTCCATAGGGCTGAGGAACAGTCTGAAAGCCCACGCAGGCATGAGCATGGAAAATATGGGAAAAGGCAGGAGGCACAAGGGCCACAGACCAACACGCACTGCTCAGATATTTCCTCAAGTGAAGCAGTGAGGGCTGCTCTGAGCATCTCTGGTCCTTGAGGATGGAAGCCACGCCACAGATCACCACCACTGCTTTGCACAATCATAGAATCATAGAATGGTTTGGGTTGGAAAGGACATTAAAGATCATTGAGTTCCAACCCCCCTGCCATGGGCAGGGACACCTCCCACTAGACCAGGTTGCTCAAAGACCCATCCAACCTGGCCTTGAACACCTCCAGGGATGGGCCATCATATTAGTGACCTGCTCAGCTGAATGGCTGCCAAAAAGCAATCGGTAAAGGCTGAGAGGTAAATCAGGCTTTATTCTTTATCAGAGCATTCACACCCTTTGCTGTGTTTCCCCTGATTTGTAAAATATTTCATACACTGTGTGTTAAACAGGGATTTCAGGAAGCAGAAACGCTACCATCTATCTTTACAGCAAATGTACTTATCGTGAGGGGGACAAGCAATTGTCATCATCCCCTCTGCTCTTGGAAATTCACCCATTGTGAAAATGTCAGAGTAGGCTAATTTTATGCTGCATAATGTATTTGACCTACCTCTTTCACTCAGATGCATTTGAAACTATTCAGCTGATGCTAAGTAAATCTTGCAATGAGCACTAAATACCCAATGTTATTGATTTATGTTTTTATTGCCCTATATATGATTATAACAGTAGAACACTGTTCAATAGGTCAAGCACTCTCTTTGCTTAATTAATATTTACCACAGCCAGTAACCTGAAGACATAGTGGTGAAAAAAATAATCTAGAAATATGCAGCCTGTAAGCTTCATGGAGCTAAGAAGGTATTTACCCTTCCTTTACATCCTGCATTAATCTTCCCGAGACACATAACAGTGAGTGTTGTGGGTTGTTTGTAGAAATGCACAAAATTTGAATGTTATTCTAAATTCTCTGCTTCTGTGGCACCTACAAACAACTGGATGCTTAGTCATAAACAGAATCACAGAAACTTCATGGTTGGAAGGGACCTTTGAGATCATCGAATCCAATCACCAAAAAAAATCAAACCACCCCACCAAAACCAGACACAAACCAACAATCTCGGGCACTAGAGCAAGCCCAGAAGTGCCATGTCTACACATTTCTTAAATACCCCCAGGTATGGTGACTCCACCACCTCCCTGGGCAGGCTGTTCCAGTGCCTGACCAC
>JAOXJM010000023.1:83082217-83096017 GCA_026413425.1 Tringa solitaria | reverse complement strand
GACGGACTTCTCCAAACCCCAACGGACTTCGCCGAACCCCCACGGACTTCTCCGGGTTTCCAAGCTAAAACGTATTGTTACAAGTGAAGTTGAAATCCTCAGGGTGGAGAAAGCATGTCAAAATAATCCGGCAAAGCTGTGAGACTGGCTCTGGGGGAGAAAGGGTGGCTTCACTGTCCTGGTTTCAGCTTAATCAGGAAACTGTGTCAGCTCCAGGTCCCGGCTCCTGCAGGTCACAACAATCCTTCTGAGCAGAGCACGCCATCCGCAGCTGTTTCTGAGGGTGTAAAGCTGTCAAATGCCAAACTCCTCAGGTGCAAAATAGGCTGTATTATTAAGAGGGGTCCTTGTGCACGCTTCTTGGGGAGTTTAATACAGCCTGGTGCCCTCTATGCCTTTGGGTTTTCTCAGGCCAAGGAGATCCTTCCTCCATGCCACCATTCTCAGTACAACCTCATGGCCAATTGACCTAGGCGAAAGTCATACCTTTGCTTGGTTTCTAACCCTGGTGCTCCCTCTTCGATTTAACCATCTGTCATCCAAAAATCCCATCTCCAATTTAACATCATGTGTTTGAGACTGTTGAAACATAGTTAAAGAGATTTTGGTGCACAGCTGTGTGACTAAATGCCCTAGACAAGTTTGATAATCAGTCTTTATCCACAGCTCCAAGTTATTTTGAATAGAGAACTGCTGAAAATAACCAGGGAAAAAAAATGAAATAAACTGCAAGTGACCTCCTTTCCCACGCCTTCAGATTGGGATGTTCTGTGGGTAAACACCTCTGAATAAAGCTATTCTAAATTAAATAAGTCACTGGCTTTGGTGGGTATAATACAAGGCTGGTAATAAAAGCTCTTTAAAATCCCATCAAGGTCTTGAAGTCCTAATCCAGGGCACAAAGGGACTAGCATGAGCTGCTGCCAGCACATCTGGCCACGGTAGCTGTCTCACAGACCGCCATACCTTGATGTGACCCATTTCTGCTGGCCTGGACTTGCCATTCAGTTGACCAGGGCAGATTGCCACCTCCTTGCCCAAGCGATGCTTTGGGAGATGGTGAGAAAAAATTTAAATCACCGTTGGGACATGGAGATAAAGTGTAGTGAGGGCATGACTGCCACAGCTGGGCAACATCCAGCTTCACCCAACGGGGCTTCCAAAAGGATTATGAAGTTGGGCATTTTTGAAGGACTCACAAAAACTGTGGGATTCATCAGGGAAGATGTGCTGCCTCTTGCAAAGCAGAAGGCTCCCATGGAGATGTCAGCCCAGCTGTCACAGGGCCTTAGCTGAAAATGAAAAGGCATATTTGAAGCCAGTTGTGCTGAATACTTCAACTTGATTATTTGAAGCGTTTGTAAAAATTGTATTGTGACCCTCGTTTTCATTGATGTGGTTGTTTTTGCAAATTGTGAACAATTACGGGTCACCTCTGAGATGGAAGCCTCTTACCGTTTGTTGTAAAAGCTTTTTAAGAGTAATTCATGTCTTATTTACTCTGTCACCAGATCATTTCATGTGCTAATGCACTGGGAATGTCAAACTGTGCTGCTAATAGCAGAGTTTTCCTTCTACTAGTTCTTATTCCTGTGCAAATACAGTTAAGGCAAGAAGCGTCTTAGGGGTGCCGGATCACATGCATTAAATTAGCTCCCTTTTTGCCTCCTAAGGCAAACACACCCAGAGCTGCAAGGTCTCTGGGAAGAAGCCATGGCTTGTATCCTTTAGGGCAGCACCTCGCATGCTTGGGCCATGGCTTGGCCTCTGAGCCCGTACCCGTGCTGGCCCTACGCAGGCAGTTGTTGAGGGAGATTCACCAGGAACTAAATATGTGTTTAATTTTCAGCACGGGAACAGCCCCAGCAATGGCCGGTGTGAGTATCCTCATATTTCGTGTTATGCTTACAACTTTCAGAACGTAGGTTTATTTTTCAGCAAGACTCCAACAAAGAGTCTTGGGGAAATTTGGCTTGGAGGTTTTGAGGCTTTGGGAGGGATTCTTCCAAAACTTAGGGGAAAACGGAAATATTTCCACTAGCTGCCAAGAGCTTCGTATTGGGCCTGTGAAAGAAGGTATGGAGTGGTATCAAGAGGACACGCGCTTGCATGTCTGTGAACTGAAGCCAGTGTGACAACAAAGCTTCCGCGTAGCACGGGGAAGAGTACACAAGGGCACACAGAAGACATCCAGGGTACAGGGGAGGACAGCCTTTGGACACAACTATACCTTGAGAATAAATTTTGCAATTTGCTAATCTTTCTGTGAAGCGCCACAAGGAGCTGGCAGTATTCGATGGGGCTCTGATGGGGCCTGAGGCACCCAAAGGAAAACTTCACCCATCTGCTGAAGGCTCCAGTGTGTCAGATACCAGGTGCTCTGATAAAGGGTGACTTGGCCCCAGACTACTTAACAACCAATCATTTGAGCTACTCTCATCATACAGATGAGACGATACACCCATGTGTGCTGATGACCCCTGCAAACCAGACTGGTTTGATTAAAAGTACCCAAGAGTGGTTTCAGATGCCTGATATAAGATCTTTTCAGACAAGGAGCCTACAGGAGCTTGGCCAGACCACTCCATCACTGCCTCATATCATTTGATACATATAATTTGAAGCATATAATTTGAGCCTGTGTAATCCATCAGAGTTCATCAATCTCATCTAAAAATCACCTTGTATGTGAATATGTGAAACTCTAATGCCGTCCAATTTTCTGTTTCCACTGTTCCCATAAATTAAATGTGTTCAGTAGAAGACTGGGAATATGTAAGTGAAAGGAATAAGCTCTCTGCCCTTTGAGACTGACAAAAAAATTGTTGCAGACTACAGCTAGAAAGTAGTCATAACTCGTGAGTCAGAAAAGACCCTAGGGTGATCACAATTAGAAAAAGAGAATTAATGGTATATTGTCTATGTATGTTGGAACTGCAGGCAGACACTGAAGTGCCAATAACTTGAAGCAAGAGTGGTTGCTGCTGTTGCTTAGTTTTTTTCAGCCTACTCCAAACATCCTGTGCAAAATAACTTCAACAGCTTCCAGCTCTGAGGAAATATGTAGGCAAAATTTACTGCTGTAAACATATATTCAAGAGGAGGAGAGAGTACTGTTCTGTGCTAGTCACTGTCAGCATAATGTTGCATTGTCAGTGCCGCTGGATGATGTACACAGTGTCGGAAAAAAACATTCTTCTTCTGTTATTGTTTACGTGGCCTTTTTCACACTAGCTCCACCATCGTAGCAGAATATCAGATACAGTTGTCTTACATCGGTTTCGGCAGAGATATGGACTGGAATAACCGGTCAATATAATAATGCTACACAGGGGTGCAGGGATAAAGATATGACAAACCATAGTAAGATCAGTAGTATAGCAACATCATTAACCTTTTTTTTTGTTTTTTCCCTGACTAAATTTTCCACAGACAAGAGCATTAGTAATTTTAACTTTGATTGAGAACTGCTATTATCCACTCACAGCATGTGGGAGCAAACAGGCGCTTGGATAAATCACCAAAAAGAAAACCACTTAGCATGCTGCTTTCCTCAATAACACCTTTTTCTGAAGGTACAAGGCTGAGTGCTGTAGGGAGAGCGTGTGTGAAGAGAAAAGCAAGGCTGCAACAGCCCGCCGAAGCGTGCTCAAGGTCAGCCCCTCTCACGGAAGACCGAGGTCACGTTTGACTTAGAAGGTATTCTAAGAGTTTAAAAAATTTAAGTAATTAAATAATTCAGTGAATGAAAGCCATCAGGATTCTAACGCAGTGTTAATGGGGTCTTTCAGAAATCACGAAGATCAGCTTCATGAGTGACATAACTGGAGCCATTAGCAAGCTCATCCAAGAGTAATCATCCATCAAAGGTGAGTGCCTGCGTGTCCAAGGTGCAGAGGAGCGTGAGGAGCAGCACAAACATTCCTGCTTGCAACTGCTGCAGTGGGACACGTACGAATAACCTCTGAATTGCCTCATTTTCCTCCTACAGACGCTCAACCCATGGGTGTGCTTGTCACAGTTCAGCAATGGATGGAGCGGGCAGTGACTCCACCAGCGTGAGGACGCAGAACGTCTTCTCCACAACCAGCACCGCTCCAGCTGATCGCTAGGTGAGAAGCAAATCAAATTGATTTGAAATGTGGAGTACCTCTAACATGGTCATTGAGAAGAAGACTTGCTGGACAGTCTCCATGAACCCTCAACACTGTTTTGGATTGGTATTTCCTACCAAGCGCGCCAAGCAGTGCCAATGTGACAAAGGACAACTAGGAGTAACCTGCTTCAGCTGCTCCTCCAACGTTGCTGGGACAACCTCCGGAACAAATTTCCAGCTCCTACTAACTCCTACTGGATGTACCTTCTATGCCAAGGCCCCTGGAAAGGACCTGAACAGGAGGAGGTTTGGCATTTCATTTGTGCTGTGTAGAATCCAGCAATAAATTATTCTGAAACAAAGGTCTACTACCGTTAATAGAGCATATAAAACTGTCTACTGTGTTTCATCATATTTAATTTTCTGCAGCAACCTGCAGCCACCCAAGCTCTTTCAGCCTCCCTTTTACACCCCTCCGGTGCCCCGAGAGATGCTCTCCCAGCTGAGGAGTCCCTGTGTCACCAGCCCCTCTGTGTCGACAGAGCAGTGCCATGCCTCCAGAGCATCCTGCTGCTTCTCGCCTTCCAGTGCGGTCCCAAGTGAAGCAGCTCCCTCACCACTGTGAGGAGAGCCAAGAGGGACCCCACGGCTCTGTTACGTTGGTGTAATGTCCTAGAGACGCCACTGTGTGCAGAAGGAATATTTACGTTGCACAAGTTTTGACAGAGAAAGGTTTACTCAGTCTGGTAGATTTTTCAGGACCATCCCATTCAGAAACTAACTCTCTGTCCAGTTAATGTCACTCGGGTGGGTATGTGCTTGCTCTGGAGACAGAGAAGCAGCATCGCCTGGTGAGCAATGTCCACGTTTAAGGGGGCAGGAGGGCTGTCAAGCCTGGCAGCTTGTCCAAAAAAGGCTGTTTGTTGCCTGGGTGGATGCTGCCCATCGTCTCTCACCGCAAGCAATGCTGGGCTGGGTATCAGCTGCAAAGCTGATGGGATCCACAAAGGGAGATAGTGAGTCTTCCCACATGGGACGAGGAAGCCTCAAATGCCACCTAAACGTTGTTCAGCCCTTGCTGGGGCAAACAGGGGTCATGCAACATCAGCTTCTTTCCTTTTGTCATCTCAGGGGCAGGTGAGTCAGCCCAGTTGTGGTGCTCGTGGTTATAAATCAAATCCTCAAACTGCTGAGGATCTTCAGATCCTCAGAGTTACAATAAGTATTTAAGGAATAGCATGTTGGTTGTACAATTTCATGGTAATTGTGTACATACCAAACGTACATACACTCATTCACACAGTTTTAGTCCCTGTATGAGTTACAGAACATATGCTCTTTGGATTTTATAGAACTCTTTAATTGTAAAACATTTTGCTTTGATATATTCACCCCATCCCTTTTGTAAGTTCTACTCAAGCTTCCTGAAGCAGTTGTTTGGTAAAGCAAAGGAGACAGACGCTCTCAATCTTCAAGCCCTTCATCATCTCCTTCATTTTCTGAGATGGCCTAAATCAAGGCTTTGCTTGTGCTGATGATTAAAGTACTCTGGTTTATTCCAGAAATTAATATTGTTCATAGAGAGAAAAATATACTGGAAATGCACATAGTAGATGTGAGATGTATCATGCCCTTAAAATCAGTCTTCTACCACTGAGACGGGCACCTGGGGGGAGCAGGAGGGGGAGATTCTTCTTGATTTTGAGTTTGGGTTGGTTTTTTTTGTGACGCTTTCCTTGTTAGCATGATATTAATATCTCTTATTCATTAGGAGTATTAGCTGCTGCAGCAAAACCCAACCAAGGGCAGGACAAATGTTCACTTAAGCATTTTTCTGGTTAATAAAAGGTTCCGATTGCTAGTCAACATAGGATGTTATTAGCACGAACCACAGTCTTCTGTATTCAGTATAACCAATTTACTACAAAAAGGGAAAGTAGAAATATGGTGTATATATAAAATAGCTGAAAAACCTATGACTTCCAACAGCGTTCTGCTGAGAATTAGAGCCAAATACTGTCCTTTCTCCTTCTCCAACATAGACACCAACTCCTGCTATCTTAATATATGTTACTTTCAGCAGAGTTTGATTCATCTTACTTTATTACACCTATTAAGAGACAGCTCAGTCTTTATAGTGGATGAACTTTTATAATTACTCTATATTTACGTTGTATTTGTGGGTTAATTATCTTGTGCTTATGGGTTTTGACAGCTAATTACCACTAATTCATATAATGACATGTCTGAAATGCTTGATATTCAATTGTTTTCGTAATGATATATTTTGCTTATCTTGCATTTACATGGTAATTGCTCCAGACATGTAGTTACAGTGCCAGTTACGTGAGCTTAGGCGCAACCAGAAGTCTCCAAAAGCAGAGATGTGGTTCAGTTATCCCAGGCAACGGACAAAATTAAACATTTTAGCTTGGTTGTGTGTATAGTAAGGGTTTCAGAGGAACAGCATGCCCTTATATGAAAGCTACAGCTAGAACTAGTTATTACTAAAGCCCTGAAGAATGTAACTGCAGTGTCACAACGGTGGCTGCATTATATGGGTAACCAAAAAATTGTCCATATGTGCTGTCAGCTCAGCGAGTGCTTGGCATTCGTTCCCATGGCTTCCACTACCAACAGCAAAGTTCCAGAAATAAAAGCAGTAGCTCTCTTTTTCATGTGATTTTTCAGGACCTATTGACCAAGCTTAGCCTGAGATTTTTGTTCAAATCGTGGTCCAGGGCCCAAGCCCCACAAGCCTTTGCCTTAAGACTGCGGTGGCAGCGTGAGTTCAGTTCGTATACAAACTCTCACTACCATAAAGGTACTGGAGCATCCTTGGACCTTCTTCCCACGTGGCAAACTGGGGGTGCATCAGGCCACCGTAGAGGTCAGAGCTCAGCCTGAACTCTGAATGTTCAGGCTCTGTTCAGGCTCAGTTCAGGCTCTAGATGTCTGAACATCTCCTCATCAGCGGGATTTGCACCCAGGGCTTGTGCAAGAAGTGTTCTCTCATACTAAATGGGAGTCTGCCCTTGACTTTTAGGGTGTTGGACACCATGTAGGCTGTCAGTAATTCATTTCCCCTGGGCTTGCAGCAAGCACACTGGCCAGATGGAAATCCCACGCTCGCAGTCCCCAGCAGCAGTCTCATGCCACCAGCCCAACGCTTTTCACCAACGTGAGACATTTTTCAAAATGAGTAAGGACCCACAGCACCTTCTGCTACAATAAAACTATTTGTTCAGTCATATAAAATTCGCCTTTCAAAGCAAGTCTGGAGCCATTGTGTGAGTCATCTGCTTTATTTTACCAGCGAGAAATTGGGCATATATTCACTAAGGCTTAATCTGAAATCTTTTGCTCGCAGTGGAAATAGTTCCGTTGATTCCAAAGGGTCTCGGATCAAGGTTCAAGGTCCTTAATACACTGTTCAGTTTTGGTCTGTCAAATTTGGTCATTCAGGGCCTTTATGAATTGCAGAGCAGTTGTGTACAGAACCAAGTCATGTGGAGATTAAACAAACCCCATCAACATCAGTCCCCTGACACAGAATAGCAGCAAGAAACAAATATTGACTTGCAAAACAATGCATGTACAGTGACATTTAGCTTGTATAAAGTGATAGCCTCCGTACAAATACAAATAGCACCATTTCCCCAGAAGTGAATAAATGATGTTCATGGGTAAATATTTGTGTGTCTTTGACATGTTTCTAAGCAGCGAGATGAGAAATTGAGAGGGAAAATGCATTCACTGGTGAGAATTCGGCACGGAGTTTTCTTACAGTTTTTCTCAACGCATTTGGGAGACCTTGAAAAGCAGATGCTTCTTTTTCTAGTTAGTGGTTTAAATGCAAAGCAACAAAACTATAACAGGCCACAGGGTAATAGGTCTCTGCCAGTAGTTTCCTGACTCTGCCACTTGTGCTACTCTGCAAGGCTCCAAGCCTGAAAACACTCCTCAGAAAGAAAACCTAAAGTAGCTATTTAGCTTAGGAACCTCATACCCATCATCAGAAAGGATTCATGCCACCAGGACTGCCTTTATGTGAAAGTTAGGGATTTTATGGACTAAGGTTTCTTTCTGGTGACAGCCAAGTGACCTAAGCATCTTTAATAATGTAGCACCTGTATAATGGGCTTTTTCCTCTGGGTGAGGAAGAGCAGCATAGTTCATCAATATGAGGAGTGAGTGCTCTGGTTCAGACCCTTGGGTAGGAAAGAGAAGATTGAGGGTCCAACTGCTGATGATAGAGGTCTTTAAAACCAGAGGTGACACAGAAAAGGTGGCTGGGCAATAACTGTTCACCACAGGGAACGCATCTTCCCCACAAGGTGGAGTCTTAGAAACATATTTACCATTCCTTTAGGCCGTAAAAGAATGAAAATCAGGATTTTCAGAATAAAAAGTAGGATTTCAGGCACGCGCCTAGAAATGAGCCCAGTTCATCGGCAGGTTACGGCGCCGCTGAATTTCTGGTGTCGACTCAGCATTCGGGCAGCAGAGACCGCAGGACAAGTCAATCCCGTTGCCTTTACACAGTCTCCCACTCACAAACTGCACTTTCTCCCCCTCTGAGGCGTTAATAAGTGAGGAATTGGACGGTGCCACTTGCAGGGCCTGTGTGCAGTACGTGAAGTGTTAGGCTTGCAAACTGAGTCGGCATCTTCAGCTCAAAGAGAGTAAAAATAAGGATTGCCAGCTGTTCCTTCAGTAACTCTTTCTAGTTACAGTAGACGTAGACTACTATAAATTCCCTTCAGGAGAATTTTTAAGGTGTTCCAGTGAGGTGCTTTAATAGTTGACAAGTGAAACAGATTTCTTTCTAATGAAGGTGGGTTTTTTTAAAAAAAAAACAACTTTTGCCACATAGGATCTCTCTCCAGAAAATAGTCCTTATTTACAACAATTTTACAAGTTCTGCATGATTTCTGTTCCAAACGGACCATGGGAAGAGAGTCACAATGAGGCAGTTTTGTTTCTAGTTACAAAACTAACAAAACATTGTATTGGTTCAAAGGATACTAACCTTCAAAATAGCGCATATTACCATTCCTGAAGCTCTGTGGATAGTTCTTCCATTCTCCATATAACTGCAACCTCTGGGGAAGGCAAAAATTTTAAAAAAAAAAAAGAAAAAAAAGAGTAAATCATTAATAAAAAAGGGGTTTGAATAATGGATTTTCTTTTTGTAAGCCCATTCAAAAGGGGAAACAAAGAGAGATTAAACTGCTAGGGACCAAGAGGGCACTGAAATATATTGTCCCTGGCTCTATTTTTTAAAGCAAGAGAATTTTTTTCAGAGGATAATAGACCAAACTGCTCTCCTCCCAAGCCCTCCAGCACCTTGTTGTGTCATTCTCAATTTCCTGCAAACATCAAGAAGCTGTCCATACTATCCTTAGCTGAGAAATGTGGATTTCTTCAACGAAGGTCTTCCCGTTTCATTAAAAAATGGTCCCTACAATTAGAATGACTGGATATTTTTTTCAGACCATTCACACACCATCAGGAGAGCAAACATCAAGGGGCTTCACTTTACAGTTAAACCTTACAAACCAGCTTCACAAATACCTGTCCCTGGGCCACCCCATCATTCATACATCATCCCAAGCGTTGCTCTTCTAAGGAGGGCTGGAAATGGCACGTTCCTCTGCCCTTCCCCCTTATGAATTACGCAGAGCTTAGCTGCCGGTGTCTGATACGGTATCTCATTATCCAACCTGTCCTCCCACCTCTATTTTATCCGCTCGCAGGTCTTAGTCATACAGTCAATGAATAAATCGTCTGAATGGGAGCTGGAGCAGTAGGAGGAAGGATTATGGAGGGCCCTGTGCGTGAGCCTCGCTGAGCCATTGAGTAAAACAAAAGGGAAGGGCAGAGCAAAACAGCCGGGCCAGAAGCAGCAGTGGGTACTGTAGCAGCACCAAAGCTGGGGCAAAATGTCCTCCCTTGGGACAGCCGCCCCTTCCACAGCAAGAGGTTTGGGTCCCTTGCCAGATCTTTGAAGATAATACGCTTTCCTGAAGCAGGTTTTGTGTTCGTCATCTTTGAAATCCCGTAGCTGGGGATCAGTGCCATGGTCAACCTTATAAAACAAGACAGGCTAAAAAAAATTAAAAACTTTAAAAATTTAGTTAAAAAGACAGGATAGGGAATGTTGGTAACACGGCATCTTGGAAAGATGCATGTACAAAGACAGGTAAAACAGAAAGTGCAGAGTTAAGGTCTTCAGTAGTGGTGAAAAACATTTAGAAATATGAAGTTCAAGTAAGATAGTCTAAGTTTTCTAAAAAAAAAAAAAAAGAAAATTACTCTGAGAAAAACCTCTCTATGTGAGAGTAAATGCTAAGCAGGAAGGTTGCAAGGGCCAGCAACCTGTGCAGACCGTATTTTTCTTTCCCAGATGAGAGGTTAAGTGCGTGGGTTACCTGTCTCCTGTCTCCAGCTATCTACTAAATTAGGAACTCACCAGGGATCAAGACCCCCTTCTTTGCACTGAGACATGAGATCTGCTGGTAAGCATAGCTCTGGAGCAGCCAAATGCTGCTGTGGGGCAATCAAACAGCTTTTCTGCCTCCATTAAGGTAGATGTCCCACATATCGGGGAAGAGCATGTCAGGTACCTTTAATGAGGTTAACTCAGATAACAAAGCTGTCCAGCTGTGGGGAGCAGGAACTCCACGGCAGAGAATTTACCCTGTTTCTTAACTGGGTGAATTAACCTGTTCAGCACTCCATGCTAATGTAGAATGATGTTTCTGGTACCCAAGCTATCTCATTTCAGCACTTAAACAAATACAGTCCGCATGGACATCTCTTACTTTTCTGCACTGTCAGGCACAGATTTACAGTGGAAGAAGATTCCCATCTCCTTAACTCGTCTCTGGAGGAAAAGGAGGCACAGGGAGGTCTTCCTGCCATGGTGGGAAAGGCAGCACTTACATGTTTTGACAGTGTAGGGTTGTACAACCGATTACTGTAAATTCTGCCCCAAAAAATGGTTGCAAGATCCAGCTGCCCATGTCTCTTGGCTCCATGGTATTGGAAAATACAGCCCCTGATGTTCATAGATTAAACATCAGGATTTAAGGCAATGCACGAAAAGGGGAAAGTGAAGTGAACTACAAGAAATGAGCTGAACCTTAAATGAGTATTCTGCGTAGTATAAAACAAAAGTGAGTTTTTAAATGTACAGTGCTAAGAGTTTAAAGTGTTACAAGAAGTGGTGATGAGTTTTAAAGTTATTTTTTAATTCAATAGCCTCTTTAAAGCAAATTATGATAAATGTAGAGTATTATTTATTGCAACTAGAGTAGGCATCTACCCTAGTTGTTTACGAGAAATCTGGGTATTTTACCATCACAGAGAATTTTATTTATGTCTGGCTAAAGACGGGATGAAATCTGCACTGAATCCTATCTTGTATCAGGTTGCAGCTCGGCAACATCTCATGAGCTTTCACTGCCGAAGATTTACTAAATTTTTTTTGTTGAAAGTAAAGTAGATGAAAATGAGTAATCATCTGTGAACGATAATTATACCACTGCTTGTGGGAGGAAGCATGGTTTGAAGATCGTCACTAATTATTGTTTCTCATTTGCATGTGCCAAGATCTACACCAGAAAAGCTCACCTGTGAAGTGTGATCCTGGAAGGATTTCTGTAAAAATAGCTTTGCAAAGCTGCCAGCTTGTGAGCTTTCGTTGATTCCAGGTCAGATTGATTCAGGCCCGTGTTTGCAGTGGTTAGGTATTTTTAAATTAGCTGGTTACACCACGGCAAAACTCGTCCTGGAGATTCTTAAACGAGTTTAAAACGGGTATATATCAATTTGCCTTAAGAGTGTGCCTTACCAATTGAAAATATATCAATAAGCCCAGCCAAAAGTATTTGACTAACAGTATGCAGTTTCTTACAACTGGAATTTCAGGTTAGAATATACCTGTTTTCAAATATAATGATCTTTAGCATTACCAGCGCGACAGAAGCATTTGTGAAGTGGATGGGAAGAGTCTGTAGGGATCGGAGGCCCCATAATGTGGCCAGGAATTTCTCAAAGAGGGGTTCTTGCAAAATTTCAGATCTCACGCAAAAATAGCCATTTCGTTTATTGTCCTGCTCCAGTTTGTGCTGTTGTAACGCAACCTCGACCCACCTTCTGATAGCTTGCCTTCATTTTGCCCACCATGCAGCTGGCTTCAAAACCTCGTGCTGTGAGTGTGAATACGAGCTGCCTGGTGACAGCACGATATTATTTTGCTGAGAATCCTGCCAGAGATTGGTGTGATTGTGACCATCTTCACTTTCTCAGCTTCTGGGTACCCCTTTTCCCAATATGGGATGTTCCAAACGGCATCGGTGCCTATGTAAATTGCAGTCAATTAAGACGGCTGCCATAACATGAACTCGGCAGCACTGAGATCCTCAGAAGCCCCAAGCAACACCAACATGCCAGAATACAATGCAAAGTATTGGGAAACCTATAATCTTCGGTTAAACTCAGCTCTGTCACATGGCCACCAAGGAGCCATGAAGTCCAAGAAGACTGGCTGACTTTACAAAACAATCTACAAAGTTGCAAGATCTCGCAAAATAAAGTGAAGGGCCTGAACTTCAGTGCTTTGTGTATGAACTTCAAAGAGACAACCTCTTTGAGATAACAAGGAAGAGTGTTGGAAGTTTGACATCTTTCCATAGTTTGAAATATTAACATTATCGTACATGTGCTAAGTCATATTTTGCATAAGCTAACCACCCATTTCACAAAGCGTGCCTCAGATTCTTGCCCTTCATAGCTACAAACATGAAAATGTTGAAAGTTAAAAGCACTCAGAGCAATTCAGGGTTTAACCAAGTCAAATCGACTTATTGCTGCCAAGGGCACAAAAGATACATCGCTTGCACAGTGCTGTAATTGCTTAAAGGAAATGTAAAACTGTACATGGAAAAGACATAACTTGTCCTGCATACACATGTCTACACGTGTGTATGCACATACATGTGTGCATACGTGCGCACACACACACACACATACACACGAGCAAAGCCAGTTCCCCTTGTTCTCCCCAAACGGTGTGATCCCATTTTTCATGAAACAGTGAAAAGTTTCATGAAAAGTTTTATGAAACAGTGAAAAGCAGTGGGAGTCAGACTGTCCACCAGAAATTCAGAGTATTCTGCTGAGAAGGTGAAGGTATTTTCTGGCAAGAGAAAACATGGACATTTCCATTTCACAGCCTAAACCTGTCCAGTTGCTTTTAAGGAATAATTAATCATCTTCTTCCTCCTTTCCTCCTCCCAGACAGCACTCAATGCCATTACCAATAATCAGCTAATATGAAATGTGATTGATTCCCATTTGGAGGAACTCAGATGACTTTCTCCCACCGAATCAGTAAAATTAGCCTGTGTGTGTAAGACTCACTCTGTATGAAGTGACTGACAGCCTGAAGGGATACAGCTGCAAAACATAAACACGGCAGTGCTTTTAGTGAGAGTACTTCAAATAAGATAACTATGTTATTAATGTCCCTTCCAAGAAGTCACTTGTAAAACCTCAACCAATTACTATAGTGATACAATAGCTATATATAGCGATAGTACCCAAGCGATAGACACTGGAGAGATGGGGACACTGGAGATACTGGGACTGTTTAGCATGAGGAAGAGGAGGCTGAGGGGAGACCTCATCACTCTCTA
>JAOXJM010000023.1:83046132-83056153 GCA_026413425.1 Tringa solitaria | reverse complement strand
GTGGGAGGTGTCCCTGCCCAGGGCAGGGGGGTTGGAACTGGATGATCTTTAAGGACCTTTCCAACCCAAACCATTCTATGATTCTATGATAAGACTCACCAGGAAAAGCTGTGGTATTCTAGGAAAGCAGCGTTCCCACCCAGTCTGCAATTTTTGCTATGAAGTCCAGCTACGAATTTTAGTTCCCTTTTTAATTTTTTGTAAGCCTGTCTTTGGGAAACCACTGCTCCTACCACTTGTTGAGAGTGTGACTGGTGGCGGCAGTGGTCTGGTCTCACTCAGAAAAGTGTCTGTGGAGCTGTGTTTCTCAGCTGCCTGGGGTACTCGGTGCAGTGTTTCTAGTCATCTGCTGAGGACTCTTTGCTCTAATGCAATTTAGTTCCATGTAGGGTATGATGGCTACAGGGTATGTTTGATTCTGGAGAAGGTTTTGCCATGGCTCAGGGAATAGATGCTTGAGGGTAAAAGAGGGGGATCTGAGAATACCTAAGTTAAAAGGTGATTTTCTTCAATTATTATATAGGGTACTTTGCAACAAAGAGAAAATGTACAATTGATGTGGCTTCTTCATCTTCCTATTGTGTATGTGGTGTTCAGGTGCTTCATGTTATGTATATATTCTTGCTTCTGGAGATGTGTCCTTTGTTCAGAGAAGATGCTCAGTGGTGCACAGGGTGCTCCCCTAAACAGGCTGGTGGTATCTTAAAGCCCAGCTACACACAGCTTTTAGGAAGCATGTTTTGTTGTTGGTTTTCTGGAGACGATAATGTTGGTCTTTGGGTCTTTGATACATGAGGTAATTACCTCTGTGGTAGAGGTTATGATGTCTAGAAAGAAGATGATGAAGTTAAAACAGTCCTGCACGCACAATCTGGTTCTACCAGCCTTTGCATTATTCAGGGCTCCAGGGTGGGAAGAGGCCTCAGGGAGCATCTTCTGCTCTTCTTTCACACCATCTGCTTAGAGGACTCCTTATCAGATACAGGCCGTGTCCAAACCCTCTTCCCTGTAAAGCCCATTTTATGTTACTTGCAGAGGTGGAAGTTAGTGCTGTGGTTTCCACTCTTAAATTACTGTCTATCTACCATGCCCAAGACTTTCTGCCCAGGCCATTGAAATGAGGTTTTAAAATAACAAAAGCAGAAAAACACACTTTTTTTTTTCCTGGAAGAAAACAGTAACAATTTTACTTGACACTTTATACTACATTGTAATATAAAACAGAAGAAATAGGAAACATCAAGACCAGAGTTTTAGTTCTAAGTATCAAAACAGTGACTGCAAATTGGGTTTTAGAAACTACAAAGCATAGTTCAAATATATGATAGTTTCTCAACAGGCATTATGTATACAACAGGCATTATGTTTAACACATTCCTCATTTAAGATTCCCAGCATTATCGGCCCTTAGCTACCATCTAATCAAACACACAAAAGGAAAAAGACCTGCTCTACAGTCATGGCCACGTGGACACCCAGAATCCCATCAGCTAATAAGAAATGTTGTTCCACAGTCATCAGCTTCTGCCTGAAGAGCCTGAACATCCAGCTCAACAGCCAGGAGCTATAACTCCTTCCTGAGCTGATCCACGACACAACCACCAGACTGACCCGTAACACCATCACCCTTTGTCTTCTCAAGAACTTCACAGAAATCTATGGCATCCGTGGCACCAACAAAAAGCCAACGGACTGATGCTGGCCAAGGATGGGGAAACTGCAGAGTGCAGAATGTCTAGTTGTTGGAGTAAATAGCTTTACACTGTCTCCATAGGCTCCACTCTGCTGTTTTTCAGTCTCCCCACTGCCTGGCAGCACGTCCAGAGCAAGATCATGTTTTTTCTCTTCTGCTTGGAACGGAAAATATTCAGTAATACTGAGAAACTAGAAAGAACCCCTATTAGGAATCCTGTCTCAGTAGGAACCTCTGTATCATCGCCCCCAGCAACGGTTAATGCCTCATGCCCAAGGAACACTTAACAAACTCAAAGAAAATCTATCACAAACAAGTATTTGATCTGACCAAAACATAATGAAGAACAAACATTATTCCTAATGCCTACAGGGCCAACTTACTTCTTGAAGCGCTGGATTTGTTTCTGCTTGTCATTATCTTTGCATTCAGAGCTGCAAATGTTACTAATGGACATAAAATTACCCACCTCTTCTAAATGTTCAGCTAGAGCCCTTTCAGACTCTTACCTCCAGCCCTGTGCTTGGAGGTCCCATCAGCTGGAGCTCCTTTCCCCAGGATTCCCAGGCAACTGCGCACCCTTACGCCTTTTCAAGAATACACAGCTCAGTGCTTTGTGCTGTAATTTATTTGGTGACTTTTCAGAATTGCTTTGCTGTTGTACCCTCCTCTGGGAGTATATTTGCATGAAAGGAACATTATGAACCGCTTAGTATAAAGACATAAAACAAGTGAAATGACAAACACATGTAAAAACATAGCTATTCCAAATCTAGCTAACTCAAAAACTTGCAGGGGAAGAAAAAATAATTCTCCCTTCATACCCTCATCTGGCCTTATCTTACTTGGCAAATTAATGAGTGTACACTCATGAAAAGGAGCGAGAACAAGGAATAACATCCTCTAGCACTGTCTGCTGAGGATGGAGGCTGACGGGCCTCTGAACTCACTCGAGTATCGCTATGGAGAAGATGGACAGAGAATGACAAGGGGGAAGAAAATGAAAAGAAAAAAGAGAGAGAAAAGAGCATGTTGGCTCTCTTTAAACTGGTTAGCTTAGCTGTGACCGTGTGGTGGAAGTTACAGTGTTGATATAGGATTGCAGTGACTTACTATAATAATTTCTGGAAGGAGGAGAAACAGGGACAGGAGCTGTGGTCAGAGCGGTGGTTTTACTTCTGGACCAATACTTCTTGGGACTCTCTCCATGCAGAGGTGTAGAAAGTGGTGATGCAGCCAGGAAACTCAAGCCTCGCTTTCTGTGAGCCTAACTATAGCTAGGTTTGCTCCAAAAGAAAATATCCTTATGAAATTTTCAAGAAAGGAAAACCAACTCAGCTGTAAGGAGATCTGATTCCAAACCCAGGGGCAGGGTAAAGGCAATCTTAGCAGCCATTGGGCAGTCATTCAATCTCTGTCAAGCAGCAGCTTGAGCTGGATACTAAAATTTGGAGTGTTTTACAATTATAACACCGCAGAAAATGAGGACATGCCCAAATAATGCTGAAAGAGTGCTTTTAAAGAAACTTCAGCGGCCGCAGCGTTGGAGGAAAGTTTTTTCTTATGAAGTAAAAGCTGGCTAAAGGATAGGAAACAGAGGGTAAGGCTTAATTGGGCATTTTACTTTCAAGGAAAAATAGTGGAACCAGTTTTATCCAACATATTCACCAGAGATATAGTGAAGGAAATTCACAGTGAAATTTCCAGATTCACAGATTGTTCCAAGCTTTTTCAGACCACCAAATCTCATGCTGATGGTGAAGGACCCCAGAAAGGCCACACAAAACTAAACAGAGAAACAGGTGTCCGATGAGCTTCAGAGCAGACAAATGTAAGGTAACACATCTAGGGAAAAATAAGCCAAACTGCACCTACATGATGGTGAATACAGAAAGGACAGTGAGGCTGTCAGAAAAAAAAATTCCTGGGAGACATCATTGACAATTCTCTGGTCATCAGGAAAAGCCAAAACAGCATCATGAAAAAGGTACTTAGAACACGACAGAGGATATAATTTTGCTGCTACATATGACTTTGGTGTAACCACACTTGAGTACAGGTTCAAGGTCTGCTGTCCGCATCTGAGGAAGGATGTGGTAGGGTTAAAGCAGGTACGTTGGGCTCTTTGTGATGGGGAGGAAAACACTAAGAAGAGGAACAGCTGAGTAGTACAAAATAGTGAAGGCAGTATCTAGGAAACTAGTTTAAAACAGATTAAAGTAAGCATTTTTTATACTTCTCTAACTTACTGTGACAGGAGGTTATGGAGGTAGATAATATCAGTGGGTTCAAACCAGGCGAGATAAATTCATACAAAAGAAGTGCATGGGTAGATATAGAAGGAACAAGGCAGAGAAGTGCCCTCTAACACCTCCCAGTAAACAAATGTGGATACTGGGGGTGGCACAAGGGGAACTGACTGCAAGAAGTGGCCAAACTCATGTGCTGCCCTAAACACAGCACCTGATGTTGCCAGAGTCAGAAACAGAGTACTTGGGCTAGAAGGATGATTGCTTTGACCAGAAAGGCATTTCTTATGGTTTTAGACTCTCCAGACAGATGTTTTTTAAAACAAATTATCAAATAAATAAATTTAAAAAATATTAAGAAATTACACTGAGATAAATCCTCTCACAAAGCAAGTTTGCTGGCTTTCTTGTTTCCCTCAATGGAAAGAAGACTGGTTTCTCTCATACCTCAACACCCAGAACAGTTTGGCAGGACACTAACTGTTGGATTTACTGCTTACACATGTGCATATAATGAGATGGCATCTTATTCCAACCTGACTGCGGGCCAAGTGCTGGATTAACACACGCCAGAGACATGGGCAACAGCATAGCAACAGGGAAACCCCTTAAATGGGGAAATCCTCCAGACACTAACGAAGTGATTAATTCTTAGTTTTGTTCCATCACCAAATGTGTTTACATGCTTCCTGACGTCATCTTCAAACCTCTCTTTTTTCATGGCAACTCTGTTTGACACAGCCAAACGGCCTTCCCTCCACTGCAAGAGGCTCTTGCTGTATATGAATATATTTAGGTGGCTTCCAAGGTAGTAAAGAGCTTTTTAACCCAGCTGTGAAGACGAGACACGTAGCCTGTACTTATCTAACACAAGTCCTGGGAATAATCTCTTTCCCCCTCACCACTATTCAAAAGTCACTCTTTAGGCGGGGTGACAGGGAGACAAAAGGAAGGCCACCCCTCACTTGGAGCTTCTGGGGTTTGCTCAGAGTAAGAATTCTGGTCTGAAATTTCAGTTCATTTAAATCCCCACAGCTTGAGAGCTTTATCTTTCTGCCGAGAAGACGCCCTTCCTGCACTTGCCAGCTGTGGGCTGGAAATCGCAACACCTCTGAATCATCAGAAGGGTTTTTAGCCTGGCATCTGAAAGCAGCAGGCACTCAGGCTGTCTGTCTGTCTGTCCACACAGCTGGTCTGACAGCCGCTCCTCAGCAACCCTTTAACCCTTTAGTTGGTTTTGAGCATTTTCAGGTGATGGGTAGTGACCTCAGCCCTTGGAAGGTCTTACCAGCTTTGTGAAAATAAACACCGGCCAAGAGCGAGACATAAATATCAGGGTCTGACTGAAAAGAAGTCAGTAGCAGCCCTAAGAAGACTCGCTGGATGGACAAACAGCCTTGGCTCTACCTCTGCAGCAGCTCGGGAGGGCTCTTGATGGGGCTGCCCACGGAGGAGGGAGAGGGGGTTGCTGAGGACATGGCAAAATGGGGCTTCAGTGGGGCAGGGCACAGATTGTCAGGAAATCAAGCTCCATTAGTCCCTCTGCTCACAGAATGAATTTGTTATTAGGACTACAGTGCTGTAGGTTTATATAGGTCACTGTGACAGTAAAAACATACCATTTTTATCTTCAGCTTGCTTGATCCTCAGTATTTTTAATCCGCGGTATCAGCCTGACTGATTTATTACTACTTATAAATCACACTGACAAGGACTTCATTTAAACTCCATGCACAAATACCCTGCTCCTAAAATATATAAGAAGCACATTGGCTATCTCTGTAAACAAGAGATTAGACTCTATTCTGATTTTGTGACATTGTCTTTCCATGCCTTCTCAAATGCATATGACTGATCTAGCCTTTATTTTAGGCATTTTCTGAAGTAATAAAACTATATTGTAATTTTTTTTTTCTGTTTTCTATTCCTACTGGAAATCTGTTATTTAATCCTACAGGTATAAATCTAGATTGCCTTCTAGTACACATTCCCATTCATATCCTATTTATTCTCTATTATGGTCAACAGTATGAGCTTCCTAACCACATGTAGCACTGTTTCTCCTAGCACTGACTGTGTACGGGCTCACAGACCTGCCACCTCCACTCTCCTGACCATGGCCGTGGCTTTTACACTCACCTTCAAACACAAACAATTAAATTCAAAGTATTTGTATAACGTATGTTAAGGATGTAAAGGTTGGCTGCTGAACCCCACGGACTCTGGGACCCAGGGGTCCCTCCTTGCTGCCCACTGCAGCCCAGCCAAGGGGCACACGGGGACTCAGGAGATCTCTCCATCCCAATCCAAGGGACACTGTCCCTGTGTGCAGGTTCAGCCAGCAGCAAAGCCGAGCATCTGTCCCAGAGAGGAGCACACACACGTACACACAGAGGCCACCGAGGCAGCCGGACACACAGACTGCCCGACAGACCACTGCCTTTAGCTGCACTCGCATGAAAACCAACAACCCTCACTGAAATGTAAGTACTCCCAGTCCCGCTCCTCCTCTCTGGCTGATCAAGACTGAAGTCCTCTATGAAAACATATGTACCCTCATTTTCTAGATTCACAAGCACAGGGACATCCACAGACTCTTGAATATCAGCCCAGCCTGTAAACCCCTCATAATACCCGTGCCTGGGCTCCCTTGCCCGGTAAGCAGGTCTCCTACTCACCAGCCGGTTCAGCTTGAAGTTTTCCAGTAAGCAGATGTGTGCACCACACACTCGTCTCACAAGCAACCCCCCAGTCACAGATCACTTGAATATTAACACAGCTTCTCGGTCCCCCCATGCCCAGACCCTGGGTCCCCTTACCCAGCACAGGCTCTGACCTCGAGTCCTTCCAGGCTTTCTCCTGCTCACCAACTAGTCCAGCTTGAAGTTTGCTAGCAAATTACACACACCTGCACATGCAGGATTCAATGCACTGGGGGAAAAATAAACACACTTAAGCACTTACAGGTGTTGCTATTCAGACCTCTCCCACAAAAACACACCCCCTGGTCACTCCCATTCCTGACACCTAGACCTACAAGCCTTATGGCCTCTGGTACCTCCGGTCGGGGCTACCCACACCTCTCTTTACACATTGGTCTCTCTACTTGCTGGCACCAAGACCCAAGGGTCCCTTCTCCAGATGTTAGCCCTCAGGCCTTGCAGCACTCACGCAAAGTGAGATCCCACAGGAAAAAAAAAAACAAACCCCAAAAGAGGTTAAGTAAAGGATATTAAATCCTTTACTATTAAATCCTCCACTTCTTTTAAAAGAAGATAGGACAGAGTGCAGTGACCAAGCAGAGGGCTCAGGCAGACAAGCGTGTTGACTGGCAGCTTGCACACACAACCGGCCCCTTTAATACCCCTCTCCTCTGTTTTCCCACACTTGCTCCTCCCCAATCCACCCTGATCCCCACCACTGCCTTCCTCCACCTTTGGCCCTTCCTCTACACACCCCATAACATGTTTTGCAGAGTCCCACAGGCCCCTTCTGATACTCCCTAAGAAGTTTCACACCTCTCCTTAGTCCCACCAGTTAGAGCTCTGTCTGCACCCCACTGCCAGCACTAATGGCCCAGCCATCAGGGGCTGAAGAGGTCTGGTCTGTCTTTTTGTCTTGTCCTTGTCACCTGCTGGTAGGTTTGTGTATCCACGTGTTTAAATTATCACCTTCCTTGTGATGGGTCACTTCTTCTGAACCAAAGAGCTGGAGCCTGGTAATGAGGCAGATGGTGCTACATTCCACAGCTCCTCTCAACACACAGCTCCTGATGCCCGAGGTCACCTTAGAGAGGTCACCTTCGAGAGGGATCCATGTGTTGAGAAGTTGATGGCTAAAGGCCTTTGCACCAGCAAGAGGGAAAAGCTGCTGGGAATGGAAAAGAGACCAGGCATCCTAGAATGACACAGGCCTACAGCAACCCACAGCTTCTTTAAAGCCTGGGTTTCACTCTAGTTGGCTACTGGTTTTCAATATTTCTATGGTTTTACAATGGAAGTCGATTCAGAAGATGCAAACAGAATTTTGTCACGTCACCAACCCGCTATCGTGGCCAGCACAGGCCTAGACAGACAAGCAAGGACTTGATATTGCCAGAGGAGCTCACTTGAGTAAGAGGTCACCCAAGAAGTTTGGCAAGGTGAAAAGGCACACCTGCCCTGCAAGTGAACTTCAGAGAACATGCTTCTCTGCTCTCCCTTTCAGTCCTGCCAAAGTTATGAGAAAATGCAATACCATTCCCAAAGGTAATCAGCTTGCAGCTTCATATCACTCCTGTCTCGTTACCCAGAAATCCCAGGCCAGGACCTGGCTCTCCTGCAAAAGTACCCGCATCAATCATGTTTAATAAAATTGTACAACAGCTTGGAACTGTGAGTCAGCTATAGCGGCTGCTTGATGTGTATTCCCATAATGTCTTGAGTGATCATCTGGAATGAGAAATTAGACTTCTCATTGTGAAAACCTCTGCTGCTGATGCTATTAAACTCATCCTAAAGACCATCCTATGGGACTACCTCCCCTTTCCCAGAATCACAGAATTGTAGGGGTTGGAAGGGACCTCTGGAGATCATCTAGTCCAAACCCCCTGCCAAAGCAGGGTCACCCAGAGCAGGCTGGACAGGAACATATCCAGGTGGGTTTTGAATATCTCCAAAGAAGTGGACTCCATCACCTCTCTGGGCAGCCTGTTTCAGGGCTCTGTCACCCTCAAAGTAAAGTTTTTCCTTATGTTCAAATGGTACTTCCCGTGTTCCAGCTTGTGCCCATTGCCCCTTGTCTCCTCACTGGGCACCACTGAGAAGAGCCTGACCCCATCCTCTTGACACCCATCCTTCAGATATTTATAAGCATCGATGAGATTGCCCTCTCAATCTTCTCTTCTCCAGGCTAAACAGACACAGGTTTCTCAGCCTTTTCCTCATCAGAGAGATGCTCCAGATGCTTTGACCAAAAGTAATGTCAAAGCAAATGAGACATAGATAAAATATTACGGAAAAACTTGCCAGAAGATTGACATTTTCCACCTTGGTAAGTGAAGCAACAAGATCAGTCTCCTTGGAAGATTCTGGAATAACCACTGGAGGTTTTTTTCCAGGAGCAAGTGAGGCAAAACATCTGACAGGAATGGCACGGTGCAGCTGATTCTGCACTAGGACACAGGACTTGACCACATCAGTGGTTCCCAAGGATGAGAGACTAAATCAGGTTG
Organism: Tringa solitaria; assembly: GCA_026413425.1. Lineage (NCBI taxonomy): Eukaryota > Metazoa > Chordata > Aves > Charadriiformes > Scolopacidae > Tringa > Tringa solitaria. Next base: position 83,046,999 of record JAOXJM010000023.1, on the reverse strand, counting down.
TTAAAGCACGGAGATCAGGCTAATAAGGTTTACTGGACATATCCCAAATAATGCTTCTCTAAGACTCCCCTATATATGAGAAGTCTTGTTTTCTCTTTCTCCACAAAGTCTCATGACTGTATTCTTAGAAGACAGCACTGGATTTGCACTCCAGTAGTCAGAAAGGTGGATAAATAGTGGATTTAAAGCATCATTACGTCCTGTTGATCTTGAGCTGCTCAAGTGCAGCCTAGCCCTGGAGGCTTGTCCAAACTGCTCCAGCCATTTGGCACTGCAGCAGACATCAGCCATGGCCATGCCCCAGGACAGACCAGCCACCCTCACAGCCTGACCCCAGGCAACCTTCCCTGTCCCTCTTAGAGGCCCCATTGATGCCTTCACAGGAACTGCTGGAGGGAAATCCCCCCCCAGATATAGCTGAGGCTTTTTGAGACAGCATATTTAAACCCTTGCAGCCAGTGGCCATACATCTAGCCTGATGTTCCCACCCCAGATATTAGGGTGAAGTCCAGGGGAATTCATTCACATCGGTTCCTGTGGGGCAGGCTCCAGACCTGCAAGCAGTTCCTCCAGAGACCCTGGTCCAACCCACTACAACTGAACAAGGGATATGCCTAAAATCCTGGTTTATGATTTTAAGGTCAGGTATTCTAAATACAGATCCTGTGATCCTCCTTTCACCTAGACATACTTCCCCCCTTTCCCATTTGTGTACCTGAGTCCAGAACATACTAAAGCCCTAAACCACGCTGCTCAGGCATACCTTAAACAGCTAATACTGTCATACCACTCCTCTGCTACAGGATACTGTACAATTCTTTATAATGTCTGATTGTGCACCCATTTATCTATCTATATGGGAGGAGA
>JAOXJM010000023.1:83026368-83046112 GCA_026413425.1 Tringa solitaria | reverse complement strand
AAGAAAAATAAATGATGACACAGAAAGACAGAGCATCACACATAAGTGATGTAGTGTTAAACTGTCTGCTCACAAGGTAAAGAAAAATCAAAAGAGAAACAGGAGAAACAAAATGTTGAGTCTTCACAAAAATCTAATCACTAAATGAATAAGGGAAATTATTGCTTCTTTTTCTGTCCATTTTTCCATCCCTCCCCTCCTCCTTCCCTCCCTCTCCCACAAAAAAAAAATCTAGAAATTAACTGCAGCAGAATCTTTGTTTTTGTTTTAAGCTATTAAATCATCATTTTTCCTCAAGAAACATTGATGATTTAACTGACAGTTTATTTTAAAAATAGATCAAGCCTTCGGTTGTCATGCAAGTGCTGTATTTTATCCCTAATGGAAATAATTAAACTTACTTAAATGCATGAAGAAGCAAAGAGGAAATAAACCAGCCATCCATCTTATTCAAAGGTTTACCCAATGTCTCGACCAGAAAACATAAGATTTCACACAGTGGTGCAACAAAAGCTGAAAAACAAATATTCCATTCACCGTTGTCCTTGATCAATAACAAAGGGACAGGCTTTAGGATTTATGATAGTAGCAGGTACTGCAGTGACAATCTGTGTGGTTCTCTATCTTCACATTGTCCTTAAGGGTAATCTTAAAAAAAAAAAAAGAAAACACACACATGTAACAAATAATTAGGATTAGCTACACAGTAAAACGAGCATTCTCAAGTCAAAGAGGTCTGAAGTCCTTTTCTTAACCACAAGGTGCACAGGCTCTTTGGGTTACGTGTACTAGAATAGCCTCTGAACGCTAACCTGGGAAGCTGCATCATCAGTGGCTTTCGGAGCCATAAAGAGAAGGTTTTCAATAGTAACATGCATAGTGACATAGTTTGGTGTCCTTAATTTGGCACTTCCTTAAGTGTCTAGTTTTCGAAAACTGTTAAGTAACCAATCCATGAAAAATCAGGAAGTGTCCTTAAAATATTTCTCATGGAGATTACAAAAATGGAGACCACAAACACAATGAGTCATCTTTATTTTAAGTCTCAACCAAATTCTAGTTGCTGCTGAGGGGCAAGTATAATGTTGGTGGTCTATAAAAGGTCTATGCTCTACTCAGATGAAGAGCCAGGATGGGTTCAGCTGTAGGTGTCTATAGGTACGTCAGGTATCTGGGATCTCATCACAACCAGAGGGGACCCAGCACTCTGTTCTGTGCACACAGAGCTCTCGATTGCCAGCTGAGATGTCAGAGGAGATCCCACCAAGCCTCCAGCTGCCACTCCAGAAGGTTTTTTACGTATCCTGTTTCTGCCAGCCATACACAGATGTCTGGAGTCCTCCAGGGTATCTCAAATGGCACCAAATCTGTGAGTGGGTAACTAGTGGCCTCTAGTCAACACACTGAACAAGCCTGATTCAGATCACCACAGGGCAGACACTTTAGTTTATTTCAACTAGCTCACCATTTTTAACATCAAATTTAAGGTTTCTTCACCTGGAGCTGAATCACTCCCAAAATAATTAGCTTTAGCAGACTCTCTCTGTAAGAGAACCTTCCAGATGAGAGTGCTAAATGCTCCAAGTAGTTGCACACGTTTACAGTTCCCTCTTGGTTATTCTATTAAAAGTAAACACAACCTCAATTAATCTAACGAGCACAGATGGTTTTGGTCCCTCATTCCCATATACGTAATTGATAGTATTGACCAGCCACCTTCCCAGAGAACTCCTGCCTATGCAAGAAAAATGCAAAGAAAATGAGTAATTAGAATCAAGTACACACTGCATAGCATTAATGGGGTGGGATTAATGGCACATCAGCGAGAGTTAGAAACAGGGGGACAAGTCCACCACCAGAACATTGGTTGCCATGAGTCAAAGCAGTTTCACTGAAGTCAGTGACACTGCACCAATTTCCACATCCCAACTGAGTATCACACTCAGTACTGGTTGACACTTCAATTTCCTCTTTCGAAAAAAAATGAAAGAACCCAAGTGCAAAGGAGATAAATGCCAAGGATGTTTCCCTCAAATATCTTGTCAATATCCTCCAGCAAAAACATATTCTTTTATATGAACTGGTTCAGCTAAACATTGCATCCTAAAAGAAGATTAAACAGGTCTCATTCACACCCTCACCTTGGTAAAAGCCTTTGCTACGCAGCACGTTGCTTCTGATGTAATGTTCTTTGGAACGAGCATGGTCTTCTTGGACCTCATCGGGGTGGGATAGGCCCGGGAGAAACAGCACCCAGTGCACTGGTAAATGGGTGCTCCCGGCTTGGAAAAGAATCTGTTCTCCCCTAGCTTGCACTCTGGACAACCTGCCACAAAAGTATAAGGAAGAGACTTTTACTTGGTCTCCAGATGTACTTTCATTTTCAAAAAGAAAGGGAAAGTGCAGGGGGTAAGAGGAAACACTGGCCACATTCTCCCGCTGGACATCTGCAGAATAGACAAGAGCAGACACCAAAGCTCCCCTCTTTAGGCTCCTTCAACTCTGCAACACTCGCCGGCTGTAAAACTAGCGTGTGGCTTTCTAGGTAAGGCACAAGCATTACTGTATCTTTTCTGGTTTTCTAACTTAATTTTGTTGACAGCTTTTTGTATGTCTACCACACTAGCTGTCCCTAGAAAACTTCCTGCTGGCAACGGGTAGTTAAATAGGACCAGCAGGATTTGTAGTTTTTCTTTAGGCATCGCCAGTTCTCAGGCAAGACTCCGTTATCAAGAGTTTTGAGATTTTCACAGCTCATATTTTTCTATATTCAGTTTGAGACAGAATGAAAAAAAAAAAAACCTCAACCTCCAAAAGACCCCCAAAATCTTCCTAGCACACCTCTTTTGAAGAGTGCTACACCACCAGCCTCCCATATTCTGGGATCTACAGAAGAACAAAAACATTCTGCATATTATGGAAAGAAGCCCTGGTTCTGCTGTTCCTGATGTTATGTTGCCATTTAGATCTCAGGAGGACAAGAAATCAAAACATTTCTATTCAATAATATTTCAAGGATTAAGATCATCCACGTCAACATGAGGGCACGGTCATCTGAGAGACTTTTGACCCGGAGAAATCAAGTTTAGAGAAGAAATAGGAAGTACACTCATAGCAAAATTATCTTGATTTATTACACCTTCATATCTCAGTGTCAATAAATGCAACTGAATGATAAGATATATGACCACATTTGTAAAATATGTGAAAGTTTAATACTCTTTATGGACAATTGCCCTATTTCGGAACGCTGAAAGCAGCTTACCCTGCATGAGAAACTCTCCATCTGGGAAAGCATGAAGAAGATGCAGAAACACAGACAAAATGGCCAAAGTGACAGCTGCGTACTTCCTGTAGCAATCCATGATGTGTCTGAAAATACAAATACACGCATTTTTAAAGGACATTGGGTACAGTACCAGTATCTAGGCTACACACTGATACAGCATTCAGTGCCAGTAATGGAGGCAATTTAGAACTGGGATGGGAAACTGAAAATGCAGTGTACTGATGTGCATCTTATAGGCTCGGAAAATTGATTTCATCACAATAACAAAAATGTGCCTTTCTTTCTAGCCTTAACAATTATTTTTTTTTTCTGAATGTTAACAGAAACCAACAGCACATAAACTTCAAATGTCGTAACTGCCTAGTATTTATGGTAGACTGGAAAAAGCCAACAAATACTTACGGAGAAGATGAAAGAATCTGCAGATCTGGGACATGGAAAGACTAATTTCAGAGAAAATAATTTCACATCAGGACATAATTTCCCGCATCAAGAGTCAGATTCTTTGTCCACACACCAAAACGGCCTCCAGTTGCACCAGGGGAGGTTTAGGATGGATATTAGGAAAAATTTATTCACTGAAAGGATTATCAAACATTGGAATAGGCTGCCGAGGGAATTATTTAAAAGACTTGCTTAGGGATTTAGTAGCAGATTTGGCAGTGTTGGGTTTAAGGTTGGACATGATGACCTTAAAGGTCTTTTCTAACGTAAGTGATTCTATGACTTCTTTAATGTCAAAGTCCCCATAAACAGATTTCCACAGTCTCGTCCCTTGGTAGAACAAAGCTCCTCTGATTGATATAATTAGAGAGACACTACACGCTGCTCTCCAGACCACCAGAGGAGACACAGTGTCAAGAGAGAGCTCAGAAGAGCTTGAAACAGCCCCAGGGTGACCTGCATTGTGCAGGGAGTATTGGGTTTGTGTGTCAAGGTTTTGGTAGCAGAGGGGCTACAGAGGTAGCTTCTATGAGAAGCTGCTAGAAGCTCCCCCATGTCCAAAAGTGCCAATGCTAGCCAGCTCCAAGACAGACCCACTCACTGGCCAAGGCCAAGTCCATCAGTGACGGTGGTAGCGCCTCTGTGATAACATATTTAAGGAAAAAAAAACAAAACAAAACCTGCACAATGGAGAAAGGAATATGTGAGAGAAACAACTCTGCAGTGCCAGAGCAGAGATTGCCCTGCAGCTGTGGTGAAGACCATAGTGAGGCAGGTTGTCCCCTTGCAGCCCATGGATGTCCATGGTGGAGCAGATACCTGGCCTGTGGAGGACCCCACACCAGAGCAGGTGGATGACTGAAGGAGGCTGTGACCCTATGCGAAGCCCACACTGGAGCATGCTCTGACAGGACCTGTGGACCCATGGAGAGAGAAGCTGACACCGGAGCAGGTTTGTTGGCAGGACCTGTGACCCTGTTGGGGACCCATGGTGGAGAGTCTGTTTCTGAAGGACTGCACCCTGTGGGAAAGTCCCACGCTGAAGCAGTTCATGAAGAACTGCAGCCTGTGGGAAGGACCCACATCGGAGAAGTTTGTGGAGGACTGTCTCCCATGGGAGGGACTCCACACTGAAGCAGGGGAAGAGTGTGAGGAGTCCTTCTGAAGAGGAAGGAGCAGCAGAGACAACGTGTGATGAAATAAATTGAACTAATTTCCCCAAGTCATGTCTGATTTGCCCATGTCAATAATTGCTGAGTGATCTCCCTGCCCTTATCTCCACCCATGATATATTTTTCTCCTCTGTCCAGCTGTGGAGGACAGAGATGGAGGGGCTTTGGTGGGCACCTGATGTCCAGCCAGGGCCAACACAGAGTCAGGGAAATCCCAGGGGAGTCCCAGGGAGTTCAGCATCACTACAACCTTCTGGACCAAGACATCTTTTAGGCTTCATTTTACTGATGTGGCAACATGGCTTTTGGGTTGTGAGTAACACAAAGCTGGTTTGGCGAAAACAAACCTTTGTGGGCTCCAACTTTTAAAAACCTTCTCAACAGATAGATTTTGTGCAAGAAGGCTACATGTGGCACTGTGCATCTGTCCTTCTACAGTGACCACACAAGATAAAGAGGCCATAAATAGCATATTACATGTTTTCTGGGTTAATTCAACAAAAATGCAATTGTGTGGTTATATTTGATCCAGATCAAATCTATACCACAGAGTAATGTATATCTCTGATATGAATTACTGGGGGAACCATAACATTAAAGACGCAAAATATATGTTGCAACTGTATAAATATCATCCCAAATTATCTGCTTGATTTAAAAAAAAAAATTACTTCTTTTTGCATTAATATTCACAGTAAGATTCCAAGGAGGAGGCGGGGGATGGATGGACACAAGAAACTTCAGTTCTCTCCATATCCAAAGATCAGATGTACTAAGTCAGGGCTACTTGCAGATCAGCAGGATGCTTTTTGGTAAGTGCCAGAGAACCTTTAAAATTATTTTGTGTGTACCAGCTTGGTTGGATACAAAAAACTGGTCATAAATTTGTCATAAGAAACTGGTGTTTCTTTTGAGACAGAGACCTCCCATGTGCCTGTGGCATGGCCTGGAAGGACCTCCCTTGCCAGAAAGTCAGGCAGGATCCGAGTTAGGCTAAAGATGCCACAGACTTTTTCAGATCATTTGGTCAACCAATGGTACTCTGAAAAATCTTGGATTCATCTGAGCTATGAACATATAAAACAAAATGCTGGACCTCACTTCTGCTCCTGTCAGTATTAAAAAGCAATATTTTAATCATGGAGTTTGTAACTTTCCTTCTCTAGCACTAAGCCTCCGTATTAAAGTGACAATTTCATTGTGCTCAGTCAAAGACCATTTTGGCCCAGTCTCTCACTCAGAAAACAGAATTTCCCCCTTAAAAATTATTTTCTTTCAGAGCACAGACCTGAGCCCTTCCTTTAGAAATGAACAGCAATTACTTAAATCCCATGGTGAAGTAACTGGGTCCATGAAGAAAGAGCCATATAAAGGATGCTGAAGTATTAAATTCCCAAACCGGGGCAGCCTGCGGAGGTGACAGGGACAGCAGTGCTCCTTTGGTCAGCTTTGGAGGACAGAGTTTCAGGGTCTTTTTATTTCAGCAGGGGGGCTTTCCCTGCAGATCACCTTCTGAGGGATTCTGGGCTGATCACGGCTCATGAGAGGGCGTTTGGCAATGGCTGGCTTCAGCCAAGAACCTTGGGGCAGCATCCCAAGCCACCAGCTCCTAATCTCCAAACTATTTACCTGCCTTCTCAGGAAGCTTATCTGATCATGCAGATGTCTCCACCTCTGCAGTCACCCCCCCAGGCAGCGCCTGGAGTTAACCTACCACTTGTTTGGGCTGTGCCTGAGCTCCAGCACTGATGGCATCAGCAGCATCTTGCAACTGGATCTTTTGAACAGTTTCTCCTCTGCCTTCGTAGAGGACCTGATCCCTTGACTTTAAAAGACTGAACGTGTCACACAAGAGCATGATGTGCTAATGACTGATGTGTGGGATAAGGCCCCAAGCTGACAACACTGACATATACATTTTAGATACTGAGAGCTACTGTGCATAGCAAGCAAAGAAAAAAAGAAAAAATAAAAAAGCATTCAATCTAACTACTTAAGAGCTTCTCTTCTTCCAAATACACCAGTCAATGCTGCCACTCTGTGACAGCTATTCTCCAGAGACAGATCAAATTGTGGCCCCAAATATTTCTAAAAATGAAGTGGTGATGAGAAGGACAATAATGCCAGCAACGAAGAAGTTGATCTTGAGATTTGGTGTAGAGGTTATTTAAGCATGCTATACCGACCAGAGAAGGAAATGCCAACCCTAACCAAGAAAGACAGTAGAAAATCAAGTATAATTAAACAAAGATAGCTTTCACATAATGGAAACTTACTTCTTTGCAGATTTTGCACCTACACAGCAGAATCGTTGCAAGGGCTACCACAACGATGCAAATCTTCAAATAATGCCTTCTCGCATCTGTAGGGAGAGGCAACCCTGAGGTGGACCAAGGAGTGACACCACTTGCCCAGTATCATTATCTGAGAGTGAACCTGGAGCACTGGGATGTGGGCAAAGAGAGTATCGATTAGCAGAGGGATGCTCCATCACTGCACAAATTCCCAGAGATATATTGGGATGCGAGGCTGCTACACACAGGTCAGCAGCTGTTGGTTCATAGATTCGACAGATGTACAACGTGGTCATCAAAGGTTGCCGTTCAGATGGCAGCGGAGCACTGGCCCTACAAGGTAGTTTTGAAACCAGGAAACAAAACCAAAGAGAGCTCCATCCTTGCAGCAATCAGAAAAACATCGTGCCCAGGCAGATGAGGCCAAGGCCAAAGGCAGGATGACAAGAACATGGCTCGATCCTGACTGGGGTTAGCAAAGTGGAAACAACATTTATGAGCAAGACAGATGAGCAATGCTCACCAATGCAACGAATGAAGGCACGAGAGTGGCAATAAGCCTCTTACTAATTAAGACAGCAACAACTAGAGGTAAGAGACTGATCTTAAGCCCTGCTAAATTGAACGACTAAGAGGTCAACGAGGTTGCAATTAACTGGTGGTAAGGGTTGGGTGCCTGGGGTAACTTGACCTCCTCCCTCCCTCCTGCCCAGCGAGTCAGTCCATGCTGGCAGAAAACAGAGGATAAAGGAGTTAAAAGCAGCCGATAATGAACAGGAAGAAAAAACAATTGGCAGCAATTGTGGAAGCACTGGAAAGAAGCATTTGGAAGAGGTATCAAAAAGCTAGTTCAATGTATGTATGTATGTCGGCTGAATGCAACCTGTAGTTACACATCTCTGCCTGGGCTTTTACCAAAAACCCATCCGAGTCCAAGAAATAGTCTTCTGATGTTAGTCAACAGGTGGAAAAGAAAGGGGATGCTGTAAACACAGTAACCCCATGAGAGCACTGAACATGGCTCTTGGGTTTCTGAGAAGCAGCTGCGCCCCGTTCCCTCAACAAAAGTAATCTGTGGTTGCAGGAGAAAGGTGGTCCTTCACACCATTTAGACCCACAGCCTCCTATGGTTCTGCCAAACATTTTGGGAACTGAACTGAGCTCAATCGCATCTATGGAGTTGCGCTGAATAAATTAGCTGGATCCCTCCCTCCAGTAAATATGGGGGTTTTTAAGGTTATTTACTGCATATGCTCTTTCCATCCCCAAAGAGGGGGTGTGACCGCTGGCAGACTCACCTGCACTGAGATACAATTCCACAGTTTAACATTAAGCCCTGCTCCATCCAAGGGGACATTCCCCAGAGTGCGAGGAGCCGGCTGGAAGGGCTCATGGACCAGCAGGAGAAGATAGACAGGCTTTTCCAAATGACCTCTTTCCACATCATCCTGAGCCTTTTGATAGGCTAGATGTTCCAACAGCTCCAATAAGATGTCAGCCTCAGGAATAACACCAAAACCCTTGATTGATTATTCTGTGATTTCATGCTCTTTGCTGAAGGCACAGTGGCATTCTCCATCCTAATCTTTCTAACACATAATGCTACAATTTGGTACATTATTGGGGTTTGAGGCAATCCCAGAGAGAAGTTTTTTAAATTACATTAACCAAAAGGGGAATTGAAATTGCAGTTTTGCACTTCTTCTATTGAGCCAGACTGTCAGGCTCATACCAAAACCACCAAAGACACCTGTGAATAAAACCTGGATGTGATCTCCTCTACTCTTCCAACGCAACAGCCATTTTGCCTGATGCTCTTACTTGGTTTTTTTGACTTTGCCCATGCTGCTAACCCACTGAGTGTCTACACTATTCATTTCATCTCACCTTCAAATCAAAGGAAGCTTTTACTTTGCTCTATTAATTATTATCTTTCTTAAGCTACTGGAGCATTATATGAATGTATATGAATGTATATGTATGAATTCCAGCAGCTCTTTTAGAAAGATGCTAATTTTAAGTCTTCCCCGGCAGTTAAGTCTCACCTCACTATTTACAATATCTTGTCTTTTTCTGTAAATCTGCTAACATGTAATCAGTTACCACCATCAAGACAGGCAATGATCTGTATTTGCAAACAGGTTCTCTGCTCGGGTACGCTCATTTCTTTCTGGGATGCTTGGCCATGAGATCCGGTTGGGTCACAGCAACGATGAACTACAACTGCCAGCGCTTCTCTTGCAGCTGGGTGTCACGTAAACAGCGTTAGAAAACCACTGAAGACTAAGAAATCTTGACTCACATTTTCTTTCTTCCCTTCCCTTAACATATTTAATCATGGCTGGCAATTTAAAGACTCTAAAACAGGCATTAGTACCACAGTATTTGACATTTGGCAGCAATACCACTGACCAGGAGAAAAACACAATGTTACTGATTAAGCATTAATGGACGCAACCAGAAATAACAAAATATTACCATTTAGCTGCATTACAATTCTAGAACCTATTTTTCTCTTACTTACCAAGTTAGTTTAACTGATGTTTTAGTCCCAATGCAACCTTTGTAGTTAGTTGTCAAACTAAAAACTTTGACAGATTGGAAGAAGAAAACTTTAGGAAGGAAGGGAAAGAGAATTTCAAAAAACCTATGTAATTTTCCCTCTATAACAGCAACAAAAATTTGAAAATATATTACCTCCTTTGTTCAGAAAGAATAAATCAGACAGCTGAGAAACTGCAGGATGGCATTTAAAGGTGAGCTGCTCTTGATGCTCTGATGTATGTTCCTGAAACTGATGCATGAAAAAGTTGCGTCTTTCTTTTATACCAGTAAAGCTAGATCATATTCCTCGCCCACACCTAAGCCATAGGATCAACTGTACATTTTATCTAATGACTGAACATTACTTTATGTAATTACCAGCCCACCGTGCTGATCTTATCTTCGACTTGACTTTCATAAAGATTGTTTTTTTCCTTATATAACGAAAGAAAGGTCAGCTCGCGAGCACGAACTCAATGCTGTCTGAGTTTCCTGGGGAACTCAAACGCTGAGCACCCAGTCATTTGCTGCAGTTTTCAGGGAACAGAATCTCATTTTTTAAAAAAAGGAAGAGTTATTAAGGTTTCCTAATGCTTCTTATCAAACTGGAGAGTAATTTTTAAAAAAAAAATAATAAAACACTTCTTCAGCAATGGCATTGTTTTAGCAAAGAATAGTAAAATAAAGATCAGCAGAGATCTACATAAACAATTAGAAGAATAATCTCCATTTGAAATTAATGCCCAGAGAATGAATGCATGGATAAATATAGAAGGATTACCTTTTAAAGACAAAATTTCTGGCACGATCTCATCTTGTTTCCAGCGTAAAGCTAATGCAATGGAGGCACTTCTGAAAACAGCACTGGGGTGCAGATTTTTAAGGCTTAGGGACTTGTAAGTCCTCATTTTCATGTGACAGAGCCTGTGTCAATGCTGGCTAAATAAGAGAGGTCCCACTCTGCCTCCTGGCACCGAGGCCAAGCGACACAGCCGGGCTCACATCCACTCAACCCTTCCCTTCCCAAAGGGGAGGCGCACATCCAAACAGCGACTGGGAACATGCCCTGGCAAAGCAGACAGTCCCCGGTGGGTGCTCAAGGCCATTCCTGCAGCCCTGTTGTGTTTCCAAGTCCCGGAGACTTGAGGGAAATTCACTTCAGATGTCAGAAGTTCACTTAACTACCTAAACCTGAGTTACTCTAACTGCCTCTAGAGTCAAAGGAGAGAAATAACCCTAAACACCTATTTCTATACAAGATTAGGAATCTATACAAGATTCCAGTGTGCCCATTTTTCACCACTGAGAGCCCAGTGAGCTTGGACTGCTCACTGTCCTGCCCTTAGAGATTGACAAATTTTATAGCTTTAAGCAACTCCTAAGTGTCCAAAGGCTTAAAATTACTTTTTAGTCACCTACGCTTTGTCAGCCACTGCTGGAGATGTGATATTGAAAGGGACCCCTACAGTTTCTTGTCTTCCTATGAAAATGAGGCTTTGATTCGCAATTCAATCAATCTCTTCCAAAATTTTTAGTGTAGAGTTGGGATTTGGTGAATCGCACCCATCTGGATTTCTGCCATTCAGTTTTCTTGTCCCTTGAATCATCTCTCGTTTTAACAGCAGCAGCACCCCTGGATTCTATTAGCTATTTCAGACACATTTATCACAACCTTATCACAACCTCTACCTTCAGTAAGGTCTTCATCTGCTTCAAGGTGTCCAACACCTTCTTCTCTTCTATTTGTTCAGCTGATCGCTATAACGAAGTTAAACTCAAAACAATTGTCCCCTTGGCTTGAAATTGGCTTCTGTTTCAAAACTGAAGATGGATTTCTGCACCTGGAAGCTTGTCTGATTTTTATCCAACAATATGAGCTGGTGTAATAAAATAAAATAAAATAAATAAAAAAGTCTCTCTCCCTACAATCTTGCTTCTTTTAATAACAAAAGCATAAAGTTGAAATTTGAAAGCTACTGGTAAACATAGTTTACTGCAAAATGTTCCTCTGGAAGACAGAAGCTTAATATTTCTTGTCATTCAAAGCAAAATTGATGAAAATTGCTGAAGTTTATAGAGTGCTTCTGACTTGTCTCTGTCCTGCCCATTACATACTCACCCCAGCTTTTAGTCCTGCAGGAAACCCAGGATGACTTGTGATGCTTCACAAACCCCAGAAAACTATCTTCATTATCAGGAAAATAAGTAATGATTGTATTCTATATTCATATTTGGTACTTATTTGCCTAAACATTGTAGTATGTCATCAACTAGTAAAAAGGAAAGGATACAAAGTAGTTTTTCATTAGACTCTAGCACAGTAATAATGTTACCCCCCCAGTGTAAAAGAAAAATAAAAATGCCCACAACCTGGAAGTCTTTTCCTATCAAAATGTATTAGGAATAAATCTTGTGAAGTCAATGGAATTACAATGGTATAAAAGATAGTTTAAAAAAAGCTCCTATTTTTATTAAGAGGATTTCTTACTTTAGCCACTGCAAATCTCCAACTAAAAATACTTGGTCAAATCTGTCTTAATGTGTGACTGAATGAGAAATGAGAGAATGTGGCTCACTGTTTTACATGGGGAAAAAAACCCCAAACCTCTAGTTTATTAAACAAGGTATTCTTAAATCACTTAGCAATATCCTCACAGTTTTTTACTGCACTATATAAGTAAATGGATGAAAAGATAGGGAAATATATACACCAAACTGGACCATCGAATACGCTTCGCCGAGATTATTATGTTTCTTATTTGTAGGAGCAGAAAAAAGCCATTCTGAGGTGGGAAACGGCAACAACCTGCTAAAATTTTCAAGTTTCTTTGGGGCCACTGCGTTTCTAAATTGGACTGGGACTCTCCGAAAGGAGCATAAGCGAACCTAAATATAGTACTTGTTAAGACAGAAAAATCAGTGTGAGCTCAGCACCTAAATATTATGGAGTTTCGGAACCTTTGGCTCTTTTCTAGGAGCTGAGTCCCTACAGCTCCTTCTCTGGCTTTCTCTGGAAAGGAGAGTTCACGTCTCTTCCCTTGCTTTGCCAGACACTGTCTCAGGGTATCTGTCCTACTTCCCTACTTAAGTGATATCTGCTTATGTACAGGCTGCTTCCCGATGCTGCCTCTTCCTCGCCAGAGGAAAGCTTTTCCACTTTGCCACTCGGCACCGACAGCGCTGGGCATCCCCCAGCACTCTCAGTAAATAGTGGGGAAGGGCTCCCCTTGCTCAGGAAAATAAACTCTTCCATTCAAAAGTAACTCCGCTCAATCAATAAACAGACACACACCCTGCAAGCGTGGTCACTGATTAGCACTACTAAATAGAATCTATCTACTTTTAATAAGGGCAATACAAGCTTTGCTATGCCTTACCCCAGCAGAAAAGACATAAAGAGCAGATCTATTTTTTTTTTTAACACTGCTGTATTCATCACAACCATTCCTGCCTTCTTTCTTGGTTTTCCCATTCTTTGTAGATAAGGAAACGCGAAGAAACGACCTGTCCAATGAAGTTCTGATAGCATTTTTGGCTTGGATGGGCAAGCAGGTTGAGTTCTGGAGGATTTATTTTTTTAATAATAATTAAATCACATTTCAGAACTACCTCCAAATGTAGCCGAAATCCACCCTTCATCACTTGTGCAAACTCAGAAAACAGCAGCCCCCAGCCTGAGAATGGAATTGGCTCACTGAAGGCCAGAAACCCCTTTTTCCTTCTCTCTTGCAATCTGTGAATATCTCCTTGGCATCTTTGTCCAGCCCTGCCCTACAAGCTGACACAGCACCCACAAGTCCGAGACCCTGCACCAGACCCTGCACCAGAAGGCATCCTGAAGCCTTGGTACTATCTTTTGTCTTTTGGGTGGTTCCTTCCTTCATTTCTCCTGTTATCTTCCAAGCATCCCAGGAGGAGAGAGGCTCCCACGTACCAGGAGTTGCTCCGCACTGACGCAGGCAAATTATCAGAGTTGCTGAAGAGAGATAACAGCGAGAGGCCCCACCAGAATGAGTGAGAGCATATCCTGGAAAGAAAAATTTGCTGGGGATTCAAGGAAAAAAGAAGTAACTCGAGTGTTAAACAAAAAGGTATGTAGGTCTCTCTACTCCTTCCCAGTTTGCTCATAAATTTTCCAGTTGCCATCCATCTGTTCCCAGAGACAGTAACATCAGGTCTGTAGATAAACACTTAAACAAGGCTCCCCAAGGCAACAGAAAATACAGATACACACCCTTTTGAAGTCAAGAGCTCCCATCTGCTGAAATACCTCATACCACATTATGTGGAGAGTGAAAGTCAAGTTTTCTCTTCTTTTACAGATGTTTTCAACTGATTATCTAAAATAATTATCTCTCAAAGCAATACTTTTCGGCCTCATCCTCCTTCGCTTAAAATCAATAGGAGTTCTGCCATTATTTCAAATGACACTGGATCAGGACTTTTAAAATTAGCTATTAGCGTTCTCAAGCTTCAGCCAAACATTGATTACTCTGAGATAATAAGGCTTTCAGTACTTATTGCACATAAATAATTGACTGCAAAGCCTCTCCTATTCCAAAACCATAGTGTAAAGAGGGTTCACTAATACATATCCTTTTTTTTGTTTTTAAAGGGATTAATATTACAGACGATGGCACTTCAGAAATCTGTGCAATAATCATTATTTCACCAAAGCTAAGTAAAAATTGTGCCTCTGAAGAAAAACACAAAGATTATAAGGAATACATATACTTTTCCCCCCTTCTTTACTGTAACTTGTCAAGGTCAAAGTGTTTCATCATGGAATGTTATTAGGCAACTTATGGTACTAACAGAATGATGGCTTCTGTTTAGCTCTGGTTTCGTGCTTCTTTTTGGAATAGGTTTATTAGAAATCCAATTCCTTTGAGCAAAATTAGAATAGATAATATTACAACTGTCACAGCACTGTGGAACAGCAAACAAAATGTCATTAACGTGTAGGTTTGACCTCAAGAGCTTTAGAGATTGTATTTCAATATTCTTTTTCTCTACTTTTAATTAATAAAAGCAACTACACCTCATATAATGACTAAACCAGCTCACAAGGTCAGGAAGGGCTATACCTCTTACGTATAACGTTGCCCAGTTGAAGTAACCGGGCTTGTTAGACTCCTGAAACATTAAGTGCTTATTATCAGACAGAGGTAAAACACTAGACTAGACACTACTGATCTAACAGATTATGTCAGTGAGTTCCTGCACCGTAAGGGCAGTCCATGAGAGATAGATAATGCAGCCTTACTTTAAACATATTTCAGTATTTAGCTTTCTGCATTAAAAAAATAATTAAAAAATTACCATATGAATGGATCATTGCATGTCAGGTTTAGATCTGATAAATAGCCATGTAAGAGTGAAACGTATACTTCCAGTGCAGCTAAAACAAAGAAGCTTGATCAATAATGCAGGATGTCTCATTTATACAACTAGCAATTTCGGCAAGTCTCATTATCTAATAAAGAAATAATTGTTCAGACAATTAGCTATTATCTTTCTCCAGCTCCAAATCTGAACACTTTCACATGCTCGCTGCTAGTACAGATTTCTATTATGAACTGCGTCCACATTTCATAGAAATGTATTTTTTGCCTTTTACAAATGAAAGCAGAAAAAAACCCCTTAAGTTCCATCAAATTCCAATCAAATCACGGCAAGCAAGAAGTAGCCTACAGTGCTGATAATAACACAGAATGCAGTGACGCAGAAACATAGCTGCAAAAATGGAATCTGAAGAAAACAGCTTATTTCTCTCACATTACCGACGGCCTCGTTACCGGGTTGGTGTCGCCCTCTCAGCTGGCACCGCTCAGAGAAACCCGGCTGCCAGGTCATTCAGCTCAATAACTCATTCGCCACACTTAGGATCCGTATCGTGGCGACACCTAAGGAACCCACACCGAGACCCAAGCACTCGTGGTCCCAAGGATCCAGAGCATCTCATTATGCTCCTGTGCAAAAGAGCCATGAAGAGATGGTCCTCTGCTCCGGAGAACTCACCATCTTGTATTGGGTTTGGAGGAGTAAAGCAATTCCCCCAAATTCCTCCTGTTCCACCCAACTGGGTATTTTTCTCAGGACTTCAGATCTCAAACTGATGTTCTGGGCTTCACCAACATTTCCAGATGAGGTCCCAGGTCTCCGTAGTGCAGCGGGTCAGTTCCCACACTCACAGAGGTCTCTTCTGACCTGCACATCTTAAGCAATCCCTTCACAAAGCCACCTGCCCCTCTGGAGGAGCTGTGCACAGCACATGTTTCATATTTGGCAGAGACTTTCAGAGGGGAATTATACGTGGTATTTGGTTATCCGTGTGACTCAGCGCATGGAAAACGGGCTACTGCGTTATAATTAATGCCATATAGAAAAGCAAAGCAGGCCAATATTGCCCACCTCCATACGGTTACCTTTCAGACATAAAAAGGACTTGTATTTACATAATAACACTTCAACACAGATCTTACCGAGCTTTGAAAGCTGGATATTAAGAGTTGATTTCCCACATCGTTGAAATTTAGCTGCTCTCAAGAGGCAGAACAGTAACCGTTTGCTGCCAGCAACATTACAGGGTTGTGCTCAGAAGGCCAGCAATGAATCACACTAACATCTCAAATTTAAGCTAAATGTCTATCGTAGACTGTAAAGGTCTAAGCAGTAAATCTGAGGGGAGGGCAAGGAGAAGAAAGGGGGTCTGAAAACCAGTAAAAATTTAAAACATGCTATTTTATATCATTTTGTGGTCTAGACAATTTCTTAAGCTAAGCTTAGATTATAAAATGAAAGAGCTGACAAGGGACTAAATAAAATCTCCTAGTTCAAGTCGTCTAGACTGTTCATGTGTCCTCTTTCTAGATATGAGAAACACAGTGGGAAATGCTTCAGGGGACTGCTCCCGGCTTCAACAATCAGGAATTATTTTGTTCACGCAAACTTCCATGTGCACTTCAAGAAGAAGCTGTCAATACGTGCAGGTTGTTGACATTTTACCCTTGCAGAAGCGCACAGAAGGAGAAAAGATGCCACAGCGGGATTCAATCCCCTCCCAACTTCAGACATCTGCAGAACAGATGGCCAATGTCCAAGCTGGTTGCTCTGGCCACCTCTATAGTTAATGGGAAGAAATGGGCATTTTCAGGGTGCAGTTCACCTCATCTGTATTAGCACCCTGCTTAGAATGAAAAGAGTGATGCCCCACAATTGCTTGTTTCTCCCCACTGGCTATGGACAGAGCCAAGAAAACGTAGAGAGTCATATCAAGTTTTTAGATGTCAGCACTTGACCAGGTGAATCCAGCCCAAAGCATCTTTCATTTTGTGGCTAATAAGCAAGGAATAGTTATCGTGCTTTTTTATCATGCCTTTTTTTTTTATCATCATGCCTTTTTTTATACTCTTTTACAACTATTTTTATCCATGACTAGGGCTCCTAGAGAGTCTAACTATTACAGCTCAACACTCAGCGGGCTCGATACTAAGAAGGGAATGCACCACATCATTTTAAAGGATGGTGCTGCAATTGCTGCTGCTCTGATGAGAGTAAGCAGACTTTCAGAAGCATAATCACCTTCCCAGAGCTATTTCTAGGTGGGGATGAGCACATGGAGACCTACAGCATGATACAGAAGCCCACAGCCTAACACAAAACACATTAAACAGTACTTGTTTTGATTTCACAGAAATGTAAACTGAGGTTCCTTCAGCTTTTTGCTGGGGATTGGACTAGATGATCTCCAAAGGTCCCTTCCAACCCCTACAATTCTGTGATTTTAGAGTCTTTGGTACAGGAGGATACTCAGAGACTGGTGAAAAACTGTTCTGGCAAGTGCCACACAAGATCCTGCAAGCAAACCCTCAGCTCCAACTTCGGGATGTTGGTGTCTTTTTCAGGAGTGCACTACACACTATTCTAAGAAGGCAGCCCAAGCTTTTGGCTAGCAAGCCAATAAAAGCACCTCAGTGCCACCATTCGTTTACTGACTGCATTTTTTTTCCTGGGAAAACCCGTTAGAGATTTTTTGGTAATTTGTAAACATTTCAAATGCTATCTCTAAATTTTAGGTAGGAAATTCAGAGATAGCACAACTTTTCTACTTCTACTGGCTAGTATCAAACAGTACCAAGTACCACCAGGTAACAAATGTTAATATTTGATATGCCTTATCAAGCTTAAACATGCATTTTTTTATTTTCAAGAGAGCTTCACTGCAGCACTGAAGCAGGCAGAGTGCACTGGCCAGTGAAGCCAGATTTGCTGCTGTTTGATATGCTGCAGAACACAGCAATACAACTGATTCATTACAGCAAATAAGGTCACGAGTTTGCCATTGATTTATCGGTTTAAAGGGTCGCGTGTGTGAAATCAGCTCGCTCTGACAGAGAAAAGTAAAGCGCAGTGCCAATGCTTTTGTGTTTTAACAGTTTCCTGGCTTGTCTGTTTTAGCTCTTCCACCAACGTTGCTTTAATGTGCAGTGAAACAGAGGAAGGCATGTCCTTGGCCACATTTTCAGCCTCGATACCCATAGCAGTGTGCTTTAAAAAAGCTGTATCAAGCAAATAATGAATTAGGACTCACAGACATATGTCCTCAGAGCCCAGCTTGTGCCAATGAGCTGGACAGGTAACACAGTGAGCGATGGCTTCAGTTTCCTGGGGTGCACAAGAGAGTCCTCCGTGCCTGCCTTCCATTTACGTCTGCGAACCACTGCTGGGTCACGAGACATCAGGGTGGTGGCCTAGAAAAATGTTTGCAAGAAGAAGTTTAAATCCTATGCACACGCTTCCCCTCCCACTCCACCAAATCCTACATCTAAAGTTGCAATCAGTACCATCTACAAATGAGGCATGAGCAAGCGCTAACCACGGAGAAAGTGATTCATCAGTCTAGCAAATTAAAGTCTAACAAAATAAAATTGAATGCAGATGAAAGAGTGGGGAAGAGAAATGAGAAAAAAAGAGAGGGCATGGATATGAACCAAGACTTTCATTATTTACCATATGTGTGTGGTGTGTATCTTAAAGGGTATGGCTACACATGTTCTGCAAAATTTACTTGAATAAGCCTGAGAATTGTCTGATTGAAGACAGGTGACTGCAATGCCACATAGACATCTGAGATGACTGCCTAGATTCCCTCAGAATCAAAAGAGAAAAAAGGCAATTTTGGACCTATTTTTTCACAACTATCTCAGGACAAGATAAACTGACCACTCTCCTTGGTTATAAGGGGAACCTAGACAACATGCTCAGATGTAGGCACCTACAGCTGCACGGCAGATTCTTACATTTGGCCAGATAAAGCTCACAGCAAGCCCCAAAAGACCAAGACCTCACTTTTTAGCAGCCTGCCTAAATTTAGTCCACCTACTCCCCATTTGAACCACTACAGCTTCTCTCAGAGCATCACTATGGATACTGGGGTTGTGAAAGCAGATTAAAAAAAGTCAAGGAGGTTATCAATGCAGGATCTAGGGGTGTTCTGCAGGCAATGAATGGTGCTAGGACATCCACAAGTGCAGTGTGACCCTGTATGAACACAGCAGCTCCATCCCAAAAGAAGCAGAGACGCAGCTGTGTGATGCCACATCTGAATTACTCAGCTCAGCGGAGAAGCAAGACTTTGCAACCAGCCACAGAGATATCCCAGTGCAAGCATATCGCTCCTGTACCCAGGACCAGCACAGACTAGGTGCCTCTGGATGTGTTTCCCTGCTTGGCTTGGAGCTCACCCCATCAATCTGCCTGAGGCCAAAGACAAGACCTGGTGCTTGAGGTGGTGCTGGCACTGACTACGCTCAGCTCTGCTCTCCCTCCCCACCAACACAGAATCACAGAACCTTCATGGTTGGAAGGGATCTTTGAGATCATTGAGTCCAACCACAAAAAAAAAAAAAACACAAACAAAAACCACACACACAAAATAAAAAACAAAAAACCCACAAACAGACACAACCCAACAATCTCAGGCACTAGAGCATGCCCTG
>JAOXJM010000023.1:82980759-83013584 GCA_026413425.1 Tringa solitaria | reverse complement strand
CTCCTCGCTCCCCGTCCCCTTCCCTCCGGCACCCCCCCTTCTGCCCGGGAGAGGCGGGGGGGGGTGTCCCCGCTTCTCGGCTGAGGGGCCGGGGAGGAGCTGAAAGTCCGTCCCCGGGTCTTCTCTGTGAGGAAGGAGGGGGGGGGGGGGGTGTCCTGCTCTGTGCGCGACTAACCCCCTCTCCCTTCCCTATCTCGTAGCCTGGAGGGATGGCGGAGTTCTCTGCCCCCCCTGGGAAGGAGAAGGCGGTGAAGTGGGGACACACACACACACACCATAAGTGGCCGGTGATGGTGGCAGGTCCCTGGGACTGCGGTGGTCCTCACCGTCTTCTCGCACTGTCAAGGAGAGGGGCTCCGGAGCTGACACTGCCTTTGGAGCACCATTGTGTGGGGTTATTCCGGCTGGAAAGAGGCCTCCTTCCCCAGGGCTTGGGCTGGTCCTGCAGCAGGGATGTTTGCAGGTGTTTCTTCTGAAACCCGCTGACCCTGCTGAGCATCCCTTTCCAAACAAACTTTGTTGGTGCTGGCTCGACAGTTAAAGCAAGCTGCTCCATTTTAGTCACCTAACGTGTCTATACGTTGCCCTGATTTCTCTTAGACGTCCTTTCTCAGCTGGCATCAGGTGCCACACAACGTATAAAGCGAGTTCTTAAATATTTTAGGCCACAGAAATGCGCACAAACCGCTAAGTCTGTAGCGTTACTATGAGTTTCATGGTCTGTCTGATAAAAGCACTGATGTTTGTTTACACATTACTGTCACCCATTCACAGAACGTAGGCAAATTTTTTAAAAAGGTGGAACGGCTCACAGGGAATTCACACGGTGGGTTTGAATTGTGTTTTGTTTGTGATTTTGTATCTCTTTTCTTCGAGAGTTGATTCCTGGTGGTAGCCATTGTAGCGTGCTCATTTACATGTCTCTCACTTCTGGGTTGAACCGGGCTCTACTTTTTGCTAACGAGGGAGAGATTCACTACTAAGTGTTTTAAGCATCTTCCTTTCTTGTATTTTATTTCATATATACAGGAGCTGCATTTCGGGTTCTTTTTCTTCAGTCAAAATGTTTCATACTACGTTTTGGTAGAGCATCCCTGTGGATGCACACAGACAAGATTGATTTATATTGGTTCAGGTCACTGTGTTCTCCAGTCTATTTAATCTTTGTGCCTGCTTTCTTAAATTCCTACAGCGGGAGGTGGAAATCTGACTTTCCTGGCTCTGGCTCGACTTCTAACTTGTGAATGAGCTGTTCATTGAACCGAAGTAGTTGGGTAGGTGGGAATGAAGACACCATCGTTGACATGTACAGAGTAGATTGCTGGTGTCTAAAGCAGATTTATCACTGAAATTACAGTTGTCTGTGCTTAGTGAGTGGCTTCAGTAGTTGATTGATTGATTTAAAGTTTAACAAAAAATTCTATTTTTGATGTTTTAATGGCGGTTGCAAAAGCCCATTGTAAGACTCAACGTTTACTAATTTTCTTAAACGTATTCCTTTTAAATATGAGTCTCACTGGAAAAAACAGTTGTCTAGAAACTGACTTAGATAAAAATCCGTGCTGTTTTAAAATGAGTTACTGTCCCTTCTATACCAACATTTATAGGAAGGCTGCGGCTGTTCCGGGAGGCTGAAGGCTGATGTGTGGCACGGAGAGTTGAGACACGCCACTTTCAGTATTGAAAGAGCCTGCTTTTCAGATTTTTAACCAAGGTCTAAACAGATGCTTAATATATTGTATAGTGGTGGTGTTGGGTGGACATTTCTTATACTGGTTCAACAGGGATTTTTTTAAGATCTGTTCACCTGTGCTGGTGGTGCCAAAACGCTTATTCAACCTTTTCTACAATTTTAATCCTTTATTGGGGCTAACACAAAATAGTATTCACAATTCAGATAGTAGGCTTAACTACTTGGCTTGCACTGCGTGGCAGAGGTTATAGAAAATTCATGTAATAGTAAAAGCCATCTTAGAAATCTCTTTTGAATAACAGTTTAAAGGCGTCTGCCATGATTTCTAGGATAAAGTCTTTGAAGGTGTATGTATGAAAGAGTAATTTGACCAATCTTATATACAAAACTTAAGAGTCTTATTTATTTCTTAAGTCTGGAAGTGCATCACTGAAGAAATATTTTAGCGTTTATCTCAGTAGGATACCTGCTGCTTTTTTTTTTCCCCCCCTGCTTAGTTTCTAGGCATGAAGTAACTACACAGAACTTGGAAAGTCTTGTGTCCCTATTTTATTTTGCCAGGTAGTGACTCTGGAGCCCAGCTACCACATAGCTTGTTGCATCAACTTTTATGTTTGTGTTATATCAACTTCTTAATTTATTTATTTTTTATGAAGTGGATACCATTATGTTTGGGAAATAAGCATATTTTTATACAGAAGAAAGGTAGAGCAGTAGAGCATTGAAAGATCCTTAGGCTTAAAGGCAAATGAGGGGTTTAAGTATTCTACTCTCATTAAATCAAGTGGGAGTTGTACAGCCAGATCCCTTATCTGTTTTTTAAAAAAAATCTCAATTTGAACTATTTCAATGTTTGTAGAACAATTGTTACAAACACAGAAAAACAAGACCTCTTGTACCTTGACAGAAGATAATATTACAAAACTGTTCTCTTGTAAGAATAAAGTTTATTTTGATGTGTTTTATATGCAGCATTTCATTAGATATAAATATTTTTGTGTTTTGCTGCTGATTACACTGTGAAGTGATGCAATTATTCTTAAATTTTAAGGGGATTATAGACCGGACCTTAATCCTGTACTGTATCTGTGGGAATGTAGTTGTGTTCTCCATTATCAGCATGCAATAGAGAGCATTATTTTTAATTGTTATCGAATGAAATTCACATCTGTACGGATATATGTAAAATGACTTTTTAATTGTGATTCATGCTTTTTCTGTTGCAATTTGGTAATTAGCAAATCCGTGACAAACAGTTATGTTGTCACAAACAATATGTGTGCAGACTGGGCCAGACAAAACAAGTCTCTTCAGCGGTAGTGACTGAAAACTGAAAGTGTGAATTTTGTGAGAATTCAGAATGGTCCAAAGAAAGATTGCTGTTCTTGCCACCACAGGGTTGCCGATGAGACTCTTTTCAAACTGCTTTTAAAGGCGGTCTGTTGATTGTGTTCAGTTAGAGAAGACCAGAATGTTAGGTTTTGTTTTTTTCTTTTCCCTGAGAGCTGGGTGAATGTGATATTGATGGGTATATCAGAGCTTTTCACTATGGGCTGTGTTCCCTTTCCATTGGTCCTTACCTGGTGTAACCTTTGTTTTCTTAAATACTAAATCACTGGCTGGTAAGAAATCTTGTCACTTGTTAGTTGTGAAATCTTTGTGGTACCTCTACTGATCCTCCTGTTTTGTGTTGTTGACATGCTTCATCTTTGAGTTTATTAATGTCTTCCCTCCATTGTTATTTTTTGACTTTTCGTCTCTTTTCTGAATCTGTTTCTGAGGTTTTGTTTGTTTAAGGGTTGGGGTTTTTTTTCTTTCCTGCTGTGCTTTTTGCTACAAATTGTCCAAAACTGTCAGGTGGTCAGGGTTGTTGTACTAATGTAGATGCTGTCAACATATAGTGAGTTATACCAAAAACATAAGAAAATATTTGGACTGTTGTGTAGTCCTTCCTCAATAACTTTTTTTTTTTTTTTCTTATCTGTAGGTTGTCTTGTCATTTCCGCCTGTTAGGAGAGAAATCCTGTGTTAAAATGTTAACAAGTGTGCTTAGCCATTAGTAGACACATTAGTATCTACATTCTAGTGTAGACACTTAATAGTGACCTAGGATGTTCTTAACGCTGGCAGCAAAGGTGTGATACTGATAGGTAAATGGGGGAGAGGATGCAAAGGTTTTTAACTACTTCAAAAAAACCTCCCAAACTTCTTTTTAAAAAAGCTTGCTTTTAATTGATGTGACTGCTGTTTTTAATTGATTTTTACTGTGTGTAGAGGTACTGGTAAAGCATTAGGACCTCAAGTTCCTACTCTATATTTTTTTTCTAGTGTGCTGACACACTACAATAGGTCTTGATAGTGTTGGGGAATATATACTGTACTAATCTGAACGTACGGTGCTCCTCCTAAAAGCAAATGTACGTAGCTCTACATAAAAAGCTTTTTTTTATTACATACCCATGATCAATATACAATAAAGTTACAAAGTTTTCACTAATGATTTGTTTCCATTGGAGGTTAGTCTTAATTTCTTCTCTTACACCTTACTACAATTGGCTCCCAGTTTTTACACCTCACACGCTTCACAACTTTCTGGTGCTGTCACCCTCTTCACTGTCGTCACCTTCCTCCCTTTTAGTCTCTATTCTCAGCTTCCTCTTCAGACTCAAGATGACAGAAATAATCTTCAGTTCTGTCCATAGAATTTGAAATAAAGCCATTCTTAAACCTTTTAGCTTCAACTTCTGGATTTATCCAAGCCGAGTCTGTCTTAATCCAATGACAAAGGAGTGTTTCAGTAGGCGTCTTTATTTTTTCCTGTAGGAGTTAGAGAATGATCCCTTGCCAAGAGTCATTCTCTATATAAAGACCTCAACAGTCTTTGAAGGGCTTATTTGCCATTTCATCAAGCACCTGCAGTTGTGATGTCCTTCCTCCTGATGTGACTGTAAGATTGGTATTCACTGACAGTGAAAAATGCCATCAGCAAAACGTCAAGTGCCCTTTTAATACAAAGGGAAGACGTTTCCTCTTTTTCTTAATGTCACCGCCTGGTCTCTTACTCCAGACAATATTCATCGAGCCCTTCATTGCATGTGTAGGTAGACATCCACCCTTGATTTTGTTTGGCTCATCAGCTAATAGTGATCTTTAAGTAATCAAATCACAAACTGCTGGAATGTGAATGTTGGTAAGACTGCTATTTTTTGAGCTTGCAGTTTAATGATTTTCTGGGTAGTCAGTGCTCTGTCTCTTCTTTTGAGTACACGCAAATTCTACAACTTCTTTAAGTAAAAAGTGTTTTCTTTTGAGTCCAGTGAGTGATTTCTACTCTGAGCCAACCCTTAAAAGCTTCTGTTTTGACGTTTCTGTCTTTGCATGTTTGCTTCTACCACACTGTGTTTCTTTCCAGTCTCACAGTTGCTAGTATTTTCTACATACGTTACCACGAGTGTAAGATTTCCATCACAATTTTTAATATTTTTCCATTTTGCTTTTGTACCGGTGACGTCCAGATGATCTGCTCTTCAGGGAGAAATGTACAGCTGCCAAAAATCATAAGAAATCTGCTAAACTCTAGTACACCGCGCAGATTCCCAAACCCATGAAGAAAAACAACTGTCATCACCGTGTCATCTCTTGCAAACTTTGAGGTGCCGCGGACATTTCTGTGCTCCTTCATCACTCTAAGACCTGCCACGCCGAACAGTCGTATTATCTTATCAACCTGGGGGGAGGTGAAAATGACACCCCCTGATTTTTTAAGTTAAATTACGGAGAGTCAGGGAAGTTGTCTTGCTTTCAAATAAATATGGTATGTGTACATACCTGGATATAATGTGTATGTGTTTAGAAAAAAAAACCCAACACTTATTGTTTAGGATAAGTCTAAGCAATGAGATAATTGTTGTAGACCTTGTCC
Organism: Tringa solitaria; assembly: GCA_026413425.1. NCBI lineage: Eukaryota > Metazoa > Chordata > Aves > Charadriiformes > Scolopacidae > Tringa > Tringa solitaria. The sequence continues at coordinate 83,007,969 of JAOXJM010000023.1, read as the reverse complement.
TCAGTAAAGGCAGAAGACTCAGCATCACGCCAGATCGCAGCTGGTCATCATCAGCTTCTGAGCTCTGTATGATAAGGGGGTTTTTAATACAAATTTTTTTCTACCTATGTATCTCTCTGAAAATCTAGAGTCTCATTGATTTGCTTTTGTAATCATGCTGATGTCTGAGATTTCTGCTGTGCTGTCAGTCCCTTTTGGTCATGGTAATTTTAGTCAAATATGTTTGAACATAAAAATTACCAAGGTAATACACATGGATGTTTTGTGGTTTGGGTTGGTTGTTGGGTTTGGTGGGGGTTTTTTTGAGAAATAGCTAACCTGTTCAGACAGCAAGTTTACTTCAGCGTGTGTTTAGCTCATGTCTTACCAAGTGTAATGATCTTATAAAATGTAGCTTTTATAGTTTCTTTGAATTGTTTCCCAGTTACATATTGGGTTACTTGGACAACCAGAACTGGTGCAGTTAGTTTTAGATGTGTATTTTCTTTATAATCTGCTTATGAAAAAAGCCAAATCTTTTATAACAGCCTTTTAATACTATTATTGGGCAGATGAGGGGAATCTTAAACTAATTTTGGTGACAGTTTTGAGTTAAAGGTCTGCTGTAATACAAATAGTGTCTTTTCATTTTTGTAAATTGCCATTCACGTAAAAAGGAATAATTTGTATCCTTGATTTTTTTAATAAATTATTTCTATCGTATTGAAAACTCCTTAAGTATAGGTAGATGGTTAGGAAAGAAGAATCATAACAACATTGTGTTTTAGTTTTGAAAACTGCCCTTTTGAACTGTCTGGGTTTGGCAGCATTTTCCCCGTATGGAAGATGTATCTGGAAGAGCTCTCGGTCAGCTAGACCGTGATTCCAAAGTGGGATTAATTATTGGTAAGCCATAGCTACAAATTCTTGTTTAACCTGTTCTCAAAAATTTCCAGTGAGAAAGATTCCAAGAAAACTTCCTGGATAATGTGTTTTAGTTCCTTCAAACGTTTGGGGTTTTTTCCCCATTACAGTCTAATTTGAGCTCTAATCTCTTATTGCAATTTAAGATTACTGTGATTTATCCCATCCCATTTAGACGTGGCAAATAGCGTATTCCTTTTCTGTTGAAAAGATTTTTCTCTCTCTTAGATTTTCAAGCCTATTTTCAGTCTTTTTCCAATTTTCACTTTTGTGAACAGTTTTTGCAGTCCTCGATTTTAAATTTTTTCCTTTTTTTCCCCTTTTTTGCTTTGTTACTGTATCATTGGAATCTTACTTGCAGGGAAAGTAACAATCTGGTAAGAATTCAGTGAGAAGGTGACAAATCATCTGAGATTTAGGGTTGAAGTACTTTTCCTGTAAAACATCCTATTTATCCTTCTGAATGCAAATATTTCAGTGAAGAGCAGTAGTTCTCTAAAGCGTAACAAATTGAGATAGTTACAAAGGTGACAACGTGTAGATGGAGGAATTAAAATTAATAAAACTTTAGAATCTTTGCAAAAGCTCACCTTTCTAAGTAAGGTGCTGCACGATACGAAAATCAAGCGTTTGGCTTAGTTACAGTGGAAAAGAAAAAGCTTTCAGTTTAGCAAATATGTACTTGGTTTCATAGTTACCCTGATGCTCAATTTTTCCTGGGTTAAAGTTACTTGATGCTTTTACTGAAGTTATTCAGAAAAACCCTCCTGTAAGCAAACTACCATTTCTGTAACAAATGCTTTTAGCCAAAACTTACAACTTAGAGGGTACCAAGTGTGATTACAGTTAGTGTTCCTCCATAACATCCTTGATCCTTATTGCCCATTCAAGGACTGAGAGTCAATCTGCTTTACCCAGTCCTTCAAAAGAAATCTGAAGACCTTACTGTAGACTTCAGTTTACCCGTAAAATTTGGCTGTAAACAATAGCTGCATATCTATTCCAGCATAACTAAATGTATTAGATACTTTCTCTACCTCACATAAATACCTGCCTTTGCCTTTTCCCACAAATCCAAAAATTTTTCCCCGCTTTTGAATAATGTATATCAATAATGTCTAAGTTGCTTTCTAAAACTAAATTGCTGAAGATTCACTGTTGAAAAAAACATGAAATATTGACTATGGAAAGCATCTTCCCCATTGTGCAGGACTGTACAAAGAATATATATTTTTGTTAATATTAATGTTCAGTAAGGCGTGTCATTTCATCACAACATCCACAGTCTCGGTTTCTTGATAAGGAGATTATTTCTGTTTGAATGTTCTATCTCTCAGTTTTTTAAAACTATTTTGTTAGAGAATGAATACCTCATAAACCCTCTCTTGAGGGAAGGCAGCAAAAAAAAAAAAAAGGTGCTCTTCTGTGCCCTTCTGGGGAATCTTTGCTTCCATTGTGACTAAGAATCAGGGAATTTCATCTGGCCTTTTCCATTTCCTCTGCCGTTTAAATGTCATAGTATTTTTTTACTCTAGGCTTTATGCAGACACGTTATATATTGGAGGTGGTTTCTACATAAGACTTCTCTAAATTAAGGATCAAACCAGAACCGTTAGGAGACATCAACATATTGTTTCTTCAGTGTGATGTATTACCTAAACTGACATGCAAGCCAAAGAAACTATTTAAATTCATGTATGTATGGAGTATATCTTCAAGAAATAGTGCTCCAGGCATTGATTTATATCTATCAAAAAGTTTTTTTAAGTGTGGTTTTTCAAGGCCTCCATATAAATCCTTGAGTAATTGCATTATGGTGTGTATAAAGCTTTAGTTTTCAGGAGGGAAATGAGCATGACGTTCTTATGCCATCAGCTTCTCTAAAATGATAATGTGCAACAACTTGCAAATTTAAGTTTAAATAACAGGTAAACCATATGACTTGAAACTATCTTTTGAAATAGTATTCCCCATTTTATTAGGTCTGTGCTTTTGCGTATGTTGAGAACTTGATATCTCGCGTTTTAAGAAGCATGCAGGTGTGGGTTTTTGAGGTATGGAATATTTTTTTTATTTGTTTGTCATTCCAAATATAGATTAATAACTACTCCAGGTTGTTATTTCTGGGATCTTTCATTTCTAAGGATGAACTGCACTGCTTTCATTTGGGAAAAGTTAATCTAATAACACCTAGTACTTGGCAGAACAAAGGCATTCAGAGATAAGGTATATGTAACATCAAAAAGGCAATGGAGCTTTATAAAATTATTCTCTGAAAATTGGCCTGATCCAATTGAAAATAGGAGTGAACTTGCAAAAACACGTGCCTGTAATTTTTGGTAAGAATAGTTTGATCAAATTTCTTCTCCATCTTCTCTTCTGTAACTCTTGTACAATCTGCTGGTATGTAATGTTTTTGGCTGTATGATTCCCTGTATGAAGCTATGGTAAATTCATCTTTCCTCAGAGAATCAGGAAAATCCTATGCTAACTGATGGAGTTCTCACTTGATTATTTTCTTAATTATTCTGAGCTAGTCGCACAGTTCTTTGTCCTTACGGGACTCATGTAACATGGACAACTTCTGCCAAAGCTCCATCCAGCTTCAGATACTGATTCCTAGCGTTTGTTCTCTCCGAACTGCTGGATGGATGCATTTGTTGCTTTGAGAAACTTAACACTCTGGAGTAAAATTCTTCAGGATAAAGACCGGTCTTTGTTTTGTAACTGCCTCTCTTGTCTTTTGGGATGAATATAGCAGTTATCTTACGAGCGTTCATTTGAGCTGATAGTGAATATGGTGTTGCTTTCTCAGCCTCCTGTATATCGTAAAGAACAGAATTCGGTAGGTCTCCTTTTGTCTGCTGTTATTCAAAATGATGGAGAGAATTGATTCTGGCGAATATAGATAAATCCTGTCTGATATTTATGTATCTAATACGCTGAATACTGTTTTGATGAATCAGTTAAGTACATTCAGTGATCAGGCATTAAATTATGAGGAAGGAGTTTCTCAGTCTTGTGATTCCTACTTGTCTGAGGAGCTTGTTGAGAATACACTGGTTTATAACAGAGCGAACACAAGGAATGGAAAAGGGGAGGTTAAATGTTCAGAATCACAAAAAGCATAATCTGAACTTCATTTTTTTTTACTTTAAACATTGGAGTATAGCTCTTACGAAGAGAATAGCTGGGATAAAAAGTAACCTCTGATAACGATTCCATAGTAGCAAAGATAATAAAATTTCAATATCCCAATTCTCTGGACTGGGAATTTGCATAACATTCTTGTTGAAACCGGCACGGCAATTGAATCCTGCTTCTGGATAGACATCATGAACCGCATCGGTGTGATGGCAGGAGCTCAGAGTTCTGCCCAGGAATTTATTCAGGAGGAATTATAATCTTGGCTCCTCTCCTTCCTTACACGTGGACGCTGTGGCAGTACCTTGACACTGATATAAGGACATGGCTGGTTTTCAGACTCTGTGTGAATGAGGTAGACCTTGCTGCCTTCTTTCGCAGGAAGTGTAGATCAGATGGAAGTGTCCTTTGGGAGGCCAATTTGTGCTGAATTGACAAGCTTAAAATGGCAATTAAGTAACCTTTCTACTGAGGCAGGAGATTTTCAATTTAAGCTCACATCAGAATTGAAAAGGTTTGTTGTAGCAGTGGGAGAAGTTGCGTTCAGCTGATAAAGACAGCTAATACAAAAATGTAACGCAGATGAACTACAGAAATATTTGTAATGTCTCATTTCACTTGAGTGAAAGGGCAGGTCTAAGTCACCTATATTGCAGGAAATGCACATATTTTCAGATTAGACACAGTTATTTCTGGCTCTCTTCCTATTTTGAATCGCCCCATATGCCAGTCAGATAATTAAAAGAATAGGTAAATCAGATTTCCTGGCAGTGGATAAAAGTTTACTGTAATGAACATCCCACCACATTCCTGAAATGCCTGTTTAATAACCAACTGCTGAATATTGTTTTTAACTAAACAGACTAAAATATGGAGGTTGGGATGACAACATTAAATTGTCACATGAATGAAAACCCGGATAGAGAGAAATGTAGCCCAGGACTATGACAAGTTCACTTGTTATGTGAAGATGCAAGAGAGAAATCAGATACTGCTGATAAGATCAGCAAGACCGTATGGAATGCAAAATGTTGAAAGATTAAAGACAAACCTGAAAGGGGATAATTTCTACTACTGTATATGACAAAGTAGGAGGCTCAGTGAAATTATTTCCCAGTATTTTAAATAACGTACTTGTTTTAAAACAGTTTATACATGTAAGCAGACACTGTCCATTCATCTTCTAGGGTTTTGTAGTTCTTTTTCTAAAACTAGCTGAGTTTTGAATTCTAAGCAAAATAGTGACTAAAGAATATCAGGAGGAATAGCACCAAGGTCATTTTTCTTTTGTTTTGCCTCTTTCCATGTAATAATTAGCAACCTGAGCTCATGCAGTATATCCAGCACGCCCAGGTGAACAACATACTAATTGCTTGTGCCTTTTGACTTATGTTTGGGGAGAGAAACATCTCTCTATCAGTTAGCAGGAGGTTCTGTCTTTCGTAATTAACTTTCCAGGGTCAGTTGTCTCACTGCTTTTTTTGTGATATTTCCTTGATGAGGGTAGATGACATAATTACTACTCTTGACAGTTGTAGCAAAGCCCCACAAGCTTTTCTTCTATTTCTACCTTCCTCCAGTGTAGACTCTGCCTTAGAAATGTAAATGTATTTTTTGTCTGCATACTTACATCTGTCATGGTTTTGTATCTGTAAATTTGGGACAGTGGTACTTCCCTGCTATTCAAAGTTACATGCATTAGAAGACAACCCTGGCTTTTTGTTGTTGTTTTTGTTTATTTACCTGCCCAGTGAAGCAGAAATAGTTGGCTGAAAGGCATGGTTAATTTTTTTTATGTTTTTGTGCTAAAGACTCAGGGAGCTAATGTCCTTACAAATTGAATTTTAACAATAGTTAAAAAATCTTCAGAAAGTTAATCTTAAGGGTGAGCTTCTTTATGTTGTCACTCATCATTACATGGATTTTTCCCGCAATTAGTCTCAATTGTCTTTACTGGAGATGCGCAACCATGAGAATGTGAGTTACGGTCAAGGTCATTAACGCCTTACGTGGTGTAAATAAATGTAGGGAAAGGAGAGAGGAGTTCAAATAATCAATGCACTCTTACATTTTTCAGAAGCATTGAAATCTCGTTAGTCATTACATATTCATGGTACCTAGAGCTTCAGTGAGATTTATTTGCAAAAAAAAATCCATGAAGGAAACCTAAGTAGAAGTGGTTATCTGGGGAGAATCTTGATAGGCAAGAGTCAAAAAGTAGGTAATGATAATTCTTAGTAACTTTCTGTCTTTCCTTGAATTTTGTGTTTTGTAATTTTCATGGAATGATATTCAAGAAACTTATTTTTCATAATAAACTACTGTATGTAGTATATATATAGGTACCCTACAGAAACTACTATGTAGATGTATGAACGTGTAGAGATTGCACAAACTGAGAAAATTAATCATTGCAGGGTAGTTGATCATCTTTACTGGATTTCAAATGTATGCTAATCCTTTACATTAAATCAAAATTAATTAGAAGTGAGTATCAGATCTTTAACAATTCCCTTCTCTGTGTCTGTGTGTATTTCTCTGAACTTATTTACTGTTGTCTCTGAAAATCTCCAGGAGGGTGCCTCTCCTTCAGGATGAATATACGCGAGTTACTGCGAGATAAATGTGTAAGACTTGATTTCTTGCTGGTTTTGCACATCTCCTCCTGGTGAGGCTCAAGCATAAAACTTAGGTCTATATCTTTATTATATTTTTGCAGTTTTGCCACAAGAAAATTCTGTGTGTGTTCTGGTTTGATAGACAACATTTCAGATGCACATGGTTGTTCTGAAAGCTCAGAAAATGAAAAAATGAAGTGGATGGTGAGAGTGTTTATTTGAAGAAAAATGAGGCTTGTAGACGGGTAAAATTTTGCAACACTGTTTTGCAGATTAGTTTCCTGAACAGTTTTAAAGGTAGTACTTGAAAGTATTTGAGCTAGTGGTTGGTGGGTTGTTTTTTTTTTCTTTAAATAACATACAAACACCAAACACATTCCTTCTTAATAAGAGATGGTTATCTCTACCAGAGAGTGCATACCTATGGATGTGGGTACTGAAGATAACAATAATAAAAGTCAGTGCCATCATATAGGTGGTACTTCCCTCCGAGTACTGAACAGAGCATGGGGTCTTCTTTCCTGTAGAAAGAGAAATACTGTAATAGAGACAAGACTATAAAACCAGACATGCTCATACTGAATATTTCTCTGAATATTTCTCTTCAGTAGATAAAGAAGAGAGCAAATTGTTGAAAGAACAGTTTTCAGATAATATAACATCCATAGGAGATGTATGAACCCACACAGTGGGTGCCTGTACATTAAAACTCTGGGTCAGGCAAGAAGTTTACTTTGAAAGTGATCTTCTGATCATTCTTGCTTACTGTGCTTTTGGTTTACATTCTGGAGGGCCTTTGCAGCCTGGAAATTGAATGCATTGTGGGTGAAACTAAACCACAAGCTGTGTTTCGACCACTAACAGGTCTCCAGTTAATGGAACCAGCTGAAAGTGAGTCCAAAATTGGATCTCCTGTGGTGGATTCACTGGGGACTTGGGTTCTCAGCACCAGTTTTGCTGCTGTGTGGTTCCACTCTTTATGCTCTGCGTTGCACTGAAGTCATTGTGAGCTTTTTGTGGACCAGCACTCAATTGCAAACTCAAATTTTGGTTTTAAATTTCATCTCTGAGTGAGTCTGTCTGGACTGACTGGAGTATTTCGTGGACTCACTGATTCATTACTCACTAATCTTGACTTGACTTTGCTTTCACCTGCAGGGTAGAGAAGCTGTTGGTGGTAGGATGGGGGTGTAAACTGTAAAAGCGGCTGGAGTTTTCTGTTTGAAGGAAAAAGAAAAAACAGGGTAGAAGATTGGAACTGCAGCCTATCAGTGGAGAAGAAAATTAGTAATGGGGGGAAAAAGTTGGATAGCTCTGCACCATGCCTGCAGAAATTGAGAATGAAAACAATTGCTTAAATACAATGTTGTAGTAAGTGATGGAATTAAGAGTCTGGCTTCAGTCTTCCCTTCTGGGCACAAGTCAGTATCTCCATTAGAATTAAAGCAACATCAGCTGACTCTGCAGCCAAAGGCATCTTGGCTTCCTAGAGCTGTACTTTGCTTAACAACTTCATTGTGAAACAATTCAGAAGGCATATTCAGAGTAAAACCAGCACATCAACAAGTTAAAATCTTGAAAGGTTTTAAAAACCAAAAACCAAAAATTGGGATTGATGTTCTTTGATTAATTTAAATAGTACTTGTGCACTAGAAAAGATAACCGTATTTATTATGTCGTCCTTAGCTTTGTAAATGCAATCTTATATTCTGTAACTGCTGAAGTTTTGCTATTGGATTCTGGATTGTGTTGTATTTTAATAACAGACATGTAAGAGTTAATATGCAGCACTTTTCTAGCTACAAAATCAAGGTAACAGCACTAACTGAATCAGTTAACTAGTAGCAGTTTTAATTTGCCTAATTAAACTGCTTTGGAAACTAATTAGAAGCACAATGCTGTGTTGATTTATCGTAAAATGACTTCTCGGGGAGCGGTCCTAAATAAATAGGCACTGTTTTTGTTGATTTGTAATGATATGACCTGGTTCTTTGGCATATTTGTGAGGGCAGCAGTATTTCGGGTGATGCTGTTCTGTCTGTTTGTAGTGGACAGATTTGAAATATCGATGCTTTTCTATGTAAGTTTTATACCAGTTTGCCTGTAGAGCATCCCAACTGAAAAAAACCAAAATGGAAACAGGTCATTTATGTTTGAGGGTCTTTGCTGGAGGCAAAGGTGAAAGGGAAATAAAGATGGACTATGATAACAGTGATAGGGCAAAATGTCTTGATCCAGAGGGGTGTCATACCACAGAGAAATGGAATAGATACTCACTTTCCTTAACACCACACATCCCCCCGTGCTTTTTAAAATGGGCAGGAGGTATGATAGGGTTCATACTGCATATATACATTTAGCTTATTTTAAATGCTATAAACATCATCTGTCGTAGTATTTGTTTCTAATGCCTTGAATATTGAAGTCTCATGGGAAATCTGAGGTAGCCTTGGTTTAAATTAGACATTGTATTATTGGGGTTTTTTTTAACATGCAGAACTAGTTAAAGAACTATTCACGTTTTCACTTGAGTATTCTATTCGATTGACATCTTAGTTGGGTAGTCTGTCCTCATACGATGTGGAATAAATGCTGGTTGCATCCCAGCTATTCCTTAGCTGCCTCTGGCCTCCTCCAATTAAAATGCCTTTCATGGGAACCTTACCTAACAACTTTTAAAAAAAAAAAAAAAAGTTGCAACACTTATCAAAAGGCTCCTGGTTTTTATGTGATTAAAGGCTTGTTCTCCATCTTCTGGTAAGACTCTGAACAACAAGGAGGAGAGAAATCAAATCACAAAAAAAAGAAGGTAGTCTTCAGGTCTAGGAGCTGTAGGTCATTGGTGCTGAGAATGATGGTGTGTCTACACCTGTAAAAGTTGTTTGGGTGGCTCTTTAGAATGTAACTTTGCTGTGAGTCTTCACAAAGAGATCTTGTGGTACTGATGCATTGGTACCAAAGCTTTTGACTCCAGAGATGTCGAAACTGGGATTTCTAATACGTTTTTAGTATCCCAGTTACTTCATTAAAAGGAAAACAAGTCTATTCTCAACCAATCAGTTCATTTTCCTCGGGCTACAGAAGAGGGACATCACAGACAATGTTGCTGCATTCACTTAATCAAGTTCTCATGGGCTGGAGATGCTTCTTGAACCAATTTCTTTTTAGATGCTGTGGGGCTTTGAGGACATGACTGCCCACTGTATCTTCTTTGCTCAGCAGTTGTGCCTACTATCATCTTCTCATTTACAGCAGCTTCTTGGGGTGGGGATGGTATTGGTGTTACAAACCAGGACTAATGCTCAACTTTGAAAGGAGGGATTTGTTCACTTACAGGTTTGGTTTTATTTTACCATTTCAGTTCCATGACTGAATTTTCCTTTGATTCTATAATGATACTGGCACAAGGCTGGAGTTGCACAGAAGAGTTGAGGTCAGAACTCTGGCTTAATTTGTAAACTACCATAAATTGCACCTTAAAAGTAGACTCTTATCAGCTTTTCAGGAATTTGAACAATGCTATTTCATCACATGCTCCATTCTTTAATGGGTGCAGCAGCCCAGTGAGGTTATGCTTCAGGCTCACAGAGTTTTACTCTGAAAAACACAGTCCTCGAAAATGAACTTTGTTTGAATGAAATGAATTTCTGGCTCCAGCCCAAGAATCAGCATATTAGCTGTGTTTCCCCAGAAAAAAATACATCTTTTTAATTCTCTGTTGTTAAGTCAGAAGACATCAACATCACGACTGTATACCTAGGTTCCTTGATCAAGGATACAGATCAGGTCATCACATTCCTTGTGTTTCATCTCCTAGGATTCAGGGGCTTTGCTGTGAACTAAGCTGTCCTGCTCTTTGTAGCACTCGATTACTCTCCAGTACCCCTACTCTTTTGGTGTTTAAGGGCTCATCAACTCTGCATTCAAGCAGAGAAATTCCTTCTTCACTATCCTAAAAAGAATACAAAACGTTTAAGAATAATAGAGGACGTTCCATCCTGTTATCTTTATTCCTGAAAAGCAGTGTCTTGTACAGTGGACATTCAAAGTGCTTGGGCTCCTTTGATAAAGATGATTTATTTCTCGCCATGTTGTTCTGTCCCTGATCTGAGGAATTGGTTTCTGTATAATAGCTTTATTTTCATATCACAGTTTGAAATAGTCTAACCCACTGATCTGTGAAACACTTTTTGTTTATATGTATCTTCTGTAGATGTTTCACTAGTGAATCTATCAGTATAAAAAAGCACCAGTTACTTACTTTTTAAAGAAGTGTGTTCATCTTGGATATCTCAAAGCAACTCTAAAAAACTCTATGTTCATGAAATGGGTTTTGAGGCTTCTGTATCCAGTGGCTTAGCTACCAAAATTATACTGAGATCTCAAAATATTTCAGTGTCCCTAGTGTGAAGGTACCTAGTCTAGTATCATTTCCATATCCTTACAGGTTGCAGTGTCTGGCTTTGCCAAGTTCACCTGGCTCATCATGGCATGCTTTAGTAGCGTGGACATTGACAAGCAGGAGGTATCTGAGATGGTTATTGTGCATTACATTCTTAAAATACAGTTGTGTGTATTTGAAAGGTTGTTCTTCCTCAATTTTCTTGTGTAATACCTCAGATGAGCGAGTGTGCCACACTGCATGAGTTCAGGGTTGAAGATACACAGGATGGTCATGTTCTAACTTTGTCATCTTTCAGAACCATGAATTTTACACTCACAATGAGCAAAACGAAAATAAATAAAGCCCCTCCTTTATTATGGAAAGCAGTTTCCATACTGCTTTGGTGAATCGAAATGCAAATCATCAAGCAGGTAGTAACATAGAGCTTTTAAAGGTCGGAGTATTAACGTTACCGCTCCCTGTTCACACTGTTTCATTAGCTGACCACAGGCAATATATTTCATGACCTAAAGGAAATAAATAAATACATACAGCCTCGTATATCCCCAGTTTGCACAGAGAAAGAAAACTACACAGATAATAACTAGCACTTGACTAGTACTGATGTGGAGGGAACGGTTCAGGGTACTACGAATTCTATTCCATTTTACTTTTGCTGTGTGCTTTTTTTTTTAAAAAAAGGCAATGTCTGGCAATGGATCTAAGTTTATAACAAGATCTAATCTAGAAGACAGCTGTTTCCAGAGAACATCTATTTAAATCCTATCAATTTGCATATCTCACTCTCTTTGTCTTATATAATAATACCACCACAGTAAGGTGATTATCCCTTAAAATAAAAAATATCCCTGTCTTTCAGGATAGTGACTGACCATTTACTTATTTCTGTGAGGCGTGTGTCTCTGTCATTACAAGCTGAATTAAGAGATTTGTCTGCTTTTCTCAGTGTCTGAAAAGTTACATAGGATCTTGACAAGAAACATCGTTTCATGCACTTTTTGGAAAAGGGAATATATTTGCCAGTTAACGTTTTTGAACTAACTCTTCAGTAAAAATAATCATTTGAGATTTTTCCCATAGCAGTCGAGCGTACTCCCAAGTCTTAGACAAACTTTAGACGTTCAAATACAGAAGGAAATCACGGATGCCCACGTTGCTCAGGAGAAGGTGCAGTGTCTGCAAGGGAACAAGCAACTGTCACTTGTCTTCAGCTGAGCTGGTTAGTGACATACTGAGGTGGCCAAAGAATGGTGAAGTGAATTAGAAAATTAACTCAGAAGATTTTTAAGAAAGAAAAGAGGAGAATTTTAGCTTTATGACCAGTTAAACTCTTGATAGTTTGAATTACTAGTCATAAATCATGAATCGAATATATATGAAACAGCTGTGGCCAGTTCTTAATTTTCATACTGTTTTAGAGCAAATTCCAGTTGGTAATTTTAAAAAGTGCATTAAACAAAGTGGATCTGAGTTGCATGTTTTACAAGTATTAGCATATAGGAGATAAAATTAGGAACAGAAGCAGTGCACATGTCCTGTTATCATGGAAATCACTGCTTGTATTAATGCTGTTCAAAGAAGAAATTGTCACCCCTGTACTTGGCTATTCGCGTGAAGCTCAGTCATCATGTAGTTGATGATGATCATCATCAACTCTGCTTCTGTGGCCACTCCTAAAGGCTCATCTCCAGATAAATGGATTGTATCACACTTGTGGCTTGGACTGTTCTCCTGTTTGGATGTGCTTGAGGAAAGTCACTGAGATGGAGGGTTCGCTGGTTACTAGCATGGCTTGAGAGGTGCAGCTTACCTGTGGGACCACTGCCTGACACCTTATGTTCCTCTTAGTCCCTTGGGCTGAGCAGGGAATGGAAATGGCAGTGCCAGGCACGTTCTAACGTATCTAAGCAAGCTTGCCCTTAGCCGGGTACCTGCGGAGGTGAGAGTCTGATCTTAAACCTGAAGAAATGCGTAGATGTGGGCTGTACATCTGAAACTCTGGTTAATAGTAAATAATGCCTTCTGTTAGCATGAAACATATTTCAACACAGCTTTGGTATTGTAGGGCCAGTTTTAGTGAAGAAGGTTGCTCAGGATAAGTTCTGAAAGCAGAAAAGTATCCTCTGGCAGGTGTGTTCCTACTGCAGCATTCACATAAGGCTTCTGGTAAAGATTTAAAAGGACAGTGTTTTATCCTTTTATTGTCCTTATCATTAAATTGTCCAAATATTACCCGTGGCTAAATATTTTCCACAGTTTAAATCACAGTTATAATGCTTGTTGATTTTTATTGTAAAAATTGAGATGATTCCATTTTTTTGGAGCATTCTTGACTGTATAAGCTGCTGCTGAAATAAAATGCCATTTCGGTCTCACAGAGGAACAAAACTTTGCTGCTGTACTCTGAATACAGTACTTGGCTTGATTAACAAGCATGTCCTGACTAGGGAGATAAATAACTTAATGAGGCCCAGGGCTGGGGGTAAAATTCTTTCTTTTTATGGTTGTAAGTGGAGCACAACAATGATTCATTAAGGAAAGCAGAATGAATTTGATTTTTTTTGCACAGTGGCAGTGCTGTATCGTCTGGGGACATCCAGACAAGGAAATCTGTCATCCTGACGAATACTTTTGCAGGGCGTGGTGGGTGCAAATGCTTAATATAGTTCATGTAATGGCTTGGAAATGGCTGATCTATATATATGAGATAAAAATAACACTATTTAATGTTGAAATTAGTGCCACTATGTTATAGTTCAAACTTTTCTGCTTGCTTTATATAGTGTGTTTACATCTGTACACCCTGCTGTTAAAGGACAGTATTAGTAGCAAGTGTTGACCAACATACCAAGTATTTTTTGTCAGGTGATGGATTCTGAGAATTTCCCAATGTGTTGATTCTATCTACTTTTATTTTGGTTTTGGTTAACCACTACAAAACCTCATATTCTCCAAACTAAATTTTATTTGCTTCAATCTGTCCTTAATAATCTGGACCTGGGATGGAGTGATGTTGGTTGGGCTTTCAAAAGTTCTGCAAGTGATTTGGTAGTTCTTCGCCAATCCAATTTTCTGGTATTAATGACTATATAGTATTTCTTTAAAGTTCCTAATTATCCAGAAGAATTCCAGCTGGGTTCCATCATAATAATTCTGCAGTCTTCAGTATCCTCCCTTGTGCAAATTGGATGGAAGTAATTGCCTCATTGGAGATCTTTTAGCGTGCTGGCTACCTATAAGGTCTCTCTTTCCTTTGAGATCTTCTGATCTGGTAGTTCAAGAGTTTTTTGTTTGTTTAGGGTGTTTTTTCTTCATCTTTGCTGTTTTACCTCTAGGATCCTTACACACATCATCTATGACAAATCAATAACTGAAATCATAGTACACCTGGTTATGCGAATATTTGGGTGGAAGGAGACTTTTCACTGGAGTTTCTTTCAAGATTCTTAGAAGTCAACTTCTTTGTTCTGATCTGATTATTCCAATGCATTGATCAAAATTGCCAAATGGTACCAAAATAGGTATTTGCTAACATTGTTAGCTTGTTTATCCAGTCCTCCTTTGTTGCTTCTTTCATGCTTCTGCTGTATTTCACTCTTCCTTGATTTCTGCCCCATGATTTGTGGTGCTTTTTTGCTGCTGTTGGGAGAGCATCCCATTGGGTATTACAGTAAAACAGACAATATTCCAGTCGAGTTCAAGGTTCCAGTAGGGACCACTAGATGCTGGCGGGAATAACCACATTCAACAGTTTTCTGATTCAATTTAATATAGTTACCTTTTTTCTTTTTTTATTGAGAAGGTTTATTTTGGTAACTGCTAAATATGAAAATTTCAAGTATATTCTTAATAGTACCGCGAGGTAACTCAGCACAGATACCTAACACAGACAAGGCAATGCTGGATTTAACTTACCCTAAACTTAGTAGAGTTGAAGGCAGGATTAAACTTACTTTTGTTTTGTCTTGTCTTTTATTGTACTTGACTTACCTTTCCTGAAGAATTAACGCTCACTTTTCTTTCTAATTCTTCTTTCTAATACATAAAGCCAGGCAATTTGAAGTCCAGTTTTATTGCTTGAGTTGCGTTATATCCCGGACATAGCACATTCATTGCTTGTTACCTTTGCATATTAAAAATTAAACAAAAATTTAGTGTTTGCATATTAAAATGAATTCAGAAACACTTTGTTCTGGTTTTTGTTCAGGTATGTGGGGAATTCTGTAGCAGAAGAGCTTTGTTGTCCAGAGGGCTCTGATTTTCCTTACTGGAACAAACCTTGTCAGAATTGAACCAATATTGTCAAAACTTGTTTCAATTACCGGTGATGTTAATAATAAAGGAAACCATGACTTTTGCTAAATGCCCTTGACAGTATGAGCTGTGTAAAATTCTTTCACACTGACAAATCTGATTTCCTTCTGCGATGAAATAGCTGGTTCAGCAGATGTTTTTTTCCTGACACCAGCAAGGCCTTGGACTTCATCTCCCGTAGTATCCTTGTAAATATATCCATTAAATAGTCCGCTTATCCAGGCACTAGAACTAGGTGGCTGAACCGTGTGTCTCAAAGACTTGAGCTTAGTAGTACTAAGTCCAGAGGGCAGCAGGCTGCTTGTGGTGTCCTATCAAGGCTTGACACTGGAGCAGATGCTCTCTAACTTGTGGATTAGGAGACAGAGTGGTCCTCAGCACCTTAGCAGGTGATTGCCAAATGATGGGAGCAATCAAGTGGGACATCAGGGAGACTATTCATAGGGACCTCAACAGCCCGGGGGCAAGGGTTGACCCTGAGTTCAGCTAAGGAGAGCACAAAGCCCTGCCTGTCCCTGCCCCATGCACCAGTAGAGGCTGGGGACACCAGTCCCACTGTCAGGGACAGCCATCCATATGTCCTTGTGGCAGGGAGCCAGAGACACCTTTGGCTGTGCTCGCAGGAGTATGGCCAGCACCTTCAGGAAGATTAATCCCTTTATTGAGAACGTGTGGGACTGCGTCAGGGTGGTGCTGATGGGGAGAAGATCCCAATAAATGGTAGTCAGACTCAGAAACAGGTTGCCCACAGAGGCTGTGGAGTCTCTGTCCTTCGGGATGCTCACAGCTCCATCAGACATTACTCCAAACAACTGATTCTAGCGGCGTTGCTTTGTAAAATGTGTAGTTCACATTCCTTTCAGGACCATGTAAAAAGCAATATCCTGAAGACACCTGTATCATCAAGGTGGCGAGAGAGGAAATGTAAAACAGTTCTTGAAAGCATACCAGTTAAAATAAAGGCTTATACTTTCAATTTACTTGCTTTATAGCCTAAACTCTAGAGCTGAATGTCTAAAAATTGAGTTTTCAATCCTTAATTACGAATTTCTGGGGGAAAAAAAAAAAAAAAGTTAAGTATGTGTGTTCCCAGATACGCTCTTCAGGCTTCTGTATTTGGGAAATAAGAATGTAAAATGAATCGTATGGTGATACCGTAGCAGGAGAGTCAGCCATAACATTTTATATGATCAGAGAATGATTGTGTGTGGAGTTTTAAGTTGCAGTTGTTAATCAAACAATACATTTTAAGGAAAAAAGACATGTTTTGAGAACATGTGATTCATATTAAGGAGATAGGTGTAATGATGATTTAGAAGGATAGCCTACTGTTGAGGAATATGAAACTAAAAACTTACATTTGTTCATGAATTTTGGGGTTGTTTTTTTCCTCTTCCTAAACAGACTTTGCTGGAATATGCGGAAAAGTGGAAAACGTTGGAAGACCCTATGCCCCTGTTAGAGGTGTATACGGTGGCGATCCGAAGTTATGTTAAAGCACGACCTTATCTTACCTCCGAGTGTGAAAATGTAGCCTTTGTGCTTGAACGTTTAGCACTGTGAGTATGGTTTCCAGTTACTAAAACCGGGATTAACTTTTCAGGGTCTAAGTGCTTTCCCAATCCAGTTCACAATCTATAGAAATCGAAGTGGATGGGAAGCACCTTCCTTTCTCGCAGTGAATGCTGTATGTGGGAGGGAATATCTTTGGTTGTTGGAGATGGGGCGGTTCCAGGTTCCTGACCTGGAACAAGCCAACATCCCTGGCTTGAAACGCTCTGCTGCTGTTGATCTGCCTGCAATCTGAAAGTGCATCAATTTACACAGGCTGTTACAGAGCTTGACTTCAGTGATAAATCCAAATTGTTTTTTATAATCAATGTCTTTTAGAAAGTTTGCTTTAATAGTTTCTGCAAGAGTGTCCATGACCCTCTTTGCTTCATATGTTCAAATAAAACAAACTGGTTTGGGGCTTCAGCGTTTCTAACAAGTAACTAATGGGATACTAGAATAAAAATTGTTGATTATGCATCTTAAAAGCCAAAATTGCCTCGAATAATATTCCCATTTGACTTCCAGAAGCTGTATTGAACTTCTACTGTGTCTGCCTCTTGATTTACCTGACAATAAGTGGGAAGAATTCCAGGCTTTTGTACAGGTGAGTTTGCTTCATAAAATGAAGACGTAATAGATTTTAAAAATTATTTGGAAACCTGGGAATATTAAAGATGTAAGTATGTATAAATCTGAAGACTTGTTTGCTGCTGGCTGATAAAGATCAAGCCCTTCAGCTGGAAATCCTACATACTCTGCAATAATTGCTGTCAGTCATAGCATTTGTCTGTCATACTTCATGTAGCAGATGTGGACAAAAAAAATATTATCAGATACTTGAAAGCTCATATTTTAAAATATATTTGTCTATTAACACTGTTAAAAATAAAATTATATCATGTAAGTCATTCTTACACTATTTATGGTTGTACATTTGAGACTTAACTGTGAATGAAAGATCTGGTGATACTGCTGGATTGTTAGATCTCCCGCAGGGCACTCGCAGGTTAAGGATTAGAGCTCTGCTATAAAGGAGGGTGTTGAAACAAGTTCTGCTGCTCAGGGTTTATCAGAAATATGTAGTGGGAGGTCCTGCCTACAGTCAAAAAAAAAAAAAAAAAAGTAGGGGTTAGGGAGAAGGAAGGAAAAACAGTGAAAAAGACCAGATATGGTTCCCTCAGAGTTCTCAGCCTAAATAAGAGGAAGGTGCAATTCTGAAGAGGTGCGTTTGGTGCCAGGACATTCCACAACCTTTAGAGAAGGTGGAAAAGTAAAAGAAAAATCAAGACATAGGGATGAGCCCGTTCTTTTTTTTCTTTTTTTTTTAAGTATCAGTGTTAGTTGTGCATTGCTACTTAAGCCACGGATTTTTGCAGGTATTTAGTTTGTTCCCAAGCACACATCTGCTTCCAGAATCAGTCCTAGTATCTTATGCATTAGAAACTATATTAATTGATTTTAAGACTTGAGCTTGCCTTCATCATATTTGCATAGAACCATGCGGTGAGGTTTTACTTAAATCTTTACTTAAATCTTAAAGCTTAAATCTTTCACCTTTACAAAAATATTTATTTCAGTGTCTCCAGTGCATAAAAATGGAGTTGCTGAAGAGTCTGAAAAAAATAAGAGTTTAGGCAGCTGGTGCCAGACCAGTGTGTGGTCCAGAGAATTTGCTCATCCATTTTGAAAAGGGAGACCTATTTCAAAATTTAGTTTCAGAAATTTAAGAAGTAGCTCTGTTAATAAATCTGAAGGTGAGTTTGGGGCACTCAGTCATTTCTGTTTCTCAGCTTTAGGCTACAGAGACAGAAATAAAACCCATAAAGGCTAAATATTAAGATTATTTTGTTATACATTTAACTTTATCTGGTAAGGGTTTTTTTTAAGATAAGGTATAAATGTGTATAAAAACACATATTCTTAATTTTATTTTTTCTTTACAAAACTTTGGTTTGTAAAATACATTTTTCAGGTGGCTCATAAAAATTTGATGGAAAATGGCAGCCGGGAACTGCATATTTTAACTACACTTACTCAAGAGAAGGGAGTGTGGAAGAACCCGGTGTTGTGTGGTATTCTTTCCCAGGAACAGTTGGATCCAGATAAAGGTAAAATTTAAAAGATGATTGGAATAAAATATGCCTCATTTTTATAATACATTGAAATATTATTATGATATATGGAAATCTTTTGTTGAATATAGTTTTTGTGATAATTTATAGGCTATATAAATAAACATACTTGTAGCATTGTCTGAATTATTAAGACAGTATGTTCCTAGGAATATCCAAATAATTTAATATTGGTATTTTGCATATAACATAATCATAGCGGGAGATCTTTTACCTTTTTCTCTATAAGCCGTGTGAAGGGAGATTACATACAGGCTGTTTTACAATAGGGTAAGTTCAGTACAGTTACACCAAAATTACTTGACATAAAATGAAAAATAAGTTGGGTTTTGTGGGTTTTTTTTAATGAGAATGGCATTTACTCAGCTATGAAACCCAAAAATAGCGATTCATTTAGACCAGAGCCCTGAGAATGGCTAACAGCAGATGCATAGGGAAGAGTATATGATAAGCAGAGGCGTACAATGATATTTTCCTGATGTATTATTTCCAGTGCTAATGATTTGTAATTTGGAAGCAGTATCCTTGGGTTCCTTCTTTGCCTAATTGCTTTTAGAATCTGGACGAAGTGTCACACGTAAGCATCTGTGGCAGCGTTACACAGTTCTCGCATCAAGTAAAGTAGTTCCTCTTTATCTTTTGATCTTTTATCTGCCTCTTTTTAGCCTGATGCCTGCTTATTTCATGTGATATTCTCTATTTATTAAAAAGTAAACTATTCTTGTGTCTTCTAATGAAGGGATCTTTTCAGTACGGTGTAATTTGTTAAAGTGCCATCATGTCCCATCTTCTCTCTTCTGTAGTGGGCTTTATTCCCTATTATCTTCTAGCTTTAGTGTCCCATTCCTCATGTGGGGGACTGAGGGCTTATTCAGCAGTCAATATGTAGGTGGACTGATTTTCCACTTCATTCTGCATTCCTTTTGGAATATTTCCTAACATTAGACTTGCTTCTTGACTGAACATTGAACTGCTGTTTCCTTAAGACTTTCTGGTTTATTCCCAGTTTCTTCAGGAGAAGTACCTATTTCAGCGTTAGGATTTTTCCCTGACACACAGCCTGTTTTTCTGTATGTACAGTTAGGATTGCAGTTTTTCCTGTGAAAATCACTTTGAGGTTTTTAATCAACATTTTAATTTTGCCTGTTATGCCATGTCACAGAGTGCAGTACTCTTCGGTCTTCTACAGTTGCCATGTTTTTACTACCTTGCTTTTATCAGCATGTTTTGTCACCTTGTTCTCTACACCCCTTTTCCAAATATTTATAAAAATGCTGGGCACCAGAGGTCACGGTACAAATCCTCAGGGAACCCACTGAGAGTTTGTTTTCCTTTTTCCTTTTTTCTTTTAACTGATAATTTGGATCTTCTTTTTACTACCAGGATAGGTAGGTATCTTTAAGGGTGCTTAAAGGGACTTCTTTTAATGACTTTAGAAAATAAATAGAGATCTCCCTTATTCATATTACCATAACTCCCTCAGATAAGTCCAGTAAATGTATAATGTGATTTTATTTTATTTTTTACGTCTTGCTTACTTTTCCACAAGATTTGCATTTTGCTACTTCTATTAATAATTTATTATGTTTAAATTACAAATTTTGGGTTGGTGTGCAGTTCTCAGAGTCCCCCAGAGTACTACTTTACTAGCTTCATATCAACAACCTTCTAGTCCTTTTAACAACAAAGTACTTCTAAGAGAGAGGTTTAATTAATGTTTTACTTGCCTTATATTCGAGGTTTTGTAAGAACTCCCTCATGAATCTGGTTTTGATGACTATTCATTTTATCAGTGTTTTCCTGCAAAGTTTTTAAGGACATTTCGTGATTCCTTTTACTCCTGAATGCTATTTGCTCAGGGATGCTCTGCCTTGGACTGACTTCTGTTATAGCTATTACTTGTCTTGATGGTAGAAAATGCTTTTTAAATACGTAGCACAAGATTACATGTCGTGATAAAACATCATCAAAAGTAAGAGCTTCCCCCTTTTCCAAAGTAGGGAAGGCAAACACCGGTGTGGGTGATGTTTAGGAGGATTAGAATTTAAAAGCCACCCGTCAGCTTCTTGCTCTGAGTTCTCTTTACTGGCAAATGGATCACAAAGCCATTAATATCTAGGTTCTTGGTGCTTAGATGTTTGCCTGACTTTTTTGTATTCAAAAGCCACATTCACCTCCCCATCCAGGTAACTATGGCAATGTGCAAATTGTTTCTGACGTCTGTACCAGTAATTTTGTGGTTTTGAGACTCGGTGATCCTGGATATAACTTTAACTCACTTTCAAGGAATTAGCTTTCTTGTTAATGTCCCTGGGACCAGTGCTGACCCCAAGCTGTAGTTACCCGGGGCACTCGTGTGGAAGACCAGAAGACGCTGGGACACTGAAGAATTTTCTTTTTCTCAAAAAATTATTATATCTTGCAGTTTTACTTTCCTAAGAGAGGGCCCCGTGAAGGAACCTTTATCTTTTTGAGTGAAGATGAGCAATCTTTTGAACAAAAGAGGAGTTGTCAGTGATTTCAAGGTATTTTGTTGTTGTAATCTCATCCTGTTCGGCGTCGGGGTCCAGGTTGGTTGTTTAGGTGATGTTTCCAGCCTGGAGATTGTCAGTCAGCCTTTCATCATTTTCAGTTTTATACCATGTTCTCAGCCTTCTGGCTGACATGAACCATCTGGTTGGAGGTGGGGTGCCATCCTGTGGATATGTTTGGAGGGTTTTTTCTCCCTCTTTTATCGGTGGCAAGATTGTCATACTACATACTTATATTTTTGTTACTCGGTAGATGAACTTTTTTGTCGTTACTGACATCCTCTGTATTACTGCATTGTTTTGTGTCATCATCTTGCTACTTTGAAGGATATTTTAGTAATAACAAAGCTCCTTTGCCGGGAGAGCTGGCCTTCTTGTCTGTAATCCAGCACTCCCACTGGCTACCACTTACCCTCTTTCAGTGGACATCTGTCTCTCAGCAGTTTTCAACCTTGAGTCCAGTATAACAGACTTTGGAATATCTGTAAACTTTGCTTAAGATTTCTAGTTCCATTCTTAATGTTGCCTTTACCGTTTGCTGCCTCAGAAGTTCCCAAGTATTTAAGTAGTCGGCTTGTTACACCGGGATGTTGTCATTGGCAGAATTGATCAATTTGGTCTTTGAGTAATCGTTAGTGTAAACATTTATCTTTTGGAGATGAAACTGCTATTTGAGACTGGAGGTGTTTTTCCTACTGTCATCCTCTTAAGCTTTTGTTGCCTGTATTTTTCTCAGTTGTTTCTTCAGGTTTGTTTTATTTTATTTCAGTTTTGATAGTCTCAATTATGACCTGTTCAGAATAATTATAACTTATTCCGAATCCTTGACATAATGGGATATCTGCTGAATTTTAGGTCAGTGATTATCTCTTCTTGAAGACCTCTTTTGTTGGCTTGTGAAGGAGTTTGCATCTTTGCATTTCCTGTAGGAAGCACAACTAGGTGTCTGTTTCATCTCAGGGCCAGATCCTTTTGAATTCCTCTATTTTCAAATTGTACAAACTCAGGACATGCTGTAAGAGGCAAGTTCATTTTCTCTGACCACACAGCACAGCTGATTTGTTCTGGTCAGAGTCAAGCAAATGCAGGTTTGTCTGAACTGGACTATTCTCTTGCTCTCCTAGTTTTGGGAATGGGTTGTTGCATGGTTTCCACCCAGATATGAGCAGGAAGGACTCATTTCCTGAGATGTCAGGGAGGCTGTTCTCTGAATGCCATATCATTAAGTAATTGCCTTACCCCTGACTGCTTTGGGCACAGCTGAGTTTTCTGATGAGTTTATGTCTGTGTGGCTTCATGCATGAAGGAGCTGAAAAAAAGCAGAGGATGGATACCCAGTTGTTTGAAGCACTGATGGGAACAGCATGGCCTGTCACTGATTTCTTTGATGCTGATGGGTGTAACAGCATTACTACAAGACATTCCTACAGTATTATGATATAAATAGTAAAATCTGTCTTGAACTGTACTGCAGGAACTACATCCGTACGGTAGATACAGATTTGTGTGTGTGCAAAGGTAAAATCTTTTCACACTGGAAATATTTTCCGGCCACTTGAACTGTCACCTGCTTGGGTGACAAATGTTGGCATTGTCCTGGATTTTTAGCCCATGTCTAGCCATGAATGTTGGGAAACCTACCTTAAGTTACCAGATTCTATGCGATAGATGTCACCAAAGAAAATAGCATCTCCTCTTGGGAACTATTATCATGTTGATACCCCACTCGGGTTGTTTCTGAAGAAAATTTATCTCTCTCCCCCTGCAAGTGGAACATCAGCATTGCCATTTGGGGCTGTGCTTGTTCCCACAACGCTAGTCTGTTTTGTATGGAGGACTAGCCTGGAGATGGGAATTTGGATTTGTAATGTGCTGATGAATACGCTTTTTTTCTTACTGTTGACTGGTGACTCCAAAGAGAATTTATTTGCAGAAACTGAATTGTCAGCAAGGTCATTGGATGTCGTTTGTGGGTCCCATAAGTGGACATCTGGAGTTGACAGTGCTACTCATGGCTGCCATCTGAGAGATTTCCTACACAAAACTCCTTTTGAGTTTCCTCAATCTGTTTGCTATTGAGTCATGAATCAACCTACACTCACTTGAAGAGTATCCAGGCAATCTTCCACTCCCTCAGCTCAGTGCCAAAAAGAGAGATCCTTCACTCAGTTCTGTTTCTTCTTTCTGTCCCTTGTCTATGTCTTTACCCGATAGGACTCATAAGAATCAGCGACTAGGCCTGCAACTTCTTGATTCAAATTCTGGTTCCTCAACAGTATTATCTCTTAAAAGCATGCTCAAGAGCTGTAAACTACTTTGTCCATGTGAATTTTCTTCTTTTTCCACCTAAACCTAAACACACTCTTGTGTATTTAAAGAATGCCTTATCAAATTTTTAGTTTTGTCTATGTAGCTTCATGGACATTTTAGGCTCAAGAGCTCACCCAAAGTTACACGATCCAGTTGGGCCATGAGGATAGCAAAGTACCAATCTTCTCAAATGTCATTTCAGAGATCCCTTATGAGCACGTTGGTAACATTCTTTGCTGTGGAGCATGCCTCTACCAGTTTCCATCAACCTCAAATAGTGGGGTCAGTCTGTCTCAATACCAAAGCAGAAAGAAATGTGGAACAATGTACTAGATGTGAAAATAAAATACCTTATCTGCATCATTAAATTCACGCTGACAGATTTAGCTGTGATCACGATCACTAGATGTGATAGTAAGTGGTTCGTCTGCTTTAGGACTCAGCAGCTGTTTCCATATTGCTGTCAGGTACTGCATTAGATTTGCATGTGGACTGGATCTGCTGCTACACCAGCTTTCAGCTGCTTGGCTACTTTTTTTCTTGAGATTGCATAGGATGAACAAAAAGCACTTGTATTTGGAGAGAGGAATTTTGCTTTTTTCTCTGCTTCATTGATTGGGTAGGGAAGGAAACCTTTAAGTCTTAATTCTTCACATGCTAGTGGATCTTTTGTCTTTTGAGCCTCCTCCAGAACGACTAGACAGCTTAATTTAAGATCAGTACTGACTTTAATTTTGATTTATATTCATGACAGCCAATGTTTCTTGAAGCTTTGTGGCTTATCTGATTGGCCTTATTACTTGGTGTACCAAAGTACTCTGCTGCTGCACTTCCATCTCCGATTTCTGTCAGCATGGCTTGTCCTCTTCAGCATGAACGTGGCTTTCCATCCGCAAGGTTGTAATTTTCTTGCAGTCATGGTGAAATCCTTCAAAGCTGTCACTAGTGTCTCCTCAGCTGGCTCTGAGGGTGAGTGGAGGAACTGTCTAGAGGAGGAGGATCTGAGATAACGCTACTAAAAAGCCAGGCTGTTGCATCCTTTTTTTTTCTCCGATTCAGATTATCCTGCGAGATTTAGACCTTGATGTCAAAAATTAAGTTCTTGACTTTTTCATAAGTTTAAATGTAGTAGGCAGGCTTCTGAAGTGTGTCCTGCTGAAAAGGGGTTCAAGAATTCGAGTCACTATTCAAAGATTATCAAGGTGGATAACAGTCAGGTTAGAATTTAAACAGCCAGCATGGAACTATTTTCAGTAATCACAACATCCGCCACCGGAAATCAAATGATACCAGCAGCCTTACTTGAAAAAAAAAAAAAAACCAACAACAAAAAAGTGTTTGCATCCTGGGTATATTCAAAGCAGCCACCTGGAACTTCTATTACCCTTTCACCAGACAATATCCCATCATAGAAGCATCCAGGGTTGGTGCTGCATTCAGCAGAATTGTGCTGGGATGCTGTTTGCATGAAGGATTCTGAGACCCAGCCACCCACGGTGTGAAGGCACATGTGGACTAACACTTGAAGATGACTAAAGAGGTTACTGCCTAGTAACTGAAGTTCTTTGAGATGGATAGTCCACATGTACATTCACCTCCTGCCTTCCTCCTTGGCCATAGCAAAGTTGAGAAGAAATAAAGGTCTGTGGTAGGTTAATCTATACCTATCCAAAAATTGGCAAAGGGAAGAGTTAGTAGGATTATGAGTGCTTTGAGTAAGGCAAAAATTCTTTGCGTGGTGCTCTACCGGTCCTCCGGTCAGCCCAAACGTGACATACATGTGGACTGTCCACCATAGAGAATTTAGGACTACAGAGCTGTGCTCACGGCTTATTCATGCTCTTGTGTGCTACTAATCTGTGGATTATCTTTTCTCTTTTTGTTTTTAAAAATTGATGTATGGTATAAGCATTACCTACAGTAAAAGTTTGTGGTAGTTCTTGTGGAGCTGATGTGGAATCCCTTGGTGGTATGACCTGAGGCCCCAGTTATGGGATTCAAGGGAATAATGGGGAAACTGTGTCTAAAAGCTTAGACTCTGTTATCTTCAAATTGATTTCCCAGAGTTAGATCATAGTACCATCTGTCATCTGCTTGTCTTTTTTTTCTCCTCTCATGTTAGTTCTGTAAATTTTATATGAATTCTCTGCATGCTTTGCACAAACGTAAGTTTGTGAATTTTGATGAAGCATTGCACAAAAATGACTTTTAATAATTCTTCCAAAAATTGTACTATTGATTAACTGTATCATTTCTCATTAAATACTTCAGGTTTTCTGCTCATAGAGATTTACTGACTTGTGCTGAAAAAGCATTTTTATCAAGTTTTATTTCTTAGGATAAACTAACAATGTGTTTACAATAACTTTTGAAATAAACATTTTATAAATATATTTTATAGCCCAATGTCTAAAAAACCCCAAAATCTTACCCTTAAGACTCTTCTCCACCCTAGATTTGCTTTTGCAACGTCAGCACCGTTTTTTTGTCTTAAAATGTCACGCATAGTTCAGTTACGAAATGCGTATAATTAAAAATTGTGTTTTGAATGAGCTTTCAAATGTTAACTGTACTGATTAGAAGCACTTGGATTAGAATGGAGGCTTAAGAGCTAATATGTAGCTTTAACCCCGAGGTATTCCTATATTTTGTTGAGAAGATAACAGAAAATGTTCCGATGTTTATGCAAGGTAGGCTGGCTGAAGCAGTAAACACTGAAGGAAGGGGATTACTGAGAACTAGCAGATAGAAAACAGTCTCTAAGGTATTAAATACAGTAATTATAATAATAAATCGGATTGAAACGTCTTGGGTTACCAATGTAGCTTAAAGTCTAAGGTCTTCCTGTATCTTGTTGCAGAAATAAGGTAAAATGTTCCGAGCTGGGAGTAAGCAGTGTGGGTGAAGGGATTACTGGTACCTGGTAGGAGAAAGAGCAAGGCTAAAACTCTTGAATGTAATCAATCGTTGGGTCGTTTGTGGGTTGACAAGAATATGAACGTTTTTTATAAGGCAATAGTAATGACATTAAAGGAACATTTATTCTGCTGCTTAAAAGGCCCTCTATCAAACACAAAAAATGTTTGCCATCTACCAATTGCCTGTTAGTGTTCTCTAGTTTTCCTTTGTCCCTACATGAAAAAAAATCAGGTTGTATCTTCATCGACATGGAAAGAGGAAGAAAGAACTCCTATTTAACTGAATATTCTGACCCATCAGTGAGCCCCCCGCCCCATTAGTGCCTCTTCTGACCCATAAGTGCTCCTCTCTGACCCATAAGTGACCCCCCTGCCCCATAA
>JAOXJM010000023.1:82951785-82979331 GCA_026413425.1 Tringa solitaria | reverse complement strand
AAAAAAAACAAAACAAAACACCCTTTTGAATTGCCACTGAAGAATGCAGTTTGATAAATGAAATACTGGCCTTTTGTGGACTTAGATCAAATGTTGTATGAAAAATTCTGTACTTCTGTCTCAGCTAATGTCATCTAATTTTCCTAGTTTCCTCTCATTAGTAGTTGCTCTAATTAATGTTTATAGCTGAATAAATTGAGCTCTTCTGAAGGCTTTTAGTTGGAAGATTTCTGTAATTCGGTATATTAATTCTAAGAATAAAAATTCCTTATTTTCTTTTGCCGTGTTCTGGTATGGCTAGTTGTGGGCTTCAAATCTTAAAGATTATTTTTTCCAATGATCTGGACTAAATTGGAGTTAGAAAGGGGGAGGAAAATAACCATCACAGAGGCTTGTGATATTAGGAGCTCTGTCTGCTCCATGTTACACTGATGTTTCTCTAGTGAGCTGTGAGTCATTTCACTGAAGGCAGAAATTGGAGACCGTGTGGGTAGTAGACTTGTGCATTCATAAATTCGCTGGACTTTATTCTCAGCCTCTCTGTGCATCCTTGGCAGCGTAAAGGGGCTATAAAGCGGACGTAAATGTAATTTACGTTGCCTGAGGGTATAAGTGAGAAAAGACCACATGACCTTTGGAACGCTTAGATGATGGAACATTTAACTACACTCATTACTTTCAGTTGGAATGAAGCCATGTGTTCGGTTGAGGTCAGTTGACTTTGAAGTGGCATAATCTTTAAAAATAAAAATAAACCTTTATACCTTAAGCGATTTCCAAATTATAGATCTTTTTGAAGATCACAGCCTTCCCCTACTGTAGCACTTTTCACCTTTTGAATTCTACCCGGTCTTAATTTAGTGCTCCATAGAAGCTCATCTCAAGTCACTGTGGCAACTGTCAGGCTTTATTTCGTGGAAAAAGCTCAATATTGCCCTAATGTAAACTGAGCACCTCTAACATACAGTTCTAAAGTCCTCAAACTAGACAGGACATACAATTTATTTGTGTTTCAGTTGTATGTAAATTTCCCCATTTTCTTAGTAGCGTGAAGACAAATTACGCAACTTAAGGAATAGCATCTAAAGAAAAAACACTATGTTTCTTAAAGTAAAAAGTACAATTATAAACTCCAGGTGCATTTTTTCTGATACTTATGGTGGAATAATGCTATCTTTTATTTATAAATATAGAAAGGGTTGTGAGAAGCTTAACTTACTAAAATCAGTCTCGCTTTACAGATCGATGGTGCTGGACTTGCCACCTGCATTGAGCTGTGTGTGAAAGCATTGCGCTTGGAATCCAGTGAAAATACAGATGTCAAGATATCCATTTGCAAGACTATCTCCTGCCTGCTTCCAGATGATTTGGAGGTGAAACGCGCTTGTCAGCTGAGTGAATTTCTCCTCGAACCCACTGTGGACGCGTATTACGCTGTTGAAATGCTGTATAATCAGCCTGACCAGAAGTATGATGAAGAGAATCTTCCGATACCAAATTCTTTGCGCTGTGAGCTCTTACTTGTACTGAAAACTCAGTGGCCTTTTGATCCAGAATTCTGGGACTGGAAAACTCTCAAGCGTCAGTGTCTGGCACTTATGGGAGAGGAGGCGTCCATCGTGTCATCAATAGACGAACTAAATGATAGTGAAGTTTATGAGAAGGTCGAGGGGGGCCAAGAAGAGACTACAGAAACTTCCATGAACGGGCTTGCTGGCACCTTTGATGAAGCTACAAGCCTCCTTAAGGGTATCAGAGATGAAAAGCAGAAAAAGAAAGAAATTAAAAAACTGAGAGAGAGGGGATTCATATCAGCAAGGTTTAGGAACTGGCAAGCTTACATGCAGTATTGTGTGTTATGTGACAAAGAATTCCTAGGTCATAGAATAGTTAGGCATGCACAAAAACATTATAAAGACGGAATTTACAGTTGCCCTATTTGTGCCCAAAATTTTAATTCGAAAGAAAACTTTGTTCCCCATGTAACTTTGCATGTTAAAAATTCCAGCAAAGAGAGATTGGCTGCTATGAAACCACTGAGGAGACTGGGAAGACCTCCTAAAATAACGACTGCCAACGAGAATCAGAAAACTGATTCTGTATCCAAACAGGAGCAGCGACCCATTAAGAAGAACAGTCTCTATTCAACAGACTTCATTGTGTTTAACGATAACGATGGCTCGGACGACGAAAACGATGACAAAGATAAACCTTACATACCAGAGATAGTGCCAGTTCAGAAGCCACTCCCCGTTAATGAATTCACCTGCCCCGTAACATTTTGTAAAAAAGGCTTTAAATATTTTAAAAATTTAATAGCACACGCAAAGGGGCATAAAGATAATGAAGAAGCTAAACGTTTTCTTGAAATGCAAAGCAAAAAAGTGATTTGCCAGTACTGTAGGCGACACTTTGTAAGTGTTACTCACCTGAATGATCATTTACAAATGCACTGTGGCAGCAAGCCTTATATCTGCATCCAGATGAAATGTAAGGCTGGTTTTAACAGTTACGCCGAGCTGCTGACGCATAGGAAGGAGCATCAGGTCTTCAGAGCAAAGTGTATGTTCCCGAAGTGTGGCAGGGTGTTCTCTGAAGCCTATTTGCTCTATGATCACGAAGCACAACACTATAATACCTTCACCTGCAAAGTCACGGGCTGCGGGAAGGTGTACCGCTCTCAGAACGAACTGGAAAAGCACGTTGATGATCACAGCAAGCAGCCTGAAGAAACGCAACAGCCCGAAAGCCAGACCGATCAGCCCGATCTTAGCCAGCCTTCTCAAGCTACTGAAAATACCGACGGAGTCGCTGTTAAAGAGGAATTGACGTCTCCTCCGGCTGACAACCAGAGCAGTTTTACGGAAGGAGAAAGCGTGGTCTGGAATCAAATCAAAGCAGAACCAGTAAGGAATGAAAGTGTAAACGCGTCAGCAAATCTACTGCAGCCAAGCGATTCCTTGCCTGATGCTGGTTCGGAGCTGTCTCCTACGGGTTCGGTGAAGACAGAAGTGGCAGTTCCAGCAAGCAGCGTTAAGATGCCTGCCGTTAACCAAAAGATCCGAGAAAACTTTGTAAAAAAAGGTAAATTGGCTGCTACTGCCAGCAAAGTAGATACCACTAAACCTGGAGCCCAGCAGTTGTGCTCATCGGTTGACCCTTGTCTTCCAGTTTTCCAAGAAAGAAAGGAAGAAGACTGTCTCAGTCAGACTCAGAATGTTCAAAATATTTCCGTGACCTCAGAGACACTAAAACCAGAAGCCCTCGAATCAAAAAGCTTAGAAAGACAAGTGAGCATTGTCAATCCCTTCAGCGTGCAGAATCAGGCAGGCTATCGAAACAGCGTACCCATTTCCAAACTTGAAATTGAAGACAGTATTAAGGCAGCAGCTAACCTATATAACCTGCCTTTGAAAACTTTAGAAAGTATTACATTTATTCCTTCGCAGCCTAACATCAATAGCTCTTTGGTTTCGGCTGTGTCACCAGCAACCCCAGTTCAGAAATTTAATTGCCAGGTTGAGGGGTGCACTCGAACGTACAACTCGTCACAGAGCATTGGCAAACACATGAAGGCAGCACACCCTGACCAATACGCTGCTTTTAAAATGCAGCATAAAAATAAGAAGCCACGAAAATCCAACAATCTGCAAAACGTGCCGAACGATGGGAAGATTGTGTATCTTACGCACTCGCAAGTGGGCAACCCCAGTGGTGCTGCTTTTACTACACAGAACAAACCGAATTTGAACCCCACCTGTTCCAGCCAAGTGCAACACGTCTCCAGTACGCTTTTCCCAACCCACCTAGAAAATTTGGCCAGTCCGGTGTTGCCTATAGTGGAAAGTGTCATAAACCCAAGTTTGTCTACTCGTATTAAAAGCGAGCCTGAGAGTGTTTTGTGTTCACAAATGGAAAATCTGTCTGGTGCAACCTTACCTTCCCAGTTGGACGATCTGGCAAAGACAGTTATGCCTCTCAATATCGACGGCGGTTCAGATCCTTTCCTTCCTTTGCCGGCAGAAAACGGTCCAATGTCTCTCTTTCCTTCGTCAGCAGAGAATCCTCCAAATTCAGTCTTCTCACAACTGGAAAATAACACAAACAGCTTTTCGTCGCAACTAGAAGGAAACACTAGTTCTGCTTTCCCAAAAGAGGAAACTGTTGATCAAATATTTCCCTCGCGATTGAGTAGTGAAAATAACTTCAATGAAACTAGTTCTCAACATCCAGCTTCGGAAAAGGTGAAAAAAGATCATGGCAGGGGCCCAAATGGGAAAGAAAGGAAACCAAAACATAACAAGCGAGCAAAGTGGCCAGCAATAATTAGGGATGGCAAATTTATCTGTAGCAGGTGTTTCAGAGTTTTCACTAATCCTAGATCGCTTGGCGGCCACTTATCTAAGAGGTCTTATTGTAAGCCTCTTGAAGGATCAGAAATTTCTCCAGAAGCTCTGCAGGCTAACGGGCAGTCTTTGCTTGCCAGTATGATACTTTCCTCAAATTCGTTAAACTTGCAGCCGCCCCAGGAGCCTGCCTTCAATCCGGAGACGTGTTTTAAAGATCCCTCTTTCCTCCAGTTACTTGCAGCTGAAAATCGTTCCGCGGCTTTACTGCAGACTGTGTTTCCGCGGGTCAACGTGACTAACTTTAATACCGGGGGGAACGAGGAAGGAAATCAAATTATAAAGCAAGCCTTGGAAACCGCGGGCATCCCGAGTACCTTTGATAACGCAGAAGTACTTCCACACGTAGTCACCACGAGCGGCGTCACTGGTACGACTCAGATCAACGCGGCTGTTGTCCCCAGCCTGGCTGTTGTCCCCAGCGTGACTGTTGTCCCCAACGCGGCTGCGTCCCCTCTACTGCAGCCCGTCTGCAACCCCAGCACCCTGCTAACAGACCAAAACAGGAGCCTCAATGCCAAAATCCCTCCCGTAAACGAATGCAAGAGTTTGCCTGTTTTTGCGACAGAGGACTTGATGCTAAAGACTATTGAGAACGGCTTATGTCCTAGCTCCTTTTCTAACGCTGTTGCAGCAGCACAAAACTTTGCAGGGAACAGTTCACGAGTGTCAGTTATAAGCAGTCCCAAGAATTCGGGCTCAAGCAACTTGAATAAAAAGGGAACCAGCGCTTCAAAGAGGAAGAGAAAAGCAACTACGCCCTTGCTGGCGCCCGATACGTTGCAGAAAGTAGAGTTAAACAATACAACGGTGGGACTTCTAACCAAAAGCACCGAAGGAAAAGTGCAAATACAGGGAGAAAGTTTTCAGTCCAACTTGCTGGCAAATTGTGGCTCTCAAGCAGTGGTGGAAAACCTCACGCAGAAACTCAATAACGTCGACAATCAGTTATTCGTGGCCAGTATCAAAGAGAACTTTAAAACAAATCTTGAGGCTCATACGTTACCCCCTTTAACAGTAAAAACTGAAAATGGGGATTCCCAAATGATGGCTTTAAATTCTTGCGTCCAGGCAAATTTGCAGGAACAGATGTCAGAAGACAATGTTATGCAGAACTTTGAAAAAACCCTGGAAATAATTAAAACCGCTATGAATTCACAGGTACTTGAGGTGAAAACTGAAACTCAAGATACCGTTACTGCTTCAGGACAGAACTTGCAGGTAAATAACGTGCAGGCTTCTTCGGGAAATCCTGCACAGAACGTAAAAGTCCCAAGCTGTGCTCCTGCACAGTTTGCCGTGCAGGCGGGGAACGTCACCGCTGCGAAGGGCAGCTCGGGTCAGCCTGAGACATCTCCAAAGGACGATACTCAAATGTTGGAAATTTTGGAACGCTTGCAAAGACTCAAACTAGAAGACGATTCGCCCGTTCAGGTCTCTGAGCCTGTTTCCCAGTGTCCTCCAGCAGATACGCCGGCACCAGCACTTCCCGTGGTAGCAACTGAAAGTAAACCCCTCATCCAGATATCTCCAGAGGCCAGTAACATTCAGTTCAGTGATAAAGTCAACAAACCTTTTGTGTGTCAGGATCCGGGCTGCACTTACAGCGCTATGACAAAAGACGCGTTATTTAAACATTACGGCAAGATTCATCAATACAGCGCGGAGATGATCCTCGAAATTAAGAAGCATCAACTGAAATACGCTCCCTTCAAATGCGTTGTACCTACTTGTCCAAAAACATTCACAAGGAACTCTAATCTCCGGGCGCACTGTCAGCTTGTGCATCATTTTACGACAGAGGAGATGGTAAAATTAAAAATTAAAAGACCTTATGGCAGAAGATCTCAAAATGAAACTGTAAACGTGGCCCCGCAACCTGTTGAAGTGAAAACTTTGCATACACTAATAATAGAAAACAAAACCACAGCTCCCTTGGTCAAAGAAGCTCAGATAAAGGAAGTTACAGAACCCGTAAAAGTCTTGGAAAAACTTCTGCCAGAAAATAATATTCCTGAAAGACTGGAAAAACCTCCCCAAGTGGTTTCTGTTCCTCTGGAGCAGGATAACGCAGAGACTATCGGTAGT
The DNA here is from genome assembly GCA_026413425.1 of Tringa solitaria. Taxonomy (NCBI): domain Eukaryota; kingdom Metazoa; phylum Chordata; class Aves; order Charadriiformes; family Scolopacidae; genus Tringa; species Tringa solitaria. The sequence continues at coordinate 82,972,837 of JAOXJM010000023.1, read as the reverse complement.
GCGGAGGCAGAGCCCAAAGAGCACAAGGTCGGGAGGTACAGGAAGGAAAAAGAGGACAAAAAACGTAAGAAGCCCGTGACAAAGTCTCTGGAGTTTCCCACTCGGTACAGCCCTTACAGACCCTACCGCTGCGTCCACCAGGGCTGCTTTGCGGCTTTTACGATCCAACAAAACCTAATCCTTCACTACCAAGCTGTGCACAAATCCGACCTCCCTGCCTTCTCTGCCGAAGTGGAGGAGGAGAATGAGGCGGGCAAAGAGGAACGCGACGAGGCGGAAACCAAACCCACCGTCAGGGAGTTCAGGTGCGAGGTGAACGACTGCTCTCGCATCTTCCAGGAGGTCACCAGCTTGATACAACATTACGTGAAGCTTCACGACATGACCCCAGAGCAAATCGGAAGCATGAAATCGGCACCGGAGGCGGGAAGGTTTTCTTGTGATCAGTCTCAGTGTAAGACTTCGTTTACGGCGTACCTTAATTACGTTGTGCACCTGGAGGCAGATCACGGGATTAAGATCAAGCCAAACAAAGTAGAAGACGACGGCGTCTTCAAGTGTGACTGTGAAGGTTGTGACCGTATTTATGCGACTAGGTCTAACCTCTTGAGGCATATTTTTAACAAACATAATGACAAGCATAAAGATCATCTAATAAGACCCAGGAGACTGACGCCAGGTCAGGAAAACATCTCGAGCAAAGCAAATCAGGAGAAACCACTGAAATCCAAACAGAAAGGACTGAAAAACAGATCGGGAAAAGAAGGTAACAGGCTGTCGGTGAAAACAAAACGGAAGAAAAACGTGACCTTGGAAAACAAAAACGTAAAAGAAATACAAGTTCAAGAAAATAAGGGTTATTCACTGAAACGCGGCAAGCACGTGTTTGCGATAAAGGCTAGAAATGAAGCCTTATCGGAATGCACGAGCAGGTTCATAACTCAGTATCCCTGTATGATAAAGGGATGTTCGTCCGTAGTTACGAGTGAAAGTAACATAATAAGGCATTATAAATGTCATAAGCTGTCCAAAGCCTTTACTTCCCAACACAGAAATCTTCTCATTGTATCAAAAACGCACTCTGTGCCACCGGTAAAGGAAGCTCCTTGTGAGCAAGAGGAGACTGATAAAAAAAGTGATGTGAAAGAGCCCGAACCGAGTTTGACAGTGAGCAATAACGATTCAAGCACATCTACCTTACCCCAAAAGGAAACTGAAAAAGGTGAGAAGGATGAAGTGGATGAACTGACCGAACTATTCATTACAAAACTGATTAATGAGGATTGTTCAAGTGCTGAAAATCAAGCAAAAATCTCTTCCAGTGTAAATAGCGACTTGCAGGAGAGCAGCTCCTGCCCTTCAGAAAAGCAAAAATCAAACAACTTAAAAAGAGCAAACAAAGAAAAAAACGTATCTCAGAATAAGAGGAGGAGAGCCGAAAAAGCAGAGGAGGCAGTGCCCACTGAGGTGAGCAGCACGCACAGGGAGGAGGAGACTGCTGTCGCCATTCAAACGGCCGAAGAGCAACCCGCGGCTTTCGACTGGAGCTCCTTTAAACCCATGGGTTTTGAAGTCTCCTTCCTCAAGTTCCTGGAAGAGTCCGCAGTGAAGCAGAAGAAAAACACGGAAAGGGACTACCACAGCAGCGGAACCAAAAAAGGGTCCCATTCGAACTCACGGAAATCCAACGAGAAGACCTCGGTGGTGACTCACGGCGTCACCTGGGCAGGTTCTGAAACGGAAACCCTCGTACCCTACGCCAACCCCTCGCGGCTCCCCTGCGGCGAGAACGTGAAGATAGTTCTAGACAAGACTCTTAAAGACTGCGCCGAGCGCGTGTTGAAGCAGCTGCAGGAGATGAAACCTGTCGTCACTTTGAGAAAGCTGGAAGGGCGTTGGGAGGAGAATCCCGAGGTTGCAGCTGCAAAAGTCACCGTCGTGGGGCCCGAGGAAGTGGAGTCCAAATACTGAAAAGCTGATGTGTTTAACTGTGAGCTATAATAAAATTTGTTTTGAATTGGAAGCCATCAAGCATGCTAGTAACCGTGGAGCTCTTTTATTTCGAAGTGATTTAATCTAGCAAAAAACATGACCTGAGTCATGTAAATTTCTTATTTGTTTTTATCCCTATGGGACTTGAAGAACAGAGTAATTGCTTCAGTTTTGTAAATACTTGATCAAAACCTCAACTTTCTATCCCATCCTCCTTTCCATGAACTAAATCTTTGTGAGTCGTCTGTGATTGGTATCTTTCACCAGGTCACTGCTCATGTATAACAGTCCTCTTTATTTGTAGATACATATTTTTTTTTTTGTATATATTTATTATTGTAAATCATTTGCTGCCACCAGCAGTCTGTAAGTCTAAACTATTAAATGACACATTTATATTCGGAATTTTAATTTGTAACTAAGTGAGCAAGTTTTTAAAACTGTCCTCTAGTCATTTTAAATTAAGAACTTTTGAACTAAAAGTAGCTAAGTCTGCCATATCCAGTTTATTTTGCATAAAGCATTTATTTCCAGGAGAGGGGCTGGATAAGATCACATTTCGTAGGTTAAACGTACTGACACGCTCTCATTTTTGTAAATTTTAACATCCAGTATCTATGGATGATATTCATATGTAGGTAACTCATAAATATAATAGTTTTCTTATAGCTACATTTTTCATTGCTTTTAATTGGATACAAAGCATTTATGATTCCATAATAAAAATGGAAATGTGAATAAAAATAGTTTGCTACGTTGGAGATTTAAAACAATATTTGGTATTAAAGAATCCGTTGTGAATGTGATAGAAAATTAGTAGTGTGGAGCAGTGTATATATTTGAGGTGGTGATTTGTGAAGTAGCCCAGTATTGCCTTAAATAAAATCACATTTCATTTCTTGTTTTTTACATGTGATCTTATAAAGGTTATTTTTGTTTCTGTAACTTAGATTGGTGTATAGTTTAATTTTTGTTAAAAAAACAAAACAAAAAAACTTCAGAAACCGTTTTTGTAAATAGTGGGTTTATAAAACAGATTGTTTATTTTGATAATACCAGTTTGGTATCTATCTATAAAAATACGTGAGTCCTTATGCCATACCATTAAAAAAAAAAAAAAAAAAAAAAAAAAAAAAGTGAAAAAAAAAAAAAAAAAAAAAAAAAAAAAAGCAAACCTGAATAAACGAGGCACTTTCTGAAAGGGGAAGTGAGATTGTCATCTTGCGGATAATCCCGGGGGTTGTGCTCTGTTGATGGATGGCCCGGGCTCTCTCCGCGCTCTCCGGCCTCCTGCTGACTCTACCTGGCCACGCTCCCGCTCACCTCTCTCTTGCCCACACTGGAAGGAGCCTCAGAAGCTGGGCCCGCTCGTAGCACCCGGGATCGGAGCGATTTCTCTCCCTGCTGCTATCCCAAACGACAGGTTAGCCACTTGGTTGAGTAACCAAAAGCGGGAACGCGTTGGTGGGAGCTGTCGGTACCCGGGAATCTTCAGTGTTTGTTGGTGTTCATGCCTGAATTGTTCTTAACTCGGATGGGACAAGCCAGCTGGGTTGTGCGGTACCAAAAATAATTCTTGGATTATTCTCATTACTGGATGTGGCCTACCTTCAGTAATATAAAATAGTCTTTATCTTGGGAGAGATTAGCTTGATTTTTTTTTTTACTATAAACTTGTCTTGTCATGTAAAGCTTTGCATTAAATGCTACACTTGATTGCTCTTAAGCTATTCACCTGGAATCTTTTGACAGTTTACTTGAATATCGATTGCAGAGGGCACAGCAGTTCCTACAACCAAATGAAGTGACTTCTTGTGAGAGCGAGGATCGCGTGGGAAAAAGCAGGAAGGCAACGACAGCGTTTTCAACTTTGGCGTAGCCCTTGGTTTGCCATCTGGTGCTAAATCCCCTACCTTCTCCGAGAGCCCGTGCTTCCGTTTGAACGGAGCCCCCTTGGCTCCTCTGGCTTTCCATCCCTCCCGAGCGACTCCCCTGAGAATCCTGCCGAGTCGGTAAATCAGAGGCGCGGTCTGAGAACGATAAAAACCAAATCTTTGAGGTTTAACTCCGCGAGAGATCGTTGCGATCGTGTTAAGCGCGTGATGCCACGTCCCACCTACCAGAGGCCGCGGGGTCTCCCCGGATGGAGTCGCTGTTGGATGCGGCCGCGGTGATTGTAGAGAGGGGTCTTCTGCAGGGGAGAAGAGGGCAGAGAACCTTCTCGGGAGAGGATCCACAAAGCTCGCCTGAGATCCCTTGTTTTCAGACGTGCCGAACCACTGCGGTCGCTGTCGACTGACCTCACAACTCTTCCTTTTTAGAAGAATTTTGTCTTGTGTAAGTTAAATCGTTTCGACGTTGACGTTCCCGGTGGTAGAGACCGCATCATTTGCAGTTTTTAAACTGAGACTAGCTTACAACTATTTAGCTACACAGTGCTATACTAGAGTGCTATTTTTAAATACAAAAAGAAAAAATCCAATGTTATAAACATCCAGGAAATAATTTCTGGTTTGGATCTGAATGTAGGGTCTGAATTTCTGCAAATGACATTTTTAATATTGCCTCATTCTTAGCCCAATTAATCCAATTAAAGTGGGTGCTGTACCAATGTAGTCAGTGCCCTCCATGGCACACCTCCTTTTAGGTGGGTACTGACAGCCTGTCCAACAGGTAATCTAGTATGGTTTTTTATTATTTTTTTTTCCTTTTTAAAGATGTATTTTAAACTTGAAGCGGGGGACCGGAGGCAGGGTCTGATTTAAGATGTGATGGACTGCAGAGGGCACTGGGGTTCGGTGTAGCTACCGACAAAAGTCACTGAGGAAATAAATTTGGCGTTGGTATTTAGATGTTTTACCTGGAGTGGTGTAGAAAGCCTCCTGCTGGAGCTGTGGCAGCGTGTCTGAACGGAGCTGCCCCGGAGCCTGGAGCTGTGTCCCGGGCAGGATGGGGCTCCAGGGTGGCTGAGCGCAGCTCCCTCCCTCTCTGTCTTCTCCTCTCTCTCTTTCTCCTTCCTCCTCCGTGTCTGTGTCTTCCAGAAGTGTCACCCATGAACCATGGTCCATTTAAGCAAAGACCCTTTCTTTTAAACCCCTTGTCACCATCAGCCAGCGGTTGTTGCTGATGGGGAAGCAACAGGATGGAGGAGCCTGGATGCAGAGCACAGGCCGTTTTGAGATGGAAAAGACATCTTTAAACTGGCAGTCAGTCTCCCTTGTGGTTAACCCCGTTTACAAAGAAATCTGATGTCGTCTGGGCCCTAATTCAATGTAAATAAGAGCAGTGGTTTTCTCCTCACGTGTTTTGGGGTGGTCGTTCTCAGCTGGACAGGGGACTGTTGGTCCCGCTGGGACGTCCTGTCGGTGGCCGCTGGGCAGCGAGGGAGCTGTAAAAGTAACGTGGAAAACAGTCATTGGTGGAGGTGAGGGAAAGCTGTGTCCTTACAATTGGGTTCTGTGCCAAGGAATTAGTTGCCTGGGGCTCCCACCTGTGTGGGCAGGGAAAGGACACCCCGAGGTTTTAGCCCTACAGGCCTAGAGGAGCTTCTGCTGGTGTCCTGCTTGCCCAGGGCTGGAGCCTCCGTATGGAGAAGATGAAGTTGAAGAGATGGGAAACGGGGCCAGGGGCACCAGAGGAGGGGGTAGAGGGAAGAAACTATCAGAAAGTGGGGAAATACTTTGTTCTGTGACTTTTTTTTTTTTTCCAACCTCATCTGTCACAAGGCAAGGAGATTACTTGGTTTTTAAAGAAAATGAGGATCTGTGTAAGGCTTGGGATCTTTTAATGTTTGCAGAGGCGTTTTGAAATATGAGTGAGGTAGATATTTTTGTATGAACGTGCACGGAACGATCGTGTTATTTCCCCGTTACGCTGTGGGCTCAGATCAGCTTCCTACCAATCGCTGTGTGCCTGAGGAGACTCTACTTTTACACTGTAAAAAGAAAAAAAGCATAGCACTTGAATTGAAATTTTCTTGATTTTGTCTCTTTGAGTGACTTGGAAGTTGACTACACAAAAAAAAAAAAAAGCCCTTAAACCTTTAGTTTAGGGACCGAGCCTACAAACTTATTTGAACCAAAAAATGTAAGAGCAAAACGACTTCAGGGATGGATGGATGAGACTTTAAACTGGAGCACAAAGGACTGTAAAGGTGGGAAAGGGCTGTGGAAGGGAAGGAGTCAGCAAAAAACCAAACGGTGGCCGAGAGCGAGGACTCAGAAAGAAGATGAGTTTGTTTCTGTTCTCTCAGGTTCAGTAAAATCCGACAGAGCTGCCTTGGGTGATGCTCGTTTTCTTTCTCCTTAGTGGCTCTGTCACACACACGCTGATTTGACAGCGCACGACGTAAAAGCCACGTGGGCAGTTTGCTGCGAGTGAGTCGGGGCTTGCACAGAGTTGGTCCGGAATAAATTTTTCCAAATATTTCTCGTGTAAGGTACCGGCTTTGTCAAAACTGAAGTAACCTCCAAGACTTGAAACCTGTTGATTGTGGAATTTATTTATCATTTCACAGCTGTCCAAGATAGAATTAGAAATAAAACCTTGACTATACATTCCAAAGAGTTAAAAGTACTTGTTTGACAGGAAAATTTTTGGTCTAAACGGGAAGCTCTGACCAGCCACAGGGTTTTAGGGGATGCTCTAAAACCCTTCAAGCCCTGACTTAGTATACTTTTTTATTAAAGAGCAGCTAATGCACAAATTTAATCAGAAACCTGTGTTGGCTAAACTGTGTTTGCTTCTCTTTGTTTTCTCTCAAATAAACATTGCTTTAAAAAAAAAATAATGAATAAACACTTTTTCATTAATGTGCTGTCTTAAAATCTGTCCTCAATAATTAAAGAACAGTCACTTTGGAAGCATTTTTTTCTTTTACTAATGTTGCCTTTGTCTTAAAGGGCCAAGATAATTTGGGGGTTTGTTCTCAGTCACAATGACGGGGGCTGATGGAGCGTGGCTTTGCTTCGTGCACTCCTTGCTGGGTTTTGTCCAGAAGCTGAAAAAGAGGTTTTTTTACTTCTTTTCTGTCAGGAGCCACATCCTGCATACCTAGAGATTTAACAGAAAATGTTCTGAATTCTGTAAAGCCTCGATAGACACACACTCATTCAGCATCACTCGAGGTGTAAAACTGTAACCGGCCACAAGCTGGCAAGAGAGTATTTGAGGGACGGCTGTCGCTGTTGAGTTCAGCAGCAACAAATGTATTTTCACCTAATTTAAAAGTAGGTTTATTTTAGCCAAAAAAAAAAAAAAAGCTTGAAAATCAGAGTCAAAAGCCTTTATTCATCAGTTCCTAAAGTGAATTCTGTAACTGCTACCCCAGCGCTCATAAAAGTAATGCTTTGTAACCAAAGCTGCGTTTTGTTTGGGTGAAAAAATAGTTAATGTGCTTTTACTGCAGTTTCCTCCTCTTTATCCTGGCACAAACAATAAAATCGGTTCAACATTCAGGCAGCAATAATAGTTAACAGGTTTTTGCTACTGTTTCCTCCTCTTTATCCCGGAGCCAACAATAAAATCAGTCCCACGTTCAGGCAGCTCCCCTTGTTGCAGGTGGTGTTTGTCTGCAAGGGGTGTATCCTGACGGGGCTCAGTACTGATGTCCCTCTGAAGGTCTTTCATCCCAGCCATGGAAAGAGAACTCCACCCTGAAATAAGTCTATTTGGCTTTTTATTTCTACCATCTCGGAAGTCTGGGTTCAATGGAAGACAGGTCTTGGCTGATTTCTGTCCCTTTCCTGGTAGCCCAAGCAACACACACAACAAAGAGCAGAGCTGTGTGGTGGTGAAGAGAGATTCTGAAATTTGGGGAGGGGGGAATAGGTGATTCTTTTTGTTTCTGCTGGAGGCTTTTCATATTTTTGGATTTCACAAGTTCTTCTGTGGCAGAGAAGTCTACTGAAAGAGTGAGGAGCAGGATTTTCAGCCATACTAAAGGGACCAGATTCCAGGCTCCTGAATGCTGGGAGCTCTGGCTGCTCTTTTGCCATGTTGTGCACTCTATGCGGGGAATTGGGAATGGTCTTTTCCCTTGAAGGCCACAGCCACAGAGCAGAAGAAAAGGCTAATGACTTGGGAGCCGCTCGGGGCAGGTGACCAGGAGTTAATTAACTCTGGTATATGCTGCCTGCACAAGTTTGTGCAAATATATTTTCTTACAGGAAATGCATTCTGATGATAAATCCCCTAAAAACTGTAAAAAGCTCAAATACTTCCAGCAGGAGGTGCTCCGCAAATAGCTAAATGGCCAGGTCTGTCTTTATCACGGTGGGCTATCACCATAGATCACCATGGGCATCTACCTCTTCTTATTTTTTTCCTTTTTCTGAGATGTTTTACAGCCGGCCAGTGGAATGGGCTTGTGACCACCCAGCTCACATCACGACACCAGTAGCCTCCGTAGGCCGGCGCTTTCCCGTCGCTATTTCCACAGTCATCAGATCCACCCACCTGACAACGACTGCACATCCCCTTACAGCACCTTAATCCATTCCAGGTTCTTCCAACTCTACATATAAAAAGCCTCTTTTTGCTTGTACCAAAGCAATTCTGTGTAATATTCAAAACACAACAATTGTTTCAGTGTGATTTATCATAAGCATCTGTGTTTATGTTAAAACTTCATGGAATTTTCCGACTCCTATACCTCTTGTTTCAACATGAAAAGATCGAGATGGTTCTATGTATGACATACATAATGTGACTGAATTTATCTACTTAACTAAGGGGGAACTAATAGAGAAAAAATATTTCCTGCCTAACTGTCCTTTCAGTTCTGATTGGAAAAGCGATTTGTCAAATCCAGCTTGTGTAACGGGAAGGTGGTCTCTTGCCTTCTTTCAAGCCAATGGGGACCTTTCTTCACGTTCATCTTGTATATTGAGAGCCAAAGTCGGGGAGCTGTTGTGGAACCGTCCTACAGCTGCTGGGGTGTCGTGACCAATGATTTCTGATTTGTGGCAACCACTTTTTGAGCCTTGACGTTTCTTGACATACCTCTTCAGATAACACTTTACGGAGTATTTGAAAGTGAGATAACTCAGTTCACTTAGATTTAATACAATGCACAGGCATGAAGTCGCCACCAGAAAATAGAGGAAAATCATCTTCTCCGTGGGTTTGGAAATGTAGCAGTCTACGGTATTCGGACACGGTCTTATGTCACATTTCACAAGACGTGGTACTTTGAATCCATCGTACAATTTATAAAACAGAAAAAGAAAAACTATTTCAAATCCTGTTTTTAAAACCAGGCTGATGAGGTAAGTGCACAGCAACCCACCATCTATCTGTCCTGGACTTTTATAAAGTTTCTGGTTGCGGCGTTTTTCTCGGTTCTCTCGGTAAGCAACGTGAAAAACAACCAAGAGTGAAGGGGTGGAGACCATGATTAATTGCAAAGCCCAAAGTCTGACGTGGGAGATGGGGAAAAAATGGTCAAAACAGACATTTTCACAACCAGGCTGCTTGATGTTGCATTCAAATTCATCGTGTTCATATTTCCAGATGTTTTCTGCGACCGCAATGTAAACCAGTAAGCGGAATATGAACACAACTGCTACCCAGATTCTTCCAATTCCTGTTGAATACTTATTCACTCCACTCAGCAGATCACGTAGGAATCCCCAGCTCATTTTTCTCCTCAAGGAAAGAAGGAAACGCTGTATCAAAGAAACACAAGATCAGACAGATGCTTCCTCTTGGGTGAAGAGAAATGAGACATTCATTCAAGGTGAAATATAACCAGTAGCTGAAGCAATTTAAATTTATTGAGCGTTTAAAAAGGAAGACAACAGCAAACTGCTCTTAGTTCTGATAGTTTGTACTTTCTGTGGCTATTACACAAAATGTATTTGCTGTTAAAATAGATTTTGTCAATTAGGCTGAAGGCTAATCATTCTGTTAAACTGTCCTCTGCAAGTAAATGTACCTGTTCTTCCTGAGGGTCCCCTGAGCTCCCCCTGAGATCAGGAAGAGCTTTCTCTGGCAAGTTCAGGCAAACACTCAACCACTGAGGTGCACTCTGCTTAGCCCTGCCAGTTATGCAAATACAAAGCACAGTCAAATCAAATTTCACTTTCAAATCAATAGGAGCCACATGTCCCATAATAAGTTGACTACCAAAATGCAAATTGTTTTCTTTTTGTCTATGGTCTAACTTCTCGGTAAATTTACACATGTAAATCCCACTGCCACCGCCGTAGCTGCAATTAGTAGTGACGTATGAGCAAGTTCATCAACTGGCAAGTTTGAGTATGAGTAACAATCAGGCCACAGCATCACAAAGCTCAACACAGAGGGAAAGCTCAGTAGTTCTTTCGCTGTGCCTTGGTTCTACAGCCCATCGTGACCTCTGCCTGTGGCCAGACTTCTGCTGGAAAATCAGGTTATTTACCTATTTGGGTTCCTACGCTGCTGCCGTTGGAGGTGGTGACTTACTTGAGGAGCTGAGGGACAGCTGCAGAAATGAAGGTGTTGCTGATTTATTCTGGGAAGGATGTTGAAAAAAGATGTTCTCAGGAAGAATGGTTGTCAAGCTACTCCTTTATTCTGCAAGTAATAAAGAATAAGAGGGGGATGTCAGTTGGCTTATATCCTATCAGACATATGCTTTTAAGTATGTTTGGCAGGGCAGTGACTTTGTCATTAAAGAGCTATTTCTGTCCTCCACGTCCGCAATTAGAGCTCCAGCAGAAGTTTAAATCAAGCTCTTCAAGGCATCAGCACTAGGGCTTTAATGCTTTCTAGATAAGTGATACACAGTCAGTACATCAGTCTTAAAGGAGCTGAATAGCAAAGCATGAAAATACTGCTATGTAATAAAGCACAGGCAAGGAACCAAAACATTCCCACGAGCAACTATGCGTATTAGCACATATGGACACATCTTGTGGATGAGCTGTCCTCTGGAGGAGATTTGAAGGAAAACCTCAAAAGGCCTCTCCTAGGATTTTAAGGTGTGCACAAGCACCATAGAAGGGAAGACTGAATTCTGCTATTCCATGGAAAACGAGTACAGTTGTGAGTGGGCTTTTGCTGATGGCCATAAGAACTGCACCATCCCTTTCTAATGTAAAAAGCCTAATGCCAACTATCAATCCAGGACTGGAGTTACACCAGATCTGAGCCTTCAGCTGAACAAGTCAGGACAGAAGGGAATGATGTTCTGGGTCACCAGCAAGGCACAAAAATCAGTAGGAACCAACACTGGTGGAAATCAGGCCATGGAGATATTTAAATACAGATTGAGAAACTTACCTTGAAGTAAATACCTTCTCAAAGCTGAGCTGCTACTTCCTTACCTGAGCAGCAAGAGGGTTTAGAAAAGAACAACGTTATACCTTCTTTTGAAAACCCCACATTGAGGAGAAGGATGTGAAGGGGAAAAGAAAGTCCTGCCCAAAGGAAATGGGGATAAAGGACTTGACTAAAATCTCCGGCAGATGCTGAACAATGGGCAAATTCTAGCCAGCGAGAAGATCAGATGGATGAAATTCCTGCAAAGCTATTTTGAAAGACAGCAATACATTCCACTACCCAGATGGCTGGCGGTGAGGCAGCAGGGATTTCCCAGAACCAAAGATGGTTCCTGGTCTCCGTGCTCTGTTGATGAGAAACTGAAAGGTATTAAAGGACTGCAGGGCAGGTCTCGTGGCCAGCAGCGATTCTGCAACCAGAAGCCTGCAGAGCTTTGGTTATATTTTTCCACTTGCAGCCTTCACTTGATGTTGAGAAATGGTTGTAGAGGACAACCTTAGGCTACAAGTCTAAAGGGCCACAGAGGCTGATTCATGGTGTTGTTTGGGCTGTAACCAGCACAGCTCCTCTGTTCAAAGGAGCTGCAAATATGCCTTTAAAAGGTTACGTTTGCTTTGTGCCCCACTGTTGCTATAGAAGACTGGGGATGTTAACTGATGCTTTTGTATCCTTTGAAAATACAGTTAATTCGCTGAAGCATTGCAAAGGACATATGGAACAGAAAAAAAATAAAATGGATTTCAAAGATAAGGAGTTACTCAACAGGGGAACAAGGGAAAATTGACTTTATGGGACAGCACGGGCACAGACTGATGAGAGGTTGAGTTAGCTGCAAATAGAGAAAACAAAGACATTATATGGGCTGTCTGAAATTCAGAGCAAGGTGAGGATTCAGGCAACAGAAAAAGAGGAATCTTCAAGTAAGCACACAACGGAGCAGTAGGAAAAAGATTTCAGGGATATGAGGTTTTGTTACACTTCTAGAAGTGGTAATACACGTGGAAGCTGATGCCAAGAGTTCTGTCAGTGTTATAAAGCTTAAGCAAAATTATATTCTGACTAATGTAAGACAAGAGAGGAAGAAATGTGACCCCAAATCCTTGTAGCCAAAGGGAGGTTTCAACCTTGGCATTCAGAGGAGCTTCATTTTGTGCAGAATGAATCAAAGGGAGTCCAGAAGAGAGGCTGGCCAAAGAAATCAAGTAGATTATGGAAAATGTAAATGACATCAATTTGCATCAAGGTCACATCCAATGCTGATGCTAACAATGAAATGACTCAAAGGGTTAAAAAAGCAACAAAAGGGTCAAAGGGGAATCTATTTGGCGCTGTGGACATAAAGACCACAAAAAGACTTGGCCTCTATTGGAAATGACAAAGGAGGCACTAGAGAGTCTTAAACAGCAAAAGAAAGATTATTTGCTCCAAGTGCTCAATAAAAAGTTGAATGGAGCAAGAAGTGAAGAGCAGGGATTTGAGTTAGATTCACTTCAGCCTCCTGCTCCAGACACATAAACACACACACATACCCCAACTTGGAGAAAAGCTGAAGAATAGAGAAACTTAATTGTGGTCCTCATTTCTAGCCGAAGTACTCCAGAGCAGCGTGAAAACAAGTGCCTGGGCTTCTTCTGCTACCAGCCAGGAAATGGAGCAGGTACTCTCTCTTCCTCCTTACATACACCATTTATTCCCTAGATGTGACTTAAACACCCCCCACACCAACACACGCGCGTTTTGTCCTGCTCACTAGAGACACAACTGACCAGAAGAGCTTCTGCACCCCCCGTTTCCCTCAGACGTATCAGGGAGTTGGTTCCCCTCCGCCTTAAGGCTGGCAAACGTGCTCTGCTGAGCAAACACAGCAACCTGAACGCACCATTAACTCCTGAGTGTGCTGAATGTCATTTATTGAGTAAAGTGTTTGAACACTGCTATTGTTGTTGAATATATTCAGCCAATAATCATTTCTGTCATTCAACGAGGTCTACAGAAGGTTGCCTAATGTGCACGGAGTAACGCATCTGTTGAAAAGCGTAGCGCTCAGAGAATTAGTTCACCTAGATTTCAATCAGCTCTGCTAATTTAATTACTTTAAAAGCAGAGGCTTTGTGCAGAGGAAAATGGGGGAAAAAAAAAAAAGTAAGAAAATGCAAAAACAAACTGACTAAGCAGAGAGGAAGTGGGGAAAGCATCCGAAGTGTTAGGGCCACAAAGAGGGCAGGCAGCTTGGAGCTGGGTGAGTAGGCAAATTACAGGAAGAAGGCGCAGTATTATGGGAAATGGAGATGGAAGACTGAGAAATAACTGAACAAACACGAGCCTGGGAACCTTGGATCTATAAATTCTGTATGAGCAAGTTGAATTATCCTCAAAGGCTTAGAGATGGAAAAATACTTTCTTTTTCTGATATAAACGTTGCTAATGGGAGTATTTTGCTGCACCCACAACTTACCTTTTTTCTTTTTTTTTTTTTTGACAGGAAGAAAGGAAATTGTAAATAGTGGCAAAAATGATAAAGCAGAGAACAGAAACAGAGAATCACAGAGGAGGATATAGGATCATAAAAAAGCAGAGCTGGTAATAATCTTGAGAGTTCATCCACTCAATTTACTCACAATTTAATCAAAACATCATTGCAGGGCCTTTTTTTAAAAAACACCAACAATCATCTCAGTGTCATGAGGAAAAGACAAAAAAAAAAAGTATTGGCACAATGGTTTCCATAAATGACTAAATAAATAACTTCAGATATTCAATTAGTAACTGCATTTCCCCCCCTTTTCTTTTTGTTTGCTGATAAAAGGAAGCGTGCATCCGTTTTACGGTTGCTGAGTCTTTGTGTTTGTTTCATGGACTACTCACAACTTCCTTGCTTACTACCAGAGGTGTAAGGTCCACAGGCTGAGGAACACTGGTTTGCTTCATTCTTTGGCCCTAAGAAGACTTCAGTGTGCTTCAGTCTGCTCTTACACTGGTAAAAGCTCCACTAGCCCCTCACCCCAGTGCATCTATCCCAGTGCTCTGCTACAGAAGATGGAGCAGGAAACCTCCTGGGAACACCAAGGTACAGTACAAAGAGTCACCCTACTAAGGCGTGTGCAAGAGCTGTTCAAACTGTTGCACATCTGTGACAGGAGCTGAAAAATTATTGTTACAAGTCACTAACCTGGGAATGCCTTTGTTTCTTGTTCAATGGTGAGAGTGCCAACGTAAGGTGATTTCCAGGCCCTTACAAAAAAAAAAAGCCAATTAAGAAAACCAGAGAGGTTCTAAAAATTAACCTTGCCTTGTTCAGACAAACTTTCTCATAAAAAAATGAATGAAGCTGTAACATTAACATAGTATTGATAGTCATTGCTTTTTAAGGTTCTTCAGAAATCATAGTATCATAGAATAACAGAATCGTCAAGGTTGGAAGAGACTCTTCAGATCATGGAATCCAACTATCAACCTAACACTGACAAAACCATCACTAAACCATGTCCCTCAGCACCACGTCTGTCCATCTTTTAAATACCTCCAGGGGTGGCAATTCCACAACTTCCATGGGCAGCCTGTTCCAATGCTTAATAACCTTTTCAGTGTAAAAATTTTGTTCACTTCTGCCCCCACCACTGCTAGTGGTGGTGCAGCAGAATCCGTGGTTCCCAGGCTGACTGAGACAAAGGTTTTCCAAATATTTCATACTTCAGATGCTTCTGGGGGAAGTGGAGGCCCCTGAATGGCAGATGTGAAAGTACTGGCAATAGCTTGCTCTTCTCTCACAGATTGTTGTAAAACAATCTATAGATTGAAACACTTTAGATTGAACTTCATTGGGCCTCATTGAAGTAAAAAGTCTTCATTAACATGTAAGAAGAAATTGAGTCCTCTGCTCTAAACATCAACAATATAGACAGAGAAAGCACATGCTGTGGGGGAGGACATGCCCACCAGCGAGGGAATGTGGTTTATCCAGCACCTCTTAGCACATCAGAGGCAGAGCTAAGAAAAGAGCCATAGTCTCTCACAGCTCATGTCCTTACTTTCATCTTCCTTAGCTTACTGCTTCTTACCTCTCCCCTTTCATGCCTATTATTAACTTTTAACTCCTCAGAGCAAGAAATAATCCCTTTGAAACACTGGGAGATAAACCTCTGGGTACTGTGATATTAAAATAGAATTCCACAAACAATTAAATAGTGCTTAAAATATACATGTAAAAACATCAGCCTAGGTATTTATTCTCCAGCTGACTACAGGAAGGAAAAGGAAAGAGTAGATGGAAGAGGGCTCAGCTGGTCATTTAGCACTAGACTGGAGCTGGTTGGTTTGGCTTTTACACCTGGCTTTCACGTAGGCTTCTGCAGTGGCTTGGGACAAATCTCCTTCCTCTCTGGGCTTCAGGACCTTAGCTGCCCAACATTCACTTTTCTGGAAATGTCACTTCTAAACTACATCTTCAGTAGGCTTCGTAACCTTAAACAGACTTGGTGTTCTTTTTTATAGCCAGTGGTGGCAAAATCCCATCTTGTTTTGTATTTAGGGAAACCGCAGACACCACTTAATAACCCAGCAGCTGCTGAGTGTGATGCTTTGCCAGCTGCTAATTGCTGTGGTCTCTCCTCCATAGCAATGAATGGGTTTTGAAAGAAGGCAGACGCAGTTCACTGTTTTCTTTGTTACTTTGGTAAACTGTGTAATTAAAAAAAAATTAAACTCAGAAGTAGCCAAAATAACTTAATTTTCTTTCGAAGTCGTGATGTCTATATTTTGCCTACACAACTACTGCCACCACATTTCTCATCACCTTTGTGACAAACAGAATAGGCCATCTCTCCCACGCTCTCCCGCTGTAAACAAAAACTCCCTCTGCAGCAAATGGTCTTCAACATTAATAAGCATCACTGCTCCATTCAGGCTACTGTTGTAACACTTTGGTCAACTCATAAAAAAACCCCGAATTGACAAAGTCAAAAGATTCCCACTTGACCAAGTGATTGTCAGTGGCCACGTTACAGTTTGTAACTCCTGAGCAGTTACAAAGTACTGCAATAGTGCAATGAAAAGAGGATTGCTTCTGTAGCTTATGGCAGCTGACGGGACACCTTCACGGGGCTATTAAAGCCTGTCTGGCATTAGAAAAACAACTTCTCATTCAGTAAAACTGTATTTTATAACAAGAAGCTCTAACTTACCTGAGTCTCAGTGAATGATTACAGCTGGACCCCAACTTTCTAGAGCATTAACAATCAATGATTCATTCCTGAGAGAGGGAGTTACTGCTTTAAGCCTTGAAAATGGAGATTGCTGGTCTCCTAGGGAATATAAACAAAACGAGTGAAACCTGATCATCTCTCCTGGCACGCTGTTCAAACCAGAACCATAATGTATCTTGTACCACCTGAAAGACAGGAGGAAATGACGGTATTTGTTCAAAGTTGTAGGCTTTATCTCCATCTTTTGAGCGCTCATCAGCATCAGCTCTAACCCTGCGTGCTTTGTGCTTTCCGTGAGCGATGGCACAACCTGAAGACACACGTGCTTGGGCATCCAAAGCAGTGGGCAACGATCAGTGACCCTCCATGGGACACGTGTAACCTGTGCACTTGCCAGCCAAGAAGTCACTTGACCCCATCAATCTTGCCTGAAACATGGGCAGAAGACTCCCCGTGAAGATCTTGCCTTCCATATGCCATTCCTACAGGAATGATCTGGAGGATTCGGCAAGCTCCCTGTTTCAGATGCTGCTTCATTACTAACTTTCATCTCATCCAACTTATGCTCTCTCTTCAATATTAACTTTACTGCAACATCAAAATAGCAAGAAAGACCTTCATTAAATACTTTTTGACTCTTAGCATTAACTCTTTTTGACCCTATAGTATGGCTTCTGCATTTTTTTTCAGAAGAACTCTGTCCACGTGAAACACTTGAAACCTCAGTATGGAATTACAGCAACCTTCTGAAATCATACAACTGACCTAAGAGCCTGAACTCCCACCCTGTTTGCTCTTTGGCATTTTACAGCAGATTTGTATTTTGGGTTCTCTTGGGCAAGTAAATTGTCCACTAAAGACAAATCCTCTTTTAAGCACACATTACTCCTAACAATACATTACATGAATATTCAGACAGGTCTTTCTATTAAAATTTTAAAATACAGTGTTTTTTCCAAGTAACTGACGCTTGGGTTTTGTTATTAAAATGTATTTTCTTTACTGTACATATAAATTCCCACATTAGTCTAGGCAGCTGAGCCACTCCCCACTAGAAATCCCATACATTTTTAATAACTAAGCAATGGAATAAGCATTTATGTCCTGCCTTATGCATCTTATGAAGGATCAACACTTTGGCAGTCATTTTTACCTGGGATATGGCTATACCACTGAGTAACATTACAAAAAAAAAAAAAAAAAAAAAAAGAGAGACTGAACTCCTTGCCTCTTAAATTACTTCTTTGTGGTATAATTTATTCACAGTATAATTTAGGTATCTTAAACCTACTGTGGCTTTTATCTGGGAATTATATGTGAACATTCAGTAGTTTGATGGAGAGGAGGACATCATGTAGCCTAACACACGTGCCTGAATCAGGACCTTGGTCCTGAGAGCAACTGAAGGTGCCAGAGCTTGGAGCTGGACCATAGGTAACAGAGACCTTCCCACCTAAGGACAATTGGACACCAAAAGACAACTGTAAGGTGCAGAACATCTGAAGAGGTCCAGATTACAGAGTGTCAAGAGTGTCATACTCCAGAGTTCACTCTGTTAAACCTGTGAAATTTCTACCCTTCGGAGTCTTCATAGAAGCTGCGTTCCCTGTCAGAGATCTGAAGAGTGCCTAGATTAGAGAGGGCACCAACTGAAGGATTTTAATTTATCAGATTAAGCTGATTGGGAACCCCAGTGCTGCAGGCAGAGGTTAGTCCTGGTCTGAGCCCCCATTTCCAGTTACCTTCCCAACTGCATTGCCCTGCTTACATCAGGATGTCTCATCCATCCAGTGGAAAATAAACTTTGTTGTTCTTTTTTTCTTTTCTGGCAGCATTAGCTTTCATCTGGCCGAGGGAATAAAATCCACATACTCCAGGGCTGAGCAGTCCTGAGTCCTCGCACAAGGAAGGCCACAGCAACCACAAGTGAAAACACATCTCTCCTTAACCCCTCTGTTTTGGAGGTGCAGTCTTAGATTAACTCAAGTTTGTCTTTAAAGCTCACCCTAGGATATCTGGCTGTGTACTGTTGTAGTGAGCAAATTCAGTGCTGCACTTGTTTTTCTGCTCTTCCTTTTCAGTAGAAACTCGCTTTTTCTATCCAGAGGGGATGTTTTCGGTTTTGATATTATTCTGTTCCCAGTCAGAAACAATTTGCCTGCTCATTAATGAAAGCAAAACTAAACAAAGTGCCTTTCCCCTTCCATATTGAATTCAGTTTAAAAGATTTATAAGCTTGATCAGTGTATGAAAAATAACAATTGCTTTAATCTTTGCTGGAAAGCACGGCTGGGTGCTTTGTTTGTCTCTCAGAGACGCAGCTGGCTAACAAGTGTTAGAGAAGACATACACATGATGTTATGAAACACAGAAGAGTCACTCAAACAGATTTTTGTTTTAAAATGCATATTGCCTTAAAAGCATTTTGGATTGTCAGTGGTAGGGTCCCAATCACTGCATGCTGCTGTTGAAAACTCTGCTTTCCTTCAGTGGGAAGGATACAAATGAGCTGAAAAGCAGCATAAGAGCTCTTGAGACTGACATGAGCTGAAAACAAGTTCTCAATGGACCTCTGTCCAGCTGGAGGTCTCTCTTTCTTCTTCTGCATTTACGTCCTTAATATGGCAATACTGTTTCCCATGCCTCAGTGCAATAATTGCTCCTCTCACCATTTGCTGCAAGTAAGGAAGTACTTGTGACTCCTAATTTTTGCTTTCCCTTCTCCCCTAGACTTGTTCAGGACAAAAAAAGGCCCAATTGTCAAGTCTAATTAAAATATTGTGAAACTCACAGTGTATAAAACATTGTAAAAATCAGGCAAAACAGAAATGCAAATACACACTGGACATTAACATATGAAAACCCTAACAAACACACGATGGCAGTTGCCCCTGTCACTACAAGTCATACCAGTGCTGAAGTTCCAATGTTGAGGCAAAACCGAATTGTTTCTGTCCACAACAGCTCTGTAACTGTGTCTCTAAAGCAGGGATAAACTTATCGGTAGCTTGGGGCAACCTATCTTTATTTTGAAGACAGTGTGACACTCTGTTCTTGTGTGGTACTTGAAATAAGCAGGAGCTGCGAGGTGAGTCGGCAAAGGCGCGGAGGGACGCTGCTACTCCCCGGGCTGCATAAGCTGGATATCACACTCTAGTGACATCCCTGGGACACGGTGACAGGTTTGCTCTGTTCCCTACAGAGGCTCTTCTGCAGCTCAAACGATAAAGGGATGCGAGTCTCAAGCAAAACAGAAGCTGCTATTAAGTTCTGAATGGCCACGGCACACAGCACAATACCGAATGCGGAGTCCCTAAAGAATTTATTTAAAAGAAATATAAATCTCAGTAACTGCCTTCGGTTTGGAAAAGGATGGTTTTTCTGCATGGTTACTTTTCAGGAGTGATACTCAGGTATTAAGAGGATGAGTGACTCAGAAATACTACAGGTGTTTACAGTTCTACCCTTTATAGAGTCTCTTCTATAAAAAAGATGCCAGACAACTTTATAAGCTTTGATGGATTGAGCATTTCAACATCCTGTCAGGTCAGATGATAGCAATATAATATTCACATTAAAGATAAAATAAGGTGCTTTCCCATGGTCATAAAGCAAAAACTCGAAACAGTAAGTGGTCCAAGGGGTTTTTTTACTGCAGAGTTAATGTGGTTAGTTGGCACCTGCTCAACATATGCTGAGCACCAGCACTCACCCAGCCCTGCTTCTAAGTCCCTCTCTGCTTCTTCTCTTTCTATGTGTAAAGCCCTATCCCACAACTCTGCATACAGAGTATACTTTCTCTCCAGCTGGTGGTGTTCTTTGTACTGTGTATGATTTCTTCCCCCATTCCTGTATATAATGTGTCAATTATTTGGGAGCTGTACACAGAACGCCTCCTACAGTCCTGTGAAAACTCCCCCTTCCCTCTAGAAAACCAAGCCACCTTCCCAAAAAACAAGGCTCATGCAAAACCCTTGTATTGGCTTCTTTCGATTCCACAAACATGAAAACAAACGAGAGCAGCAACTTTCACTCAGACGTGACTTTCTACTCAATGGTTTCCAAACAACAGCTGTGTGGCATATGCTGCCAAAACAATAGCTACCAGATTAGCAGATGGCATGTTGTGAATTAAATGTTGACACAAAACCCAGACGTACTACTCAATCCTCTCTTGACACCAAAACTTATTTCCCTGCTATTTTTCTCACCTCATGATATTTACACAAAGAAAAAAAATATAAAAAATTCTTCAGGTACTCCATCTGGATTTCGGAGGCACGTGTTAACCTGCAATACTCTATTACTCTGCCTTTACTGCAAAAGAAACATGGAGCAAGTGGTTCTGAGAGCCTGGACACCTCTACATTTGTGTTTGACCCACTCTCTGCCTCTGTGGCTGCAATAACCAGATGTTCCATCAAAGTCCTCTCAGACACCCTTCGGATATGGAGAAGGCCAATGGCATCCTGGGGTGCATCAGGAAGAGTGTGACCAGCAAGTTGAGGGAGGTCATCCTGCCCCTCTGCTCTGCCCTGGTGAGACCCCATCTGGAGCACTGGGTCCAGTTCTGGGCTCCCCAGTTCCAGAAGGAC
>JAOXJM010000023.1:82920552-82942341 GCA_026413425.1 Tringa solitaria | reverse complement strand
GCCAGGCTGGATGGGGCTTGGAGCAACCTGCTCTGGTGGGAGGTGTCCCTGCCCGTGGCAGGGGGGTTGGATGATCTTAAGGTCCCTTCCAACTCTAACCATTCTATGGTCTTTATCCACCTCCTTCTGAATTGGCTTGTCTTCTGGGCAATCCTTGGTGCTGAAGAGCAGCCTTTCAGATGAGTTGGCAGTACTACCTATTTTGTTTCACAGCATGTCCACAGGAGAAGACAGTGATGCTAACATTTTACTTAGACCCAGTCCTTGCTGCTAAAGGGAACGACCCTGGCCTGGGCCCTGTGAAGCGCTGTGGCTCGTCTCTGTGCTGCGGCACTCCTCCTTTCTGGAAGGGATTAGCTGTGCTCCTGCAGTACTGGGCTGGGCCTTCCTTGAGAGTTGGGTTCAGCACCTTCTTGTTGCATTTATGGAACTGGAGAAGCAGTAAAAATTGCGTTTTCCTGTATGTTTTCCTGTATGTGTTTTCCTGTATGCCTTCCTTGAGAGTTGGGTTCAGCACCTTCTTGTTGCATTTATGGAACTGCAGAAGAATTGTGTTTTCCTGTATGTGAAATAGGTGGGTTTAGCCTCTTGGGTTTTTTTATTCAGCTGAGGAGCTAAGCAAAGGGGTCAGGAGAGAGACACAGGTTTCTGCGCTGTGGCTGTTTGCTGTGTATGAACCGCTTGTGTTGATTGTACAGAGATTGGAGCAGACATTCAACAAGAACACCATAAAAAGGAGGAGGCAGAGGTACAAGAGCGCATTGAAAAAATGAAAGCTAAACTTTGGTCTCAGGTAAATTAAATTACGGTCCTGTCATTTAAATGATGATGATTCTTTGGAATAATTGCTATAGCATAAAAGCAGTTAAAGAACTTTGAGATCACTGCTATGGAGCTGTCATTAATTTCAGCTTGTTGACAGATTGCATGCACATATTTCTCCAGTTTCTGAGAACAACAAAGCATACTTTGAATTAATAACAAATTTTACATCCTGTGTGAAAATGGTCTCCAAAGCACACAGAAGTTATCGCTTGTTAAAGCTGTTCCCCATAGTGCTATGAAAGATTCTGAAACTGTCCTTTAGGTTAAATATATGTATAGTGGTTACAACTGTGGCAGCTCAATGCTATAGTGTGGCTACATTTTAACAGGAATCACTGCAATAAAATTGCCAAATGGGCCAAAAGAAAATACAAAACTATTGATCATGTAACCTCTGCTTCGTCTTAATAGGATGTTAATAGAAGTGAGCACCTATACTTAAATAATAACTTGTTTTAAAGGCTGAAATTCTCAAGGAAGAGGCAGTGGATAAAGCTCTCAAAGAAGCAGCTGCTAACCACAGTGCATTTGTACTAGACCTCAAACAAAAACTTGAAGAGGAATTAAAGGTATGAACCAGTTTGCTTTCATTACCATGGAAATAGCTAGCATGATAGAACGGTGTGTTTGACAACTGAGAATGTCATTCTATGTTAAACAAAAAAAAAGAAAAAAAAAGAAAAAGGATTTTTATTAATGCTTGCCATAACCAGGATCTTCATTCATCCGAGACTTGAACTCCAGTGCCAGGAGAAGTACTTGGCCTAAAGATATCTGGCCTTGTCTTTGTGCTAGATGAGATGTGAGCTTGTAGTAGCTGGATTTTTAATTCATTTTCAGCATGTTTTGCTTGGGTTTTTTTATTGAACTAAGCTTGTGGACTTTGTTGAAAATTCCTTGTTGGGCCTTGATTCAGCCAGCCGCTGAACCTGATTAGGTTCTGCTTAAGAACAGTTAAATACAGGCTTAACTTTAAATCCGCCCTGAAGTTTTATGTCACAGCATCCCAGAATGGTTAGAGTTGGATGTCCATCAAAGCTAGAAAGGTATTTAACTGATTTACTGAACCTGGACCCTAAGGGGGGTGGAGGAGAAGGAAAAATGCCAGCATATGTGTATTCCTAAATGAAGCGCACCAGTTGTAGCTTTGAATTTCTATATGTGCTTAGCACGTGCTTTATGTGGCTGTTTAATATCTGAGAAAACACTCAGAGATATACAGAGAGAAAGGAGGGCAACTGACTTCTGGATCTGAGCCTTCCTGCTTTCTGCACCACTTCACAGGGCTTTTCACTACTGAAGCATCCAAGCGCTCCTCAGTCAGGCACTGCGCAGTCCATCTAACACTTCTCATCCTTAGTCTTGCGGTCTCCCACTGACAGATGAAGGGTGCACAGAGAATTGCTGTAGTGTTTTGCTTTGGAATTTTATTTTATACAAGTTTCCAAATAGCTATCTGTTTATACTGCAGGCAATCAAAGCAATGTGCTTGGCATCTCCAGAGGAAAAGCAGGGAGGTTTACAGTGGTCTTAAGTTTCCAGCTGAGTTCCTTCTGTTTTATGGAGCTGTTTTCCACGGGAGCTCTGTCTTTTGCTGTCATAGCATCTGCCGACAGTAGTTGGCAGAAGCTCAGTTCCTCGTGTTGAACTGTTCAATTACTTGCCACAAGCCTGTTATATATCTTCATAGAGCTGAGTGCTCAGGATTTGAACATGTACCGTTTGTTCTGATAACATTGGTTCTTGTGTCTAAGGACTAGGGAGCAGATAGAGAATTCTACAGCTGAAACAAAAGCAGAGGCAAATATATCTAAACTAATTGCAAGATGTTTTCTATTTGGTGCTTTCTGTTTCTTGCAGTTCTTTTAAAGAGGTGTCTTAACAGAGCTCTCTAGCAACTACCGTGGAGAGGTGGTGGCAGAAAACTTACTCAGCATCTATCTAAGCAAACCCATAGTGGCAGCCAACAAGACATCTCACTGAATGAGTGATTGAAGTGTTTTTACGTTTAGGATAGGCCAAAGACAACTGCTTTCAGCTGGTAGCCTCAGGAATGGCTTTTTGCAGCAGTGCTGATGTAACTGTTCCACCACCACTAACAGTCAAGTGCCTTTAGTTAGGCTTCTTTGTAGGCGGGTCTTATTATTTTTCACTCCACTTGTCAGCAGTAGACAACCAACCAGTATCCACAAAAATACACAGAGCTTATAGTTGGGTGTGCAAAATATTTGCATCAAACCTCATGTAATTCTGCTCATCATATATTAGAAAACCCACCAAGATCTAAGCAGCAGAGCTTTCTGAATAATGTCTTGCCACTTCCACAGAGGATGCACTTGTTCAGGGGTCTTGGAAAGAACTGTGAATGGTGGGAAAGCAGCAGAGATCACTGGGCAGTGAGTTAAGTAGGTTGGATTGCTTTCCTGGATGGTCAAGCTTGGCATGAGTTTGACATGGCCTATAATGGCAACAGAGGTCTATTGGTGTAGAGTTGTCTGGGATTCTCAATATATCTATGTCCATCCAGACCACCTAAGATTAGTGTTAGAATATCATAATTTATCAGCCCAAGCAATATCTTGATGACAACCATACCAAGGACCAGGCTTCTCCATGTCACTCTAAAACCATGGCACTGGCCATGTGAGATTGTGAAGACAATATACCAGGAACTTTGTGCCTTATGTAGAAAATGTGGATGATGTGGAATGATGCTACAGTAAGTCACTGTCATTGCCTCATAATTTTTTCCTGAAGTCTGTTCTGCTGGGCTTTGCTGGGAATTGTTTAAAGACAGCTGAACAATAAGTTGCTGCTACATACATCTACTTTTAACTTTGCTTAAGGAAGAGGTGAGGAAGGCAAAGGCAGAGGTGAAGCAGTACATGGAGGAGGAGCAGAAGAAAGAGGCTGAAGCTGCGGAGCAGCGCATGGCTCACAGACTTCAGTGCGTCCTCATGGAGTGTGCCCGGGAGAAGATGCAAGCGGTGGCCGAAGCCAGGAAAGAGGAGAGGGAGAGAGCCCTGCAGGAAGCCACCATGCAGCACAGGTGCCCTTAGTGTTTCCTCTGACTTGGCTGGCACACATGCTCTGCGAAAGAAAATGAACGGAATTGCATCAGCATTGCTCTGATGCGTCTTCTAGATGGGTACTTTAGAAAAAAACATATTTGGAAATTGGAAATGTCAAGTGGCCAGCAAGAGCTGCAGGCTCACTCTCTCTTGCTGACACCCCATATAGAAATGAAAGATATTTTGTTCCTAAGATCAAGTATCATAAAGCAAACCAAGGATCCCAAAGTTTTGCTTTTTATGGCTGACTTAAAGTCGTCAGAAATAAAGATCTCAGGGGCCTATTGTGCCATTCTTGACATCTATGCAAAACTGAAAAAGATGTGTTCATACAGAGCTCTGTGGGGTGCAGGAGATTCTACCCATAAAGATTAAGCATTGTGAATTAAACAGCTTTGATGTCAAGATAGTAACACACCCCTCTCCCTTAAGAGCAGAATGCATTTCATTTTTTGACAGCACAAACAACAAAATAACCCGATGCTGTCACAATGAAAAGATCCGTTCAGGTGTGTTCCTTTGTAAGGTGCTTTTTATTTTTTCTGAACAGACTTACACTTAAGTTTTGATCCATTATTTAATACCTTCATTTTCACTATTAAAACATGCCCTTTCTGACACAGATAAATTACATTCCGCATAAACTTAGCCAGTCTCTTTAACTTCTCCTGTTAGTAGAGCTCTGTGAAATATCTCCAGCAAAGTGGAGGGAGCAATAACAGGGGACAGAAATTGTTTCCTCCAAATTGAAGTATTTAGCTCAGTAACCTTAATGGATGCCTGATGTACGTATCCCTGAGCCAACTCTGGTGAATAGCACCCGTAATGTTTTGACTACATAATATAAATTTTATGCTTTATTACTGATGTGCTAGCACAAAGATGTCCTAACTACCACTTAAACAAAATTACAGATGAATCTGTAGTCTAGAAATCAGTTCTTAGGTTTCACTTCAAGACAGCGTTTTTACTCGGGGGCAGAATTTTTCAAAGTCTATTTGAAAATTGGTGTGTACTAACTCAGAGACCTGAACAAAGAGTGAAAGAGTAATCCTTTGTAGTTTTCATTTGGAAGCAAGCATCATTAAATGATCGCTGGATTAAAAATATGCAGAAAGAGAATCTTCTGCAACTGCCTTTGTGTCATCAGTGGCCTTCTTTTACCTTGTTTTGTTCCAGAGGTCCTACATCAAGTTCTGATTTGATGTGTATTTGTAGTTGAATAAGAGAGGTTTTACAACGACCTGAGCAGACTTAAATTCAGATAATCCTTATAAATCTTTTCTTTTTCTTTTTTAAATAGAAAGAATATAGAGCAGCTCAAGGAAGAAAGTACGTTAGCTGAGGAGCAATATCGTAAGATTGTAGAGCAATTAAACAAAGAAAAATCTCATGAGATTAATACTGCCCTGAGACTTGCACAAAAAGAGATTCAAAGTGAGACTGAAAAACAACTCAGGGAAGCAGAAACCCTATATCTTGATGAGCTGGAAAAAGTGACAATTGCACGGAAAGCAGCAGAAGGACAGGTAAAAACTCTCACACGAAAACTGGAAGAGATGACAGATTGGAAGGACAGCCTGGAAATTGAAATACAAGAAATAAGACAAGCTTTTCAAAAGTATATTGATGCCACATTTCCTAACCTGTCCCCTGGACAAGCAGATTTTATTCTGCCAGTCAGAAAAACTTTTGAGCAGAAGGACACCCTAGAAGAACCAAAGGAATGACAATGACAAGGAATACAAGAGAACTGGTGTTACAAGTGTGAGTTTCACGACCATGGGTAAACAGAACTACAAATAGGTGATGCTGAAAAATAAATTCATCTCTGTTCACTGAATTATGGGAGTGTGGTTAGAATGATACAGAGAAAAATAATCACCACTATATAAAATAATGAAGTGATGAGCCATGCTTAGAAATTATAAATTAATTTTTGTTTTACAAATGCTAGGCCAGAGGTTGGAACGTGTAGCAGTTGAGGAGCTTCCCACTGAGTCCTTCTTGAGAAGTAAGAAATCTGAAAATCTGATGAGAAAATCTGTCGCTTAGGTAAGCATCAGCGCTTGGACTGTGAGGACTGTTGGCTCTGCCCCTGAATACTTGGGCGTGGAGTAAGACACACGAGCTTTGAACACCTGCAACTGGGGTTCTGAGATTTACAGGGCAGCTATTCTCTGTAGCAGTGTGTATGTCTATGAAGAGTACTTGCAAATGAGTGGTTACATGACCTGAAAACTCACCTGGCTTGAGAAACAGCTTTTGGGCAAAAAGTGTGTGCCGGTGGGCATGCAAAATAATTTCCCTGCGGAAGAACACGTTCACACGCTTCAAGCCCACGTGGCTTATAGGTCAGCCTCGATACATAAATTGGGTCTGAGATTCAGCCTGCCTAAATGTCTGATTTATCATCAGAGGGGAATAAGACTTCTCACAGCGTTCACTTAATATTCACTAAAGCTTCGTGTTATCTCTTTGTCTGAAAATACTGTGTAACGTCTTGATCATGAGCTGAGGAATGTAAATGAGGGTGGATACAGCCTGGAGGTATAGGACTTACGGGTTGCAGGGAAGGGCATCTTGGGATTGTACAAAAGCTTATTATGGGATGTTTTGGGAATGGGGGATCAAGGGGATTTGAGGAAAAGAGAGGAATAAGGGGACAAAAGAGGCATATTACATGTAGACATCAGGCTGCTCCTGATCAGTGCAGACTGTCCTGTCTCTTCATTTAACCCTTTTCCTGGGTGCAGGGCTTTATCTGCATGCGTGTGTATGCATAGAGGTTTACCTTCCAACAGCTGGAGTTGGACCCCAGATGAAAGGAGCTGCAGGCTCAGGGTGCCAGCAATTGGAGAGACTGAAGTGCATATTTCGTGGGTACGTATATCAGTATGTAATCACTAGCAAATATCAAGAGAGGCTAGCTGACAAATAGGGTAAGAGGCACAGGAGCCAAGTGACAGTGGCCATAAATCTAAGATACTGGAGAGAGCAGAGTGTCTGAGATTTGGCTTCTTGAGGGACCAGGTGGTCAAAGCCAGTGACTAGAGAGGCTGTGAGGTCTGAGAGTTGGCTGCTGCTAAGGTTTTAAGTCTGGACTATCTACCAGATATGCATGTTTGCATGTGTGTATCTGTGCATGAGGCAACATGAGGGGCAACTCTGCATCTTGCATGTCAGAAAACCAAGATGAAGTGCTTCAATTCTCCTTGAACAAACAGTTCAAGTTCTTTTACAATGTTAGATAAGTAGATTTTTTTTTTGTTCTTCTCTACTGGGGGGGATGTAATATCGTCATATACCTCTGCAATGCCTTACTGCTAGCATTTGTTTCAGAAAAAAAGAAGTCACCCTGTCTTAAAAGAAGTCACCCTGTCTGGCTGCCTACAGGGGTTAGTATTCTCTGTGGTGGACCTTAGTTCTGAGTACCCCAGTCATCCAGACAAGACCAAGGACCCCTGTGAGGGCACATCCCAGACCCCTCCTGACCTACAGCCTTGGGAGCATGTTTGGAGATGGGCAGCAGGGGCTGGAGATGTGGTTGGCTGTGTCTATACATAGCTGTATATGCATGCAGGCACGCTCTCGGGTGGACTTACTCCCCAGTGGCTGCACAGTATATACAGCATATAACAGTCTGTCAGATGCTGGCGTTACTTCTCATTTCCTTTTGGGAAAGGAAAAACATTTTGCTTTACTGCTTTCAGATGTCAAGGGGAAATTGTATTGCCTCTGCTTAGAAACAGTGTCTCCTCTTGAGTCTGTGTGCTTGATTGTGTAGAGATGAAAGGAGCCACAGCTTGGGCTAAGTGAATATCTCTGCGGTCTAAATGGATACACAAGATAGCAAGCAGCTGAATCACTGTGGGACATGGAGAGCCATTTGCCATGGTCACTGTTTGGTATTTCAAGGAAATAACTAACTAAGTTAGTTAGTAACTAACTAACTAAGTTAGTAACAAAGTATCTAACTAAGCCTGATTTAAAAGGTTATTTTTTTTTCCTTTCAAGTTGTAGTCACTGCACAGTATTCATTATGGTTGATTGGCAAGCTGGAAAAAAAAGGCTGTTTTTCATATTCCATAAGTTTCTGCACGTCAGATACTTAACAGATGAAAGCTGTGAGTACATGAGCTATTGCTAGCTAATAAAAATCAGTTCAGACATACAAGCAAGCCTTTCACTACATGAAGCAGAGACAGCATATGTTTGCTGGCTTGATTTTGTTCCTGTTTGAGAAGGATTGCAGTGTGAAAAGTAATGCTACTCACTTGCAGTCTGAATCGGAGTGAGTGTGAATACATGCTTTTTGACTGTTCATCTGAATGCAGATGAAAAAATGAATGATGCAAATGAATGATGCAAATAAAGGAGCTTTCAGATAACATCTGGACGCTGGGGAGCCAGTGGTGGCACATATTGATGGCAGAGTGCAGGAGACAAAACCTGGAATGGGGAGCTGTAACGGCTGCAATGAATAATACAGAAAGCGGGATTTCTCTATTAGTCATTCAGGAGATGTCTGAAATTGCCAGAAAGTACCACAGTCTGAGGAACAGTGAAACTTTCTAAGGCAATGCTATAAAGACTGAAAAGTGGGTTGTCTAATTACTGTAGCTGAGCAGCTGAACTAGTAGGGAGCTGTGGAGTACGGCTGATAAGCAGCTAATTAATAAACTAGAGGCATCTTGATCATTAGTCCCTAAAAGGTCTGCAGAAGAGATCTGTGATGTCTTAAAAGGAGGATATGCAGATTGTGAAATCTCTGAATGCCTGGCATGGAGAAATGAAGTGTGAAAGGAACTAATGATGCTGGTAGCATTTGGAATGTGAGTGCACGCTGTCAGCGTGTGTGAGGCAATTAAGGAACCGCGGCGCCTCACGGGCAACAGACCACAGAACAAACACGCGCTGTCTATGCATGGATGTAGTGTACCCACACAGATAGAAACCAAGTAATTGTGATTGAAGTTACTGATGTGATTTCCTTTGCTGGGCTTAATTAACAGCAGTTCAGCGTTAGGTTTGCTGCTAGTTAAAATACAGATTGAGTAAAGGAATATGAGTGACTAATGGCAAAATGCATCAAGTGACTGGTGGGAGATGCAGATGCTGCAACAACAGGCATTAATATTGGCTAGCACATACAGTACATCCCTGTTTTGGGGATATCGAGGCAGGGTTCTGCCTGGGGACAGGACATGAGAGCGGTGACCAGAGGGAAAGACAAATCCTAGAAGGAAGAATGGGCCAGCAACAATGATAGAAACATAGGAGTGAGGAAACCTGTGCCTCCTCCATTGCAGTTTTCTGGGAGTAGTAATTAACAGGTCACCTAACCTTTTTTGGGCCAGTGAGCAAAGCAAGAGTTAGATAAACAGCTTAACTAACAACAGCTGCTAAAGTAGCTCCAAGGAGAAGGATAAATAAAACTGCTGCACCCCCAACGTGGCCTGTCTAAATCTTGGCTCTTCTAGCTGACCATCAACAGTTTGTCTTGTTCTTATTAAAACAGTTTCTAGCACTTTGTTTTGGCTTTTTCTGTTGCTGTCTTATTCTCATTACTGGATCTTGTGTTTCTTTTGCATACTTGGAATTTTCTAATATACCACTGCAGTCCTCTGTTATGCTTGTCCTAAAAGTTGAGTGACTAAAGAAAAATCCTACCCATCAAGGTGTCTGAGCCCTGTATTCTTCTGTTATTTTTCTCATAAGATTACAGTCCTCCTTCCTCCAATAAACTTTTCAAAAGGCACAGGCACTTTTAGGTTGTTTATTTGAAAACTTAAGCCACACTATAAATGGAATATTGCTGGCTGAAGTTGAGCTCTACTTCATTTTGTCTTCTCTCACAGCTTTTCGGGATTAGTTGCAGTACTTCTGGGTACCACTGGTGTTAGCCACAAAAGCTCCAGTCCCTTCCTTGTGTTGCCTATGGCATCCCACAAGGATTCCAGATTGTTGGGGGTTTGTTTTTTTCCTTACCTGCCAAGTACTGCAAGTATTAGGTTTTGGAAAAGAGTAGTTTAACTCTGAGGCTAACACCTGAGCTACTTTGACTCTGTACCTAAGGTGTCAACCATCTTTGATATGTTTGTGTTAGTCCCTCTTTAGTATGAGGTTTAGAACCTGGATTTATACCAAATTCTGGTTTTCAGTGTGAATTTAAAAGTCAGTGACCTGGATCTTCAGCCTTAAACTTCACCTTGAAGAATCTTATAATTTCATTACATCAGTAGGAATCTGATGCTGAGACATCTTAGCTATTCTAGTGAGCACCTGAAGCCCTTCTGTGACATTCCCTTTAAAATGCTAAATCTGGCTGTCTGCAAGAAATGCTTATTTCTGGGTCAACTGACTAGATGGTTCCATCTCATCCATAAAACCTTTTTTTCTTCCCTTCTGCTTCTAGTTGAACAACCTCACCATTTGCATTTGGTGACTTTTCGGGTGTTGCATCTCATTTCTCAGTTACAAAGGACATTTCTAATGACAATAATAATCTCTACTTGGATGTATCCTTTCATATATTTTGAGGAAACTGTTTTTCTGTGTACTCTTATATTATAAACACCTCCTTTGTATATAGGAATGATATTTGGAGACTTTTGAAATAACAGGAGATGAATTCTTGGAAAGGTTACCTGGGCTAGAACATTTAATTGCATTAAATCTTTAAAGCTGACTGTCATGAGAAAAAGACTGAGGAGTCAACTCTCAGAACACTCTTGTGTTCCCAGCCTGACTTGATAAATTACCTACATAAGCTGTTGTCTGCACATATAGCTTTAAATAGCCTTGGAAAGCGTCTCTTGAAGGTGCCAAACCTCTTCTTCTAAGGTCTAACATCTTACTTCTGACTGCCAAATACTTGCTTTTTCTGGCTTGTGACTTTCACTGGCTGCAAAGGTGGAGAAATCAAGATGCCAACACTTGGTAACTAAAGTAAGCTAGCTTGAAGATCTCCCCTAACCATATTTTCTAGATTCAAAGCTTAATTCGGGGTTTTTCAATAGGTTTTCATAAAACATTAATTCAAACAGAAGGGTTCTTAGACGGTGCAAGTAATGAGTTTGAGTAAATGCATTACTGCTGTGCTCGTACCCCATTCCCTTTAACCTGACTTTTGACCCAGGAGATACGGTGAGGACATCATAGGTGTGTTCCTTTGTCCTCCTTGTCACCTCAGTGAATCCTGGTCAGATCACCTGGATACAAGCATATTCTTGTTTAAGAGTGCATGGTTATGAGAATACAAGTGAAAGCAGTTTTGTTTTAAATCAAATTTGCCCATGGGATGTAACACACAAGGAAAGAGCCCTTTCTGTTTGAGGAAGAGGGAGATATAACACCGAAAAGGTACTGCAAAGGGAAATCATAATGCTTTTTTGAGTCTTTTCATTAATTTGTTGTTAAGTAGAACCAACACAGAAGGTTTTGAGTACTGCACTCAAAAAGCCAATGTTCTCTCAATTCTTGTTTAGCTAGATAAAAAGGAGCACTTTTTCTTTTGGGCACCAGCTCACAGTATTTAAGGCACTTTATGGCTAAGGTTGCTTTATAATCTTTATAATAACACACATGGGTGCAAGATGAAGAGTTAGAAATGAATCATTTATACAGCTCACCTGGGACTTCAGCAGAAAATGTCTGAAAAATCCATAGCAGAAACTTGTGGAGACTCTTGCCAAGTTACAGTAGGGACTGCCATGGTTGAACATGCGTGCAAGTCCTCTGAAGATGGGCAGTCCTAGAAAAAGGAAAGCGTAGCTTATTGAATTTATGAAAAGGACCTTTATGAAGAGTTGCTGGCAAACACTACAGGAAAGTGTCAGAAAATACCTGAGGCCTGCAAGCTGGCTAACCCAAAAGAGCTGGAGTGCACGTGTCTCAGGTATGTCAAAGCACTAAACTAGGCTTGAAACGCTTCCAGCATTGGTAAGGCTGGGTCAGCACTGAAGCTTAAGTGTTAGTGTTCCTTAAGGTAACGCAGGACTACAAGGCAGCATTAAATATAGCATCCTTTGGGGGTAACTCTTAGTACAGACTCCCTATTTGTACAAAAGGAGGTTTTTCTCATTTAAACTGGAAAGTTACTGTGGACTTGGAGCTACCTGTTGAAAACAGATTGCTCCCCTTCACTTTCTGAATCAGGTAATAAAAGTCTCCTCGCTTTGCTAAACAGATATTAGTGTTACCTTCAAGTAAGGCCACATTTTCACAGAATGAAGTGTCCCATATTAAAATCGGATTAACATATTTTCCTCCCCACCCTTTTCTTTTATTCTGGCCCAACTGTTTGCTGTGGTGCTGAGAACTGGATCGGGGACCTGACTCCTCTTTAAAAGGGGAGAGTTGAGAGGCAAGGCATCACAGATACATGTAGATCTTTTGTTATAAAACAAGACCTTTGCTCTTGACTCAATAGAGAACAAGGTAAATGCTTGCTGGCATGTTTAATGCATTATCATCAGTCATGTGGGGAATGCAGAGGAGGAGCTGGCCACTGCTCTAATGCTTGTGTTAAGCTTTTCCTAAACTCTTTCACTGCTGAGATTGACTCTGTTTTGCTTTTTGCTGTTTGATTATTATTTTTTTTACAAAACTTGTTTCTCCACTAGAAACTCAAAGTCACTTTAGTGATCACTTATGAGTAATAACTTGGACAAGTGTAGGTTTAAAGTTAACTGTCTGAGGTGTGTTTCCTTACAGGGCAACTCTTGAATTACACAACAGAAAATAAAAGAAGCTGTAAATGTGTTTGAATTCTGACTTTCATCTATAAATATATTTAACCCAAACATTGCATCCTTATGCTAACGTGCAAGAACCAGAAAGCAAACACAACAGACACCATCACTGTGATGAACAAGAGGAGGCAGTTCAAGGAAGTAAAAAATAGCTGCATCTCCCATTTCTTAATGAGTTTAATCAATATCAGAAAATAACTGTTAAACCATTATTCTTGTAACCAGCTTATATTAATTACCCTTTCTATTTAGGGACTGGTTAAATATAAATAGTAATTTGTCTGTGAATAATTGAGAATGAAAACTGGGTAACATTCAGGAACATATATACATTCAATAATAATACCCATCCCTTGGTTATTAAATAGTGCTCTATACAAGACTTGTTGACCTCTCCTAGATAAAGGCTCCTGAGTGGTTTGGAACACTCTCTTAATGGAAGGAATCTGATCAACATCACAAACTGGACTGATCTTTTCTTCTGTTACAGACCACATTAGATGGAACTGGTTGCTGTAGTCAAGAGCAGAAACTTCCCATGCCATCTCACAAACCATGTGAATGAAACCGTGTTTCAAAGCATGACTTGGACAAGGCTGTAATACTCGGTTCAGTTCAGTAAGCTGAGCTTTGTAAGTAAAAGCTGGGAATTACTAGCTTCACTGCCAAGGAAAAGTCAGAATGCTTTTAATTCTGCTGCCAGAAGGGGCTGTATTGGCAGGAAACTGGAATGCTCCTGGCTGACTTTGTTGGAAACCTTGCAATGTTACAGAAACCACCAGCCACCCAGTCTGCTGCATATGGGACATGAACTGTAATTCACTGCCATTATTACCGGTCAATTAGAGATGCACCCATGTGGCTGAGACCTTGATCTGTGTCTGTGCTGTGTAAGCTGACACATGCTCCCGCAGGCTTGCCAGTTCAGAACTGAGCTCCGTAGAGACCATCCTCTGCAGGGCTTTCACTGAGGACAATGAGTAGTTGGATTCCTTTCCTAATATGTCGCTGGACCACTATGATCTCGCCAGAGGATTCCTGGGAAGCTGCCAAAAAAGACAGCAAAACTTTCTTTTATTCCATTCAGAAGGAAAATAACCTGGGATTCTCTACGCACACCATACCAGCGGAGCTCTTTCAGTATGTGCCCCCAATCTTTTTAGCTTTAAATCCAAGGCTAAGATGTTGGAATGTACATTGTTCAAAGATCCTCCTGAACAAAAAGCTTCTAATACTGTAAAAGCCTGAAAGCCTTAGTTTCATTTGTTCCTGTGCTTGGTTCTATCGAAGCAGCAATATGTCGAGTGACTTGGAGTGGGTCTTGAAAGTCTGGCAGTAGAAGAGGACATTCACAGTGTTGAAAGACTGCTTGAAAGAACTGAGCTCATTTGGGAGTGAATAATATGGGTGCAACTCTATAAGCCTTGGAAGTTTCTAAAGTCCCTGCTGTTTGCTTTTTTTTTCCCTTTGCTAAACTTATTTTTCCTTTGAGAATACTAAAACTACACATCTTTATTTTCCTGTAGTTAAAAAAAATGGCTTTTGAATACTGTAATCCCGAGCATAAAATCAGTATACATCTTATTTTAATTGCCTTCCAGCCTTACTTAGGACAAAAAGATCTATGCTTCTGCAATTTCCTGACCTATTCCTACCCAATGCCAGCCCAGAAGGCAGCCTGGAAAACCTGAGAGGTATGTTATTGTCTAAAGCCTAGGGGAAAAGTAAGAACCATTACGACCCCACAGGGAGAATGGCAGCTGGTGTTAGGTGGTGGTGTTTTCTTGGTTCTCAACATGTTCCTGTCAGGCCTCTTTCCTCTTGGACACAAAGTGTTTCGGTAAATCCAATTTATGGCATTAAGGAGTGTCTGAGTTCAAACACGCTGTGTGGATTGGTCACTGTGAGCAAGGCTCTCAGGTCTCCTTCTACAACTCCTGGCACTAATGCTCTTACAGCACCTTCTAGTGACTTATCTTTTTAAAGTTGGAATTGTTCTTCCTGTAAAAAGTCTTATAGGCATGATACTAACAGTAATGTGCTGGAAAAACTGGATGTCAGCTGCTATCAGCATGACTTTTTACTGAGGCTGGCAAAACCCTTCACCTTCCCCCTTTCCTTGCAAGTTCTTTTAATGAATCTGCTGTGTGTGGACCAGAGAAGCGGTGAGTCTGCTGAGACTGTCAAAAGGATTGTCAACAATTTAAGAGCCACCTTTCTGAAGGCATGTTGGAGGCAGGAATTTCTTGAAGAGTATTTCATGGCAGTTTCTTTCTCCCTTCCCCTGCAAATGACTGTCACGCACTGTCACTGTATGTGCACACATAGTATGTATGCAAAGGGGAGGCTTTTTTTTTTTTTAAATATTTCAATGGTTTTCACTAATCTACTGGAGTCAAGGAAACTAGAACCGGCACAGAAATGTTTGAAAGCTGGCAAACTAGCATCCTTGAGGAATTACAATAGGCATATACAGTCATCTCTTACCTTTATTTCACCATCACCTCCCCCCAAGCTGTATGCATAGCTCATTTTTCTTACCTGTTGTATTTTCTTCTTCTCTTCTCGGCTCCAAATAGTGGGAAGGTTCACTTTGCTACAGTCAGTACAGATAAGAGGGAAACATCTTTCCTTTAGCTGCAGGCCTCTAATTAGCCCCAGGTCTTCCATGGGACGTGAAAACAGCTTTTTCCTTCACGTGCTGATCAGAAGCCCCTTCACTGCAAGGCTGCTCCCAGTTATCAGGGTAGGCAATTTTTTACAAGCCAAGTAGTCTGATGCCTGCCTCACCCCACAGATAACCACAGATGTGGGTGCTAGGAATACCTGTCTTCATTAGAAGTAGGGGATGCATTGCTGGCACAAAGCAAGAGGCTATTTCACGACTGCCCTGAGCACAATAACATTCCAGTCTGATAGCGTGTCAATGTTTGATCTGCTGCTCGTATTTGAAGGTGTGGCTTGGGTAGGTTCTACTTGATTGGGACATAAACAGGTTTACTGCCAGATATGTTTGTTGATACGGAGTTAGTAACTCAAGCTTTTGGGGAAGTTTTACATTGTGGGTGTTTTTCCAGCACTTCTAGAAGAAGTCTGAGAGAGAGAGGATACAGATTTTAGCAGGCTCTAAACTTACATACTTTCTCTTGATATTATGTATTTATTTACCCATTTAGATGTCCATTTTCTAGAATGCTGTGAAGCCTCCAGCATAAGCAAGAGGTCAAAGAAATGGCCAGTGACCTTTCAGCAAAACATCCTTCCAGAGTTTCACAGCTACCTTTGAGAGCAGTTTGTGCATTCAGGGTCCTCCACAAAGCTTTCAAAATAAGCTTTAATGCCAGAATGGGCTTCCTTCGAAACCTCTTGCTCTAGGAGGAAGAGGAATTTCTTCAGTGTGAAGTAAAAGGGAATGTCCTTTTGCAGAACAGTAGAGCTGGCTGGAGGGGTTGAAATTCTTCTTAAATATAGAATTGTGTCAAGTGCAGCCACCAGGCTCGGAACTGGCATGGAAATCCTTGATTGCTTAGTGTCCATTTTTACAAATCTGTATGTTACTGCCTTGAAAGTGTAGGTCGAAGCTCAATCCAGAGTCCTGTCTTTGTGAAATACACTCATGTCAATACTCAGCGTGTGTTGTCTTTTAATCTTCAGCCTAGAGCCACTTGCATTTTAAATTAATTCTATTCTTAATTGAGCTTTGAATAGAGGTCATGAAACCTGAAGTTTCACAGTCTTACATTGTCTTTAGGTTATAGCTTCCAGTGAAGCTACAGGTGAGACCTTTGGAAGTTCTCAGCCTGGTGTGTGCAAGGTTAAAGACAGGTAACGTGATGTGTCTTTTATTAACACAAATGACTCAGTCCTTCAAACACTATAAAACAAGAATTTTACAATTCAGATTAGGTTGATGATTGAGAGACTAAAGGAACTATACTAGCTTAAGAATAGAGAAACTACATTAAATTGAGCTAGGAGCAGCATTTCAAGATCACCACTGCTTAAACATCAGTGACACGGTGACACACAAGTGGAGAGAATTAAATGAAGTTCAAAAAGATGAACAAAGCCACACTAGAGATAAAGTCCACAAAAAACTAACTAAAGCCACAGAAGAAAAGCAAACCAAGAACTTCCTTGTCTGTCCTACAAAGCTGATCACAACCAGATGATCAGCCGGATCACCCCCAGGATAAGGGGGCTGTGGCGTTGCCTGGTGAAAATGGCTTGAAATGATGACTACCTCTGACACTACAAGGGAGCAGGTCATGCTCATGGCTGATGGTCATGTCTTTTGCATCCTAATATCTCCACATGGAGCTGTTACTAATGAAGTGCCAGAGGAAGCAACTGGGACAGCTTTGACAGCAAGAACTTGGTGTGAATGTAGGGATATTCTTTTTGCTTTTTCCACATAGTCCTAGATGTTGCAAATCACCAACTGGAAAGAACTGCCCAGAATGAGAGCTTTTTGGAAACTGCTCCTTCACATTCTATTTCTCAGTAAAGCAATGTCTTGCTGTGGGCACGTGAGAGCATTTGCCTTATATATCTATAAATATTTAAAACCCTTCTGATCTGCCATTAAGACTTACCAGCAGACTTATTTCTAACTGCTCCAGAACTGTAAAGGATAGGTATTCTCTTCTCAAAATCCTCCTGAGCTCTGTGCCCTGGCTGTACACTCGAGTCACTCTGTACGTCTGACACCTTGATAAAGACTTGAAGAAAACTCCAGTTTCACTTCAGTTGTCTCCTTGTCATGGGAAGGAGCTGAATGGGAGGTCAGAGGGAGTCAGCGTGGTGAACTGTCCTAACAAAGGACTTTCAAAATTTCTTACAAGAGAAGCCTTTGATTCAAAGCAAAACAGTGTGTCTTTCTCAAACATTTGTGCACGCCAAGGAACAGGTCTCCCGTCCTTGTTTCAGCAAGATGGGCTGCCGTGGTTTAACCCCAGCCAGCAACTAAGCATCGTACAGCCACTGGCTCACTCCTCCCAGCTGGGATGGAGGAAGAGAGTCAGAAGAGTAAAAGTGAGAGAACTTGCAGGTTGAGATAAAGACAGTTTCATAGGTACAGCAAAAGCCCTGTGCACAAGCAAAGCAAAACAAGGAATTCATTCACTGCTTTCCACCTGTGAGAAGCAGAAAAGTCCTTGACTCTGTGTAAGGGCTGTTCAGCGCTAATGAAAACATCTGTGCATCATCAACACTGTTTTCAGCACAAACCCAAAACATAGCCCCGTACTTGCTGCTGTGAAGAAAATTAACTATCCCAGCCAAAACCAGCACGTGGTCTTAATGACCATCTCTAAGACCTTTGCAGTCACATTTTATGTCTACGGTTAAATGGTTATTTCTGCATCTCATATTTTCTGTACTTGTAATTTCACAAATTGGTTTTCTATCTCCTCAGGATATTTTCTATCTAAATATTGGTTTCATTTCTATTACCAAGATTAGCTGACATGCTAGACTGAAAAAAAAAAGCAGTCACATCTGGCCAGTGCTGCATATCTGTAGAAAAGTCTTAGAATTCATTTCTAAACTAAAAGGTAAGAAGAAGTGCTAATTCAGCAATTCTTCTGGTTTTCTAAGAGGTAGCAAACATCCCATGATGTTAAAATACCACTTTTTTCCAGTCCTTAATGCTGCTTTTGAAGATCACTACAAACAGGCACAGCTCTCTGAGGAGTTATTCTGCCAAGTATTCAGCACAAATTGACAGGATCTTAAGCCTTAATAGCTGCTCTAGGGGAGAGAAGCTGCACTGGGAATAGAATTGCTTTGGGGCAGCAAAATTCAGAATTTTGGAGAAGGATTTGCAAATTTACGCATAACTGCAAGGGTATCCATTTGGTTCCCAGCTTGTTTCTTGATGTGTGGAAAAACACTGCAGGGAGGGCTCTGGAGTAGTGTGGATAATAATTGTCTTGCCCTCCATCTCTGATTGACTGATCATTCCCTTCCTTTCTGACATATGAATGAAGAGCATCTTTGTACAGCAGTGAGAAGTGTGTCGCTGGATAAAAATGAGGTGAGTGAGAGGTTAATTTACAAACTGTGGAATAACCACCTTCCCATCATTAGTGCATTTTTTTCTTCTCCGCTAATGGAGTCAGAGCCATAGCAGCATATTCCTTATAAGATTCTCTCCTTTATCCACATACTGCACAGTTGTGTTTCCATAACTTTGGAAGAACTTCCTATAACCTGAACTGAGAATAAAGTCCTCAGTCATGGATCTCCTGATGGGTCCCAGCAGTGTGGGCTGCTGCCCAGCAATTGCTTCTTACATGCATTCAGCTCATAGGAAAATTACTGCATTATTTTTTCTTTTGTGCATACTGGTGGGATATTTGTTGCAATGACTCATCTTAGCATTGCACAAGATGGTGGTCTCCTTTAAAAAGAATATTAATGTTTCTGAATTATTAGCATCTGTAAAGATGTAAGGACTAGTTAAGATGTAGCTAACCCATGGAATAGCAGTGTGTGCTTCTGGCCAAACTGCAGCTCTTCTGAAACCCAGCAGATCAAATAGTATATGATAAGTCCTGGGTCTAATTTTCAGCAGATTTTTTAGAAGGATAATTAATGGGAAAAGCTCTTGATCTGTGTTATTTTTACTAATGTCTTTGACCAAAATGTTAATGTAATGTTAATATTGTTTAGGAGCCTTAGGTAGTGACTCATCTGAATACAGCTGAATAATGCATCTTTTGCAGGAGTTTCCAGTTGAGGCCCTCGATGCTGGTATGTCTGGAATCCCTCCACTCCCTCTGCACAGTGAATGCCAGAGCTCTCAAGGTTTGAAGGACAAATAATTTTATTCCACACCCTTTTCTGTAACCTGGCAAATACAGTGCATCCATTGTGCTTGCTAAGGGATCCAGGCTAATAACAATGTGTTTGTTTCTGGGTTTCTACACTTCTGGGTTTTTTTTTCCAGAAATGCTCAAATGGAGAGTAAACCTTTAGTGCTGTGTTATCTGTGAATGATTTATTTTTTTTTATTTCTAAGTTAAAAGCCAAATTGGACTTGTTTGTCCAGCAAAATCTTGCTGCCTTGGCGACACTTTCATCCTGGGAACAACTCTCAGCCTGGGAACAAGAATGAGTAAGCCCAAGCTCCCTGTTAGGTACCCTCATATTGTAGTGAAATTGTGATACAGTGGGAATTTGGGGGAGACACAGTGCTAGCGTACCCAGACATCCCTTCTTTACTGCAGAAAAATGATGGAGCTGGGAGAGGAAAACAGAAGAGCAGTCTAATGTTCCTTTACCATATTCTAAAATGAAGGCTCAAACTCTTAACGATACTTTAAATAATTGCTAGAGATGTCATCTGGGATTCCCTTACATGTGAACCACTAGTCTTTGCTGTGCCCCAATGAGCCTAAAATGGATCTATACCTACCACTTATATAGGAGAGTCTTGGCAACTTAAAATAGTGCTGCACCTTCTTGTGTGAATGTGTCCTTAAAGCTGAGGTGTTCAGCACTTTCAGCTGACACTGTGTGGTGCTCCAAGCAAGGCAGCACGGGGCCAGAGGCCCCCGGTTGCTTATGTGCAGGTTTGAGGAGGAAGAGAGAATAAAAAAAATCTCGCACAGGAGGTCACCAAAACTTTTTCAGCTTCAGAAATCAGTTTTATTGTGAACTAACAGACAAACCGGAGAAGGTGACATGACACGTCTGCCCTCAAAAAGTAGATTTCTGACTGTGAGACTTCCATGTGACTCTGGAAATAACAAAAGCCAGATAGATGGAGTGTATTTCCCTCTTGAAAGAGACAGACTTTGCATTCTTGAGTGAATACAGGCTTTTGTTGCACTGCTCCTTGGGAAGAGTCAAGTGTAATCAAATGATTATTGGTTTCTGCATCAAGGTACAAGGTAGTTTCAGAATCCTGAAGTGCAGCAAACAAAAATCTGCGTTGCATGGCTTATGTTTTAATTTCAGAGATGAGGAAAGGGACAGTAACTCAACTTCTGCTTGGATCCTGCATCATCGGCTGTAAATCCTTGCACTTAGGTGTGTCATCTTCAAAGAGCTTTAACTGGTGCCTTGCATTGTTTCTGACAGCAGAAGACCTTCAGGCCAGAGGAATGACGCTCGCTCACTAGCAGGCCACCGGGTCAGAGGAGGCCTGAGTACAGAGAGAGGGTAAGGTCAACTTGATTAGTGTCTCCTTCAGATGAATGATGAGTAAGAATGACCAAAGGAGTCCCTTGGTGCACAAGACTATGTAAGTGGAGCTCAGACCCTTCCCCAGGCTCTCCTCCCCAGTGGGCACAAAGCAATGGGTTGATGCAATGGGTGAAGCTTCGTAAGGCAACACTTCTTGCCATCCTGGCAAGTCGTGTCTTCTGTGGTGCAAGCTCTCCGCTTGCCTCCTGTGACTGCCAAGAGCTCAAGCTGTGCCCTCAATTCACCTGCTGAGTCACGTCGCTGGTTCTGGGTTGTTTCCCCTCCAGCTCCGTGGTATAAGAGCATCCAACTGTTTGTTCCCACACCGGTAAAATGAGGGAATGCGCTCAGGCGTGAGCCTGATTAAAATCCCGATTCTGGATATCGCTGCAGAAAAGAGGTGAGTTTCTCAGCATGATAGCCAGTCTAACGTGCCAGCAGCCTCATCAAACAGCTGATATGCTTTCCCTTGAAGAAAGCACTAGGGCATCAACCTCTATAGCAATTTAAAAACTATATCGCTTTTAATGGCTCTTCAAAGGAATATTTAAAATCCTTATATCTTTTTACTATCGGTTTTATTAGACGTCAATGTCTCACACACACCACTAGGGGGAGTAGTTTATCTGTCTTTCAAGTTGGGATGAAGCTGACGCTGAGAAGCTGTATACTAAAAATTTTTGAGGGAGTAAGAAGTGTCTTTAATTCCATTTACAAGAACCAGGATAAAGCAGACCACCATTTCCAGAAAGTATGTTTAAAACTTAATACTAATTATAGGGGAGAAATTCAACTCCTTTGATCCTTAAATAGTGTTCTGCGACTTGAAGTCTTCAGTAGTTTAACAACAAATTAAATGCAAACCTCCCGTGAAACCATGATTTTTTGGGGAAAATATATAATTGGCTGTCCTTCCCTTCTTTCCTCCCACCCACCCACCCCCC
>JAOXJM010000023.1:82852786-82879434 GCA_026413425.1 Tringa solitaria | reverse complement strand
CCCTGTGCCCTACCTGGGCTACTTCAGGGGGGCTGCCTTTCACAGGAAGAGTTTTATGTGCCACGGCTGCCAGGTGGCTGGAACAGAAAAGAGTGTAAGAAGGGTGAGGAGGAGCACGTCTCCCGCCAAGAGCAGCGCTACGGGCTAGGGAAAGCGGCAGAACTGGAAGAGCCACAACTGCAGCATCCCAGAGACTCACTTCCAACAGCTTCTTCCACCTGGCTGAGGGAGAGCGTGGTTTTCTGGAGCCTTTGTGTTGTCAGGGCATACCACCAACAACTTAATGCTCGTTTAAAAAAAAACAAACCCAAACAAACAATCTTTCCACTCCCTCCCCCCTCAAAAAAAACCCCAAAACTGGTCTGGAAAGATCCTCCAGAGCCTGCACTGTCGTTCCCAGGGTACATGATTCCTTGTATGATTTTCCTTAACTTGTTAAAGCCCTCCCTGCACAGGCTCTAGAGCTTCCTCCAGCAACTCTACTCCAGCGCTTCCCCGAGCTGTGAAATCAGAGAGGTCCCCACGGGGACCCTTCCTGTGGAGGTCACGTATACAGTATGACTTACACTCAAAACGGGCTTTGTCCATCTCAACACTTAGACTGGTGGTTAGAAGGGGTTTGGACAGAATTTCCCAGCTGAAATGTTGAGATTTGAGAGCATAAATCTGCTCTTCAAGATATGATTAGTCCAGCAGGATTTTGGGTTCAGGCACTGGGTTACAGCCAAGTGATTCCTTTTTTCTTGAAAGCATTTTGTTTCTGAGGAGGCTTCTGGTTCCTTTCTTCCTGCTTCCAACCTCCATCTCTACTACTTATTATGTTATTTACTATCCTACTTTTATACCTTTCCTGCTCCAGAGAAACCATCCCACAAATTTACATCTTCCCACTGTTTTTACTCTTCAAAGCAGAGCAGACACGAGGGCTGCAGAGCCAGCTCAGGAAGACCTGTCCTTACCCGAGACGGCGGCCAGTATCAGCAATCACCTTACCTAAGGGTGAGGAGGTAGCTGACAATGTGCTTGGGCTGCAGATCCTGAGAAGATCTATACAGGACCTCATCATACCTGTGAAGAAAGAGCAACAGCCAAGGATTGTTTGGTGTTAAAGCGGAAGGAAGGTGTGCTCAGACGTGGTGGAATTTACAAATACAATCTTCTGAACCAGACCCAAGCTGTGTAATTAGCACACGATTCATTATTTCTTCCTTGCTCGTTTATTACTGAAGGAGATTGCTGCTCCTCATCGTGCAAACGCTATAGATGGTAGAGCTCGGAGAGGCAGGAACACAGGAGCTGTATTTGCTCCCGGAACATTAGGTCTGGTTTTACATTTCGACACTAATTGTAAGCTCCTAGGAGCAAAAACCCATGTATTAAATAACCAAGGCGGTCAAAATAGTCCCTCAGAGGATGTTGCCTTTCGTAAATGCAGCTTAGAATTTTAAATAGCTAACGGGAATCTTGTAATATTCAAAAAGACAAAAACTAAGTGGGTTTACATAATCCTGGAATAAAATTAACTTATGTAAGGAGGTATTAATTAAACTGGGTAATACAGGCAGAGTCACAGAGAGCCATGTTTTTTCTCCGTGTGTTCTGCTGCCCACTTGTGCACATCCTCTTTTTCACAGCCTCCCAGAAGTTACCAACAGCTCTGGGGCTGAAAAGATTGCGAATTC
Organism: Tringa solitaria; assembly: GCA_026413425.1. NCBI lineage: Eukaryota > Metazoa > Chordata > Aves > Charadriiformes > Scolopacidae > Tringa > Tringa solitaria. The sequence continues at coordinate 82,877,752 of JAOXJM010000023.1, read as the reverse complement.
CAAGTAGAGAGTGGAATTCCTGATCTTTGCTCAGCCCCCAGGCCCATTCCCACCAGCACACCCAGGCTGAACTTCCCTAGGGCACCATCAAACAACCATTAATGAAGCAACAAAGTTGGTATCAAACGAAGGGGCCCCTCTTTTGATACCAGCTCTTCTGATACCAGCTTCATGAAGTTGCCATTTCAGTGTTGGCCTATGACAACTTGTTAAGATTATTTTATCAGTTAAATAAGTCCAGTTTTGCAGGGGTATTCATAGAATCATGGAATGGTTAGAGTTGGAAGGGACCTTGAAGACCTGGAGGGCCTTGAACCCCTCCAGGGATGGGGCAGCCACAGCTTCTCTGGGCAGAAGAAATGCTGCCTTCCATCTACTATTTATTAATCTGGAAAGTTAATTGTATTCAGAACAGGTCAGCTAATTTTTAGGGCAGATGTCTGAGAGCTTTTCAAAGAGCAGAAGCAGAGCTCCGGGAACTGGGCTTCTGGCAACTCAGGAGTGTTTATCATAGAAACTTTTCCAGAAGCATCTACTCACAGCAACTCACAGGAAGGGCTGACCACTAATTAATTGTTACTCCTGAAATCCTGGGATATTTAAACGTGAATTTTTTAGCCACCGAGTGCCTGGTCTAATGGATAACCTAAACACTGTTTTCTGCTGGAAGTAAAGGCCCCAGAAGACGTTTCATACAAATTCTATAGGGTGTTTGGGCCGACTCAAAGGCCTTTGCAATAAGCAGGAGTGAAAACAAGAGCCCTGCAGCGCAGCAACAACCTCTGTTTGAAAAGGGATCCCTGCGAACCCACCTGAAATACGTTAACCCTCTCAGCTTTCACACAGAAGACAAGCAGCTACACACTCATCTGATAGAAAGCAAGAAAACAACCCAGGAGGTTCCTGTGAAATACAATTGCACCGGATAAATAAGACTGGTCTTTATTTAGAGCCCTGGCTGGGCTGGCCGTGCCTCAGGAGAGCCTGCAGCACACGATAAATGGCAGGCAGCTCTTGAGGTAATTACTGTTAACGGTAGGGCTCTCCTACAACCTACAGCTGCAGGCTGGAAGGAGGCACCTGGGACCCTTACAGGACTTTTCAAAGTCCCAGTTTTCAACACGTGCCCTCAAGAAGGCCTCAGCGTGGCCAAAGGAGTTAATTCTTTGGCACCGTGCAGTGCGCAATGTGGTGCACAGGACCTCTCACTAGGAATTCTGGAAGCCTCCATTTCTTCCAACACCATCACAGGCTGTGGAGCACGGACAACTCCGCTGCCTCTGTGTTTTAATTAGACATCTATGAAATAACGAAAACAGAAACTGCTCAACGTTAAGACTGAATTAATGAAGAACGTTACTGCTATTAACAGGTATTAGTCGTGCATGTTCCATAGCTCTGAAGGGTGCTGAGCTACTGAATGTTCATGCACATACTCCACCTCTCCCAGGAGAAATTCCTCTCCCCTTTCCCACATGAAAAAACCAGAACAGGAGGGACTGTGACAGAGTGCTCCCCCCATCCTCAACCTGACCCTTCTCTCCCCTAACCCTGCCCATGCGATAACCACCCGTGGTGGTCACCATGGGGGCATCTAGTCACGATGGCTGCATCCAGGGCTCAAAGGTGGTTTTGGGGAGACAGATAACAACACAACAGCCAAGGACGAGCTTGAGTGATGCTGCTGCTGTGGTTGAAATGCAAATGTAAGTCAATCATCTTACCCCCATAAAAACTGAACAGCCCAAGAGCCCTTTGAGCTCTCCTGCACGCCAGCATCTCCCCTTGAGCGGGGACATTTCCCAAGGTTAATTCTCAAGAGTCAGAGATTCCTTGCCGCAACAGATCCCAGGTAAGTGACAAACAGCATGCTAAACTTTGAAATCTTAACTGATATGAAGGATTGATTGTGCATATATAATCCTTTAGACATAGAACTGTTGACCAAGTCTGGGACTACGATTGGATCCAGCCAGACTCCTCTCTGAGAAGCAGTTCAGAAAGCAAAGGGGTCCTTTCTGAACCTTGGCTCAACAGGAGGGTCTCCTCAATGCAGTAAATAACTAAGCGTACCTTGCCATCAAATCTTGTTAAAACACTGTGGCATTCCCTACCAAACCTTGTTAAATCCCTGTTTTGTATCAATAAACGTAACGCTGCTTCTCTCCACGAGTGAAGGGCATCACTCCATCCACAACAGGGACCAAGCAACTCTGCAGCTGCTCTTTATATAGAGCCTAGCGTATTTTTGCAAAGACAAGAAATAATTAAAAGGCTCACGTACACAGAGTATATTCCAAATACTCCTTTTTTCCCCCCTCATATAGCTCCTAAAGTCCACGAAGATTTCAAGTGACAGCTACTGCTGCAATCGGTATGCCCCAACAGACTGAAGGAGCCATTTTTCCTCCTGCGATGGTGCAGTCTGTGCCTACTCAACAGGCTGGCAGCAAATCCCGAAGTTTATTTTAAGGGAACTGGTATTTGGAAAGAAAACTAGACAAACCTGAGAAGATGTTGAAGAACAGAGATGGCTTCTGGCTCTTGCAAGCACGTCACATCAACATCAGTGAGCTGCGCGCTCCCATGCATCTGTTCTAAACTGAAATGTAAGCAAGAAAAAAAAAGCTGAACAAGAAAAAGAGTCATTTGTGGTTTTAAGAAAAAAGGGTAGGCTTTTTTATTCCACTGAAGCTGAATGGAACACTGAGACACACCAGCTGACTTCAAGATAAAAATAAAATAAAATTTGTGATAGCCATTCAGTATCAACAGGATTAGAGAAATGCATGGACAACGGGTCCAGAAGCTGACGCTAAAAGGACTAGGGAGGTAGCTAATACCCTCTTAATGGTACCCTAGAACCATCAACACCTAGATGATAAGGGAGTACAAGAGGAACAGCCTACAGAAAGGGCTCAGGCTTGCACCTGAACACCATCTCCTATTGCCATCGCCTCCAACAGAGCACCAGGTTGTATGGACCTCTGGTCTGATCCAGGAAGGTATCTCACGTGCTTTCACCAAAAAAAGCTTCGGTTAGCTCAGCCCTGTGGAAATGAGGTGGACATTTCATTTTCATTGGTTTGCTCTTCTGGAAAGCCTCGGTGATTCCTATCATAAACTCACACCTCTGCTGTAAATGTGAACATGTGTCCCATTGAGGTAAGGAGTTAACACTACTACTTAACGAAGCAGGAAGTTAATAGGGTTAAAATACACGTCAAACAGTACTTGTGCATACAAACACTCCTCTCACCTGTGGAGTCTGGCATGAGTGTACTGCAAGAACACGCCTGTATCTCCACGACTTTGAAGAGCTCGATCCCAGCTAAACTGATAATCAGATGACAGAAGGCCCCGGAAGTCCTGGAAAAATAAATTAATGTCACCTAAATACAGCTCTCCATCTCAATTTTTAACTGTTCACAGAAGATACAAACACCTCAGGAGGCAGCTCAGACTCACCTGAATTATTAGGGCTGCAAGACCAACTTTCTCTGCAGTCTCCACAGGGTCTTCTATCTCTTTGGTTGCTGAAGAGAAACAGAGAAAGAGAAATCCTAAGTTTGTAATAGCATAACAACTCCCTTCCTCAAACTTGGAGACACCAAAAAAGGTCCAACAGATCCATGTCTTTCTTGTGCTGAGGGCTCCAGAGCTGGAGGCAGAACTCCAGATGGGGTCTCAGGAGAGCTGAGTAGAGGGGCAGAATCACCTCCCGCGACCTGCTGGCCACACTTAGAATCATAGAACTGTCTAGGTTGGAAGGGACCTTTAAGATCATCTAGTCCAACCATGAACCTAACTCTGATAAAACCCACCACTAAACTATGTCACATGCTTCTTTTGATGCAGCCCAGGATACAACCGGCTTTCAGGGCTGCAAGGACACATTGACAGCTCCTGTCCAATTTTTCATCCACCAGTACCCCCAAGGCCATCTCGGCAGGGCTGCTCTCAATCCCTTCATCTCCAGCCTGCATTGATACCAGGAGTTGCCCTGACCCAGGTGCAGGGTTAAGTAAGTTTTATGTTGTTTTATGTTACGTATATCTAATCTATTAAACCTGCAGAGTTCAGCTTACGATTTGCTGATTCCCAGCTGATTTCTCAGGTACCAGCAGAACACGGAGAATTCAGCTGTTCTCTTAAGGCACCACCTAAGCTCAAACAGTTCTCCAGTACGATTTTAGCACACTTAGATTTCCATCTTTCCCTTTGCTGTTTCTTTGTGCCAGCTGAGCAAAGCCAACTGAGACAACCTGGAGCAGTTCACGCTACTCATACCTTTGCTATTTACAAAACTCAGAAAGGATGAAGGTTGAAAAGGTTGGGCATGGTTCATAGTAGGCAGTCTCAGACTGACCATTCATTCACAAAGACTTACGTTTAGATGACGTGACTACATTTCATAACTGAGACTTGTTTCAAAACAGAACAAGCATCTCAGAATTCAGGCTTTTGTTTAGACACCGACAAAGCTATTGAAGGAAGAGTAAAGCAGCAAAGGAAATACTAGACATTGTAGAGAGGATTTAAGTGGACTGCAGGATTCATTGGGATGAGTAGAAAGAAAAAAGATGCCAATAATGGAAACTTAAATAGCAGAAAAACTATGTACAGTTAATAGCAAAGAAAGAGTTTATACGAAGGTATTTAACGAACCAGCTTGAGCGCCACACAAACGTGATTTTTAAAGCTAGCACTGGCTGTTAGATGCCCAGCTTCCAAAATCTTTCCAATGAGAGTGAAGCATTTTGATGCCACACACAAATTTGTGACATCTTCCCCCACGTATCCAAACACTTCTCAAACATTGAAGACATGGCGAAGAGTCAGGGATTCAAGATTTCTTATTTCAGAAAGGGGAAGCAAGGTGGGAATTCGAACACAAGGGGGAAAGTTTCTACAAGCACGAGGAGGATTTAGGGGAACGCTGGGGAGGCTCTGGGGAACGCTGCACTACCATTTAAACCCATTATTTCTTTTAACCCTTCTTCTGCCTATTGCCTGGTGCAACAGAACATGGGCCTGTACCTGTGTCAGTGCTCTGCACTCAGCTACGATACTGACCTTTAAACCAAAGCTCCAAGCTCCATTCCTCTCTTCAGTAAAACTGGTTTGAATCGAGGGTCACCCTTCTATCACTCTGCCCGCCCTCCCTTCTCCTCGTCCACTCTACAAGCAACATCATCTGGATTTAAAAAGCAGAGCAAGGAAGACACACACTACTTAACCCCATCAGTTCCTCGCTTCAGTTCAGCACCTAAGTCCAAAAAGCACAAGAGGGGGCAGCATTTCACTGGGAACTGCTTGAATCTCTACTGCCTCAAAAGGAAACTACTTGAGAGCACAGTTTGCAGGCAAACACCCCCTTCAGCAGATTCTGCTGCAGAGCAGTGACCTCCTGGGGACTCCGGAAACAGTCATGAGGCTGGGCGGGTGACAAGGCAGTGGTTGCAGACAAGCTACAGTCAATCTTGCCAGAGAAAACTGTCAGAGCTACAAAAAATGAAAATGAAATCTGATGAAACCTGGCTCTTCCCTGAACTCCAGCCTCAACCCCCACTATTGACTGTTTGTCCCTCCAGAAAAAAAGCCACTGTTGTCCCCCAAAGGCAGGCACTTCCTTCCCAGTGCAAAAGCACGGTGAAGAAAATTTGCAAATATGTAATTTAGGGAGATTGACAGAGCTGCAAAGGATTATTTCACCATCGTTTATATTACGGGAGATAGAAAAATTACACAGGTGAGGACACGTCACTGTGATCAGTATGATGCAGGGAAAGCAAAGGGTAGAAAAGACAACACATTTTTGATCAACACAGAACATCAAAAGAAATGAATAAGACCTGAAATAGCTAACTTTTTGCAGAAGCCATGTTTTGTAACATCCTTGAGCGAACTTCATTTAAAACATCTTCCAGGAAAATGACTTCTCCTCTCCGAGTCTTCATCCCTTGAACTAGACCAAAAGACACATGCTGGCACCTGTGTTGAAAAGCAGCAGGACCTAAAATTACATTTTAATCAAGAGAAATGTTTGCAGTGTTTGTTCAGAGCTGGATTCTAACCAGGGAACAGCAATAACAGCTGAATAAATAGTGCTCCAACGTGGGAAGCTCGGTGATATAATCAGTAACTCTCATTTCAGCAACCAAAGCTCCACACTTATTATATAATGGGAAAATTATGATCAGAATGATGATAACCTGGTCATTTGCCTGCTCTTGGGAACCTCTCTCGCTACCAGCTTTAGTACAGAGGACTCAATGCAATAAATTGCAATAAATTGAGGAGAGGCAGGATCTAGACAGATCAAATTACTGCGGCAACACAGATTTGTTAATAACATTAGAAAGGGAGTCATAATAATTCTACTGTGGCCACATTAAACTAAAAGTGTAATTAATCATTGTTAATAATAAAACAGTCATTGCTTCTGCTCTCAACAATCCCAAGCATTATTCTGGATCCATAACCTAAAGTAATTTTAGTGCAACTTCAAGCAGTGTTAAAGGAGGCAGAATAATATTCCTGATGGCTAAAATCCTACATTTAACCACAAAAGACATGCAGTCTGTCAGAGAGGAAGATGATTTAGTCTGCAGATCCATTACTGACCTTTGCTCAGACTGCTAACGAGATTGGTAATGACAATGAGTAAGAGTGGGGATACATTGCCCTGCAACACGTGTTTCAAGCCTGAATCATGAGTCAAAACTTACATTCAGGTCTCTGCTACAATAGCATACTTCAAGAAGTAATCGTTTCGTATGAGATCACACAATAGCCCAGAAGCTACGCCGTAAACTCTCTGAAAGATTGTTTCCCTTTTTCCCATTTTTACACCAAGTAGCTATGAAAGACCTGTTAAATGAGAGACAGGGCTGTTTTTCCACACCCTGAACACGTGGCCCTGCCTCCCTTCACAAATAAAGCAGGCCAGCAGGAGCGAACGTGCAGAGTGAAACGGTTGGTGTCAAGGACCTGCGGCCTTGGCACACATTTCTGAGGGTTTTGTTTTCTTAATTTTTCCTCCTTACTGGACTAGCATTAGTTGGGTCCTACAGGCCAAACGTCTGCCTGCACTCTGGAGTTCGTTAGTTGCACACCAGCAGCACATACTGTAGCTTAGTTTCATCCAAAGTGCCTACATGGTGTGTGCCACAGAGCAGTAGGTGGAGACAATCAGGAGATTCTCTTCAAAAGAGCACTCCACTGAGATTCCAATGCACATATTACCCATTCTTTAACAACAACAACCAAAAAATAAGGTATAGAATTAAGATTCCTAAATACGTACCTTTCTGCCCAGTCATAACCCATGAGCTTCAGTATTTGGAACAAATGTTGGAAGTGATTACTTTGGCTTTTGTCGGTCTAGGGAATAGAATTGGTGCATGTCAGAAAACACTCTAAGTTTGATAAGGATTAGCTTTTAACACACAAACACACATCACCACAGGTTCTGTGCCAGTAAGTCACTGCAAGCAGAACTAGGAGCTACAAAGACAGGCAAGGCTTGAAAAAATGTAACAGCTAGAGTCTGTGGCAATGGGATTTCGCATCTTGTCAGAAAAAGTAATCTGCCTTTTCAAAAATGATTATCCCTAGGTGATAAAGGCAAAGCCATGAAATGAAACCTTGACACTCTTTAGTTTTCACATCATCTGCGAGCTGCCCATCAAACAAAGTGCCTCTAGTCTCACTTCAGAACCTTGCTGCTCGTTATATTCCCATGTTTTATATCACCAAACTTTAAGGTTCCTTTGGCTTAGAAACAGAACACCTCTTTAAGTTCACTGTCTGCAGAGTCCACTAGTTTCTTTTGTCTCCGGTATGACTTGTGGACCTTTATTTAATAAAAAAAAAAAGTATACTTGACCACATTTTCATACTAATAATGTATCTTGTGCTTTCTTCCACTTCCAATTACTCTCTCCTATGACTTCAGACAATTTCTGATGGAAGTTTCTTTATGTCTAATGGTGATCTTCATTTGTGTTCCTAGCTACAGCTGCTGCTACAAAGTTCCTTCCTACCTAGTTGTTTGACTCCATCACTCAAAGGGTCCTTAACCCCTCCTTCAAAAACACTGCAGTGATAACCAACCAACCAACCGCTATTTCCTTTTTTGTTTGGTGTCCAAGACAGGGAGCGAAGTGCTTATCTGCAGTTTTTTTCTTACTAAAAGATCTCCCAATAAACTTTATAAAGTTTAGGTTAGGGCCAGCTCACTGCACTGGCCAATGCTGCCTCGCTGTTTCCTCTAGGTCTGAATTCATCTCTATTCTCCCGTTTTATGAGAGATTATACATTCTATGACAGAAACTGGTTTTATTTTGTGTGCCCAACAGTATGTCCCTCACTACCTGGGCCACAATCACAGCATTTAAAAGCCTCTTTGAAGGACTGCAGCCTTTTGTGAGTAAGTATTGTGACAAATCATGACAATACTCGCTGACAAAAGACTCCAGTCCTTCTGAACTTAATTACATCTTCGTGACTGTTCACTGAGCAGAATTTTCAGCTAAAACTAAACTAAAAGCAGACTTAATTTTGTAATTACTTGTCTTGACCGGCGCATATAGAAACAGCACACAGAATATTTAAAATCATTAACAGAAAATAATCTAATAGCTTTTTTAAAATAATCCTTTAAACTCCCATGGAAGTAAGAACATGAAAAGAGAGGCCAAGATAAGAATACCTATCAGACAGCACAAGCTGAATTCCAGGTTTCAGCTGCCCACCTGAACACTGAACAGTCAGTAGAGGTAACCTCCCCCCAAAACCACAGTAAAAAACCCCTGTTCTGTGATGACTTGTGGGAATGACAAGTCAGTGGAAACTTCCTGAAGAAGGAGGAATGTGATTTAATTAACAATCGGACTTTAAACTATCTGGGTATTTAATTTTACGCTTACTGATTCCTCCCCTGAATCACGGTATTTGTAACTTTATATTGGCTTTTGAAAGAGTTGCGCCGGAGAAGATTTATGGGCATTACCAAACGCATCATAAAGAACATGCCAGAAACCTACAGATTTCATTAATTGACTTCACATGATAGAACATGGTTTTAAAAATGTGGGCTTTTTTTTCCTAAATCTGGGAGGAAGAAAATTTAAAAGCATCTCGTGATATGTCCTTGCTAATACTAAAGCAAAAAAAAGTTTCACACAAGTGAGATAATCCTGCTGTTCATTATTGATACTGCTGGAATTGGTAAAGAGCAAAAAAATCAAACCAAGAAACAATAAAAAGATTCCCTGTCTGCAACTGCTCGAGATGGATTAAGCAGTACTTTATGTGCAATTTCTACATAATGAAACCGAGGCACTGTTCAAAGCCATAAAAATTTACATTTCAGATAAGATATCAGGACTCTAGAGCGGACTTAGATTCATTTCAGAACATTAATTTCTAAATTAACATTTCACAACCCCCTATAACACTAACAGCTTTTTCTGACTTGTTTAAATATTAATTACAACATTTATATAGAAAATACAATGTCAATTGAGTAAAAGTTCATTTAAAATGAATTGTAATGAATTTTTAAAACAGAGAATAACTCCAGAGCTGATTTTTCAACTGTTCTGTGGGTCACGAACCGAAATAAACCCAAGAAACACTGTCATGCTGAGGCACAGTTGCTAGGTAGAAATGGCATTATTTTACTGCCAAAAATACCATATCCCAAAATCATACTGGGAGCAAGAGGGCCCCTGCATTATTGGTGAGGGTCAGGCTCTAAAGGGTTTGGTGAGTTTAGAATTACTTACCACATAAATCATGGTGTCCCAGCTATGCTTATTCATTCGGTCTATAGCAGCAGCAAGATCTCTGAAAGAGATAATGAGAAACTATTTGGACTTTTCACTCAAACATACCTCATTATTTGCCTCTTGGGAAAATAAGCTACTCTCGTGGAGGGAAGAGAATTGCCAGATTAGAGGGATCCATGTACGTCTGACACAAAAAAAAGAGGATGTGTCTACTTTGTCCATGACATATTTGAAATGGTTTTTTAAACCACCAGCTATGAAAATTACTGAGGAAACAGTTCTTACTCACAGAGTTAAGTCTGGTTTCTGTCAGCCTACTGGGACAATCAATCAACTAGGAGATCTGAGAGAAACAACCCTCTCCTGGAAAACTAACCCAGTTCTCAGCGCTAGATTGTGTGATAGAAAGCTCATCTTCACACACACAAAGCAGTGCAGAAAAAACCAACTTGTTAGAATCCCTCCCAGGGCTGTGACAGCAAAGCCACCAGCTCCTTGTCCCCAGCCTGAAACCCACCTCAGGGGTCAGCAGGACCACCTTCTGACTGAGGGAGGTTACTGCCTAAGGGACATGGGACACATGGGATGCAAGGGAAAAGCATTTTGCAATTGCACAAGACTTATTAGGAGGTGCTTAGGGAAGGAACCAAAGATGGGAAAAGAGAGGGAGATGATGATGAAAGGGACAGGTGGATCATAAGCTGATTGCTGATTACTATGTTTGACCAGTCGTGCCCTGCACCTGATCAGCACAATCTGTCCTGTCTTCTCATTAAACTCCATTTGAAACTCCTCCTGGGTGAAGGCACCTCTCTTCTGCGTGCACGTGTGTTTGGAGGTCTAAGTAGCAGTAACTGGAGCTGGGGACTACAGCTCATACAGGCCATGCATCTGTGGTGCCAGCAAGTGAAGGGACTGGAGCTAAGTTAAATTAACTGACAGCAACTGGAGTCTGACCATGGTTCACGGGGACCCAAGTGTCTCTGCTGCCAACAACTGGAGTGAGGGCAACACACGTCCACATGTGATTGACAGCAAATATGAAGCTGAACTAGCCAGGGAGTAGGTGAAGTGCCCTGGAAGCCAGGGAAGTGTGTGCCTTCAAAGCTGAGGCACCCAGAGGAGTCTGTACCGGTGGCATCAGGGGCTCCAGGCCAACTGCTGGAGAGACTGTGGGGCCTGGGGGTTGAGTGAGAGACCCGTCCGTGTACACACGTGTCGCTATGGAGGAGGCAACAGGGGAGTGTGAGGATTCAGGGCCAGCTGCTGGAGAGACCACATGTCTAAGCACACTCACTGGAGGGATCCTGTGACTGTACCAGCAGCTGGAGTGGGGCTGTGGGCCTTGGGGGCTCGCATACTCATGTCCCAGCAACAGGGGAGACCTGGGGATCCAGGGGCCAGCTAACAGGGAGACTGCGTGTTGGAGCTCAGCTACTGGAGAGGGATACACATTGTGCACACATATTCTGTACATAAAATACATGTGTGTGTTACTTATGTAGATAATATATATCACATACACACGTGTGTGCATATATACCCACATACACACATGTATATTTCTTCACACTAATAAGATCTTCATCCTAATCCTGCAGAAGGGAAGAATACGAGGCCATTTGTGCTGCCTGAGTGCCTACTGGGAACAGCTGCTCAGCCTTCCTACTGGTTGGACCTGTGGGCACGGAGCTGTGGCAGCCTTGCCTCTACCTGGCTACAGGGTTCAGCAGCTCCCTAACGTGCAGGATTGACTGCAGCATCTAATAGTCTTGTCCTGAAAAGCTGAACACAGATTACCCTGAGGGCTAGACATCTAATTTATTTACATTACTGGCACAAAGAAACTGTTAAGGCTTTCATATTAAAATACCCGAAAGGAATTTTAGGATACTGATGAGAAGGCAGGAAAACAGTGACAGAATTGATGTCACAGTGCTGGTGATCCACTGAGTCAATGAAGACATGGCTGAACAAGCCATTTTTTTCTGCATCACACTATCAACAAACATTTTAAGCAAAGGTCTTTTTAAAACCTTCATAATTTGGCAAGAGATCCTAGCTTTATTTTCAAAGTCATTAGCTGGAGAAAGTATTATGATTTATAGAAAGAGGAGATTTACTAGCAGACTTCCTAAGGGGAGGAAAAGTATTTAAAAGCAGTAGTTTTTCTTCATTCACTTCCATCCCATCATAGTTACATTGCTAGTCCCAGTTACAATTACTCATTCATCAAGGTGTTCCATCCCAGAAATAGAAAGCTTCAATATCTGTACTATCAGTTACAAATGGACTCATGTCCAAAAATTCACTGGCACAATAAATGGCAATAAACAGAGATGGGCTTACTTGCCTTGTTATATAAAGAGATGTCCCATCGCTACGCATGACAGTGGAAAACGAGGAGAGGTCTTTCTTTTCTGAAAGATCCACAATTCCTGTCCCTTTTCTATAGGAGAGAAAGATACATGTTTGAGAGAAAACACTGCAAGTAACTGCAAGCCAGATCCAATATACAGGTACATTCAGATAAGACAGAGGTCAGAAGCAAAAGAAAGGCTTCTTGCCATGGAATCCCCCCTCACTAGACAATCTCATTTTTTTCTTTGAATGACTGTGTCCTTTAAGTCTTTTTTAAGACTGTTTCTCTAAGTTTGTTGTCACCACTGCTGATGCCAGGGAGCCGCCTGCTCACATTCTGGTGCATTCCATGACTACAGCTTCTGTCCCAGTTCAGCCACGCAGCTCCTGCATCAAGGCAAGGATCTCGTCTAACTTTGCTTATTAAACGGCACATGCAGCTACCAAACTAATTACAAGCCTAAGAGGTCGTTAGGAATTGAACACTGTCATTGTATCTAATTTGTCATGGCCCGGCTCTCTGCTAGCCACAGAAAAGGTAAATGTAATTTTGAGCTGTGACTGCACAAATCCTGTTGGTCTTCGACTAGAAGAGCCACCAAAACCATCTACAGAAAACTCTTCCCCTTTGATTACATACAAACCTCACTCATCATATCTCATTTGAAACGCAGCTGAGATGTTAAGTAAACTACACCAACAGGTTGAATAATGAGTTCATACATTGTTTTCTGAAGGAGTCCTTTATCCTCCAACATCTTTAGAACTTCCTGGGACTTCTCTTGGTAAAATGATTCTCCAGAATATTCATCAAAGTGCACTCCTAGACGCTGAAAAATTCCGAGAACGTCAAAGAAGAGTAACATTGTTAAGATTGAGGCTAATCACTTCTTCAAATTAAGTCAGATGATAGGTCTGTGTCACAAGTCAGACAGAGTGCAAAGATTAAATTTTATTCCAGGAAATGTCACTTCATTGCTAAAAAGAAAGGATGCCTGGATTTTGATTTAATCGATTTCTACATTAGAATTAATCTCCCTGACTTGAATACAGTGTTGGATATGATATTCATGAGAAATTAAGCATAAACTGGATAGAGAAATTAGTACAAAAATTTTGAGGTAAGGACTTGCTGTGCTGGAGGCAAAACCAGTGGACTGCAGAGAAGTTATCTGGACATGAAACCAATCCTATTTTAAAAGGATACTAAAAGAAATTCAAAAAAGCAGGAGCTGCTCACAAACATTGCTGAACACACAGGAATCACCTCTACTAAGAAGGCTGAGGGTACACCTAGGAGAGATAGGAGGACCTTAACTGTCAGAACTGGGTGAAATGTAATAGTTAAAAACCTTGCCTTTTGTACTGAGGCCAACAAAGTTGTCAGTCCATCAGCTCGATACTTAGTAGTTTGAAAAGGGATTGGGAGAGAGAGATCTAGCTGTACCAGTCATCGTATGATCAATGAGGAGTGACCATCGTCACACAGCCCAGCACCCACCTACCCAAACAGGGCAGCTTTCCACTCAAATTATCAAGACTGTGTCTCACTTAGATCTTAAGAGTACTTGGCATGAATCCCGTGATGCATTTCAGGGAAGAAATTAAAGCACAGCCAGGTTATCTGGCTTATTGAAGAAGGGACAGGCCGCTTCTAATTTAGCGCTCAGGGATGAAAGAAGCCATGACCAATTTCTGCACATACATCAAGAGGAAGGAGATGGAAAAGTGCAATTTTAAGGAAAGAATAATACTGGAAGAAGGAAATGGCATAAAATGAGTCACAAATTTTTTTGTGCTGAAAATTAAAAAAAAAATAAGGTCTAATCCCATCAAAACTGGGCATCCACTCCAGAATTTCATTGCAAGAGTGTGGGAAAGAAAAACACTATCTGTTTTTCAGATGGACTCAGTCAGTTCTTGAGTAAGATTATACAATATTAATACCAAGAGACTGGATCCAGGGACAGGCGTATCTCACTCCTGATTCTCAAATTCATAAGGTTCATTTTGTGGTCAGTGGCACAAACATCTCCCACAAAACAGCGGATGCTGGTTCCATTCTTGAGATTACAGCACGCAACAGGTGGCTGTATATTAGCTCAACTCAACCCACAAGCAACTTCTGCACCGATTCCTGTTGTAAACTCCTGCTGTTATAACGTCTTCCACTCCATTTAACATGCAACGTACACATCTCTGCATTATACCATTAGATCAGAAACGTGAAAACAGAGTTATCTCCTAATAAAATTTATTACATGGAAACTGTTAAATTTAGTGGGTTGTTGCTGACTTCAAAGACAAAGCAAAACTGAATAATATTTATTTAGTGCTGATTTGCTTCGTTGCTTAGTTCCATAGTCCTACCTTCAGGACTTCTGAGAAGGGAGAATTAGTCTAAGGGCCAATTATATGGACTTCCTTAAATAAAACATATCTAGGGTGTCAGCAACTAAAGTGACAGTCTGCTTGGGTGTTAAATCAATTACCATACTTTTTCCAAACAGAATGGGGCACAGCCCGACACGATGAGAAACATCTTCCCCACAACACAGTAAAGTTTACTGAAAAGGCAATGAATTGACAGGAACACAGGTTGCTGTAATTTTAAGTCAATTTAGCAGTCTCTTGGATGAAAAGGTGCCGTGCACTGTCAATTAGATTGATGGAGCGACATGTAAAAAGAGACTATTTAACCAACAACACAGAAAAAGCAGTGGATGATTTGTACCTTATAAATTTGGATGTATTCCTCAATACTCAAGTCTCTAAATTGTTTCCAAAGTGACAATGTATGCTCATCATGTTCTTCCAGTTTTCTAAAGAAACCCTTAGCCAGCTCTTTTGTGTTTTCATCTTCTGCTTCTTTGTTAATCTGCACATACACCTAAAATACAATGGCACTGAAAATGCTGAAGAAGTCTAATCTTCTCCAATAAAAATAAGCAAAATTCTACAAGAACAAGACAAATACATTTAAAGGTGACACTGGTAATGTCAAAATTTAAAAGACATGTTAAAGGAACACATTTAAAGGATGAATGAGCAGTCCAAACTCCAACAGGAAAATGTGCAGCTTATCTTGAAACTAGACCGATGCCGTAATTCCTTACAGCTGTCGCTATCGTCCCCCTCGTAACCTTGAAACAACTGCAGCAGCAGAGTATGGAAAAACTAATTTATGCATTAAAGAGAAACTATCACAGACTTCTAAACTAGAGACTTTTCTTCAGAGGACTACAAAGTTGACACTTATAATAATTGCACTGCCTACAAAAAAAATTGCAAACTCTTGTATTAGCCAAGTTTACCTATGTCCAGCTAATTTGGCTCTCCTGTTCATTAACATATTCCTTTACATCTAAAGGCCAAATATTCACCCAGACAATGATTCCTTGCTTTCCACATGTAGCATCTTGAAAGCCCATGGAAGAATTATCAAAAAGTTAAAGTACTATGTAAAAATAATTAAATTAGCAAGCGGTTATGCTATGTATTTAGACCCAAATAATTCAAGTCAATTGCTGGTGGGCAACAGAGAGGGCAACCTCCTGCAATGAAACAACCTTCCCTACTGCTGAAAGGCATTTCCTGAGTGTCTGTCAGCAGAAACTGCACCTTCTAATGCTCCTGGCTCTTCCACAGTCATGGAAGAAAGGAGAGCATTCTGCAGAGCCAGAACGGGATTCTGGAAAGTGACAGTCACTCCCTATGAGATGCAAAGCACTTTAAAGATCCTTTTCCCCAGCTGCAGTGAATTGTGTATTGAACAACAGAAATTAAATATTACTTACTCTAAAAATACTAGCAACAAGAGGATTTTTACACCATACGTGCCACTTCTTTTCACAACTTTGGTAACCAAGATACTCCAGCATCAGGTGTGAGGCTCCATTTCCACTGCACAGTGAGGTCAGTGGTCACCTCTGCCCAGTTAAGATAGTTGATACTGGTCAAGCTGGCTGTGGTGGTAGCAGCAATCAATGCAATCTAAGTATCCATATGATTACCCCCCTTGCAGGGTGTATTTTTCAGCCTAATGAAACCTGTCTCTGCTGCCATGGCCCAGGCTAGCACTGGTCCTTCAGGCCAGGTCATTTAAATCCAGCACGAGTCTCATCACGATCCTGCAGACACAGCACTCTGGACAAAATTTACAGCTCTCTGAAGTCTCTATTTGGTCTTCTCTGAACTTACCTCAAAAAGGTGTTGTAAAGGACTGGTTTTTAGCTTTTCTTTGTTGCCAAAGCGCTGGAAACCAACACCCAATAAGCCTTGAATAACAATTAAATACAGAGTTAGACAATAACCCAGTGTATATTGTTTTGTTTAGTTGCTTTCATAAGCAAGTCTCATCTTAACACTGTATGTAATAAACAAATGCCTTACATTTTAAAGCAATATACTAATGCATGCTACAAAAACCAATCAAAAGCATAGCCTACTATTCCACTGCATGGAAAAAAACCCCACAACAACAAAACAAAACTATAATAGCTATAAAGTAGTAAGAAATACTGCGTTGATTTCTCAGTTCCCCGTAAATGCAATTTGTGGTTTTGGACTCATAGAGAAACTTATATTTTACACAGCAACCAAGCATAAATCAGAAGCCATCCCGTGAAAACTGTCCAGCAACAGAGCACACTCAAAACTCCTTGATTTGCTTCCTCCCTTAATAGTATCATCATTTCAAGGACAATAGAAACTGGGACACAACATGGTATTCCACATACCACTCATGCAATGTTTTCAAGGGAACTTTTTGCTGCATGCTGAGTACATGCAGCTTTTTTTTTTTTTTTTTCCCCCATATGTCCAATTTGGCTTCAGCACATTCCAGAAATCATCTGAAGGGGCAAGAAATCCAAACCCCAATGTTTTTGTCAAAATCAGAAGAGCCCATTAACTCCTTCAGTAATCTAGAAATATTAACCCAGCAGCCTCTTAGATTTTCTGAGGCTCTTTTTAAGGCCATCTCATTCTTCTGAGTTGACAAGGCCCAGGACTGTTGTAAAGACAGCATCTGAGGAACAGGTACAGAGATATCCCTTTGCAAAGCCCTCTGCAACTAAACAAATAGCATTGTCTCCACAACTTCCCTCTTAGAACACTGAGTGCAATAGAAGCCATGGCAGGCTTAGGCAAAAAGTTAAAGTTTAGGAAATAAAATTAGTCTAATCCTACTGTAAGGGAGTTTCTTTAAGGACAGCTTGTTCTATGATCAGAGCTTGATTTCCTAATGATCCCTCTTAAACATTAGCGTACCTACACATTCCAATTTTCACTGCTGGCTTCACACTCCGACCTCCAACAAGGCTGTCAGTTTTTATTCAACCCAAACACATCTTTCCACACATTTCCATCTTCCCCAAACTATCCCCAGCTCTTGCTACACTCACCAATTATTGGCAAGATCCAGCATGTGTTGGGACTGATTCTGAATGGTTAGCCAGAAGGCTAAACACACAAGTTAACCTTCTCTCCCCAAGGGCATTACATTGTATTTCTACCCGTACTCGGCCGCCAACTGTCACAGTATCAAAAGAAATTTATTTTCTTGGAGACATTTTTCTTTGTCAGATCTGGCTGAAGTCGGCCAATGGCTTCAAAATTTATTAGGAGCAGAGTGACAGGAAGACAGATGGACAGACAGTGTGACTGCATAAGCTCTGTTACCTTAAGAAACCTGCCCCCAAACTGCCTAAAGGTTGAGGACTTCTCTGCCATGTTTCAGCAAAATATGTTTTCAATTATTATGTTTCAGAGCCTCTGACAATAGCAGTTGTAATAGAAATGCTGACAGATCGTTAATTATAGCACTGCTTCTGGGAAAGGACCATTATAATAATATTCCTGTGCTATAATTTTGTGAAGCATGACTATATTATTTGCTATAAGACCTGTCATACAGTTGAGCTGAGCCAGCCCAAATAAAGAGGGGAGCACACGTTTTGAGAGAAACAGTTGGAACTACCAGGTCAAAAGCGTGACTCTAAACAGCTGTGGGCTGGACAACAGGTACACACATAAATAACAGGCAATGTCATCTTTATAAATTCTTTGTATTAAAATACATAAAACTACTGATATTCAGACTCAGGAGTACAATTTAGTATCTTCAAAAACAGAGTGAATGAGGTCAGTTGAGAAGCCCTTTAACCACATTGCATTTCATTGCTTAATTGTCCTTGCCACATTCATTATACAATAACATAGTGATAAAATCATGTCTAAGGGGCAAAAGTGAATGAAATATGCAATGATGAAATGTATTGAATTTTAGGTGAACTCATTCTGTATTCAGTTCATATGAATCAAATCCTGAGTGAAGAAAAGCTCTGCTATAAACTACACTTTGATGAGAAACAGGATTAGGAAAGATGAGCTGCAGAGGAAATAATTTAACAAAAGAAAAGATACTCTCTTACTGTTCTCACAGTCGCAAGAATGTTTTACTCAACTGTCTAAAACCCAGGAATTGACTCTAGAAGGAGAATGGGTAGAACTGAATACATTTTAATTACTACACTGCTGAATCTGAATGCGTAAATGGAGTAAAAGTAGGGTATTTACACTAAGGTTTTAACACAGCTCTGTTCATAAAGTTGATTCATTAAGTCTCTATAAACAGTGGTACCAGTGAAACTGAAGGGGGCAGCATAAGGGCTGGAATGAGCAAAAGCGACTGCTTCATAGACCTTGCACTTTGTGTTTGCCATTTAAAAGTAAATATATGGAATATACATTTCAGAATATATGGTATCAGAACGTACTGCAAAAGATGTGGGAGAGTTTTATAGCTTTCACAGATGTACCAGATTTCAAGGGTGAAGAAGGGGGCATGAATGCATTTTTTTGAATGCCTAAAAATACGTCAAAATCAGATTTTAGGGGGAAAATTAGAAAAAGGTGAGGAGAATATGGATCAATTTAAAATGCAAGACTAACAAGAGAAATCAACAAGGTTGTAAATCCTATGGATGGGTCAACTGCCGTTTGCAGATCCACCAACTGGAGATAAATGATCTGTGGTCGAGTAATAAAAATCAAGCCTTGCTCAGCTGCACATGGAGAGGATTTCTCAGTCCTCACTTATCTGTTGGGGACTTCAGAAGAGGGAGGAGCGTATATGTGTGTGTGTGCAAATGCACATGAATGCAAGATGGATAGTCTTCTAGGGCCTACTCACTTGAACGTTCTCCACCTAAACACTCCTTCTCTTTTGCCACATTTTAAAGGCTAACTGAATATTTTATGGGGAGTGTTGGGATATCTTTAAAGATACAAACTCTCCGGGCCTCAACCTGCCAAAATGCAGTCGCTGTGGAAGTTAATTATGCTCTACGAATAATGAACTCGTTTCCAGAAGGAACAAAAAAAACCCCAAAAACCAAACAGATAAAGAAAAGGCCACAACGCACACAAAAACAACCAACTACAAAATATACATTTTGGTACAATTACCGTATTGTTATGTACAAGTGTGACATAGGTGTCACACCTTCCTTCATAAGGAAGACAGTACCCCAGTAGACATGCAACAGCTACAGTAGTATGTGTGTATTTTGTCTGAAGGCAGCAACACAAGTCTCTTCAGCTATTTGAGCTCCATGTGTATAACCAGGACACTCAGAAAATATTTATATTATTTATATTATCCTGTAAAAATGACACATACATAATCTGAGAGGAGCTACTGACAGACAGAGGCACTGCTGGGTAAATTTTCTCCTGTTATTTCTTGTACAGTAGTACAGGTCACACTGCTGATGAATCACTCTGGATTGCTTTGTTCATATATTAAGGAGATTAACTACACATTACATGCATGGAAACACAGTATTTACTTTTTACGAGCCCAGAGTGAATCCAATGGGCCTGCAAAAAACTGAAGCTGGAAATCCAGACCATATTATACAGTAGAAAAGGGAACAGGAGAAACAAATATCAAAACATACCAAACTGCATGCCCCAGTCACCAAGGTAGTTTATTCTTGTTACTTCATGTCCCAACGCAACTTTGAGATTTGCTATAAAATTCCCTGTTAAATAAAAAAAAAATTATAATGGTATCATTATTCAGTCATTAAGTAGAGAACATCAAGTCCTGAATCTCTATACGTTGCTGGAGCTGTACTGAGCTCTGCACTTATCACTCTATGTGGCTGATATACTCTGATATACTCCAAACTTATGATATCATATAAGCACGTCTTGGTTCTAACTGTTACTACAACAAAACCCCTTCATTTTCTCCTGAGCTTAGCTACAACCATGGAATTACAAAAAAGAAATACCCACACCCCTTCCTCTATTTTCCTGTGCTTCAAGGGTACCTTTTAATTACTGACGTAAAGGATGCAGAAAGCTTTCTCCTCTGTTGTTATTATAACACCATATTATATCTTGCAATTTACAATTCATTCTCTTACTACTAGATAAACATTGATCTACAGAACTAGTATTGAAAATGTGTTTTTTTCCTACAGCAAAGGGTCATGCAAAGAGCCCAAAATATGTAATTTCACTCAATTATCAGTTGAAGAGGCAGAATTATTAACTGTATGTAATTAATAATTATACCTGATACATTAAATATAATTAAAAACTAATATATTATTAGCTGCACAGATGCTGTAGAATCTTCTGCTAATAACCTATTAGTTTTTATTGTGAGAGAGGGAAAGGAAGGAGAAATAATGTTTTCCATTAGAGTACTGCACAATAAACTTATTAATTATGCCATTACAAATGACAGCTACTGTGTTAGTAATACTTGCATAAAGTAATTAACATATAAAGGTAAGCTTTTTGCAAGACAGCCACCAGGACATAACTATCTGACTGCTCTGCAGTCCAGTGCAAATTGGAAATTTAAAATTCAAAGGACTCTCCGAACACCTCAATGAAAACTGCCCTGGGTGTCTTTGTCAAACAATTTAAAACTACTTTATTTAATGTTCACAGCCATAAAACTATATTAGGTGTGACTTAATAAATCTATCAGCAACACTCTTTTCTTCACTGCATAATGAGCAAAAGGTTTTTAATTAGCAAGTCAAACCTGACACAGCCACTCCACTAGAGTGAGTGGTTAGCAGTGCTCCCCTGACAAGTGAAACAGGCAGACAGAGAAGCCCTTTTAGGAGGCAGATAAAAGCACACTTACCTACTATCGTGGAACGCAAGTGTCCTATGTGAAACTTTTTGGCAATATTAGGGGAGCTGTAATAAATTTTCACAAATCATGTTTGTTCAATGTACAAGACTGTCAGATCATCAAGTCAAAAGTATTCAGCTCGTGCATATGGCAGAAGAACTGAAATAAAACCACAATTTTAAATTTTCCCTTTAAAATTCCCCGATTAGCTTCTGTTCTAGACAGCAAATTTTTCTATCCAGCCAGCTTTTCCTCCAAACAACCCCACATCAAAGAACCTCCCAAAACCCAGCTACACTAGTGACAAAGGACTTACATCACTTTCTCACTTTTTACATGTTTGGGACATAGGGATCATTCTCCTCCTACCTTTATTAGAGATAAATCTCATACCAGAACAGAAAGAATCAGTAACTGAAATCACATCTTCTTCTATCAACAGTGGCCCACAAAATAAACCAACCCTGTACCCACAATTGTTTACCCGTGATAATAAAATGGAAGTTCAGCTATGAAAATTCACCCTCTAAATTAAAGCCAAGTGCTTACTTTCCGTGACTGGAAGTCTGCAGAGGGAGTGTAAGTGAACAAAAATATTTATACATAAAGAGGTTTGAGTCAGCCACTCTTCATTCCATGAGCAGGTGACCATAAACAAAATTGCACTGGACAGAAATTTTGAAGCCAGCAACTGAGAAGATTCAGCAAGACAAATGCCTGGCTGCTTTAGCAAGTTAGGGGGGAACATATTACGGTGAAAAAAGAAGCAAGTTAGTGGCTGAAAATTCAGATGATGTTTCTTGATAACAAAATAAAAGAAGCCTACTTAAAAACTGAACGCTATCATACACTAAATGAGAATATTCTTAGTGGAGGGCAGTGTGAGGCATGAACTCATTAAATACCAAAAATATATTCTGTGAAAAAGCCTCAATTCCCTAAACATCACTTGTATTCTACTTGGCAAATCTACCAGAGTATCAAAACCAGCTGAATATAATACCATAAATATGGTTTAACTTCACAGGCATCAGACATTACAGCTACGACTATCAATCAGCACGCAAGGCAGTTTTCTCAAAGGACTCATCACACACACTTACCTGAACTCAATCACTGCCTTTTGTCTCGGTACCGTAGAGAAAAGTTCACTTTTGACTCCATACTCTGAGCCATCTTTCAATACCTGCTGCAACACTGTCTAAACCACAAGGAAGGGAAAAAAAAAAAAAGAAAGGAAAATATGTTTCAACAACAGAAAGCCTGATCAGGAAAACTGTTTAACAATCACACTACAGCCCAATCCCACAGCCTTTGTTCACATTAGCAATTAGGCAGCTGCTCTGCCAAGCAAACAAGATCTCATGTGCAGATGAAAATGCCATTAACTTTTGAAAGCTGCATCCGGTCAATTAAAAAGTTAGAGAAATTACAAACAGAGTTTTTGGTGGAAAAAAAAAGTAAGTGGAAAGGCTAGACTTTATCATTTTTTTACTTACACAACATGAAAGGGCAAGAGAATAACCCAGGGATAACTGGTGGGCAGGAAAGGAAACTTAAGTCCAAGAATGTGGGTAGAACACTGACCTCATGTAAAATGAAAGAGTTCTCACATAAACAAGGTTGCAAACAGGACTCTCACCTCTCTTAATTTAGGTAACACTTTTTAAAATAAAAAGACTACCTTGTAGAACTAGACCATAGATTCGGATGAAAAAGGAGGAGAGCTTATGAGCAGTAAACTTGACTAGAGAATTGACCTCATTGTGCAGCCACTGTGTGTGTGCCTTAATGCACGTGAAATACAGTACTCACCTTTGCTAATAATTCCCTGTTTATTGTAAAGTTCACTGTTCCTGGACCAGCACTGATTTCACTCACTACAGCGTCACATTTTAGCTGGAAGAACCAAACAAATCAGAAATTCTATATGAAAATAGCTTAATTGGAAAATTGTAGTTCAATCCATTATAAGTATTAAGTTAATCCACTATAAACATTAAATATTATTTATTTGTTTGAAACAACCACAAGTGGATCATATAATCAATCTTGTTGGAAAAGGAATGATTTTGTTATTTCCAATCCATGCTGCTTCTTTTTTTTTTGCTGTAGTTAGTCTTAACACCTCAGCTGCTACCATTTCCCACATTAACACACCTGAAAAAAATTGCTGTTCTAAGAAACCTTCATTTCAAGCAGTTAAGGATTTGAAAATCTGGCCTGTCTGCCCCACAGGCTGGATTTCTCCAGCTATGTCAGTGCTGGGTTTTGCTGTCTTTGATTTTTCAAGTCACTCCATACTGGATATTTTTCCTCAAGTTTTGGGCAACAGACAGACCATGGAATACCCTTTAGATACCCTCATAACATCACAAATATTTTTTTTTACTCTCAAACTCCTTGAAAACAATAATTTCACAAGAACCGTAACTAAAACTGCTTCTCCAATTCCCTGTGAAGATTTTGTGTACAATTATACTAGTTACAGTCATTAAACTACTCTGACACAAACAGATGCCTGGAGAAAGAATATCATTTCTTGTTGCACCTCTGGTCTGTAAGTTTATTATTTCATTAAATATGCAAGATTAATGCATTAGCATACCCTTTCAGCTAGCTTCTGAGCTTGAAGCGGAAGGTCTTGTGCTAAGCAATTACTGGAACTGTCTTCTGTTACAGAAGCAATGGAAAGCTGGAAATCAGCAACATGCCTGAAAAAAAGAACAGGTGAAAATCAGGAAAAAAAAACCTTGTTGAAATGATGGGGAGATGTGGGAGATCCAATCTGACTCTGCATATGACAAGTCTACTTGGCAAACATAAACCAGTCAGAGACACCTGAAAGTTCACTATGTTTAGAATGCTGTAATAGAAGGCCAAATATTACCTTTGCTCTAACTACTTCTAATACAATTGGAAAGCAGATATGGTGAGAACACCATTTCAGAATGAACAAAAATTATGCTCACAAATAAATGTAATTTACTTGCTAACATCATTACACCTCTCAAGCAGGACACTGAAAAAAAATCCACCATAACTTCACATTGGTCAAAGCAGTGTTACATTCAGATCACTAATTCTGAGACACTTGCCATTCAACAACTGCCCATAATTTGTACAGCTTCTTAAGCAATTATTTGTTTTGAGCTCACTTGAAAACAATACAGGAATTTAATTAGATTTAGGTATCTTCTTATAATTGGGTTGGTATATTAACTTTGGGTTGTTTTTTCTGTTTTTCCCTAAAGTCCTGGTAAGCTTTTGCAATAATAAGCACAACAGAAAATAATTAAACATGACATAATATTGTATGATAAAATGTAAACACTACCGTTTTTTGGAGACTGGAACTGCAGATATGGACTTTATTAAATTTTCTGGTGGCAGATCCAAAACCTTTGAAAGCTAAATATGAAATAAAGAACAAAGTGGCATAAGCAAAAAAGATCCAGGAAAAATACTGCTCTCTGTTTAAATACTTGTTGGGGATGCATCATTTATATCTGAAAGCAAATTTCAAACCCGGTAAAAAAGCAAATATTTATTATCTATTATAAGCAATACAAAAAAATCACAGTATGTAGAGTTGGAAGGGACCTTAAAGATCATCGAGTTCCAACCCCCCTGCCCTGGGCA
>JAOXJM010000023.1:82820793-82850806 GCA_026413425.1 Tringa solitaria | reverse complement strand
CCAAACCATTCTGTGATTCTATATGCAGTATTTCTTTGCCATTTTATATTCTGCTCTTCGCTACATTTGGTGATGTGGGGAAATCCAGCGCTTTTAAAGCATTAAATAATACTTTTCATTTGACTTAAGCATACGCTATTTCTTCTTTTATATATATGCTTTATAGTTATTTTGGCCAACTCCAGTTGTACTCTTGTGAATTACTGTTCTGACGAGTGCATACTGCAGCATAAATAAGGCTGTAGCATAGCTTTTTGTAGTAGAATTGTTCCAGTGTTTAGCATCTGTAGAAAAACCACAACTTTTGTCCAGCCGGTTTCTGGTGGTTGCTAATACAAGTGGTAAAATGTAAAGTATGTGAAGGCATCTCCAGTTGATAAGGCTGTTTTTCAGAGGCGGCCAGTATCGTTATCAGTGTTTTACTGCAGTGTTTTATTTGTATCAGAAGGGAAATAACATGTCCAAAGTCATCCAACAGACTAGTGCCTCTGATCAAAATTGAACATGCCTCTGGAGTTTCGTTATCACTAGATTGTTCTTAGAACTGTTCTAGCTCGAGGTCAGTAATCTTTACTTATGTAAGTGTCTCCACTGAGAAATACGGGATTGAATCAGTCTGTTTGTCTGTCTTGAACACTTGTGTGTTTCCTTCCCCCTTGCTGTAGCACAGGAACCTCACAGTGAGAGCTGGGGAATGCATATGATTTCTGATATACAGGAAATTATTATAACTCTTCAAAAGACATGAGGTTTTTTTTCGAGAGGATGAGGAGGGAAATCTCAGATTTTCTAGATGAAAAAGTAAAAAATGCCCCAGAATTCAAATGTTAATACTTGTGTTTTATTTCCTTCTCTTTTGTGATGAAACTGGTCTAACTGGGACATAACTTCTGTCTGGAGGGCAGGGGTTTTATTTATCTGAGCTTTTTCCAATCCGTTTATCACTCTGCTTCTAACCATCTTTACTTTTTTGAGGGTGGATGCACTTGTCCTTTGTAGCTGTTATGTGTCATTGACTTTTTTAAGTGACTTAACACTCACTGCATTATTCTGGGTCACTTTTCTGTGCATCCCAGACTATTGCTTTTTTATTATTATTATTTTGTTTTGTTTTTAACTGAAACTGTACTGAGAAAACTACTGATGTGTTCGTAGGGAATCATTTTCTCTTCATTCTAAATCTGTTGGAGGTCATGGGAAGTTTAAAGAATCTGCTGCTGTTCTAGTTGATGGTTGAATTGAAGAACATAATGGAAAGGTGAAAAAGTTCCTCCCAAGTATGCAGGGAAGCTGATTCCACTAGTTTTCCAGCTTGAAACAGAAATATAAAGGGACAACATGCAAACTGATACCCTTAAGATGCTGACAATTCAGTTGAAATGGTTAGTTTAATGGGGCACTGAAATTGAAGGAGAAAAAAGTGGCCTTAGACGCTAGTCAAATTGATGCTTATGCTGAAGCTTATATATTTTTTTTGCTGTTCTCTAGGGCTGCTTTGTTTTTAAACCAAGTCCCAAGAAGAGAAGGGTGTCTCAGAAAACAGGTTAGTGCATTTTGATATATGTTGCTGTGCTTGGGTTAATCCTGGAAGGTTCGCCACATCTGATTGAATTCTGTCATAGCTGTGTGAGGATTTCTGTTGCTCCTTGGTGTTAATATTGCTGAAAACTCATTTCTTCGGAGGAACCCCAGCAAATTGTTGGCTAGTGTAAATGTTTTTTTCATCTCCAGCAATCAAGATTATATAGCTGTGTTTGTCTTTGCAAATTCTTTTTTTACAGGATAACTCCTTTTCAACCTGCCATAAATTGTTTACTGACTGACAAACTATTTGTCTGAAGAGTCTGATTGAGCCACTTTTGAGTTATGGGAGTCAGAAATGATATCCCCTTCATAAGTCTCATGATAGTCTCAGCAGTTTGCCTTAGTTTCATGAGGAAACGAAGAAAAGCCATTTGTGAAGCTTCCATGGCTTCTATCCAATAGCGCTTATTATATATATTTTCTTTTCTCCAGCCTATATGCTGTGTATGGAGGTCTCTTGTCACTTGAGGAAGGCTGAACAGGACTGACTGTTACTGGAGACACAAATAATGCTGCTTAAGTAGTTGCTGTTTGAGATTTAGCTCGGAAACTTAATGTCCTTTTTCCCAGGTTAAATTTTCTTGGGCAGCACCGGAGCTGTCAAAAGGTGTGACCATTTGTATAAAAAGAAAGTGGAGGGGAAAGTAACAATGACACATTTTTGTGGAAATGGCCACAGGCTCATTCATTACCATAGGGGCTTACTGTAACACCTGCTTTAAAATTAATCACAAATTATTTTTTCCGTGGGAGTTGGAACATCTGTAGCTCAGGGAATGAGAGGCAGGGAAATAAAATCCAGTCTGTCATTCCAAGTCATTTAAAGATAAATAAACGAACAACCAAGACCTATGCACTTAAACCACATTTAAATTTTACCCCTTACTGGGTGCTGTTTTAATCTTTGCAAGATTAGTAATGCTTGGATGAATCCTACTAAACATGTTGTTCTAGTTAGCAAATGCTTTGAGACATAAAAGCATATTTAACTGAACTACCCCTAAAAGAGAGGTGGAGGTGAGGCAGTTTGGCTGCTCACAGCAGGCGGTTAGAATGGCGTTTTAAATAAACGGTACTTTGATGTGCATCTGTCCAGTTTGGAAGCCCAAACTTGTCAAGCGTGAAGTTTCCGTTGTGAAACTTCACAGCATTGATTGTTGATAACACTCTTGCACCCCACAAAAGGCCTTCTGTGCACATTTGCACCTGTAGCTTGAGTTTTGGTAGTCTAAAAGTAATATTATGCCTTGGCATATTACTAACAATGTGGTGGCTGTATTTTCTTTTAACTAAAAGCCCGGGACCTGTATAATTAGACTGGGTTATGTATTTTAAGTGATTTTTCTTAGCAATACAAACGAGGTGTTAGTTATGGGGAGATCATGAAAATGCAGGATGAAGGATGGCTCTTATTTGTCATTTACAGAGCTGTTTTGGATGCTTTTAATGCTTTGGGAAACTGAATGCGCTCACCAAGGCTGTTCTTTTTTTTTGTTTGGGTTTTTTGTTTGTTTTTCTAAGGGAAATATAGACTCTGTGAGTGTGGGAGGAGAAACAAAAAGAAAAATCTCACTCAGTTATACCAGTTTCTGTTCAGTCTCCCATTTTACTCCCAGCTCGGTCTTTCTTTCTTAGTTGGGAACTGGTGGACAGGTTCCGTACTCACATCTGTGAGGCAGAACAGCACCTGGGAAGCCAGGTGAAATGTGCCCAGACACTGTTTTGCCAAAAAAGGATCTGTTCTCCTTTTCTTTTTCATAAAGAGCATTTATAGCAGTGAGAGGCAATTTAGAGGTGAGCCAGAAATGTAGGCCTGGTTTGTGCTTAAAAGTTTTGCTGGCATGGCTGTGTCGGTTAAATGTATTTGAAAAAAAAGTATTATATCTGTATTTCATGTAACCTGACAGTCCCTTCCCAGTACACCTTATTATTTTCAGGAAATTTGTCTTAGCTACATCTTCCCTGGGGAACAGAAAAGATTCTCATGTATCTGTTCTTGCAGGCCGTTATGGTTTGTATCTGACTGTAGTAATGAAGGAAGATTGAATATTTAATAAGTGAAAGAGAGACACAAAACTTTCTGTGACATGGGACATATATTTATTTGTTTAATTAATTTATTTTAGTTTAATAATGAAGGCTGTTTGCTCTGATTTGGCCTTTAGCTCATCCAGGACTTGAGGTGGAATCCAGTTCTTTTGCCTGGATACTTGGCAGTATATTCCCTCAGATATATAGGTATATTAAGATGTCCTTGTTTCAGTTGGGTGCTTCATTTTTTTCTCGACAAAAAATGTTTTGTTTTAATAATCTTGTTTGTGCTTGCCTTTTCTTTCTGTCTTTCTAGCTAATCATTTTGGAGAAAGGGAAGATGATTCGGAGGATACCAATTTGCGATTTGTTACTTGTCAGTCTTTATGGAATGAGATCAAATCGGCAACAGAGGTGAGTCTTGCACCAGATACTAAAGCAGTGTTTTGCATTTGTACTAACACTGTTTGCTTCTCTGTTTCTGGAGATCTTGTTGGTTTTTTTTTTTAACATCCTTAACAGGCAATTAGTTAAAGCCATAAAAGGGCTGGAAATACTGACTGAGACTGAAATCCCTGTCCAGAATATGAAATAGTAATAATAAATCCATCAGTCACACATTACTTTTAACCACAGAACTACACGCTTTTGCTGCTTCAAGCTGCTGCTTCTAAGCTTCTCTTCTTACTAATTGTCCTTTTTATTAATTCCTGGCATACTACTATTTACTACCTTCAGTTACGTGCTTGCCAGCCCTCTGAGGATTTGAGGCTGCTCTTGACCTCAGTGTTAGAGAGTTCATAGCAGTTCAGGGTTCACAGTGGATTTATGTGAATTTATGTGCATGGATGTCAAACACTGAATGACACAGCCGCAAGCATAGTCTGTTGAATTAGTATGGACAGTGTCGGTGGGGTTGTCTGGTGGGGATGGGAGTTAATTTCATACTCAACTGTGGCCTCCTAATTGTTGTGCGTTAGATGGCATGCTGTTGTTGTGTCCCTATAGCCAGCTGGCTTGTATTATAGTATGCATAATTGCTTCCGTTCAGCAGGGCTTTCCTCCTCTATTCAGTGTCAAGCATTCTGGGCAAGTGTTCCATATTCCTCTGCTTGCTGTTGGGCTCTAGACGTTATGAGAATTTTTTTTCCATAGTTTGTTTTGGGATGTACAGTAGAAGCCAGCTGGATGTAGCTTACAATCTGGACCCTTGGGCTAAGCTCATAAATTCCTCTAATTCTGTTTCTTCTATTCCATGATCCCTCTGGCTCTGACTTGTCAGCACCCTTTTGAAGCCATAACTAGCCAGGCTGCGTGAAGCTGTGCACTACCTCGTGGTGCTGATTATAGAGAACACAGGAGTTTGTGGAGGTATATTTGGTATCTTCCTGCCAACTACTTCAGCTTGATGGGTTAGCTACCAGCGCGGGCAGTAGTGTTGGCAGCTGCACCAGAAAGATGATGTTCTGTAGCTGCTTTTGGAAGGCCTTTTCTTGGATCTTCTTTCCTAGGCACAGTGTTTTGAGACAATGCTTCTACATTGCCAACAGTGGCTGCAGGATTTTCAGGTTGAAGAAGCGTTGTTGCATTTTTTTCCTAGTGCTATACAAGGATTTCTCTCAGAACATCAGGCACAGCCCCTCACAGCGAAAGTCTGCCTTAACCACTCAGAAGCATGGAGCCATTGCCATCTGGAAAATCATCATTCTTTCCTGTTCTAAATTTCCTACCCTTGTTTTCTTTGAGGCTGCTAGAGAGTTTACCAAGTAACTTCTTCTGTTATTCCTCCTCCGGAGGAGGTGGTTTTTCCTGATGGAAGGTGGTTCATCCTACATTGACAAAGTGATATGGGCCTTGCCTTAGACTTTGATTTGTCCAAGGGCAGATTACCTGAAGTTACTTTTGCTGCTATACGTAGAATTTTCTTTATCCACCTTCTGGGGTATCTCTGATATTTTTCTTCTGTCCCACTGTTGGCAAACTTGGAGGTGATGATTGTTCTTATATGTAAAATTGTGTGATAATTCAGGTTGAAAGGGACATTAGAAAGTCTCTAGTCTGAATTCCTCTCAAAGTGGCCTCATCTGTGAGGTCTGGCCAGGTGGATGAGGGCTTTATGCAGTCAGGATTTTATTTCTAGATACTCTCAAACCGTGGTGTTTGTCTGTTCTAGCAGAAGACATATCTTGGATTAGAGACAGGTTGTCAAAGGCACACACATTATAAATTAAATACAAAATGCTGCCTCTATATATCTGCGTTTAAAAGTTTTACCTCTTCCTCTCACCTTTCCATATATTCCTTCATATACGTATTCTTGCATGAAAATCACCCTGAAGGGCAAAAGACAGTGTAGCAAATGTGGCAGTCATGGTTTAGTGTTTTTTCCTATAAAACATACTTAAGGCCTTCCTTTATTATTTTTTATTTCTTTCATCCTGAATTAGATTTGGAGGAGCTGAATGTTTGCTGTCATAGATTTCTCAGAAAAAATATTTACAGGTGTTTTGAAAGCCAAAGGAAATAATAGGAATTTTCATGAACATTCTTCCAGAAACTAATTATATTGTTTTATTCCTCCTAAGTCACTTACACTTTGTCAGTGTGGTGGGTCTTTTTCCTCCTTTAAAGCCTGTAGTGTGACGCCACAGTTAAGCTCATTTGCTTTCCAAGTTATTGTTGAGGCATTTGATGAGAGGTTCCAAGAGAGGAAATATCTGTGTTTGCCACAAAGTGAATAAATTTGCATGCTCATAGTTCACAGGAAAACTTAGTGTTACTTGAAGTTTTACCCTGGAGTTTTAAGAATGAAAAATTATCCAGGAAAGGGGTTGGAAAAGAAAGATATTCTGGTGTTTCCACATTTTTATGAATAAAATCTCTCTGTGTTTGTTTACAGCAAATACAGGAAGACTTGAATCAGCAGTTATTTGATAACCTAGTAAGTTTTTTAAGGCGGTCTTATTCTGAGTTCCAAGAGAAGACCACAGAATGGAGTTGTCGGATGAAGTCCAGAGAAATCCCTACTGCAGCTCTTGTCTTAGGTAATTTTTTTAAGATATATTTTTTTATGTATAACTGCTTAAAACTGACACAGAGATCAAAGAAAAATATATTGCTGATTTCCAGTAATTACTGTGAGCAAAATCAGTTTCCGAAATCTTAACAGAAAGGGTTGGGCTGGGAGAAGGAAGCAGGATAAGACCACCTTCCCTTTTGTCTGCATAGTAATGCAGACATAATAATAGAGACATAATAATGTTTGTAAGGTGACACCTCCTGTAAAGGTCTGTTTTAGGCAGCTGGTAATGATTTTGGTTTTTTTTTTTCCTGATGCACTGGAGATGCTTTGATTCTCTCCCCGTTTCTGCCACCAACACGCTTGGTAGTTTCTATGACTAACCATGGAATTACACAGCTTGTGTATTTTCTGCAGTGCACCTTTACATGTAGGAAAGCGGTGTCATTATCTTGGAAAAGGAGCAGAGGGTGAAGAAAATAGCTGAAGATCCAATTACTGAAGTTATTGTAGTTCTGAAGTCTTTCTTTCTCCCAACCCTGTCTGTCTTTCAACGGGTTGTAACTATAATCCTAAATCTGGTTCAAGGCAACCTGATTGCATTTTCAGTGGGTCGTTTTAGGGAACCTAAAATCAGGCTTGTGCTTCAAATTTACCATGTAAGCACTAACAAGGTCTGGAAGGTAGTCTACTTTTTTAGGTAGTAGAAAGTGAGAAGTTCCTGCTCTGAATATTTCTGTGGAAGAAGTTGTGAATTGCTTTCTGGAGGGGCTTATTCTTTTCTTTTTTTTTTTTTTTTAGATTGACTAAGGATATTAACAAAGGCAGTAGATATTGAGTAGTTCCTAGTAAATTCAGACTGTAGTTCATAATAACTCATAGTAATTTTCCTCCTTACATAAGCCATGTGAGGATCCAGTCTTGGGTGTACGCACTGCTCTTCTAGAGAAGGTGAAGTTCATCTTCTTGTCTGCAGGCCTTGGATGACTGTGGGTGGCTTCCGAGGGTATGAGGAGCAGGGAAGTTAGAAAACCAGTCCTACTCCTTGCAGGTTTGCACCCTTGAGAATTCTTTCTTAAAAAAAAAAACAACAACCCAACCAAAACCAAAAAACAACGTAAATGAAAGGTCTTTGCAGTGATTCCCTGTGCTTTTAATCCAGTAGTATTAACACGTATGTTTAATCTTGTGCTGGTTTTTTGTTTTTCTTCATAGATAATGCAACACTTCTCATTTCTTTCTTGAATATTTGAGATATCTTCTGGGTTTTGCCTGCCGTTCAGTTTATTAGGCAATTATTGTGGTCACAGCAAAAATGCCCTTAAAATTTATCTGTCTTCTAGGTGTAAATGTTACAGATCATGACTTGACTTTTAGAAGTCTCTCAGAAGTCCTTCAGAATAACATTACTCCTTATATAGCCTTGCTGGAAGCTAAAGATTGCCCAGGTAAATACTGCAATAGCTTTGCTTCTTCATTTGAATAAGCTGCCAATTAACTAGAAATTCTAGCTTTTGCCCCCAGGTGTAAGAATAATGGGATGGGGGGGATCTTGAAGACTTTCTAAAGACTTGCTCAATCCCTTGTTAACATAGCAGGAATGTCTGCTGTATTTTAAGAGATAATCCAGTTCTGTTGAAAACACTGAAGATTGAAAGGCTACTTGGCTCTAGCATAAATGTGGAGAGCGTGCTGCTTAGTTTATTGCATGTTGATATTGTAGGTTGGCTTTTCTCTTGTTTAATTGGGCAGTATATGTATGCTTTCCACTCTAAATGCTTACAGTCACGTTGTTACAGTGAGGGAAAGGTTAGAATAAAATTCTGTCCCACTCTCCTTGCTCCTTTTTAATTTTTTAAGTAAAAATATTAAAATCACTTACGGCAGCATCCCCAGATCTGTGGATTGGCTGCCTTATTTATTTTTAGATTATGCTAATAGTATGTGGCTGGGGTTCAGGAAACATGCAGGGCCAACATCTTAACCTGAATTGTTGCTATCTAGGGAAATTAATAGGATAATTTTTATTTCATCAACAACATGCATATCATGAATAGTGTCAAGCTTTCTGGAGCATGAGGTGTGCATTCTGCAGAGAGAAGGAGAATAATTTAGAAAAGTGAAAAATAATAAGTGATAAGTCTAAAAAATTACTCTATGAGTTGAAGAAATGTTTCCACGTAACGAAATGTCTAAAAAATAACTGTATGTCTAAAAATGTGTTGTGAAGGCATAAAAAATCTGATGCAGAAGCTGATGGGGCAGCTGATGAACTGCTACGTAGATGTGGACTCTCTGGAAGACGAGGACTATGTGCAGGTTTC
The DNA here is from genome assembly GCA_026413425.1 of Tringa solitaria. Lineage (NCBI taxonomy): Eukaryota > Metazoa > Chordata > Aves > Charadriiformes > Scolopacidae > Tringa > Tringa solitaria. The sequence goes on along the minus strand of JAOXJM010000023.1, from coordinate 82,841,848 downwards.
CCAGAAGAGAATACGTTGTTCAATGACTTCTCTTATCAACTGGTACAATAGTGTAACTAAGGTATGATTTTAGTATTTTTTTTTGTATCGTCAGTTTATAAAAATCCCTGACCTTTAGATGCTTTCCAAAAAAGAAATTGAGTAACTCCAATTTCTATGTCATAGTGAGAAAATGCCAAAGGTTAGCTTTTCATTTAATGCTAAAAAATAATTGAGATTGAGGCGATTTGAATATAAATCTGTAACATATATAACAAATGTGGAGTTAGTTTCTGATGAGGTACGGATGTCAGAATTCTGAAAAACAAGCAAAAAGTACTATTTTATCATGTATTTAATTGGGAACTGTAACCTTAAAATGCAGTATCAACTTCATGCCAGATGCTTTTCTCCCAGAAGGGCTGAGATGTTTTGTTTATTGAAACAAAACTAAGAAAGAACAGCCATTGGGGGAAAGGCACCGTATTAGCGCTAATTTGCAGCCCACACTACATTGGCAAGCAGGGAGAAAATAACTTTCAAAATGTTTTTGTGTCTTTGATTTAATAAAGCTAATGAATTTAAAGCTTTGTTTCCGTCATGAATAAAAGTTAGAACCGATTTTTATGATGACTTAATCAGAGCAGTGTGTTAAATAAGTTTAGTGAGTATATGCTTCTTCTTTTTTTATTACTGGGTAAAGATACAGGAAATGGGCACCGTCCATGTACACAACTCAAATCTTCTCCCTCAATCCCAATAGAATTTCACCAGTTCTGTCCCACAGAGCTATTTTTGTCTTTGTTGGAATGTGAATTTTAAAAATGTGTTTATACTTCCTGCTGTTCCAAACAGAAGGAAGAAAAATTCCAATTCTGGATGCTAATAATAAATACAACATGTATCAAAAAGCCAGTCGTGTCACTTTGGAGCATTCTAATATCGTAGATGTGATTCAGTGTTTTTATTTTCCTGTCTTCTCTTTATTAATGTATAATGAACGGCTTTAAAGAAAACAGATTCTGAAACTCTGAGAAAAAAAAGAACTTCCTCTTCTAGACACTGGCGATCTCCTCCGGTTGTAGTTGTATTCAAAGACATGGAAAGTTTCACCACAAAAGTACTTCAAGACTTCATAGTCATCAGCAGGTAACGTCACCTGAGGTTTAGTTCTTCCACTCCTCTACCCATTTTCTGTTTGCAGCTGTTCTGAAGTGTAACAAGGAAGCCAGGGAGGGTTGGAATCAAACATTGGTGCTGCTTCTTTGCAGGAGTGATTGAGCAAAAACCTATTTGCTGGGTTTGGGGGATAAATTATCCTAAAGCTAACCTGGGACTCTGAACCAGCGTACCTAAGGCCTGAGCTGAGATATTGGGTGGCTGATTCAGTTCGTTACAGGAGAGGATTTATTGGTCCTAGTTGTTACAGAATGTGTGATTGTGAAAATAATTTTTTAAGATGCCTTTCTTCTGTAGGCTTCTAAAATTGTTTTCAGAGTATAATTTTTATGTGACAAGTGATGTAATGCTGCTTAAAGGTCACTAACTTATAACAGGACTATATAAAACTTACCCAGAGAATTTCTTAGTGTTGAACAGGATCTGTAGTGAGTGGCTAACTACTTCAGGTGCTCCTGTGCTTCTGTCCTTCCTTAACCTGTCTTCTTTAATATCATCTCATGCATTCTAATCCAACCCACCCCCGTGCTGTTCTCAAAAAGACCATCTTGCACTCAGTCCCCAGGTTGAAACTACACTTGCAACAGAACTGGGGCTGCAGTTGTACAATTAATGCAGCTGTAGCGGGCATGCCTGACGTTACCTCTAAACGAGGCCAGACAACAGTTTCACTCGCTGAGAGACCCATAATAAAAATATTTTTCTACTTCAGATTTGGCAGGTGGGTTCTCTGGGGAACATTTAAAGAAGTAAAATCAGAAATGTACAATTATCAGGAAATAATTGGGGTGTAAGGCAGGGGAAAATGAGGTTTAATTGTTGTTTTTTTTTAAGTGGTGTGTTTTATTTTACTTTTGTGGCAAGCAGAAATGCCTAATTATGAGCATGTGGAAAGTAGATGAAGTGTAGTTCAGGTCTGTCAGTCTCCTATTTGCAAATACACTTTTTTTCATAGACTGTGTGTCTCTTCAGAAAAAAAGTTTAGAGGATTGAAATAGTCCTATAACGGAAGATTGTCTTGGTTAAAGTAGATGATGGGTAAAATAGAGGCTCAGCAGCGGTGCATGATAATTTGAAAAAGATCTTTGGGATAATTATAGAGATTGGACTTACTCTCTCCATTTCAGTCCCAACATATTTAATAATAAAGGTGAGAGGTTCTTCTGATTTGTTAATCACAAGATTCAATTTCTCTCTGATATTCTTTTAGGTTATCAACAGTGGACAGTAATATATGAAGTTTATTGTTTATATATTTAAGTCTCTAGCAATGACTTTGGGGGAGTTAGAGAAATGAAAAATTATAGGATAACAAAACACAAAGGTCAAAAAGTTGCTGTGATGAAAAAAGAGGAAAGGAAGAAATCATTAGTTTTAACCTAGAGGTAATTAAGGTAGCAGAAGTTGTATCTCTTTGAAACTAATAAAAAATGGAAATAATGATGAAATAATACTAAAGACACTGTATTTTTTTATAATTTGTATGCTGTTCACAAGCAATATGGCATTCAGACCTGGCTATCAGTTCTCAAAGCTTGTACTAAAAAATTAGCTGAAGAGGAAGATTCAATCTGGATAAGTTGGAATTCTTTCTTTTAAGTATAGCGGGAACATGGAAAGTTAGACGGGTTTCATATTTATTTTAAATTTATTAAATGGTGTAAAAATTGTTAATTTTCTTGAGACTGTTAGCTGTTTTAATGTGTCTTCTTATTTTCTCTCTATTTCTTTGAAAAAAAAAAATTTGCAAGATTCAGTTCTCTGAATATAACTTTTTGGGAAGATAGGACCAGTACGATACTCTAACTGAAAAGATGCTTTTTATGCCACTTCCTGAAATTTGAATCCTAAAATATAATTCAATTTGCTTTTCTGCTTTAGGGCTTTGATTTGCTTCCTTTCTTTTTCGTTTTACTCCCCATTAAAACTCTTTTGATTTACTGGCAACAAATCTTATAATTTAGCCCTTTTTACATCTAAGCTCAGTGTTGTAGTAGGAACAAAATACATTTGTTTCACGATCAGAATTCTATAATGTAATTATTTTGTTGGGTTCTTTTCTCCCTTCTCCCATGATCTAGTCAGCATATCCACGAATTACCTCTAATCCTGATTTTTGGAATCGCTACATCTCCAATGATTATCCACAGCTTGCTTCCTCATTCCGTGTCCTCTCTGCTGTGCATAGAACTTTTCCAGTCCCTTTCCTCTAAGGAGCACCTGTCTACTATAATTGACAAGGTAATTGCCTTCCTAAATAAGGAGGAGTGTGTGTTTATGTCTATATTCAACTGTGGCCTTTAAAAGTAGGTTTATCTGAAGCTTTGGAAATAGAAGTTGTTCCTGAGAGGTATGGATTTTGGATATTTCTACTCATAGCTGCCGAGTGGCTTAATACTGACAGCTTTCTTCTCACATTGAAACACTCACACACTTGCTTTTCATCTTTCATTTGCACTGACATCTGTGCGTACGTACGCAGGCAATTAGACTTTGACATTCCACCTCTTCATTAAAGTAGTGCTTTTACTTTGTTCCGGAAAAAGATATCTTTAAACATTAAAAAAAAATTCAGTTCAGCCTGAATTTTGCTGCCTGTCCAAAAATGAGCAGTTATCCAAATGGTTGGTACACACCACTTTGTGTAGCATTTCCCAAATTGCTGTTACACGTGCTGGAAGTAGTCGTATCCCTGGTTGTTAGAGCAACCTCTGTTCTGTTGTTTGCAATTCTAAAAATAAATGCAAAAATAACTGTAAGCAAAGCTGACTTCAAACATTGCATATTATTAAAAGGTACTTACAAAAATGTGGTGAAATAATAAACTGAAAATCAGTCTTTGCGTGGATATTGGTTTTAGAAGTTGGCAGTGTATTTCATATCTCCTTTAGTTGAATGCTAACACAGACTGAGAGTTGTATCAAATTCTATGTATTAATTTTGCTGAGTTGAATTCAGAAAAGAATTTCTGCCTGAAACAGCTATTTTTCTTTTTTGTCTCCCTTAGCTGCTTCTGACAGCCCAGTTCCCCTTTAAATTGGGTGAGAAGGTTCTGCAAGTTCTCATCAACATATTCTTGTACCATGATTTTTCTGTCCAGAATTTTATCAAAGGATTTCAGGTAGGCAATGGTAACAAGAACTCAAATTATAGTTGTGAAAACAAAGGGTAATTACGAGGCACTGAAAGATTTCTTAGGTCCTAATCTTGCTGTCACTGAATTGGATTCATTTCCATTGGAAACAGTTTGGATCTGTGAACAGGTGGATGTTTTAAAGTTAAAACCCTACCTGCTAACATTGTAGGAGATGTATAAAGAAGCATGTAAAAGCTTACTCTGCCACAAAAAAAACCCTTTATTTAAAGGTTGCATTTAAAAGGGTAACCTGCTTTAGTGGGGGGGAAAGATGTGTATTTTGCTATAGATTAACTTGTAGTTTCTAACGCCCCTGGCATAACTCTCCAGCTCTGATCTTCTGTACCTGGTCCTTGTGTTCTGGTTTGTCATGGTGTGAGGAGGCTACAGCAGTGTCTCTTCCCCACTTGAACTCTTCTAGCACCGTTTCTGGATGCAGACTTCTTACCTTTTCAGGGAAATAGGGGCTGTAGGGTCACTTTGTGCCTCGGAGTAGGTGATGTTTGTGCTCCAAGCAGCCGTCCAGCAATGCAGGAGATAACATTTATTCTCTCAGGAGACAAAGAAGAAGACTTCAAGGTTTCCAAAAATAGTCTGTACAGATCATGATAATTATATTTGTATTGGCTTATATAGATCTTCATATCTAGAAGTATTTCTGTGTCTTGAGTCTCCTTGTGGATTGCAGGCAAGAGTTCTCCAAAGAATTTGCAGTCCCTTTAACCCTGAACTGAAAGGGTTTTTACACTGAAAGGGTTATTAAGCATTGGAATGGCCTGCCCAGGGAAGTGGTTGAAGCACCATCCCTGGCAGTGTTAAAAAGACGGGTTGATGTGGTGCTGGGGGAGATGGTTTAGTGATGGTTTTTGTCAGAGTTAGGTTGATGGTTAGACTAGATGATCTTGAAGCTCCCTTCCAACCTAGATGATTCTATGATTCTAATCTGTTTTAATACAGGATTGTGAAACTGTTTCTTTCTTATCTGGTTCCATGATTGAACCTGTTAGTAAAACATGGGTTTTTGGTGTCAGATACCTTTAGAGTGTCTCAGATCCTTTGATTATCTAAGATTCGATGATTACATGTGGCCAGGAGAAATACCCTGGCTGTATTACCTCTTCCTACAGACAGACCTGCATGGGCTTTCATAGGTTTCAACTCTCTTATTTGAAAGAGTCAGCAGGATTTAATGACTCCCCATAGCCCTGATACAAAAATACAAGTTTTAGCCCTGATGGCATATTGCTGTGTCCTTGTGCATTAAAAGTATTCAAGGATGAAGCAATTTCATGTTGGATTTCCTAAGTCATAGATAGAAGGGATCACCATCATCTCCTTATGTCTAGGAGTGATGTTAACTTTTCTGATAGGAACTGTCTTTCCCCTTTGACAGTTTTTATGTTTTTAAAAAGTTTTTAGTGAGGTAATCTGTTTGATCGGGTTTTTGTTTTGTTTTTAAGAATAGATGTGATGAGCATTTGTTCCTATTCTGCAAGGCCCTGATGCTTAGCAGTGTGGTTTCGTGCACATGAAACAGAAATTGAAGTTAGGACATGGGATAAGTTTGCTTCTGTGCAGTAGTTGCTTTTCATATCTTTAAATATGCTCTGTTATTTGTGAGCGTTGGAGCTGAATATGTAGCCTAAAGAATGCAGTAATTTATATAAGTGAATCGAAAATATTTGATGAGCTATAGTTATCGTTATGTGAGAGGGGGGAGAAATGAGGTACTGAATATGAATAGCTCATACAGCAAAAAAGGTAATAATGTGACTATTTAAAACTGAATAATCAGTCTTCTGTAGTGACCTGTGGAATATTTATGAACCATAATGAATTTTTTTTTAAAGGAGTACCATTACTACCATTGTAGCATATGCACTGTAGTAATAAGAAATCGTTAAAAGCAGAGAGGATTAATTTTATTAACATCACCGATTCTTGCTTTGTTTTTCAGCTCTCTATTGTGGAGCACTTCTACACCCAGCCTCTTAGTATACTGTGTTGCCAGCTGGTAGATGCTAAGAAGAGAGTAAATTCTTTATCACACAATCAGTGTGAAAACATTCGAAGACTGCCTTCTTTTAGAAGGTAAAAGGGGAAATAAACTTTTGGACAATCTTGTATTTAGTCAGCTTTAAAAAAGATAAAAGGAATCTGTAAATGTAGCTCCGTGAAAACTGTAGATCACTTGTGCCTATATTTCTATACCAAAGCTAAATTGATCAAAAGGAGGACAGTTTTAAATAATTCCAGGACTCCTTAATCTTCTGGTCTAAAGAGTACAGCTTCTGTGGCGTGTAAGCACTTGAACTTCTTTTTTTCCTCTCTCGTTCTTAATACAGAAACAAGCTATTATGACAAATAACCATACATCAATTTTGAATTTGTTAAACTGAGTTGGAGCATAATCTCTAGGGTGTTGGAGTGGCCTTTCAGTTTGTTGGATTTGACTGTTCGTTTTTGAATCTTTCCAAAGAAATCCATATAGCAACATCAACTTTTTGGATTTTTTAACCCTGTAAGCTTTAATCACACTTTATAATTTTTACATTCTTGTTTTTTTCTTGCCATCAGGTATGTGGAAAGTCAAGCATCGGAGAAACAGATTGCACTGCTGACGACAGACAGCTACTTAAAGGTAAAATTTTGAGAACATCAAGCAGAAATAACTTTCCCAATATATTAGTTTGTGGAGCATAATAAAATAAGAAACTAAGATGTATAGTTCTATATGATGTCTTTTATACAGTACACACTGTGCTTTATGTCCAGTAATGAATAATTAGGATCGGCCGGTCAAAGTTCCAAATCTCTAGGGTTGCCAGGTGTACCTTTTACAAAGCTGCACAATTTTTCTTACATCAATTATTAGCTATGTCTAGAAATACAACTGCTTAAAAGGAAGGTTGAAAGGGTTTTTTATGGCCTGGCCTTTTAATGCTTACTCAGACTGACTTTCTTGGAAAGTCAGTGAAGTGTTTGAATAATGAGTAAGTAATCTTAGAGGTTATTTCATAAGCTCTTAATCCTCCATACTCTCTGTCTAGTTTCTGCTCGAACTCAGGAGGTCAGTCTGGGTCGCAAGGCACACATTCACACTAGATGTCTGTCATACGGGATTGAAACTCGAATTTTTACGTTACACGTTTATCTGAAGGTTGGTCAAGTGATGAAAGTCAGGCTCCTACTCTTGTGAGCCCTTCAGGAATTCACCAACAACGATCTGTTGGTTGTTCTCACCGGTAGAACCACTCCCTGTAGAAGCATTGCTCAGGGTAAAAAGTTTCTCCTAACTTTTTGTCTCAGGTACAGCTAAACCTGTAAGGCAAATAGTGGTACTAGAGATAAAGCAATTTATCCTCTCAGAGCTTCCTGGTCTGTAAGGACTTTCCAAGAACAATGGTAATGGCAGGAAGAGAGGCTGGGAGCAGGCAAGTTTGCAAGTGCAGTGCAATTGTGCTAATCAAGACGTGATTTATACGTGATTTTATGATCCATAGTTTTCAGTGGCAAAAATAGCTTAAGCTACTGCTATTCCCTTGCTGTTTATCCCTGCCTCAGCAGATGTGCCAGCACAACTGCTTGTGTGGCTGCGCAATCAATGTAATCAGAGAAACAATCCAATTAAGGTAACCTGACCAAAAAAAAAAAAAAAAAGACAAAGCATGTAATTTTTTTTGCTGGGTTGTTTCTGCAGAATGATTTCCCCAATGGAGTTCACTCTGCAGGTGCATAAATGCTTCTGTTGAAACAATAGGAGGGGGAGTGGAGTGGGGATGAGCAGCTGAGACTCTATTTGTTTCAAATTTAAAGACCATGTAACAGGCTGCTGCTTTGAAAGCTGAATACTCATCAGCTTAAATGTTGTATGTTTAAAATTTTATATTTTTAATAATATACCCCTTATTTCACAAGCCTCAGCCTGGAAGTTTGGGAAAGAAGCTGGAATTCTTGTGGTTATGTGCAAGATGATTTTGACAAATGTTAATTGAAGACACTTGTTCTAATCTCCACAGTAGGGGTAGGACTGTTACTGCTGTTCAACTTGCTGTTCAAGCTTAGCACCCAGACCAGCAATGCCCTTTGTCAGCTGCAATTTATATTCCATGTTGTTACCACTTTTTTTTTTAATAACTATGGGGAGAGTTCCACCTATTTCGAATAAGCAGTTTTGAAAGCAGTTTTACATCCTAATTACTTATGGCTCTGTCTGAAAGTTTTAATGGCAAATTTCATTTGAAATTATGTAAACGTGGCGATCTATATTTATGGAATTAACACTGCATAGTCTTCTAATAATGCTTTCAAACTTCTGCGTGAAGATATGCCTTTTTCACTCCATTTTTGGCAAAATACATAGTCCTACTGCATTGCTACTTATGTATAATAACTATATCAGTCTTAAGCTGGGAAACAAGATGAGGGAAATACAGATGCTGTAATGCTGTGAGTTTGGGGGAATAAGATCAATGTAGCAGCATTAGAGAGAACTTTTCTTCTCTCAGCTTTTTTTGTGGTGGGGATATTTTTTTTTTAATGATCCTGCTTAGAATTACAAATTTGTTGTAAAATTTTAGAATGCAAACAATAAGGATATGAGTAAAAGAAGCTATATAATTTCTCTTTACATATTAAAGGTATACTGTATAATCTAATTTTTGAAAGGTGACATACTAGATCTAAAGGCTAAATATAGTTGAAAATGGTAAAATAATAATGCTAACTGATAACAATTCCCCAGTGAGATGGATGAAGAAAGTAAAGTTAACAATATGCACTGTGATTCTAGTGAACTGTTGAAATACAACTTTTTTGCATAGTGGTCTGAATTTAACACTGGTAATTTAAATCATAGCACACCACAATGTCAAAACTTCAGAGTTGTTTTAAGTACCTTATGGGAGTTTTAAATAAACTGATGTCGAAATGATTTATAAAACAATTGTTCTGTCACTGTAGGAAATAATACAGAAGTTGCTGGAGGACTTGCATATTTACCATGAAAATTATGTTTCAGTCCTGAGATGTCTTCATGTTTTCACGTCTTCTCTTCCGAAGTATCCTTTGGGCAAGCAGGTGACATACTGTTAATCTGTTTCAGTGAAACATGTCTTTTTGTTTTTCAAAGTATGACATCTGAAGAAGTATTTATTATTTCTCTGTGTTTTACTATTCTGCTGCTTTGCCCCCTACTTCTTAAAATGGAGACAGATGCTTTCTTGCTATGGGCAGGGGGCAACAGCATGTGGTTTCTTTCATGGCATGGATGATACCTTGTCAGTCGACGGGAGGGGGTTTCCAGGAGGAGGCAGATGCACAGATCAGCAAAAGAATCCACACATTGACTTTCTCACATAGGGGATTATTTGTATGCATTGCAAACAATGTGTACTCTTCTACCACCTATTAGCTCACTAGTCAAATTCAGATGAAGAGATTGAGTTTTAGCAGCCTGCTCTGCAGAATAAAATTATAGTAAGGGAACAGTGATAATTGCTCTTAATAGCCATATTGCTCTAATGTCATTAAATCCACCTTCTCATGCTGAGCAATTTCTTCTTCCATGAGAAGAGCAATATATTCTGTGCATGTGCACTTGTCTGTCAGTTCTCAGTGTATTCCACACTGAATCTGTCCCTAACTACAAAATCAGCATGAACTGTCCCAGCATTAGTGAATAAACAGATGTTTTAGCTGGGACATTTGATTAGAGTTCCTCTTTGTTCTCTGCAGTTATCTTCATCTGAATGTGAGTTGTTTGAAAGCTGGTGCAGAACAGCACAGAGACTCCAGCAACACTAGGAGCTTAGTTCTGCAAGACGCTAAATGCTCTCATTTCTTTTGCAATCATTCTGCATCTCTGGAAAACAAGCTCCAAAGGAATTAGATATTACTTTGGAAAGCTTGGTGGAAGAGTTCTGCATTACTTTATTTGTAAAACACTTAATCCTTTCTTCACCTTCTGCATAACAGATCAGGGAGCTGCACTGTGCGTGTTTGGAAAACGAAGTGTGGGAGACAGAGGAGTATGAGTCATCTCTTCAGCTAGCAAGGTGATTATTTTATTTCTTTTTCCCCATTTAGCTTTAATGCCATTGTACACATGGAAAATATCAATCATCAGTTACTCTGGAACTTAAAGCTGAGGCTATTACCTCTTCACAGCTAGTTTTAGGATTGTTTGTGAGTATAATTGACTGCTGTTTCCATTTTGTCTTTCTGCTGTTTTCCCTGAAACTCAACCAGGTTCTAGTATCTCTTATGCCCTGAGTCATTATGCTGAAACCACTGAGATTACTGTGTGCGAATGAGAACATCAGTTAGGTTTTGTCTTTTAAAGTATGATTGTTTTAGATATTATCAACCAAATTATTAGTTTCAGTTGGCCTACATTTTAATCTGTCGTGAGAATTAGAATCCGTTCCAAATGAGTAGCCGAGGCCTTTCTTATGTTTTTTTATTTTACTGATTTCTCCCTGCCACCTTTGTCAAACACTTTGCACAGGGACTGAGTATGTTTTTTGTGTTATTGTGAGCTGAGGACTGTAGGAGAAGCCTACACTTGTGTTGTCTGTCAGTGTTCAAAATGGGAAAGTCATCTAAGCAAGCTTTCTTAAAAGAGAGAACTCTTCGATTGCAATTTTGCAGCTACAGACTTTTAAAGGTGCTTCATCATGGCAAGTGGCTGTTCCCTGGTATCTGCATTCAAATAATACATCATTTCTGTCGCACAAAGAGCTGGTGCAACACCACTACCATAACTCCCTCTTCAAGAGCCTCTGAGTTTGTGAAGTTTGATGGGTCTGACAGTAAAATTGCGTAGAAAAACCCTGTCAGTGGTGGATGGAGGGTAAATTTGTGGGCTCATGTACCCAAGGAAACATACTCTTCAAACCGTACCTTTGCCATATCCAGTGGTTCTTGCGCATCGCTGCTCCACTGTGTTCTTTATCCTCATCCCTCTGAAAGGATTGTATGCTTGATGTGTCATTCTATGGTCTTGCATTCTTTTCTTAATCCTTCTCTGACTCCTGAATCTTGAATCTTGACAGCACTCAATCACCTATCAACCCTTGCCCACAAATGTGTTATTTTGGTTTTCTATACTGTCAGTTCTGTAATCTCTAACTCTTGGCCATTTCTTCTTCTCCTTTTGCTCCTCCTATGTTCAATTTGCTTTCTTCCACTCTGAATTAATCTGCTTCTTCTCCTGTCTCAAAGCTGATGCTGCCATGAGATTCTGGCTTGTTCTCCCTTTATTTCTTATCTGTTCACCTCCCTCCTGCTTTTTCTATGGTCCTGGCTTCCAATGTGGGAGCTTCTGATAGAAATAGAGTGGTCATGGTCATTTCTTTCATAGATAATTCTTCTTCTTTTGGTTTTTGTTTTTATTTTTTGTTTGTTTTGGTTTTTTGTGGGTTGGTTTGTTTGGTTTTGTTTCATTTTGGTTTTTTTCTAAAGGAATTCTGTCATTTTCCTAACAAAGCTCCTCCAACACAATTCCTTCAAATACTTGGAATTCCAGCTGTGATTATTATTTTTTCAGCTTTTAACTTTTTCTTTAACTCTTTTTTCCATCTACTTCCTCTTCTCTCTGCTTTTTCTGCATAGAGTCTTGCTGCTGTCTTTTAGAAGAAAATGACAAAATGTGATCTTTCCCCTTCTACTCACAATCTTCTTTTTTTCCCCTTTGCTCAGGTGTGGAAGTTATTCGCTGTTCCTTAATATCTCTGCCTTCCCAGGGGCCACATCAGCTGTTGATATCCTTATGTTCGCCCTTTCCCATCCCTTATTATTCTTTTCAGTGTTTTTCTGGAGTCTGTTGTTTATTCCCTTGTATTTAGAAAGTAAAAAATAGAGAAGCTTTTGATCAGCTTATTTTTCAATTTGTTACAAAGTCTCTCTTTTGCCCTTCATGAGTTGTGTTTGAATGCGGGGTTTTCAGTTGTTGCATTGAGTTTCTTCTGTGGGTGGTTTGTTCTTTCTCTAGTTCAGCCTTTCCTTGCACTGGCTTTTATCCCTTCTGCTAAAAGTGCTATGAAGATGGTGTTTCAAGTGATCCAGCTTGAACACATAATTTATTCAATAGTTACTCTAATTTACTTGTCTAGAGTCTAAAAAATATCATGGGGAGACAGGGAGAGCACGTGAGCTTTAGTTCACATTGGATTAATCCAGTCAGAAGAGAGAGAAGAAGAGGTGTTGGAGTGTGTCTCACTTGGTTGGTTATGGGGAGTTGACTGGCTGGGACATCTGGTCAAGCTTTTAGGTGGCCAAACTTTGAGGACTGTCTGACTGTCTTCTGTCTAGATACTGTGCTCTGGTTTTATCTGCTAATCACTGATGCCATTCACCACGTTCTGCTTCTCACAGTCCTGTCCTGCTGTGACTGTTGTGATTTAGTTGTTGACCAATCTCTGTCATCACTTCTTCAGATAATTCCCCACTTGAGCATTCAGAAGGTGTTTTTATGGACTTCATCCTGGCTTCCTTTCTTCTCTTTCATAACCTGTTTCTGAATAATCAGAGATATATTTATTTACTGTCACTGGATGATCTGAGATCTTTAAAATTTCTGCTTTAAGCCTGTCTCCTAACTGAATTAAAATCTTAATCCTACTCTGATATCTGGCATACCTTGCAGCAGGCTCAAACCCAAAATGTTGAAAGGCATCCTTTGCTATTTCCTGATATGTAATAACCATCCTCTTCCCTGTTCTTTGGGTCCTGTAATCCCCCCGAGTTTTTCTAGAACTTGCAGCTTCTTTTTGAGTAATATGACTAAAATAAATTTGTTCTTTCCCATTCACAGATCTCCAAATCTGGTTATCCTCTCTCCGTCTTAGGTGTTTAATTATTGCAGTATTTTCTCAGCCCTGGAAGAAGGCTGTCTTGTTTACCCATTATTTTCTACAAGGCTGTTTCAAAATGTTTTCTTGCCTTTTTGTGTGGTCAAGGTCACCCTTTCTGTTGTTACCTCCTAACGCTTGTCTGTAGAAAGCAAGTGTTTCTGAAGGCAACACCTGACTTGGAAAAATCCATAACCCTGAATCAGATAAACTGAAATTTCAAATTCTAGGCTTTACAAGCGTTTAGAGTCAACTGCCAGTTAGAAGCTAGAGTTTAAGTTGCAGTTCCCTCTCCAGACATCCATCAAGCTTCACCAGCTTCTTCTAATTTCTTCCTTAAAACTATCCCAGTCACCATTTAGGGAGCTGATCCGAAGACCCACTGCCTGATGCACCGATCACCATCGTTTCATTCTTTTGTCATGCTCCTTTTTTTGTGCGTTCCTGCTTTTTGTGTCTTCTAAAATCCTTAAACTATTGACACCTTTTTGTTTTGTAGTTTTGTATTAGCATCTTTGTTTTGTATAATACAAAGCAAAACCACAAGACTACACTGGGAAGGGCTCCTAGTACCGGCAGGTATTACACACATGTGATTGTTCGGGACCAGAGTTTTTAGCAATGGGAAACTCTCACACTGCATTAAAGAAAAAAATGTTACATGCACGTGTCATGGTACTGGCTTGATGCGATGACTGCAGTTCTGGATTTCATTTATGGATATTTGCTTTTGACATCTTTTTAAATGAGGGTTCTGAGGCTGAGCAGTGCTTGGGGACATTTATAAAATGCCCTAATATGTAATTGAAAGTAAATGCTAGGCTGGAGGTTTGGCCGGATGGTCTGAAGAGGTTCCTTCCAGCCTAAATGATTTTGGGATTCTAGTGGTTGTTTGGTTTATAACAATTAAATACAGAAAATAGCAATTTGGATTTTGTTTGAGAATCCTTCTGAATCACAGAGAATAATGGATTTTGTGGATGTGTGAATACATGCTAATCTGTTATTTTTTTACCATTTCATTTCCCATACTTGGGCATGAGTTACGAACTCTGCCATACATATTTTTTTTTTAATCTGTCTCAGAGGTTTTCAGAAAAGCTTTCATTGTCAGTTCTGCAGGAAAATGTGAAGAACATCTATCCAATTTGATTTGTTTCTTTCTATTAATGACAACAAGGAAAAAAAATTGACTGTATTGCAAGACTGAGTGGCTTGAAATCTTACAGGCTTTCTCTTTTAAAAGGAGTTTTTCAAATTATTTTTTATATTTTTTTTCCCCAACTAAGAACATTGAAATCTGTTTCATCATTCTGCGTTTCAACCTCAGCCAACAATTGTGTCTTTTAGGATGTTGAATAAGTCTGATTTGGTAACCATGCTTCAACAATGTGTGGAAATTTTTGTGTCGTCTTCTGGAAAGGAGTTTGATAAGACAGTAGAGAAGTTGAAGGAGTTCTTGACCCAGTTTCAGAAACTAGAAGGTGGGTGTGTACCATCGTACATTCCATTGCAGATTATAATTTAAGCTGTTTGACAATCTAACCAGTGGGTATTGTTTTCCCTGGTTGTTCCTGTCATTGTATTAAAATGTCAGATTTTTCAGGATTTTTTTTTTAAATATATACATAAAATGAGGAAATGTTTGCATTTTTTATTGGCATGTGGTTCATGCTTTTTGTAACACGGGAGAGTGATGTAAGATAAGAAATTGGACAGATCAGCAAACATTACTCGCTAAATCTGTCATACCTTTATTTTGAGCCTCTTACCGGATGTTGCAATCATTAACAACATTTAACAAATAAAAACAGATATTGAAAGATAAATAGGAGCAGACTTCCTTATGACGTGGTATCTAATCCAAATTATATAGAGACTTCTTTCACCAGCACCTTCAGTTAAATTCCTGTAAGGGCCAGGACACGAAGTGCCAGTTGTCAGGGCTCTGCTGACGTGCCGTAACTTGTCAGGCCCATATATTGGGTTGCTCATGGCAGAGGACATATTTGAGAGTTTAATAAGGCAAAGGAGTAGCAGCCTTCCATCTTTCAGAGGCAGGTTAACAGAAACTGCCCTATTCCTTCTGAAATGGGAATATGACATATTCCAGCATTCCTCTGGAATAGGAATTTCCTTGCTTCCCCTGAACTATGGAGAAGTGCTCCCCTGTGATTTCCTTTTGAAGATGAAATGGTCATTATCTGGTCTGTTTTATGCATATTAAGTTCATTATCAGTGTGGTTACTACCCAGCATTTTGACAAGTAGGCAGTAAACCACCAAATGCAGGCTAATACTAATTTAAGCAATCATGGAATGCTCTAGGATTAACTGAGGCTTGTTTAGAAGAACTGGCTCTTGCCTGTACCATGTATTTTTGAATAGATGTAATAATAGCAGGGTTGTGGGACAGGAAAGAGGTGATCACTTTGAAAAAGCTGAAGATACCAGCACGGAAGATTCTAAACTGTGATGGAAAACCTAAAGGTTCATCTAGTTTGGGAAAAAAAAAAAAAAAAAAGAATTGAAGCAAAGGGCTTTGAAGAAGTTGGATTTTTACCTTTAGGGAATAAATAAAATAAAAAAGAACAACTCGGGGAATTCAAGGACACGCAGAACTATAAAACAAAAAAAAATGCAGTATTTATTTTCAGTGAGGATTTCAAGATGTTTTTAAAGCAGAGAAAATCTCATGAATCTATGAGTGATGTTATTTTGTTTTCAGAGTGAATTTAAGATATAATGAAAATGAGAGAAGGGGAAGTTAAGATAAACTTAAACATGAATAGGTTGCTGAGTTAGGTGACTTCCTGTATGTTTCTGTGATAGTTTTGATCTTCAGCAGGAGTTTTCAGAAGTCTGCCAGAAATGTTATCTCCCACAGAGCCCTTAGAGTGAAAGGATAGTCCAGATTTTTTTAACAACAACAAAGTCCATCTTCCTGACTGCTTAATGAACTGGAAAAAATAAAAACATGAAGCTTGAGGAAACAAAGTATCTTTATGTTCAGGCTATTTTGAGCTGAAGGATTTGATTAAAAAATATCTCAAAATATATCAGTGTGGTAGCGGAGAGAGGAAGTTCTCTGCTTTGAAATCTTCAACAGAAATACAGATATCTACAGGGCACTGGAAAATACCAGCTCATTCTATGTAGGTCACCAGAAAGCTTTTATATTTCATGATTGTTTGGGCTGATTAGAGCTTTATGTGTGATCTGTAGATGGAATCTCCATTTTATTACCATCTTCATAAGTAAGGCAAGAAATCTAGCTACCTTTTGTTTTGATTTCAATTGTAACTCATCTTGGCATTGATTGCGCTTTTGTAGTTTTTCCTTCTTTGTTTTTTGTAAAAAAAATTACTAATTATTAGTGCAATTGATCAAGAAACTACATAGCTATGAAAACAAGATTTTGCTATAAATGAAGATGAGACTATAGCTGGGCAACACTAAGGCACGCTTGGTTTGCTGCTCTGCTTGCAGTTGCTGAGTTAAGTAGGCAGAACTCATTTCTTAGGGTGTTTTTTTTTTTTTCTTTGCACATGAGAAGGAAAAATTCTGCAGTGTGTGGCTTTTGGAATGCTCCTAAAGCATCATTAGTATCTGGTACTAATCTGTCCAACTTAAAAACGTTGAGAGTATGACCTAGAATGACACAAGCAGAATTGAGGTGATATGCAAGGCTTACGCTGGATCTTTGCTCAGGGCAGAATCACTTTGGTTACTTAATTGTTGTTGGTTAATCTGCACTGCAGACTTCTTTGTTAACGAGCTTTTACAAGGTGCAAGAGCCAAAAGCTGTCTGGGTTTGGGTCTCTGTGAACCAGTAACTAAACACACCAGATTGCTTGGGTTAGGGGGTTTATTTAGGTAGTCAGGAAAAGTTTACCCCACGTATCAAACTTTCAGTTTTGTTCTAGAAGCAGAAGCTTTCCAAGAACAAGATGGGTCCGTATCGTCACAAAAGGAGCTCCAGAAGAAGACAGACCTTTATCATCTTCAGAAGGTCAGACCTGAGTAGGCTTTGCTGACTAGTTCCTTCACTGAATCGTTTAAGATGTAATAGTCCATGGTTAGTTCTTCCCAGCTTGCTGGAGCTCTGCATAAAGGCTGTGTATAAGTAACTCTTCTTAAAAATGAACGATTAAGTACCAACTATGTGTATCAGGCCCACCTGAGGCATAGAAAATGATAGAAAATATCTGTCATAAACTAGGATTTCAAAATGCAAGTTAGGGGTTTTCTTCTTATTTAACTTGCAAATTACATGTTCTGACTAACACATATTTCTTTGAATTTCCCAAACTCCTACCAGTTGGAGAACTGAATACACTGGCCTGAGTAAAAATAACTGCATGATCACACTTTCAAACCTCAGCAGTGAAGCCATGCCAGCAGAAAATTGATTACACGTGTTAAACACATAAATTGTGTTCTCCAGAAAATAACTACCTCCCATGTAGTTTTATGCATCACTTTTTTTTTTTTTTAAAAGACCTTGTTGGAGTTGAAGGAATCAAGGAGGTCTAAGAAACTGACCAAGTTTGAAATGCTTCGTTTTGAAGTTGTTGACTATATAGACAGTCTCGTAAGGTGAGCTTTCCTCTTTTTATCTTCCTGCAGTAGTTTTCCAACAGAAATTTTGCTAACATGTTAATCTTGTCAAAATCGTGTCTTGGGCCTTACAGTATGAAGCAGACTTTTTTCCCTTCCTATTCTGTCTTTGAGGGCTCTAAAAATAATATTTTATTTAAAAAAAAATAAATCTCTTTTCCATGGGTTAGTAGAAGTAATTGGCACATGAATTGACCAACTTATTTTAGGTATAGAAAAAATTGAGGGAGGACTGGGTATTTGTGGTAAAATAAAGTCAGGAGTTTTTATCCTAATCTTTGCTGATCTGTTCTAGTTATGAAACTGTACAGATGCAGAGTGTGATATCCTGTCCATTTTGGGAGCTGTTTCGGGGAGCAAGTCCCAGCAGATAGGGTTTTGGAGGCAGGTCTGTAGCAGAAAAGGCTTGGGCTGGGGGAAGAGGTGAAGGCACTTTTTAATTATAGAGCTTTGGGGTGAGGGGGAGGCAGAGAAGCTAACGGTATGACTGTGCCAAGAAAAAAGCTTCAAATATGAAGACAAAGGTGAGCAGGGGCTCATCAGGAGGCCTGGGGATGGGTAAGTGTGATCTGTGGAGTAGGGTACATGACTGGTGTTAGCATTTCAGCTGCTGCTCTTAGTTTTTAATTTGTCAGTGGCCCAGCCAGAGTTCTACGCTAAATCCATTAGATGTAGAGTTGATAATAAGTTACTTCCCTGCTTAAAAGTTGATTTCAGCGCCATTCATCTTGTTTTTCTCAGAGATTTGTCAGTACTGGTTGGGAAACATACATTCTTGTAGTCTCTGACTGCAGTAGACTTCTGTTGTTTCCCTTAAGGTAAAGCCTGTATCTCCCCTCCCTCCCTCCCCCCATACCTCATGTGGCTTTTTTCAGAAATTACCTTGTTCCTGCAGACCACAAGACTCTGCACGAGATAGTATATTTCAACACAGTCAGCGTTCTCCGGGAGCACCTGAACGCTGCCCCGAGGATTGCCCTTCATACAGCTTTAAACAACCCCTACTGGTACCTGAAGGTAAGAAAGAAGCCAGTTGGTGGTGGTGCTGGAGCCGTTTCTGAAGGCTACATGGAAGGGGGATGTGTGAAGGCTTTAGTTTTGCTGTTTCATGGAGCTTGGCACGCGTTCAGCTGTTTTGCAGAGAACCAACAAGCTAGTCTTGATAAGAACCGGGGACTTTGCAAAGAGCTAAGGAACCCGTCTGGCTGAAATAACTCAGCTAATTATGGAAAGAGTTCTCTATGGGGAATCCATTTTCCAGAGCCTGGTCTGGATCGTGATTTTTAATTTCTCCTGTAGACATAGCAGAAAAGTCATTTTGTCACCCATTACAAATGGGATGACACTTGTAATGTCCATGGGGGAAAAAAAAAATACAGGGTCTGTGGCTCTTTCTAGAGACTTTCTTTACAGAGTTAGTGCTTAGTCCTCACCGTGCAGACTTGCTGTGAGGTGAAGGCTCTGTTCAGGTGGAGAGGTGACATTAACAATAGCTTAAATACAGTATATTTAAAGGAGTCCTTTCTTTCCCCATCTATTTTGATATCTGTTGTGTGTTGAAATTGTATCTTTTCCAAGTCCAAGAACAGGTTTGTTATTGATTCTATTAGTTAACCCTGCTCTTTTCTAGAGGAGAAAAGCAGCCCCTTTTCCACTTCTTTCATAAATCAAACTCATGGGATGACCAAAAGAAAGAAAAAGAGCGGGATTTGGAAAAGGAGTGAACATATGTTTCACTGTTTTGTCCTTGGTTATAGATGCTGCTTGGACTTATCCTCATGCCCTAACATTTCCCTTTAAAAATGTGATTACAGTTCTGAAGAAAACATTGATTGTAGCTGTATCTGAGTGATTCTGTGGTACTTGAGTCCAAGCCAACACTTATCAGGAATGAAACTTGATAAAGATCAGTTTTTGAAATCTACAGCCCAATTCGTGTTGGGTTTGTTGGCCTCCTGCCTCTATTTGAGGGAGGGTTGTCAGTTTTGCTGTGTGCAGGAGTTATTTCTAAAACCACTTAAAGAGCTTATTTATGAAAACAGTAGTTAGCCAGTGTGCTCCCATTAAAGAGGCCTAATATGAACCTCAGTGATTTATATTTTTATCAAATCTGTAAAAATATAGATCAGGAGAGACAGCAAAATGCTGATGTGCTTAGTAGGTATTCTCTTTGTGTTGATGGGATTTAGAGCCCTCTGTCATCTTGCACTTTGTTCTTTGACATACTTTAACGTATTTCCAATGTTTTCTGAGTAGACTGTGAAGGTCTGGCATAGTTTCTAACAGCAGCAGTATTGGCCAAGTACCTTGCTTGGCATTTTAATCCCTGTGAGTCAAAGAAATGTTTTTTTCTTAGTTGTATCCATGACTTCTGCATTGGCTTGTACTTTCCTGGGCCACAACCAGAGCAAAGTTCTCTAGAGCTGTTCCTTCCAGAAGCCTGGGACAGAAAAGGATCTGCTTCAGTGGAGTAGCAGCAAATGATTAATATATGATGCATTTCTTACAGGAATCCACTCCAGTTTTTATTTAGCAAAGCATGAAATGAGGGTCATACTTATCCTGAAAAAAAAAGAAAACCACAAAAAAAAAGTGTAATTCTGTTTTCACTGATCCCTTGAAAATTCAACAAGTTGTAGCTTGGAATAGCGGCAAGGCACTGCTTCGTGTTGTGTCAGCACAAGGACATCTGATCTTGGATCTTCCTGGGGTTTAGGTGGTCACTCAAGTTTTGTTCTTGGCCTTGGGTAAGAAGGGTGATTTCTCACATTGATCTCGAGGAATGAGCCCTGTTACCCATGAAGGTACTTGGATTCCTATGAAATGAAAATCCCCCAGTTGCAATTAGGTGCCGTATCAGGGAAAGGGGAGACCAGCATTTGGTCCTCGGGAAAGGTAGTGACGTTGATTCCAGAGCACGATACAAGTCTGGGGACAAGGGTCAGGCAAGAGGAGCCCCTCATCAGTGGTGTTCTGGGTTGTTCCCACTCCCAGGCTCTTCTCTTTCTGAAACAGCACCTCTGTGCTGTACAGGAGGTTTCACAACTGGCTGCTGCTTCTCGGGCAGCTTCCTCCTTGTCAGGCTCATTATTTCCTCTGGGGGCTGCCCCCCCCCCGGGAAGCTGAGGTTTCCTCGCATGCAGCTGCAGCTCGCTCCCTCCCGCTGTGGCCTAATTATCACAAATGAGGCTGAATTCTGTCAGGGGCTGGAAGGGACCCTGCAGTGCCAGTCGGTAATCATAGAATGGTTAGAGTTGGAAGGGACCTTAAAGATCATCCAGTTCCAACCC
>JAOXJM010000023.1:82794288-82813380 GCA_026413425.1 Tringa solitaria | reverse complement strand
CATCACTAAACCATGTCTCCCAGCACCACGTCAACCTGTCTTCTGAACACCTCCATTTTCTTCAGCGAGGAGGGCAGGAAGATTGGACAGTTAAAAACACTAAAAAAAAAAACCCAACTGGTCATAAATTTCATTCAGTTTGCCTTTCTTCAGAGGCTGGACTTTGTCGTCGGAGTCTGACCTGCCTGGAAAAAAACCATCCCTAAATTCTGAACCAACATCAGTAACAGCAGAAACGCTACAGCTATGAAAAAACACCTTGTGCTTTTCCTCCTTCAATGGAATCCTGGTGCCAGGGGTCTAGTTAACACCAGCCTTTCTGTTTGAAGATAATCTGGCTACATAGTATGAATTTTATTTACATTTGGCTCCTCTTATCATTTATTTGACTACTTTTTGTTGTAAATATTCCAAGTTCACCCTCACATACCTGAGTTGAAACAGACACACAGGAGATTTCAACTGCAAAGATGTATGTAATTTTTAAATGTCTGCTTCTACAACTGTCTGCACAGTAACAAGGTTCTGCAGATACTCCAGGAAACCACCTCTGTCTGCAATGTTCACTGAAAGCAAGACCAAAAAAGTCAAATTTTTGTACTGTGGTACTAGTTCTGAAACTGTAACAAGGTAAAGCCTCACCTCTGAACTGGTAACTGTGTTCCATTCTTCAACGGCCACATCTTTCAACAAAAGCACTGCCAAAAATCAGACCTGAAAATAATTTAACTCTGGTTTGGACAGGCCCATTTTTCTTTACTGTTACAGATGCTGTTCTTTGACACCTCTTTACACCACTGCGCTGCTGCTTTCGAACACAAACTTGGTCATTTTTATCTTGGAGCCTACAACAGCAGTAAAATGTAGAAATAAGCCACGTGCCTGTGAAAGCCAAACGCTCATCCTCACATTCTTCATCTCAGAGAAAGGTTTCCAACGCAAAAGTCACCAGCAATGGTTCACAAGAGCAGAAATTCTCAATACTTCACTCCCCTCAGTTTTTTTTCCTCTCTACCGTGGAATCACGGAGCTAAATCCTCCCCAGTTCCCAACTCGGGAACGAAGAGACCTTTCACAAAATAGTTTCTAACCAGAATCTGCTCATGGCCTTGCTGTTCCAGAGCACACGGGCAGCTCCCAAGCATCGACACACAAGATGGCTTGAATCTCCTTCCTTTTTGACCTTAGGGTTGTATCTTTCACATCTAGATGCAAAAAATCAACAGGCAGGATGGATGGACACGCTGCCTCCCATAACCAAGACCTGCATCGCTTCCTTAAAAAACAGGTTAACCGAGATCTTTGGTTCCGTTCTGTTCAGGTGCAATTCACTGTCCTCAGCTTTGCTTTGGGACAGACTGCAGTTCCATACAAATCACAAATATATTCTAAATGTGGCCACCACAAAGCGTAGCATCAAGAATTAAGGAGTTATTCAATCTCACCCATTTCTACTTGACTCGAAAGCCTTTGAAAAGGCTCTCCAAAGCAGGTTTGGTTTTAAGCACCAGCCTGCTCCTCACAAAACTCCTGTTTCCCTCATCTTTTCCAACATTAATCGAGCAGCTGGCCATTTTCCTGCTCAAAAATAAGGCACCCGTTAGAACAAGCGTTTCATGTGAAATTCATCACATTAGATACTGACATTAGATACTGACACTGAGATGAGGAAAAGGAGCTGGTTTGAAGACAAAGACAGAACAAGCAGCAGGTTAACAAAAAAAAAGAGAAATTTCAAAGAATGCAACCTCATTTTCAAAAGGGACATAAATTAAGCATCCCACAGCTGTGATGCACAAGCATCCATGGTGGCATTATATTCCAACTACTGGAAAACTGCTTATTATGCATTAATTTGGAGCAGCAGAGGAGTTGCTGGGTGCTAACATGACATCACTTCTTATTTGTAATAACTCATAATATCCCAAAGGAAAAGATAAGCCGAGACACAGAGATGATCACAATGGCTGGTAACTTAATTCTACTCCTATCTCAAATTATCAGGCACATATACATTTCTATCAAGTCAGAACAAGGATCTTCTAGAACACAGGAGATACAGGAAATGTATCAGGACACTGGAATTTGGGTTGTGGTCCACCTAGAAGTGGTTTTTGTACCCCGGGCAAATTAACAATGAAAGGAGGTACAAAAATGAAGAGGAGACAGGAGAGGGACTGAGAACCCTGAGACAATCAACAGAAATTACAGCCCTTGATATAGTTTTATTTTCAGTAACAGAAGACCTGAAAGGGGAGTCTAGCAGGGATTTCCCATTTCTGAGATTCTGAAAATATAGTTAAAAGAATCCAAATATTTGGGTAAGTTTCAGGAAAGTGAGCAGAAAATACTCTGATATTGTGGTGATATACCCAATTCTGAACACGTAACCTCACCACTAAGTGAATAAAAGTTCACGGAGAACTAGGGCTCATCACATGGCTTCTCTGGAATCTTAAGCATCAGCACGAGCCAATTAACGCATATATCTACCAGCTGAAGTTTCAATTACCTTTCAACTAAAACTCTTCCCAATTAATTTGAAATGGTACAAAGACCTATTACACAACAGACTTGCACTTCACCAGAAGCAGAGAGTAGGTTAGAGAAGACAAGAGTTCATAATCAAAGGATTATATTGAAACTACTTCAACGTCCCCAAAGCAGATAACCCAAGTCACTTGCACTTCTACCCCCAGCAGGCACGTATGGACTTGCCAAGTAGTAATCCAGGAATCAGGAATTCACCCCAAGCTTCGGAATTGCGCAGTCGGCAGCAGCCAGCGCCGACACCGCGCTCTGGAAACACCTGAACGCGTCCAACCACAAACTCCTCCACTCTCAAGACAAAAAAGATTACACACCTTGAGCTCTTCCAATATCTACGTAGCTCCAGCTCGTGGGAAGGGCACCTGCTCTATCTCATGAACAGATTTCCTGGGATGTGTCATTTAAACCTGAAGGAACACGAGCTCAACTGTTTTGAGTTAAATCAACAGTTTCTTATCAGTTCTGTAATAAACACGCTTCCACGACAGGAAACAGCACAGCAAACCTGAGGAAGATTTCTTCACCTCTAAAGAACTACGGGAGATCTTCATCCACCTCCTTCTCCTGATCTAAAATTCTGACCCACCCCACTATTGCTAGTAAATGAAGTTTTCATTTAAACACTCAGATTTAAGTTTATTCATACACAGCAAAAGTTCCACCTGCATATTAAAAACAAACAGATTAGAAGTAAATGTTTTATTCTTCCAACTAAATTCCAGTACTACAAGGGCAGTAAAACAATGATACACTGAAAAATTGCAGCAATAAACATTTGTTAAAGACTGAGAGAATAAATAAAAACTACAAAAATGAGAAATCATATAAACCCATTCTTAACCCCCAAAAAAGTCATGGAATACAGAAATGCCCTCCTTCACTATTTCACAGGCAGTACTGTGGGCTATTTGCTTAAAATTGTCCTGGGATTACATTCTAACTTAACTGTGATTACAGCTTCGTTGTAGTGCACAGTTATGAAAACCACACTAACTTCAGTCAGAAGTGTCATTCTACATTTTTATTTACACAACCAGTGAAGGGCAACTTCTAGAACACCAGCTTTAATCCTTTACTTTTTCAAACTTATTAACATAAGAAGCCAAATTGTAATGATACAGCAAATGAGGCCACTGGTATTATTACAGGTAGCAAAGGTCCACATCCAGGTGGTACTGACATCAGGGAGCACTCCAAAACCAGTTGCTGCATAAGAGTGGTTGCCACTGACAAAAGCTTGAAATAACCTGTGTTCACAGGGGGAAAAAAATATGGCATTGCTGCAAGTCTTTACTGGGACAGCTTGCAGCAATAAAACAGGGTGTATAGGGCAGCCCACATATGCAGAAAGTGTGATTCATGAAACGTCTGGAAAAAGAAAAAGAAAAACCAAGAGTTAATAATGGACTTAACAAATTGCAGCTTTATCACAAACCTCTTACGGCAATATCTAATGCCGCTTCAAAATTTAAACCCCAGCACGTTATGGGAGACAGTTTTTAGGTGTTTTAAACAAAAGCTGCGTTTTATCTCACATCTTCCTTTCAACCTCGGTCTTCCATATAACCCATTTAAAAGTATTATAAAATTGGGGCCCCCCTGAAACTTAACAACAAACAATGGCTGCTTAAATTATTGAAGGTTCAGTAATTTAACGCTGCTCTAGGAAGCAGCAGAAATAGATACTCACAACTGGCAGGCTGTTCTCCATATCGTCGCATGATTTGATCATGCGTGAACTTCACAAATGCGTCGTATTGTTCTGCAAGCATGAAGCAGCACAAGCGTGAGTACATTAAGCTTAACTCAAGCTGAAAAAGATTCAAGGCTACTTTTTTTTTTTTTTAATGCATACAGATCATATCAATTAAAACACGCATCCACTAACAGCAGTTTTAAGGGACTTCACACAGTTCGTAGCTGCCATTTCATCCCCAAGAGCAACAGCGCAGCACACGTCCCCTTAATTAAAAGACTTTCCCTTACGAACTTTTGTAACGGGCAAGTCAGGAATGTGCTCAAAGAGATTTATGCTGCACATACATGAAGACCTCAATACAACTAACACCTGGCTAAGTGTCAGACACTGTACTTTGAAGTAAGCAAGTGTGCCCATTTCCCAGATCCCTAATGGGAGCAGAGTGGTTAAGCAAACGTGGCATTAAGGTGTCAGCGCTTGGGTCGGAGACATAACCCCCCTCTGCTCCTATCACTGCCAGATGGAAGGAAATTAATTTAATGAAATGGAAACACAGGACACAGGAAAGGGACTTGCTACGGAGTTAGAAATGCCTTTTGGTGACCACCAGAAAATCAAAAGCGAACGACAAACTGAAAGGATGAAATGCCGAGTGACTAACACTTGACTAATTCCAATCACAGAAGTAGCCACAACAGGAGACATATAGTTGACTGTGGACTTTGTGAAAATGGCTACTGCGTAATCTGAAATGAAGTTTAGATATCAAACGTATTAATTTGGCTTTGAACTAAGCATTGTTATTTCCCAGAAGGATTATCCTTTCTATACACACATCCATACAAGTACATTCGCAATATTTTATTCAGCTTCAATACTGCACTCATCAGCAAGATATCACCTTTCAGAATTAGGAAATTGAACAAGGAGAGTAATATCTACCAGATGCCGCTCCTCTCCATTCCCCTTCCTCCCTTGTGGAAAAATACATGTGCAGCAATTGTGGGGTGTTCTGAGAAAAAGGGCAAGGTCAAAGAAGGCAATCTTCAACCAAAAATGCAGTTAGATTTGTAGTGGTTCCTAGTCCCACAGGTTTGCCCCATTAAAGTCCCCAGCCTCTTGCAGGGATGAGCTTCACCTTTGAAGTAAACAGGGTGTCAGTAATCAGCAAGTAGAGCAGCAGCCCCAAGTCTGGACCTGACCCAACGACCTAAGGACATCCATCCCTGACTGCAGGGGCCCGGGGTCACAGCAGCCAGTTCCCCTCTGCCCAACAAGCAGGACTTCTGTTTCACTGATGGCTTTTCATCAGCCAGGCCAAAGAGCTCGGCCAAACAACAAAATAACACAAAGAGCAGATTGAAGGATCTGTTGCCCAGAAACCATTTCCGAAAAATAACAGCAACTAGAACTTTTCCTAAAAGTACGCACGAAAGGCCAGAAATCAAGTTTCTTCTTTAAAGGTTTAAGTCAACACACGGAGCTGCTTCGCACCATCATCTCTGTTAAAATGATGGCTTTGGAAATTTAAAGAATCCATGGTTACTAAAAATCCCCTGTGACATTCAGATTGGGAAAGTTAAGCAATTCAAAGGAAAAGGGGAACCTACAGGGAACTGTTTGAAAATTTAAGTGAATGCTTGTAAAGATACTTACACCACTGGCATCCCGGATCATAGACGTTCTAAATAGCTATTTTAAGTCAAAAGGTGACTAAATGCCACAAATACAAATATGATTACTATACTCTACAACTTGAGTTTTAATATGAAAAGCTGGTTTTCACGAACAGATTCTAAAAAAGCTTTCAAGCTAGTTTCCCTCAGCACCTTACACTCCTCTGGTTTTAGAATCTGCAAAGGATCTTGCAACCCCAAATTTATGCTAACGCAGCGGTTTCATCAGGTACCAGGGCCAGGAGGGGAAATCAGGGCATTACAGTGATCCGAGTTTTCCATTTATCAAACCCTGATGCTGCATGAAAGGCAACTCCACTCACAAAGAACATGGGAGAGTGGAAAAGAAAGCCAGTATCTGGCTAACTACCTACAAGAAAACTGTGATTCAGAACTGAATGAGGAAAATTTAACATTCAGTTAAAGTCACTTGAAAGAAGTTATTCAATTGAGATTAATTACAAATTTCCAGTTACATTTCCATTGACTTCACTCATTTGTAAGAATGAGTATCACCTTACTATACAAAGTTTAGAAAAAGATATAATCATTCTGACAGCAGAAAAATACAACTGGCCTTCTATGTAAGGAATTTCTAGATTCTTTTCACAGTCTTCTCTTTCTAAATTCCCATATAATGCTGAAAATTTATTATTGGCTTGATTTATGGGATGCAGTAACATGATTTTTCTAACAGCTCTTTTGGTGACCACTGCTGTAAGAACAAGTAAACCTAAGTCATCTCATTGTCACCCACAAGCCTCCAAACAGAAAACATCTCCCTCCCTTCCCAAAAACAAACCCAAAGATTTTTCCCTTTGGGACTGACAGATGGGGCACATGTAAGGAATTTGCCAGAGGGGCTTCTGCTGTAAAGAACAACAAGTTTGTACTCAGAAAGTGTCTGGAACAAATGTAAATATATCTGATCTTCAAATGGTTATTACGATCACTGCTAACTGAAACGCATTCAGGAGGATGCAAGAAATGACCCAATTCCTAACATACATAAATTAGAAGAAAAAAAAGCTCTGTGAGTCCTAATTCATCAGGCTGAAGTGGCTTAAAAAGAAAAATGCAGAGATGGAACATTAGGCCCAAAGCAAGAGAAGTGTTTAGGGCTCTAGTTAGAGTTGTAAATAGATGTAGACTTAAGAGGGACCTAGAACTACGGTCATTTCTGGCACAGCAGCAGCACATCAGCAAGCACAGAAGATGAGCAGAGGCTGAGGTGCAGAGACAGTTCTGTCACAGGCAGTTCCCAAGCCTGACACCAGTCTGGTGACTTTCGGCACGGATATGCCTCTAAGAAGGGTTTTTTTCCACACCTGAAGAGATTTGCAAACTTCAATTCTGATGTGTTTTCAGGTGGGATGCAGAACAGCCATGGGTATTCAAAAGCAGGTTTGCTGCCAAAGAGTGCACTCAGATGTTCATTATCATCACACTAAATTAGACACTGAATCACTGTGAAGGCACCTACCTCTGAATGCAACAGAATTTAGGTGCTCAAATGCTGGCAAGATGCTTAGAAGCAGAGAACTCCAACAACTAAAGAAAGGTCGTATTTACAATGCTGACATTAACCTGATCCTTATGAAAAAGGTAAGTTGGCCTCAGGCACCAAAAGCATCAGCCAAATGATGTGAAATACAACAATTCAACACAGAGCATCAGAAAAGCATCAGAAATACAGCTAAACTACCGACGCTCAGGCAGATCCCAAACACCGCTGGCAGCAGCGTAATGGCAAGTACTGGGAAGAGAAAGGGAAATCTTAGGTACTGTCCTCTTGCCAAATTCCAGAAAAAGGAAGTCAGTTCTCAAGCAGGAAAAAAAAAAAGTCCTTCACAAAGAGCTCTTAAGCCAGCAGAATAGAAAGTCTTTCTGGCAAAAAAACGAGGAGGAAACGATCAATTCAAACATGATAGCAAGAGAAAGTTCTATCTGAAATAAAAACCACTGTTTCCATTGATTAGTAATACCCAGGAGTCATAGTTTC
Source organism: Tringa solitaria (assembly GCA_026413425.1). Classification (NCBI taxonomy): domain Eukaryota; kingdom Metazoa; phylum Chordata; class Aves; order Charadriiformes; family Scolopacidae; genus Tringa; species Tringa solitaria. The sequence continues at coordinate 82,805,453 of JAOXJM010000023.1, read as the reverse complement.
TATTCAAGGCAGCATAGAAGAAAAAAAAACCTATCAAAGAGCCTACACATCATTTTTTCTGTTCTGTATGCAATCTCATTCCTTAATCAGATTAGATCAGAAAAAACAGCGTAACGCAAAAATGAGAAAAAGTTTTAAGCTTTCAAACTCATCCTAACACATTATTTTGAACTATAATATACCTGCAAGTTTTGTGGTCAAAATTTCTTCATACTCTTCACGAATTTTCTCTTCACGTTCTTTCAGCAAACGTTCACAGATCATTCCAACTTGTCTGAGAGTAAACAGCGGCTGTTCTTTTTTCAATGGTGATGATGCTGCAGATGAAGTACCTAAGATTAAATATTTGGGCACACCAATTTAAACAATTAGTTCAGAACCATTTTTATAATGTTTCCTTCGCATCATTTACATTAAAGGAACTTTACAGAACACTTGGAGAAGCCTTTCTCTGCCAATTGAACACTTATAATTACTATTAAAAATTGGATACTCCAAAGGAAGGTATCTACAATGGAAATACACATGGGTATCAAAACACGAGGAGTGGCACACAAACACTGTGAACACCATAGACATGGCAGTTGCTATTTACAAATTTAAGCTTCTATTTTATGTAAAAATTCCAGTGCAGTATATTTTTGCGAAGACAACTGCTTTGCAAAAGCCTATTACAATATCAGCAGCAGGGTATGCAGGATGCTCTCTTGAAAACAATGCAAGCTTTGTGTCCTACTGATTCTTGAGAGGCTACAATCTTCCAGATCAATGCTAGTATTGCCAAAAAATAAACAACAGTAATTAGTGAAAAGGTGCCATAAGCCATCAGATAACCGGGGAAAATTATTTACGCAAAGAGTCTAAGAACACAGAGCAGAATTACACAGAATTCTCTGGGTACCTGGCAAAGCTGGTCCAGTAAGAAGAAATGCATGTGGCTGTGCATCAGTAGAACAACAAGGATCTGTCTGCTGGAAGCTGTTTTCTAAGTGTCTCCTCTTCTGCATGCGTTTATACTCCTGTTTTATGTTGTACAGAATTTGTTCTAGAAGAAAAATAATAAGAAAATTTAGCCTAAACTAATTACATTTCAGCATTTCACTTAACCTTATTCCATTCAAACACCAAACACTGTAGATAATTAACAAACGATAAAAGCTGGACTCTTAAAACTGGGCCCTGCAAAACCCACCAGGTTTTACTTAAGACAGAAAGAAAGGTAACTCCATACTGTTTTCACCAGGAGAATACTAGCAAAAATGTTAGTTAAGGTCAGGTATTGGTGCCGGAGTATTACTAAAAAAAATAAATAAATCAACAGTGTAAGGTTAAAACTTAGGAACTACCTACCATACAATGCACATGGATGAAAATCAGGCTACAGAACTTCTTACTAGTATTCATACTCTTCCTTTCATACATTTAATTTGCAGTCATCATTCTCCTCCAGACCATGTTTATCTTTCACACAGGTAAGAGTAACAAAAGACTCCAGAATAAAACATGTACATGAAATACCATTCCTCTCTCTATAGTTACTGGCATACAGGCAGGAAAGTGAAGAGGAGAACACAATTGAGACAGAATATTCATAAAGCAACCACTGCTTAAAATCTCAAAGAACTGGAAACCAAAAGACACAATACAAAAGCCTTCCACAACATTTTTGACAGCCTCAGATCTAGCCAAATAAACACAATGAACGGATCAATAGTCTCTTTTAAAGGAGTATGGCAATATGTAGTTCAGAATTTGATTGCACTGAGTAAAATACAGCAAGTGTTTTTAACAATCTCATTGCAATTGTAGAATTACAAGGACAAAAGTAATTCTTGCAAGAGAACTATCGATCCCGCCTTCTCTCTCAAATGCCATGTACCAAAAGGCTCCCAGGAACATCAGCGCCCTAACAGCATATCCTCTGAAAAGGTAAAATATTAAAAAAAAACAAAACCAGCCAGTTTCTACTTTTTGCAGGAGATTTTCACAGAAAGATACTTCCAAAGACTCCCTCTTTAAGAGAATCCTTATTTTCAAATGCATTTTAAAAAATTTCCTTACAGTATCAGCTTCTACTGAGACTTCTAGACATTGGACAAAGACAGTTTTCCAAAACTACACAAATCCATGGGATCATGTCACAGTTGCAGAGGACTCCACTCACTCAGAACCCTCCTAATTACATTGGATGTGTTGCCAATACTGTATCATGAAAACTTCTCAGCTAATTTTCAGGTATGTAAACAGCACGCCGTTGAGGTTCCTCATTTGGACATGATTTCTACTAAGCAACCGCGTGAAGCAAGTGACTTCAGCCACCAGCTTATTCAGTCCGTGGCTGAAGCCTATGCTGGACCAAGCAGAAGCAAACATTTGCCCATTCCTAAGTCAAAGGTTGAACATTGCAGTGGTTCTTAAATTCCATAAGTCAGCCTGGGAGCTTCCAACTCATAAAAAGAGAGGAAAATATTTCCAGTTAACAGTAATATCAACTTTTGCAGCAAAGGAGCTTCTTGTTTGGATTTTGTCCACTGACGAAGGCTTTGCAGTTTAAACCTTTTCAATCCCATGCCCAAAGTGCTTGTACAATTTTCAGCTCCCTAAAGGGGGACCAATAATTTGGTCCGAAGCAGATCAAATGAAGATGTAATAAAGAAGAGAAGGAAACAATGAGAAAGCGGGGGAAAAAAAGTACTCAGGGGTGGCTGGAGGATTCACACTCTTTTTGTAGAACAAAATGCATACTACACTCCGGCGTGGTACAGAAATACATCGACCAGGTTAAACCAAGGTGCAGTCAGGCTTCCAAAATCCGATAGAATCCCATGTACACACCGCATCAGTCGGAGAAGGGCCCTGCGACATCTTTACTCATCGGCGTTACGGTGGTAAAACAATACTTTTTCTCAGAATCAAGTGCTGCTCTAGCTGAAGTGATACCGGGTAATTTTTGAGTGGGAACTAAATTAGCTCATAAGATAACATCTGTTCTAAAGCTTGTCTACACTACCAGAAACGTGACTGCAAACGTTCACACTGTATTTACATTGACTGAAGAACGTAGAAGATCACGTACATCCTTCACTGCCACTACTTCATCTTGGGCATATTTTCCAATTTCTGCATGAGCTGCAAAAACATCACCCAAATTTCGGGTGTAAAACTTTCTACAACTCTTTTATATTATCTTTTTTGCAGGAACGTTCTCAAATCACATTAATCACCAAAATCATTAAGGAAAAAAAATAAATTAAACAGACTCTGGTTAATGGCTAAAACTCCAAGAGCTGAAACAATCATCAGCCAGGTTTTCTCCAGCTGTAACAACCCCTGAAAATTAAATAGGGAAAAATTCAGAGAAAATGTTACACCACCAGCCAGACTAGAAGGAGCAAATGCAATGGGGTGAGAGGGTGGGGGACGGACGGACAGGGAGGGAAGGTGGAAAAATCAGGTTCTACCATTGGGAAAACGCTAACAAGTGGGATAGAAAACTAAGATCTGTGCACCAAGGACACATGATTCTATTCCAAATTATATTGAATTGTGGACACTGAAGTCTCAATGATATTACAGTAATTTCACCTGCTTCTAGCTCGACAACACTTTTCAACTTGCAATCTGAAAACCTTGCTCTGAGAATCAAAAATCTCCAGAAATGCTACTGATGGATACATGGGGAGATCCCCATCCTGACAAAAACAATTTCACAGTTTGAATTACAACAACTTCAGGTAAACGTATAAAACTAAGCGGAGTGGGATGGAGGAGGAAACTATTAAAACACCACAACACACTACATTGCCAACAGCTGTCAGGAGAAAAAAGCCTGAAATCTGAAGAAAAGCCTGACTGAGCACGTGTTGAGCACGTACATAATCTGATTTCTTAAATGGCATTCCTCTATTTAGTCTAATTTAGGAGATTTAAGGCACTGGACTGCAAGCTCTGCTCAGTACTGTGCCACTAATAGGCAAGATGACTGCGAGAATGACTCATCTCATACTTCCCCATCTCCACCATTTGTAAAATGGAGATTAATAGTCAAGAAACCCAAGTTTAACGCAGCATCAAACTGTTCAACGACTCCTCACATGAATGATCAGACTAGTAATGCTTCAAATTAAGCAGGCACATTTCTGCAGCAACAAAGACTAAGTAGACATTTTTATTAACATAGTGACAAAAAAAATATATGCCTTTAAACAAAACTCCTTCACTGTGAAGTGAAACATAAGCTTGCAAATATTTGTATCTGATTTTAAATGAAAATCTGAATGCTAAATTGAATTGTCTTGAATTGTCTTTTTTTTAAAAAAAAGAAACAATTGAGTAAGAAAAGTTGTTTAAATGCAGCGAGTTACTTCTGGCATTTAGTTTTTCTTAATAAAGCCACAAAAATACATCTGATGAACAAACATTCTGTTCCAAACAGTTTTTTATAGCATCTCAGCATTTGAAAGAAGCCATGAAATATTAAGGCCGATCAAATCAGACAACTTTTGAACACCACCTATATTGCAGACATCTAACTTGTAAAGCCCTTGAAAACTCTGGCCCAATTAAACAAAGCTTGGAGTTAGCAGATCTTGTTCTCCAACCTAATTTTGATTCCAGAAAGCCTTCCTGACTTCTCGAGTTCAGTTTCTTAACTTCCTTTACTCCCAATTAGTTCTGACTATTCTCTCTGTAGTTGACAACTGAATTTAAATGTGTGTTTAACCAGTGGCAAACACAGGACAGCTTTTTTTATGTGTTCCTCAATGTAGAGGCCCAAATTGCTGAAAAAGACAATGACATGCATTTTAATTAACAATTTATTTTATATATAAAAATTGAGAATCTGAAAGTGCACTCATTAAAGAAAACCTGATCTAAGTGAGCTTCTCTAAGACTATAAAACTGAAGTGGTAACTTGAATCATTCATTAGATATTTTGAATAAAGACTTGCACCCATCTTATGGGTGCTGAAGTTCAAATCAGACGTTGTATGTCAGGCAATAATTTCATTTATGAGATGACAAAAGGAATATATTTAATATGATCAAGCATACATCACTGTGGCCTATCTTGAGTTTCTTTTTAATTTCACTTTATCCCCTGTGCTGGGTGTTTCCTACTGGTTAGAGGTACCTCTGAAGGCAAAGAGCTAGCGAACACCAGGCAGAGGTGCTGCAAGGGAAAATTGGGGTTGCTGAATCTAGGGTAGCAGCAAGAAAACACCACACTGCTAACACAGTGAAATGAGTTAGTACTTCATAAATGACGTTTCAAAATCAAGATGATACTTTTTTTTTTTCCTAGAGCACTGTGTACTAATAGCATAAAGTTGAATACATATGTTCATGAAATATTGCAGTAAGATGAAGGACAGCATTCACGCCAGTCTTCTCTCAGAATTTTTGATATGATTTGATGAATCAAAATTTCATGTTTCAGCTGGTTTCATCCAATGAAGAGTGGATGAAACACAAAGGAGGCAATTCAGAATTCAGGTTTGACATCTGGAACATGACCTGTCACACTAATGGATTACAAAGCCAAATACTCATTTCCAAGGAGTGATGTCTTCTTACTTCAATTCATGATAAAAAGGCAAGTTATTCTTTTTCAAAGTTCTGTCATCTAATTACTTCATCCTGACCTGTAATTACCTAGAATTATGTACAAGGGAAACAGCAGTTCAACTCGAAAAGGTAACAAGGCAAACAATTATTTTTTCCATTTTAATTACTGCTTATCAACTATGAAGGTGCTGATTGTTTCCCCCCAAAAAGGATTATTTTTTCTTGAGGGGGGGGAGTGGGAGGGGGTGGAAGGGGAGTTTGATTTTTAAATTAGCAATCTCATCTCAGTTCCTGGCTTCCCTCAGTTAGCCAAAGGAAACTTTGGCAAAACACGTAGGAAGGTGACTCAATAGGCTGAAATCAGAGTAGTAGTTTTCCTGGCCCGAAATGGAAGCTAAAGCTCAGGTTTCAGTTTCCAATGTCACCATTCAACATATGCATTCAAACTCGAACCATGCCTGAGATTTCTTCTAAGTGAATCAATCAAATGCTATCCTGATGTCAACAGCACACATCTTCAGGGATTTCAGCTCCTGCAAAAGCAGAACTACTTCACTGTGTTCAAATTTATAACGCCATCATCCTTATTCAACATTAAGTTGATGGTACCACATTCCTAGTTTTGGTCTCCCCACCAGACTACTGACACGCAATGTCAATTTTAAGAAGCCAGCTTCCCCTAAGGGCAACACTATTCTTCACTTTTTATATCTACTTAACCAGGGAATGCACAGGCAGAAATTAAAATAACCCAGATATTCCTCTTGCTCTCTTGCTTTGGTCATCACAGACGTCAATCACTCCAGTTACGTTTCTTAATTAGGCATGGTCTGGGAGACTTCAGTAATAGAATGTATACTTTTGGAAACCACGCTCACCTCAGAGGAGCACTGATAACAGACACGTGCTGACACTTCACAGCCAGTGCCTATAGCTACAGCAGGGACAGAAGTGGCTTGTGATGGGACAGAGCTGGCCACCTCACCAGATCCGACTACTCAAGGTCTCAGGCTGATGAAGGTTCTGGTTCTCCCACACCAAGTCGGATGCTCACACATGGATCAGCTCATGCTGCAAACGTGTTATTTCAGGAAATCCCAGTTCTCCTGATCAAGGGGTTGAGGAATGAAAAATACATCAAGCAATGCAAAATGTATTAGGCACAGCAATTAGATCTTTCTCGTCACATAAAAATACGTCGCATTGCATTTATCAGACTTGCCGCTGAAACAAAAAACTGCTTCAACGTTTTATGACATCTAAAACCAAGGATATTTAATATTTATGGTCACCACAAGCATCTATACAGAAATTTCTCATATAAATTAAATTATCCAGTCCAGATGCAGTCATCATGGTTTTTTCTTTCCCTTCCCCCCCCCCGCCTTTTTTTTTTTTTAGGGGTGGGAATGTTTTGTTTCTTAAAATCCCAATGATTTCTGCAATACCGGAGCACAATGAGAAACCTGGCATCTCGCCAAGACCATTTAGCAATAAATACACATGCAGATAAACGTTAACAAAACAGAAATTAAGCAGAAGGAGATGCAGCACTACCGATACGTCACATTCCAAAGCCACTAGGTCTCTTCACTTAAAAGGCAAACCCGTACTTGGCCGCTGTCTGACCAAAGTTTCAGACAGAAGTAGTTAAGTTTGCTCAAGAGGGTAACCGAAAGGTCACAGGAGGACAACCTATTGCTCTTCCTGTTCAAAGAGGTCTGGCATTTTCTTGCATTAACTTTGAAAATTTGTGTTAATTAGATCCATTTTTCCCCCAGATCATTCTGTGAAGGAAAACGGTATAGATTAAAGACAAATTTAAAAAAAAAAACCTGTTAATAATCCTTCATGAAGGGAGGAATTCTTACAACAAACTCCATTTGCCATCTCTAACTAGAGACATTGGCTATAAAACTGCCATCGGAGCAGCAGTACCAATTATGCACACCCCTTACTACATACTGCATAAATTCAATCGTTTCCATATTCCCTCAAACATTTGACATTATCTCTGCTTGGATTTCAACCACTGACCCGAGTTGAAGGACTGTTCTCAATAACCCCACCCACTACAATTTTTGGTTTGCAACATCAGTTGGTTGCTGGGGAAGTGTGGAGGCTGCTGACTCTTTCAGGGGGAGGAAAAATTGCACGTGCCGATGCAAAAGTTTGTGGATTTTTAAGTGACTGCACAAACTTTTTGAATACGACATTCTTTTTGCTTCTACAAAGTTCTAGGTGGAAGTTAACCTCCGGTTTTGGGCCAGGAGCATGGCAGAAAGCTACTGATCTCAGGTTGTCTTCTCAGTTGCTGCGTGTCATGAATTAGGAGATTTAAACCCCTATGGTCAATATTATCCCCCACCCCCCATTTCTTTGGACTGTATTTCCCACTGTAGTGTCAGTCTCAGAAATATCCAGACATGCAGGCTTTCTAACACTAACCTGCCTTTGAATTTAAAAAACAACTTAAGTGTAGTTTATTCTTCCCCCCCACCTCCAAGAACACAATCTTTCAGGAGAAAGAAAACTGCAAATAAAGGCTCTAAGACATCCAGCAGAGAACAGGAAAAAAAAATAATAAAATACTGCCACTATTTCCTTCTTTCACCCTCCAGAATTCATTTAAAAGCCTCAAAACAGGACAGCACACTTAGGACTTCACAGGAAAGCAAACACATACAATGCATTACGCAGGGGCACCCAGGCCCAAGTGCAGTTATTCTGCAAAAGTCCCATTTATAGCTAAAACTTACATGAAAGTAAAACTCATCTGCAGTACTCAAGCAGTAGAAAACTCCTCAGAGGAGCCACTCTTTCAAAACTGAACCTGTCTTATGCGAGGCAGGTGTGTTCTGCATCGCTTACAGTGAACAGAGTTTTAAAACTTAATTCTAGATGCAAACAATGGTATCAAAAATTAGCAAACATACTCAAGAGTATGCTCAAGCCAATAAGCACAATTCGGCAGAAAGTATGGATGGCAAAGCCACAATTACAGTTTGGCTGCCAAATTCATTGAGAAACTGGAAGTGACCTAACAGCTGTTCAAATAACCACAAAAATATTAAAGCACTCTTGTGAGAGATAAATTTCATCTTGAATAAGCCTAGCCTCTCTCAAACAGACATATCGTTTATTTGTCTACAACCGCTCTCTAAAGACAGCTGTCTTCTCATCTGACTGACTACCACACTGTATTCTTGGTTCTCAGCACCACCCCCTCAATCAATCCGTACCTCTACTTCCAGATTAATTCATTTTTGAAATGATTAACCATGTGGTAAGAGGTTCTGCTGCTGCTGATATAGGCTCCAACTGGGTGAAGTTAAACGCTACCAGGACAGAGGATCAGACAGAAGAAGAATGCTTCACTGTGAACTTAAAATAAAGTATCAGCATCAGGTTTTATATCCAGAGCTCTGATTTCATATGACCATTAATATTCATTAAAGAAAATTCAGACAGACACTTTTTAAATGCTAGAAACCTAACCATCACAGTAACATGCTGAGAAAACGGTCGGTGAAGTCAACTGAATTCTGGCTATTGTTACTAAATTTCCCAATATAAAAACTGAACAAAACGGTTGGCTCAGCTGGGGACACTTTTAAAATCAGCCTGGAATTCTTTTCACACACAGAGCAAGATTAAGCTGACCCAAATGTAGACGTCTACATGGGAAATGGTCATGCAAATTCATTTTACAGTCAACGGAAAACAACACATATTTCTACAGCATACTTTGCCTCATCCTAAATCAGAATAGGATGACTTTAGGTACTCCAGAATAAACCATCTGTTTCTTCCAACTGACTATCAAGAAAACCACAAATTATTAGGTCAGCTGTACATTTACAAAATTAGATGTGATGAATCCCACGCAATCTTTCAAGTGGCCCCTTTAAAATGATAAGCTCTATTTTGTTCACTGATGGTTGAAATTAAATATACACAATGTCATACTAGCCCTAAATTCAACTGAAAGTGAAAACCGAGCAAGCTGCTCAACAGTCACATTTGCACTAACACTGCCATAAAGATTTTTTTTTTTCCTTGTAACAGAAACCATAGAGGGAGCTTTTAAGCAAACCCCTTGGAAACGTGCACAATTTATAAATGCTTCAAGTCTTGCTCACGAGCGTTCAAGTGCTGTAAGAGACATTTTGATTTACTGGCCTTTGCTTTTCATTAGATTACACAAATGGCTTACATAAAACACACCCTTGTCAGTACAGAATCACCTTTTCACATGGATTACCACCTACACTTCTGATTTTCTCATGAGAAGGTGAGGCTTGTATTTGTTCAACTTCAGCAACATTTTAGTTTTTAAGAGCTTCAGAATCATTAAGATAGGAGTTAGGTATTATCTCAAATACTGCTGTTGGTTCTCTCTGCTGAAAATTGTATTGATTTGTCTCCTTTCAGCAATACACATTCACTGGCCAGGCAACATTTGTATTAAATATTCATAACCTAAGCTCTCCAAATCCCAAAGAAATAAGCGAGAAGAAATCCTTGTAATGAAGCAACATTTATCTTCTAAAAAGAATCAAACCCATACTGATTTTAAACATCTAACTCCAAGTGTATGTAATGCCTCACTGTACCAGGGAGTGCCATCCATCACAACGCTCATCCCAGACCGCTGACTCATTCAAGATCTTTTCCTAGAGGTGCAAAAAAAATATCAAGGCACTGATGCCAAGTGTAAGTACTTTGTACGTCCTCTATATATTTCCTCCGTAGCGATTTGGGTTTTTTTTTTTTATTATTTGATTAAAACCTGTAAAAAAATATATTCCGCTGTACAGTTTTCAGAACCCAGAATATCGAAACGTGACACTGTTCTACGTGGAGATGGCAATTTGAAAACGTTCAAACCCACTGCTTGGTAATACTAGTAGCAATCTGGGGCCAACTTCTGTATGAAAAGGGAGCACCGAACGCACCAGCAGAAGGAATTCAGCTGCAACAACTGCAGAGGGCTTTTTTTTTTTGCCTTTTTTTTTTTTTCCCCTGCACACAAAGGACATGGATCCATACCTCAGCGCTACAGCCACTCATGGCTGGGAGCTTAACCGTCCTTAAGTGCGTTGCTGGAAGCTCCCCACTAGACTAACCCCACCAAGGGCCAATCCATCCCGCCTGCCCAGCCAAGATTCATTCCTTTCTTCTCTTCCCTACTCGCTGGGTAAAAAGAACTCGGTTCGTTTTTAATCGACAAAAATAAGACAAGCAAGACCCGGAGCTTTTAGGGCCACCGGTGGACTCATCCCTCGCACGTTAAAAACGTAAAAAGGGTTTCTCCTTCTCGCCCGGCGTCTCCCAGACGAGGAGACAACCCCGATCCCATTTTATCTGCCCTAAAGGCAACTCTCACCCTCGCACACAATCGCTCTCATGGCTCGGTTTTCCCAGGAAACTTTAAGGATGCCACAGAATGGGTTACCCGGGAGGGCGGCACGCGTGAAGGGACCGGGAAGAGGAATCAAACCCCCCCCCCCCCCTTTTGTTTTATCTGCTTTTGCCTTTTCCCACTGGCGTTTTGCGGGTGATTGATGACAGGCCTCGCTCCCGCCCTCCCTCCC
>JAOXJM010000023.1:82768273-82789869 GCA_026413425.1 Tringa solitaria | reverse complement strand
TGACATAGTGCTTAGTGACATGGTTTAGTGATGGGTTTTATCAGAGTTAGGTTGACGGTTGGACAAGATGATCTTAAAGGTCCCTTCCGATTCTGTGATTCTGCTCGCAAACCTGGTGACCGCCAGTTAGCTGAACTGTTTTCTAGGACTTGTTCCTTCTGACCCCCAGTGAGCAAAAATCACTTGAAGCAGTGTCATTGCACTTGAATTTGGCCACACATGCTGAAGGTTTCTTACTGATATATCGGGCACACAGTGTAGCTGTAGATTTTGGAGACAAAATGCAGTGGAGGTTATCTGTCAGGACTTCAGTGAAGTGTTTGTGTGGTGCCGAGTGAAAAAGGATTAGTTAAGATGAAAAAATGGGGATTAGCCGCAGGAATTGTAAGGCAGGAGAAACAGCCAAAAGAAAGATGGAATAAATTTCTCAGTCTGCTTTGCTGCACTGTCATGCAGATAGCGCTGGCAAAAAGGAAAGGATACACAGGAATGAAAGCCAGAGGTCAGTGAAGGTCAGCTCTGCTTCTTTAGGTGCTGGTGAAACTGTACCAAAAATTATGACCTGAACCTGCAACCATGGAGTGACCTTCAGTAGGACAAACGTGTTTCTTAGCTCTAAGGTACTAAGGAATTTCCAGCAGAAGCACAGAAGTGTATTTCTCAATATAGGAGATGTTGAAAACACCTATTTCATCTGAAATACTCTATATACTCCCACTCATAGATATTCAGGAAAGATTCATTAAAACCGGAACTTAACCAGAAAAAGGTGACTGGGCTGATTAGGAAAATAGGAAATTGAAAATTTACTCATTGCAAGAAGTTAAAGGATGATTGTTAGTTAAAGGTTATTGGCCCAAACAGCCAACCATTGAAGGCTGTGGTTTTTCTCTAAAAGCACAAGAAGGAGGTAAATTCAGGAGATTTTTAAGGTCTATTTTAGTGGTGCGGACTGTGTTGATACAGGAGCTGGCAGTTACCTTACCCAAACTGGAAATAAAAGGAAGATTGATAACTGCCAGGGGATTGAGTTCCCAGAGCACTCTTCCAGTAGTGTAGGTGAAAATAAAATCAACCCCAAATCTTTAGGTAAGGCCTAATATTTTAAGGAAGGGGATTGTATGGTGTGGTTGCTTTCAGTGGCACAAAACTGTCATGAATGACCCAGGAAGTCTTTGCAGTCGTTTTGTAATATAAGGTGGCAACAACAAAGTCACAGTGAAATTAAACTTTCTACTTGCAAGGAGGTGAAGCGGTAATAACCCATTTGAGTCGGTTCACCTATATTCAGGATAATACATCGAGGCTATAAAAGGAAAATTACTAAACTCACTGGTGTATACGCATGAATTGTGCTAATGGACCTGGATATAGAATAATTAGGAAGCAGTGAGTAAAATTTCACAGCTCTGACTACTGCAATTACCTCGGCAATTTCAGGAAGCGCCAACACTAGCAAAGTGTGGATCAGTGCACTTTTCCACCCGTTGTCAATCACAACCTTGAGCAGGTTCTCCAGAAAAAGGGAGGTAATGGGGTGTAGGGAGGGCAGTGTCGCGAGGTACTGGAAATGTTACTGCAACCTACAGAAAGAAGATCTTACATCCTCATGTCCTGCACAACCTTACCCTCCACTGTCAAAACATTTAAATACAAAAACATCTATATTATGCCCATCTGTTACCTTCCTTCCTTTTTCTCTTGTAAAGAATTCAAGTTTTTAAAATTCATATGTAATGTTTCCTGCCTGAATTTATGGAGAAACACTGCACCAAACTAAATTCTGCTTTGCACTTAATCTTAAAAAACTGCTACAGTGCTTTAGCACAAAGAAACGACTACACTTCTTAACAAAGATATATTTTTTTCCAAAAAGTTCTATTACATCTTTGTAGGGCAATTAATTTTTCGTAAGTGATCATAAGGGCGAAAGAGCAGTATGGTATTGCGTATTAACTGGAGAGTAGAATGGAGTCAACCAAAAATTCATTGAACTGGAATGGTGAAAAAAATTACAGGGCGAATATTAATCATGTGAGTAATAGTGAACATGTGAATTAAGAGCCATTGAAGTCAAACACGGAGTTGTGAATGTTTCAGCTGTTGGGCTGGAGCCTGGCTCCTCCGTGAGCTTACACAACTGTGTTGGGCTGAGATGGAGTGAAGGTCAAGCTCTTCTTCCATGCTGCTGAGGTAGCGAACAAACCAGCACAGGATACAGTGCTGGTGGAGGCATGTTAACTATTTCCTACTAATTTCCTCAGGTGTAGGAGGAGGTTTGAGACACCTTCCGTCGTGTTCATTCGCAACACGTAGCCCTGTAGTTCGGTGTGCGCATTGAAGAAGTGGGCACCTACTTTTCATTGCAGACCCAATGCTGCTTTGGAAGTTGTGTGTGTAGATACAGTGCAGGCCAGCTGAAAATCTCACTTTTATCGAACTCACTTTTCTACAAAGAACAACAAAGAACTGAGGACTTGAATGAAAACTTTTCCCCAGATCGCTTACTAAGGGTTCAACTTCTCTGTCACTATCCTACCTGCCTTTTCTATCCTTCTCTTTTTTTTCAGATGAGTACCTGGCTACATTTTGTTCTCAGAAGCCTCCTTTCTCCCTCTGGAGCTGACCTTCAGGATGCTCCCTGGTTTCACAGGTGGTACGTATGTGCACTGTACCATCTATACTCACCCGCTGCTTAACCTGCTTCTCCATCTCTGATCAGTCCACCCTTCTGCTTCCCCTCTCTGCCAGTCCCATGCACTACCTCTCACTTTGGGTAATTCTGTTGTCCTCCAAGCTCATTTGCTTCCTTTTCTGCTCCCTGTGAACTCTGGTTTTAGGCCATGCTTGTTCTTCTGTGAAGTATTTCCAACAACCTGTCTCCCCACCCCAGACCTTGTTTCCAAAATTCTTCCCCAGACTTAGGTCACCTTTAGCCTGAGGAAGCTCATAAATTACAAGCTTTCTAGAAGTTTCTCCTGGGGAATCTTTAGGTTGTCTTTTCCACTCAGTTCAGGGTCTCTCTGTTCCCCATTCAAGCAGGTAAAGTTTTTGCTACCTTCCTCCTCCCTTTTCCTCACCGACCGGTAGCATCCCTCCACCACTGTGCCCCATCTTTAGCCTTCTTGGGTTGTTCATCCCTTCGGTTTCAGGCCTCACCTTCCAGGCCCAGCATTGTTCTGCTGTTGCTTTAATTTGGGATTTGTCTCTTTGCTCCCACATGTTCTGGTCCAGCCCAGCTTTCCTCTAATCGCATCCTTCCTTCCCTTCTCCTGCTTCCCTCTGAGGGATTTAATTCATGCTGCCCTTTTTGTTTAAGCCTGGAGCAACTGGGCCCATCTCGGGAACTAAATCCACTCTGTCTTCATTCAAATCTCCCCATAAAACATACTTCTGCCATAAAACCTATCCAGCTTGGATTCCTCTGCTGAAATATATCCCATTCCTCTATAATAAAAACAAATCCTGTTTCATAACAAAACAAAAAGAACTGAGCGAGAGACTGACTGTGCAATTAATTTTTGCCAGTTGCTTTCTGCCAAGAGCAACATGCTTGTTCTTATCCCGCTCCTTAGGATTGTCCTCCCCATGTGCCTCCTGTTTGTCCTTTTGTTTTATTGTCGGCTTTCGAGTCCTTCCTGAGGGCTCCTGGCCTGATCCTGTGCCCGCGTTGGAACGAAGCGAGGGGTGACTCCGCTGCAATGAACAGAGCTTTGCCAAGGTGAAAATTCTGTGGAAGGCGAATCAGCCCTTTGTTTTTTATTAGCTAATAAAGCCTGTGCACAGCTCCAACACAGCACTCTGGTTTTAATTAATAAGAATTAGCATATACATCTACATACACTCTTTTTTTTTTTCTTTTTTCTTTTTTTTTTTCCCTTTGCGGGCTCAGCTACTTTGAAGAAAAACCTCTTTATGTGTCTTCCTGGTTATTCTATATCTTGACATTAAAAAACCCCAAACGAATAAAAACCGAAAACCCAAGTAACATCAAACTCCCAGGCAAACAAAAGGCTTAGCTGCTGCCGGTGGCGGGGAGCTCTGGGAGCAGCCCTTCCCGCTTGCCGAGAGGAGCCGGGCTTCCAGCCCCAAGCTCCCTGCTGCTGGGGAGCCCTCCAATTCCCAGCCCGCCGTCCCTTCCTCCCCCTTTGTACAATCCCACTGCAGCGACTTCCCAGTCCTAATTGGAGCCTCTGGGCATTATTGTATTATTATTATTTAATAAACAACCACATAAAACACTGGTTGGCATTTAAATACGAGTAAAGAAAGGAAAGCTCTGACTCCGAGCCTGTTTTGTTTTCCTGTTGACTCGGGTGGAAGCGGGAACAGGTTTTCTATATGATACCCACGCTCGCTTGACACATGCTTACCTTTAATGTTTTAGGGAAGGCATTGCTAACGTGGGCCCAGTGCAGATGAGAGGGCCAGACCTGCTGCAACAGAAGCTGTAAATACAGAGCCATATCCTGAACATTCCCAAATAAAAATGCACTAAAAGCTTTTCTTGCCCGACCTACCCAAGCCAGGGTTCAGCATCATTTTCTGCGTTGTTGCCTCAAGCATGTCCTTTCGATTGGTTATCTGAAACGCGCAGCCGTCAGGATGCTGCTAAGGAGAATAAATGGAAGAGAGAGTTGTATTTTTGCATTTGATTATAAGTTTGAAACATTTCAGAGCGAGAGTTATCATAACAAAAGAAAACGTGGTGTCCTTGAAGTGAACGCAGAGGAGCACAACTCGTTCAATAAGGTTTTGAAAGAAAACAAAGAGCTGAAGGCCAGAACTGACTCCTTTAGAAACAAGTATAAAACGAGACAGGATTCAAAATGCTTAAAATACTTTGGTGACAAGCAACAAAGAAGTGTCTGTTACTAGAATTGATTCAATTAAGGAAAGGGAGAGAAAATCTTGAGAACTTTTTAAAAAGTAGAGATTTGGTGTGTGGGGAGTATAAGAACAAATTTTTCCTGGGCCACGATCAGAGCCCTGAATCAGCATAACTCTTTTCCTTGAAGAAAGTGAAAACTAGACAAGGGTGAGTACGTACACCCTTATTATTCTTTTTCATTGTGGATCAAAGAGGAGAAATTCTTGGGGCTGCCAGCTCTCCACTTTCCCGCAGTGAGTCTGGAGTGCGGGCTGAGTTTGTTTCTCTCGGTTGGGCAATGCCTCTCTAATACTGTAAATGATCAGGTCCTGTGAGATCTGAATCTTATTTACTGGTTTGTGTGTGGTATAAATGTTTCTAAAGTATCCAGTAGGAGTGAAATATTCTTGCCATTTATAAAAGTTATGTACATACATGCTTTAATTCTAGGGAGTTCACCCCTCATTCTTCCCACCATTTCATTACATGTTTGTTCTCCTGTATTATGCATTAAAAGCTTCATGCAGTGGCTCACTTGCATTTACATACGTGGACTCTAAAACTTCTGTGATGTTGCTTGGGACTTCTGTATGAACATGTTATATAGAGTCAGTGTGGGCATGACAAACGTATTGCAGATTTTTCAGAGATAAACACAGTTGGTGAATGCAAATATGAATAAATTTGTGTGCAAGTTTTAATATCCAAGCGGAGCTTCTAAGTGCGTAACACCTGTAACCACAACTGTCAGTGCAAACAGGGAAACTAGTTTTAAGGCATTTACGCTGATTTAAAAGAGCTGGACTTTGAAATATTTCAGCTGTAATGGTGGAGATGTGTTCATCCTCCGGCAGGTATTTAAGTGCATAAACTCTGTTATTAAAGAATACAAACTTTATTAGCAACTGATACACTAAAGTCCTTGTGAAAACAAGTACCAGAATGGTGAGGACTGCCTTACAAAGCAACCTGTGGCTTTTAAAGACATTATGGAAATCTTACTCTGAAATGAATCAAAAAGTGCTGGTTGATGATCTTAGGGGGATGGGTGTTAAGCATGGAGAAATTTTTTTGGAAAGCAAAATGGGAGCTTACCAGAAGGGTGCTGGATTTGCACGAATGGCCGTGTAGCCTGTAATAGGTTTGGTCCAGAAGCAGGGAGCTTTCTTAGGAAAGGCACTGCCGGGGCATGTAACACAAGGACAAAATGGAATCTGTTTGCATATGGAGTGTAGTAATCTTCCCCTGACGGGACACCCAGTGACTGCTTTTTGTGAGGGTACTGAGACAAGAATATATTAAATTGTTACCGAAGATGTAGAGGAGTATGTCCTGTAAAGTTTTCTGGTGCATTTTATCAAAACTGTTCATGTTACAAGAAGAAAGAGATACATGCAAGTCCAAGACTTTAATCAACAAAAAGGCAAAATGAACCCCTTTCACCCTTTTCTTTGTTAATGAATGTTTCTGTATTTGGTGGAGGTACAGTTCACCTGAACTGGCCTGCAGAATGTTTCCTAGATAGAGAGTTCAGGTTCAGTATGTGAAGGAAATTTGTTCTGAATTGACTGCAAGCCCACCTCCTCATTCTAAAGAGCACCCTGTTAAGTAGCTGTTGAACTGCTATAAGAAAAGTTATGTTTTGCAAAGAGAGGAAATGAAACTGTCCTTGTATTTGCATTTCTTTAGAGCTTGGGCCGAGGGGTTTATTCACGGAGAATCAGGAGACAGTCTTCAAAATGGCCAGTAAACTGAAGAAGCTGGGCTGGAATCATCTGTATCTTCCCATTTGAAACCCTCGCCTGTTGGTTGCTCCTACTGAAACCTGGAAATACCGGTAAAAAACAAATGACATTAGTTCCATTGTATTTTAGAGGCTCTTTTGTCTGTATAACATTAGGATGACGTCAGAGGTTGATTATATGTTAGGTCGTTCCAATAAGAACAATTAATTTGGGGGCAAAATACAGTGAGGACCCTGTCAGATGCTGAACAATGTTTTTGGTTTTCATGCACTGAATCATCAGTGTTTATAGGGCTCCAACATGTAAATCACCCTGAGGTAATCTGGAAGGGAAGGATATGAATAAGCCAATTAAATTGGCAAAGAGCCTAAGGAACACCCTGTTTAGGGATAAAATCACATGCCTGTCCTGGTGCCAGTAGTTTTGGAGAAGGAAGTAGAGTTAAAATCTTTGTAGTTCTTTTCTTTGCAGAGAGAGATGATTTGGAAGACTTTGGTCTTCTCCTTTTGTATGCATGAGCTCAGGTGACTGCGATAAGGTAGTAAGTGGTGTGTTTTCTGCAAGTAGCTTTTATTTTGATGACACAGAAGGATGTCATCCAGGTTGCAGAGGGTGTAGGAACTAGTTGCCTCACTCATGGTAATTATTTCATATGCAGTCTTATGCATTCAGAGGAAGGACTGAATTGCCCTTTATCTTTCCAAGTACCTCTTCTTTTTTTTTTTTTTTTTGGAAAGGGAGACAAAATTTTCCATGAGGAAGCCTTCTCCACCCAACTCAGCAGTTACTAGCATACTTTAAGGTGCTCTATATCTAAATAATAAAAGCAACTGCTCTCTTCTTACCATCCACCAGGCCTCTGCCTTCAAAGGTGTGATGTAGCGGGGGGGGAAAGGCAGAGGTGAAGAAAACTTTTCATTGAAAGTTGTGCAGAGGAAAAAGTATTTCCATTCGTAGTTTATTTCTTTACAGTATAAATGGATTCTTTTTGTGTTTTTAAGAGGCTTGCTGTTTTTGCTATGTATTTCTGCCGTCCCTCCCAGGTCTTTGAACTCGTAGGCCAATTCCAATCAGGAAAGTAGCTGGCTCTCTAGAAGAGACATATCCTCTATGTGCCTTCACCGGCGGAAAGGCCCAAACAGAACTCATGGCTGACACCAGACACTGTACGTGGGAGTGGATCATTATGACCTCTCCAAGTGCAGGAGAAGCTGTAATTGGCATTTTTATGTTATTAAGCATCAGAGAATTTAACCGTAAACAGAAAGCCATAGGAAATCAGGAGTCACCAGTTACACTGCTCACAGAGCTACTCATTTAAGGGCAGCTTTCGGGCATTTTTCAGACACTATTAAGATTGGGGGAGATGTAGCCTCCCCTTTTTTTCCTCCATATAGCCCATCAACTTGGGACTTCTAAGGTCGTGTTCCTACTTGAAGGGAAGTCACTTCCTGAGAACAAAACCAGCCAGAAAGCAACAGGGTCATGGTCACTGGAGGCACCTAACAGCTCCCTGGAGATGTCTTGGAAGTAACAGCTTTGGGAGAGCCTAGATACAAAGGCACAGACTGGCAAAAGACCCAGATAAACATAGTTGTTCAAGATGGTTTAGATGCCTCTCAACTAACTCCAGCCATCTGATAGCTCAGCATCTAGCCCACACCAGTCTTTCCTCCCTCTGGAGACGAGGAGGTACCTTCCAGGAACTATTTGTTCCAGCCCAAAATAGGTATGAAATGGATGTGATGAACCCTTCTTTTTCTGCCTGGCTGCGTTGTGTGCTGAGGAGGCCTAGATGACCATCGGATTGTTTTAGGCAGCTAATGTTCAGTGAAATTAATCTCAACCTTAGCGTTTGGCACCTGTGCAGCCTGACCACGCATTGCTGCCTGATGAGCAAACTCTCATTTCTAGAGGAGGGCTAGACATTTTCCACCAGAGGTTACTTCAAGGCTGCCTTTTGTTTTGAATTGCAACTGGAAGTTCACTCAGCCTCTTGGACCTGTCTCTGGCCCTTACTCACTTTCGGGCACTGCTCAGAGCAGTGGAAAGAAAGAGACATAACTGCTTTCACTTCTCTTGTTGGTGTTTGGGCCCTGCAGAGAAACAGGAACCAAAGTAAGGTTAAGCAGGGTTTAAAGGAACAAGATAATGTTTGGTAGATGAAGGGAAATACACATAAGCTGGCCAGGCCTTTAACTTCAGAGCAGTGTACATAAACTGTTGCCATGTCCCCAGGAAAACAAGGGATTCGGGAAGTAGTTTAAGGCCAGGCTGCATGAAATACAGAGCACATGACACAGCGTGAGTGCCTTTGTCTCGATAGACAGCGCTCTAGAATCAGTGTGACCTTACTCCTGCCCTTGTTAGTCTGAAATATGTAGCACAGCTGTAGGACATAGTTCATCATTTATCAAGGGTAAATACAGTTCTGGATGGGAACATGGAGTTGAAAGGCGTTCTGCACACAGCGTTCGCTTGCATGTTGTAACTTGCTGCTCGGAAGAAAACCAGAATGCTTTGTCTTCTTGTAACACTGGTGAGCGACTCCTTATCATAGCCTTGTAAGAGGTCTCAAGTGCATTCATGAATAGGAAGATGATTAAGATGACACATCAAGGTTTTCTGAATACTTATTCCTATTCAGCCTCATCCTCATATTTTTCTTAAGTTTTCGTTGCAAAGCAAGGTGTTTCTGATCTCCAGTGTGATTGGCAGACCGCGTCCTTTCATTCTTGGTGGCCCAGCTTGCTGTGAAACTCAAGCAGAGCAGTAAGAAAGTGAGTTTAAATGAGGGGCTGTCAGTGCTAAAGCAGCTAATTGAGCTGAAAGCCCCTGCGATGACCTCTGCAAAGGAAGCCTCTGTGGCTCTGAGCAGTTACTGTAACAAAACCTGAGGTTAAAAGTGAAGCAACCTGACTAAAAAGTTTAGTGGGAAAGAAGCTAAATAGGGGATTATGAGGATCTAGTTTGTAGGGGAGAAAGAGGAAGATGGCTGTGTAACTGGGGAACAGTGAGAGTCTTGCTCTGAACGCATCCATAAATCATCATGCCAGGTAGGGTATTTTCTCTTCCCCCAAGTATTTCCCAGGCTGGGAGTCTGCTTTGGCCACAGCTGCTTCTCTTCAGCAGTCCATTAGAGCCCTGAGACTGGGTTTTGAACAGGCTGTGTGGGAAGGATGTAATACTTCTCTCTGTTCTGCAGCTGAAGAGTTAGGTCTGGAGCCTGAGTGATGTGCCTTTTTTTGAGGAGAGGACTCATATTAATTGCCCTACATCTAAGGAAATCTAATTTCAGAGCACAAGGGCACAGAGGGAAAAAGGAAGCCTGATTTTTCCAGTGTTCAAGTGATCATATCAGAGCGGAGATTTGTGTCATGGGGAGTGCCTCTGGGCTGTCTTGCCACCGGGATTGTTAGCAGAGGGCAGGAGTACAACCGAGACCAACGGCTTCAGTGACAGACACCAGGAGAGTACAGATGATATCTTTGACATTAGGCTGAGGGGCCTGCAAGAGACAGCACGAGGGCTGAAAGGTTTTACTCGCTGTCTCATGGCGTCTAGGGCTGTAAACGAGCGCTGACCATACAGACCAACGGCACGGGTTTCACCACACTTGCAAAGTGAAGTAGTCCTGGTGGTTCCCTTTTCTTCAAAGTGTTTTGCACTTTCTGCAAAGTCAACGCTTGGGGTATGCGTGGTATGGGCAAGCCCAGTTCAGAGGAGGTAGAAGCAGTAGAGAAGGTAGGTTAAAATTACATTGTAGCCTCATTTTCTTCATTTGACAGGGCAAAGAGAGGAGTCCCAGAAGGCGTGTATCTTGAGATTTCACTTGCAGAGAGCAAGTGAAAAAAATAGATATGTTTCTTGACATAACCATCCTGACCCTCATGACATACAGCCCTTCCTGTCTACTTTTCCAGCTCAGCCCCCTGTTCCTTCCCCCTTAGCTCTGTAGCCCCAAGCACCCCGTTGTTAACACCTGCTCCTTGCTGTCTGGTGCCCTCTGGTGCTGCAAATACCTGTCCAGGCTACATCCTATCACACCCTTATGCAGCTGTGGGAACCAGCCTGGACCCCATCAGGGGACTCGGGAACTGGTATCCCTTTTTTCCCCATTGCAACCTGGCTGTGGCAAGGGCCCTCTGATATGCCATGACACAGGTGGGACTGGCCTGGGAGGTAGGGAAGAGCTAGACCTAGTTTCTCTAGTCCTGTTTTAGTTCTTAAAGGGGGAAGGGGGAAAGTGGACAAGCTGTCACTGGTCCTTCCACTTAACGTTCAAGTCCCCCGCTTCCAAGCATCTCTCCCTTGCTTTACGCCCTCCCCTTTTCCAGCTTTAGGCCTCTAACTTCTTTCATCTCTTCTATCATCCGTACTCTTTTATTACTGTTATCCTCACGTAGTTTCCTGCTCTCACTGCAGAAAGTCTTTCTTCCTCCTCCAAGATACAGCTCCTCTTCCCCTAGGATGCTGTTCCCACCACACGTAGTCTCTAACCCTGCTCCAGACGCCTCATATTGCAGGGCCCATGGCTCAGGAACGCTTGAAGCTTACACATGCTCAGATTCATTGTTCAGAAAACAGGATTACAGTATCTTTACTGTCCTTCATCTCTCCTCTAAATAATCAATGCTAATCGATTGATTGATGGTGGCTTTCTGGCTTAACAGTCTCCCAAGTCAGAGAAACAGGCACATGCCAATCATTCTCACGTATCTACCTGAAGCATATGGAATGTATTAACCTCCAAAAATTTAGTTAGAGCCTCTTCTAAAGTATTTTGTCCAAATTGTCAGGAGTCATTTCTCTGGACTAAGAGACAACTGATGACAGAGGTGGATAAGCAACAACAGGGTCACAGGTCGTTCTCTTGGTTTTGCTCCAGGTGCATTTCACCCTCACAGGGAATGAGTGGATCACTCGGTGACCACAAACTGCACCTCGATGGTAGGTTCTTGGCCTGGAAGTTCGATTCTCCACACCTGACACCTGCGTCCTGTTCAGTGTAGTGCTCCCTTCCTGAGGTGGTCCAACCCTGTTCATGATGATGTTGTCATAGCGCTGCACAAATAGGCAGTAGGTGCCATGTGGCAACAGGGATCAGTTTAGAGGGGCTGAGACTGACGGGTCCCTGTTGATCCCCAACCTGCTCTGTCTCTGCATGAAACCCCAAGTGCTGAGCCCTTCTCTTCTGCTCCAGAGCTCAGCTCAGATTCCTCAGCCTTCTCTCATCAGACTCTTTTTAGCCAACTATTTCCTGAGTTGTAGGCAGGTGACGGTGCTTCCACGCTGTCAATGTGTCTGGGAGCTGTGAGGAAGGAGCAGCTTCACCTACTGTGTGGGCTGAAACATGACAAGTTGCTTGTTTGCAATCTGATTACCAGCAGGAGTCCGTTTGGCGTGGACTTTATGGCAAATTCATGACCTGAGGACCATCAGCCTGACAAATTTCAGTTCTCTGCCAAGGGAGCCATTTTAGGATGAAAGCTACCTCTTTCCTTTCTTTTTCTTTTTTTTTTTTTTTCCTATTTTCTTTTGTGACAAATCTCTAATGGAAACACCTGAACTGGCTAAACAGAAAGTAAGATATCTGCCCCAAACTCCACCAAACCAAACCCCCAAACCCAACAAACAGGCAGTGAGCTGTAGGCAGGCACTAAGCCTGAAACATGTGAACTGGAACTGATAAAGGGTTGGCAGAGCTGTAAGCAAACTGAAAATGGGACATTATAAAGAGAAGTTGGGCAATCTTCAAAAAAGTGGTGCTACCAGTCCTGTCAATGAATACTTAGATATGGCCCTTGCAGATTGCAGGTCCCTTGATGAAATGCTCACCAGTGAGTCATTTAGAAGATCACTAATTGAAGGATAGAAAATGGCCTGCTGTGGCCTGCAGCCATTATGAGCTGCACGTTTTTTTAAGAGATGTTTGTTGCAATCTCCTCTATTTTCCACAGATGAGGTGTGGCTCTCCCATCCCTGGCAAAGTGGCTGATGCGGCCTTCGGTTGGGAAAATATGGGTGCTGTTGCATGACAAACGAGGCTTCCCTTGGGAGGGAAGTCACCTTCTTCCTCTCCAGCACAGCATCAGGGGTGTGACAATTCCCTAAAGCACAACGGAACCACACAGAAATCTGGCAGCTTTATCCAGTTTGTAGTTACAAGGATCTCGCTCATAAAAACATCTGAATCACGTTTCACACTACTTAGAGAGCTACATAAACACAACCTGATCCTTTTCCTAGGATCTCAGCCTTAAATTTGGAGACTATGCCTCCTTTTCCTTTTTTTTTTTTTAATCAGGGGTCTTTTGACCCTTACTCCTTGCATAATTATTTGGGCTTGCATGAATGCTGCTGTGTTCAAATTCCTCAGCCTGCTCTCAGAAGTGGCACTGTTGCTCTTTGTTCACTTTTAAACGCAGGCACCCAAAGTTTCTTTGGCTGTGATGCATTAGGCAACTCATTCTTCACGCAGGATGGGAGGGACACCGCACAAAAATCCTGCAGCCGTGCCTGTGGTGGGTGAGACAGCCCCTACGCCTCCTTGTCCTCTTTTTGCCTTTCCACCACTCTGCCTTCCTTCTCTTTTGCCAGCAGAAGACTGCCCGGTGGGCTCTGCAGGAAGCCTGGGGTGAGGAGAGCAGGAGACAGACTGTGGCACCGCGCTGCAAGCATGGGAAGCACGGACTTGCTTTTTATGGAGGCCGCAAGGATGGAGCAGTCTGGTGAGTATTCACACAGACACCATATCCAATCTGATAGGCATAAGAAGAAGAAATGCACCCTTCTTCTTTGTAGGAAACCAGAGGTTGCTGTTGTAGGCCAAACTGATTAAGTCTAGTATCCTGCTTCAGACAATAATGAACACCAGGGAGGAGATGCAAGAAATGCTGTAGTAAAACAAAGATAAAATCACTCATCATGGACATTTCTCACCGTCCTGTTGATATCTAGGTCACCAATTAACAACATCAACAACTAGTGACCAGCATAAGATGGGAGGGATGAAGGCTTTACTCTGAACTGTTCCGGTTAACGTCTTACATGATTCGTCTCACTTAGCTGAAACAAAAATGAGGAAAGAATGATACACCCCCTATCCTGTTTCTCCTGAAATATATGACAAACCCTTTACTGTTCTCAAAGGTGCAGGATCAAACCTGTCATTATCTCACACAGAGTGCAATAAATATCGTGACTAAGAGTTAACAGTGCATCAGAAATTATCATCTTGAAGTCTTGTTGGCAGGCTTTACATCAACTGAACCAGGTTGTCAGCTGCTTCCTTCAATGCCAATGCAACAGTTACTCTGTATAATGATTTTCTGTATACTACAGGTGAAAAACGCAGGTGAACAATATTTTCCATGCACAGATACATAACTGATTACATTACAAACAACTGGAAGAACAAGGCATTTATTTTTCATTTTTAGGAATTTGAATGAGGAGATCTCATTACCCAGCATCAGGATGCATCTTGCTCAGTGAATGCCATAACAAATGGCTTCTTTACATCCCTAACTCACAAGCATTTCAGAGAGAGACAATTCAGCAGCGCAAGAAAGATGTACTACTCCTTGAAATCTCCTGACTCAACTCCTGTCCTGTATCTGTCAGTGACTGAGTAGCATGGCAGTTATAATTGAGCACAAACACGGTCAACAGGAAGAAGCTGGGCAGAAGCACCAAGGTGGAAGTGGGCTGGGTGGGTGCCAAGGTGGATGATCACACCTGGTCAGGGCTGTGAGATCAGTGATAAGGGCAAGGTGATCAGGCTTCCAGAGGGAAAATCTGAGTTGCCTGTCACCCTGTGGTGATAAGAGAGGAGGATGCACAAGGAGGATGATAAGCTTGATGGTACTTAACAAGGCAAAGCTGATAAGCTTGATGGGCACTTAAGAAGGCAAAAATGAGAGATAACAGTGCTTCATTTCAATTTCTTTAGTAATTCACCTACCTTTTCCTTTGGATTGAATACTTTGTATAAGAAAGCAGTGGCTGTAGCACTTAGACATGATGTGTAGATTTCTGTAGATTTACAGACATTGTGTGACGTGGTTGGAGAGAGGATGGATTATCAGCAGGTAACCAGCAGCCTGGGGAGAGGTTCTTGAGATTTGTGTGCTTCCATGTACATCTCCTCAACTCCATCCGGTCTGCTGGAGATTTGGAAAAAAACCACAGGCCTGCGTTCTCTTTATGAAAGCAATAGTGACATCAGGATGAAAATACATGATCTGTGTAGTTCCTGAAGCTAGAGATTACTCACGGGGATATTGCTAGGGCATCAGATAAAGATTTTAACATGTGGGTGTAAAAATTTCATCACAAGTCCGTCATTAGAAACCCAAGGAACTGCTCCTATTTTCAAAACCGTGGAATCTCTGACAACCTCAGCTGCTTTCTTCTTCCTGCTCTGATTTTGTGAATGGAGTAGGGCTCAGTTGTTCAGGCTTTGTGGGAGTCGTTATGTATAACAAACCAGTAGGATGGGTCAGGTACTTTTCCTGTCTTTTATCTGAAGTTTTTTTTAAATGACCAAATCTCTGCAGATGCATAAGCCATCAAAATATAAATAAATGGAAATGAATTCCTGTTAAATCCCTCCTTCTTCCCCACTCCAACCTCTTGGTTGGAGTTTTCTTCCTATCAGTCAGCTTCCTGCACCCACCGGTGTGCAGACACATCCCTCCTGCCTCCTAATGGCTCCTTGGGGAGAGAAGAATCTGCCCAAATTATCCTGAAGAGAGATTATGGTTTCACTGGTTAGACTCATTGGGATAGTGATGTGTCCAGCAAAGCTGATGACTGCGAGTGATGCTTCATTTCAAGCGAACTTCCAAGGGCACAAAAGGCTCCTCCTGCCAAATTTGGTTAGTTTTCCTAGTTGAAATGTTTGTGGATGACTTGCATGTGTGAATAAGTCTTGTCAGTAACCAGTCTTCCTCAGACAATCTCAGTTACATTGATCTTACTGCCCACTTCTCTTAACAGCCTTATGGAGAGAGGAGAGAAGGTCATGAATGCAGAAGTGCATCTTCATTAGTTAGTTCTTTTTCTTTTTCCCAGCACATGAACCTAAAATGGCCCTGCTGCCTTCTTACTGTAACTTAATTGCATGGATCAGAATTTAATTCACATTAACTTTCTGGCCCTAAATGTTTTCAGTCCAGAGCTAATCCAAAAGAACAACTTTATTTCCCAACAGCCTTATTTTCCCCATTGTTTCTTTCTCTCTGTGCCATGAATGTTTCTTGATCATCTCTATTTCAGCCATGTAGAGGCACATACTCGAGCTATTCTTTGGGTGGTAAAATGATTTCTGGCAGTCAGTGCTTGAAGACTTGGAATAAGATAATTTGTAGCACAGAAAAATGAGGGACCTTGGGAGCCCATCAGGGACCTGATTGCAAGAGAGTGTTGTCTTGATTCTTCCATTTTGTAACGTGGGGAGATCCAGCTGTGTGACAAGCGCAAATCACACTGAAGCCTTGGGCAATATAGCTAATTTCCTGGTGTGCTCAGGGTGATCAATGACCTGCACCAGACTCTTCTCTCCACTTGTGCTTTATAGGGGTGTGGGCTTCAGGGAGCTTTTTCTCTCCCACTGGAAGTATCGACTGTATGTTCAACAAGTTCAGAAGAGGACATCAGCTTTCAGCCAGCTGTGCAGATCTGTGGGGCACGTCTGGGTGTATGTGGCATGGCCACTGAGCAGAGGCTGTTATCTATGGCTCTGTGCTTGGAAAAGAGCTGTAGGAGTGCTACCAACAAGCAGGGACAGCCAGGTCTGTGCGTTGCTCTTGGGCGTGCGTCCACTCTCTCTTAAGCAACTGAGCAAGTGCCCAAAAAGACAGATGGACATCGCTTCCTAAACATCGTCCTGTCTCTCATCCACAGCTGCTGTGGACTTTCCTTGCAGCATAAAGTCACTTTGTCTGAATAAGCAACAACAGCATCTAAAGAAGCAATGGATTTTTGAGACAACCGGAGCAATCATACTTTGATCTCTGGCAAAGCCCAGGGGTTTGATTATTATCCAGTGGAAGGAGCTGCGATAAATGAGTTTTCAGGAGTAGGGACTCAAAGAGTTCAGGCTGGAGGTGGATTAGAGTGAAGGGTGAGGGGTGCACCCTCATCCCAGGATAATGATGTCAGTCATCAGCGACCCACAGGGTCCTCTCAGAGCCTGGCGCTTTACAGGGCTCACATGCATTTTCTAGGAGCAGGCAGGAATGTTTCTCTCCATAGACCTCTGCCACTTCCTTGGAAGCTGATCAAACCCGTTTTATTAAAAACCACCATTTGACTTCTAATGTTTTCATACTGATTAAGAACGTTGACTTGGCTGACTGAACAAGGGAACTGATTGTAGCTCAGCTGCTTCATGCTGGAAAAGCTTTGATCGGACTGAGTGGGAGTTTATGTTTAAGGTACTCTATAAAATGAATTTTGGTGATAAGCTTATAAACTGAATTTGAACCTTTCACAGGCTCCAGAGAGAAGGAATAAACAGCTCAATTTATATTCTCTACAGATACACACCAAGATGTCCCTTTAACCTTTGGTTATTTTACCTAGGGGGTCAAACTGTTTGTTAAACTGTTTGAAATTATTTGTCCAGATTAGCTGTCCGTGCTGAAGATTGAGAGCTTTCAGGGGTGGCTCCCAAGAGCCCTGAAGCCAACTGTAATGAATGACTTTGGTGTTTTACTCGGAGGAAAAAAAGCTGAATGAGTTACAGAACTGCCAAATAGCCCCAGCTCATTCACACAAACTTGAAGATAATGTGATCCTCCTGATCCCGACATGATATCGTTAGAATAGCTTATTTCAAGGGCATTCCTGTCTGACATCTTTCCTCATTACTTATCAGCCTCTATAGTTAAACACAGTAGTGAACTGCAATTAGAAGACACCAGGACCTGACAGGAATCCCTGGGAAGCATGTAGGGTTCATCTCCCCTTTCTGCTGCAGCAGGTGACCCATCTTGCAGGGGATCAAGTGGAAGCAAGGTCGGGTGGTCATCCTGTGAAATCCTCCGCTCCAGTATATCTGGGGAGGGTGTACAAGCAATAGGAGTCAGCCTGAAGGATTTGGTAACTGGTCAAGTAATTATGCATCACCAGTGGTGCGTGCGGCGTGGATCCCAGCACAGCCATCATGGAGAGTCTGAGGTCACCACAAACCCCAGACACGAGGGAATCGCTCATCGCGGCAGCGATGGGGTCTTTGCCCGGGAGAGATTTTCGTTAGACAGTGAGGTTGTGATCTGTCTGAGCAGATGTCTAAATATTTTATCAGAGGAGTCATCCAGCTGATGCGTAAGTCTCACGGCCATAGGAAAAGAGAGGCTTTTGTTTGTGTTTTCTCAAGGTGGAGGGCTGGAAGTGAGAAACGCAAGGTCTGGCTCTGTGATGGCCTTCTGCATACCTGCGGGCAAATCATTCCAGTCATCTTGCTGCTCCTGCAGTCTCCCCACGTCTGGTCCAAAAGGTAATTGCCAAGACCCGACAGCGCCATGAGCTCCCGTAGACATTCTCCTTGCCCTGCTTCAAAACAAGTCCACTTTATTTTTTTTTTAACCTAGCTTACAGTTTGTGCCCTGTGTATGTGCGTGAACCTTTTCATCCCTCCCAGTGGCTTCTAGCCTGATGCCCAACTCCAGCCTCAGTGATATCAAAGTTACATTAAATTTCCAGAAAATTGGGAGAGGGACTAATTCAAATGTCACCTCTGCTGAGAGAGAAGTTTTACCAGATATCAGAGGATCCCAGAGGGGAAGGGGAAAGAGGGACAGAGGGAAAGGGAAAGACATAAGAAATTAGGTTTTGTTGGCTCATTCTGTTGCACACAGTCGTTTTATTTCAGGGTTTCTGTTCATTTTCTTGTAACTCCTAATTATCTAAACCTTAGTAGGGATTTGAAGTGTAAGTTAGAAAACTTACAACCAATACTTACCAACTTAGAATACAATACAACCAAGAATTCCTTCCGTTAGCAGGGTATCCAGAACGGACTAGAGCTCACTCAAGGTTGACTCTCCACCCCTGACACGAGTAAAATATAAGCAGCAAGGACACTGAACATGCCCAGGGAACAGGTCTGCTGGGAGCTGGAGCAGGCCCATTCATCAACCAGTTTCACCATATGCTAAGGGAATGCAATAATATGCACCTAAATTGAAGACAAATTGCAAAGACTACTTTGTGAACTGGAGACCCATTCCTTGGAGTAAAGGTCTTTTGCTTTGAAACTATCCCCACTGGCTTTTCCTGTAAAGAAATAACTATGGGAAAAGACATCACAAACAATCAGGTTCTGCAAGCCTTCTGAGGGCAATATTGGCTTCTTTACATGCTCCCCTTCCGGAATCGTAGACTCCCTGAACACTCAGTTTACACCTGAATAGCTTTACTCTCAGCCTGCTCTCTTCATCCCACATTATTTTATTCATCTGCCCTGAAATAACAAGGTTTAATTGGCAATCTGGCTCTGATTTACTAATATCTCCTTGTGCGTGGAAGGAGACCTCAAATTCTATGCACTCATTCTCAATCAACGTCAGCATCGAATTAACTCAATGTTATTACATTATTGATTTTATTCATCCCAGGAGCTACATCAATTTATCATGGAATTTACACTTCTTTAACAACCAACACAAATCAAGAACATTTGTTAGGCTTGCAATGTAGACTTGAAGGTTTTTGGAATCTGATCCTCATTTTCCTTTACATTTGTTTAGATTTCCAGTTAATCTGAATTCCTATCTTGCCCCTTTGAACTTTCAACCAACTGTAAATACTTTTGATAAATTTCCTTGGTAAAAACTATATTGCAACATAGTTCTGAGAAAAAAAAAACACAATGAAAACCAACTGCAGCAAAATACCCAGTGCCTTCTGATGTGTTGGATATAAACTGGTTTAGGGAAATAAATGGTCGGGTGCTTTATGTTACACAGTGGCCACATGTAAACAATAAAATCTGTTTGTAACCTCAGTCATGCGTTTGGTTCTGCTGTACGGTATAACCATTTGTAGATTGAACTCATGTCTTGAAGGTGTGTAGCAAATTAAAAACATGGCAAAGAGTTTGTCCTTTTCCGTTACATTTCACGGGCTGACTTATTTGCAACAGATGAAGAAATTCTGGGAAAGTTCATTGTCTGCTTCTGCATTTGTTCAGTCTTCCTCTCTGGCCGGGCTCCGTGATGGCTGCAGAGATACTGAAAGGATGATGTCAGAAGAGTGGGAAGTGAAAGCTGAAGGGAATTTTAGTCAGATGCTTTGAACTGTTGATTTTTTTTTGGTTGTTTTAAATTGGTTAATGTCTACATAGCTGAAATGCTGATTTAGCATTTGGGAAAAAGGATGTGGGACACCAAAGCAGTCACAGCAGTGGCTGGTGTTAACAGAGGTGCTTTTTAGAGGGCTAAAGCACCTTTACTGTCTTCCTTCACACCACATAGAATCCCACCGCTGGCTGGGGTGCAAGGTGCAATTGTAAATCATCTATTCTGTACAGTAATTTTGTCACTGGGTCTGTACGTTGAGCCTGTTGTTTGCGTCTGTTACCTGTGTACAGTAAAAATATAACTTTAAGAATATACTGTTGGTTAGTAGGAAGAGGATAGAGACCAGTCAGAAACACAAAGATGCACTTTACTGAAAATAGAAGGACTAATTCAGCTGCATTTAACTTAAAGTGCGTGAGTAAGCTAGAAAAGGGAGGATTGCAAAATCTGTGTGTCCATGGCAATGCCACCCTTCAGTGTTACCTAACAGGGTTGGGATTACATCATCAGAACAAACTTTCATCAGTTCATCACGGTCTGGTTATGTGACGCTATTTTGAGCTCAGCATGGAAGTGATGCTTTTATGCAAATTTTGTTCCCTTCTGGAGACAAGCACTGTCGGAAACTCCATCCAACCATAGCTTGCCACAAGGTGCCTTGGCAGAGAAGGCCACAACACTCAAAAAATATCAAATGAAAAATTCAGGAGCTAGAGGGTTAGTGTGGACTTTCTTTTTGAAGTCACCAAAGCAGGACTTTCTTGTCCATGTTGTTCAGAAGAGTTTCTGGAACTTAGAGTACCAGTAGTTCTCATATCAACATCCTTCTGTTTTGGGTCTCAGCGTTTCACATGGTGGTGAAAGATGGATATCTAAGTACCTGAGCGCTTGTGAGGTTTGAAATAGAGTCATGCTAGAGGCAGGGAAGAAAAGACCAAGAACATTTTTTGGTTTTGCTTTGTTAGACAAATGTTTCTGTTGTGTTTTTACCACTCTGATAGTGCAGCCAGCTTGCATCTGTGCCAGAAGCCATACATGTGGGCTGTTTGCCTAGTGGTCGCTGTGATGGCCAAAGGGTTGTAGCGAGATGCAGCATCTCTTCTCAGGCTGATGGATACAGCGGGAACAGTCCTCCAGGTCAGACCTCGGATCACTGAAAGGCCAGGGAAGGCATGAAGCAGAACACACTGTGGCAATGGGGGCAGCTGGAGGAAACAGCAACTGTGAAAGGTGTGATCCTCTCCTGATGTTCCCCCTCTCCCAGCCAAGGGCAGTCTCTGACCTTTGCCAGCTTCTCACACCAAACTTCAGGAAGCACTGAGTGCTTTTATGAAGCCCTGCTGATATTCTACAGGCGTTGGGCAAGAGCAGGCAAACGACCACACTGCTATCAGATTAGCTGCTGACTATTGGAACGGGTCCACTGGAGGGTCACCATGATGCTCAGAGGTGCTGGAGCACCTCTGCTATGAGGACAGGCTGAGAAAGTTGGGGTGGTTCAGCCTGGAGAATAGAAAATCTTAGGGGAGACCTTATAGCAGCCGTCCAGTACCTAAAGGGGGCTACAGGACAGATGGGGAGGGACTCTTTATGGGGGAGTGGAGCAATAGTACGAGGGATAATGGTTTTAAATTGAAAGAGGGGAGATTTAGATTAGATACTAGAAAGAAA
>JAOXJM010000023.1:82747900-82768173 GCA_026413425.1 Tringa solitaria | reverse complement strand
CCAGGTTGGATGGGGCTTTGAGCAACCTGGTCTGATGGGAGGTGTCCCTGCTCAGTTGGAACTGGATGATCTTTAAGGTCCGTTTCAACTCTAACCATTCTACGATTCTATGATTTATGCTGCCTTTACGCTGCTCATGGGAGGATGTGATGCAGCAGAGAGACAGAGCAACACAAACGAGTGGTGCCTTATTGAGCACCCCTCATATTCGTATGAGGTTAAGCCACCCACGATTTTAAACAAGCGTGAGTAGCCAGACCTAATTTATCAAGGCTTTGCACTGTGTGGCATTTGGCTTGGCACTAGGCACCCCAACACTGGCTTCAGCGCGTTGCGGGATCACGACTCTGAGCTGTGGCTTGGCCGGGCTGTTTGGATGGGTTGGTTGAGGTGCTTGGCCGTGTGGTGGAGGTTTTGGCATGTCCACCTTCGCTGCCAGTGCTACAGCAGTGTGTGGGCTCCAGCTGCTGGGGCTACAAATCACCGAGCCCCCTGGGCTAAGCCCTCGGGCTCCGCAGGGGTGTCTGACTCTCAGCAGCTGCACTGTGCAACCTTGAAGATTAAAATATCTTCGCTTCTTGCTCAGACTCCCTTGTTTTCCTCTCGTGGGCTCTGTGCAGCTTTAGTGCCTTCTCAGGAGTCCCTCTCAGCAAAGGTCGCCCAAGTCAGGTTTCCACACACTGGGAACACTTTTCTCACCCTACACTGTAACCATGGTAATTTGTTTTCTTTTAAATTCCTTTCCCTTAGGTTCAATGCTATCTTTAGATGTCATCCTGTTTTGACAAATGTCGGTGTTGTTCCTGATACTATCGGGGAACTGTGGCATGACAAGGACTGGCTTAAGTAGCAGCTGCATAACTGTGTCAGGAATGAATGATACGGCTGGTGCCCTTTCTGGAAACACTCCTGTTTTTGGTGATTCTTGCTCCAATGCAGCATCCAAGCCAACCAGCCTTGGTTTTCATCTTCCCTGTTCCCTCAACCTTGTACAGACAGATCATCGCTGCAGGGTTTTGCTCAAACTTCAGGCTTCACAGCCTGAGAGGCTGGAGAGTTGGGATGTACGAGGCTGGTGGGGCAGGTAAATGGGAACGGTAAATGGGAACTGAAGCCTGAACTGGTTAATCCTGCTGAGAGCTGGGCTCTTGACCCAGCAAAATCCCAAGGCATGTATTTCCCAGCGGATGACAGGGCTGGAGTATGGGCTGCTCTCCCAGCTTCCTAGCACAGGCCAGTTGTGTTCTGGACACTGGTAAAATGGGCTTCCAAGAAGAGGCTGTAGAGACTGAGGGCACAACCTGGGAAATACGAAATCTGAAGAGTTTTATTGGGTTTTGGTTTTGTTTTAGTTTGTTTGTTTGTTTGTTTTTTTTACTCAAAGAGAACTTTAAATTTGCTGTGCTGAAGCAATGCAAACATTTTTGAGTTTCTTACAACATTTTGTCTTAAACCTCTGATGCTCTGGATGTAGTTGCTTGTCTCTCCGTGGATGTGTTTTTACCAGGGGTAACTCTATGTCCTGGTTTGAGTTGCCAGCCCAGCCCAAACCACGACGCTTTATCCTATTGCCTTTCCTCATTTCAAAGCCACAGTTTTCCTGATGATTTTCCCTCAGCAGGAGACGCACCTGTTCTCAGGCTTCCTATCATTTATTGCTCAGTTCTTGGCCATGTCCACCCAGCCTCTTCTCTGGCATCTCCAGCTATTTAAGCACCCAATGCTTAAGGGTGCTCAGACTGTTCAAGTTCATACTTCAGGTTCATCAAATCAAAATATTATTGGAAATATGGCCTAAATTATAGACCATACAGTCTGACATCACCTTCAACTAAATCATAAGATGACATTTCCTTCCTATAATGGACTGTATAAACCTCAGCTTAAAATGGCGAGCAAAATTATCCCATCATTACCCGGCTGATTTAATGCCAGTGTGCATTCAGAGGCGCAGAGGTGATCTTTAGCATCACACATGAACTTTATGTTTCTTTAATTAACTGCATCATACTGCATGTTGGCAAGAAGCCCTAATGATACTTCATCCTTCCATCGACCGAGCAGCAGAAAGTTGCAGGGATAATGCTGTCGAGAGACAGGCTAGGTCTTGATTTAAGAACTACTTTAAATACCACAAAACAAAAGCCTTTTTAATAGTTCAATATTATATACTCAAACCACTTACGCTGT
Source organism: Tringa solitaria (assembly GCA_026413425.1). Lineage (NCBI taxonomy): Eukaryota > Metazoa > Chordata > Aves > Charadriiformes > Scolopacidae > Tringa > Tringa solitaria. Next base: position 82,765,983 of record JAOXJM010000023.1, on the reverse strand, counting down.
GTGCATAGGAGTTCCTTAGTGTAAACTGTTGGGACCAAAATCAGTGCTGTAGCTGGGTCAAACGTAGCCTTCCAAACAATTTTTTGGATCCAAATAGCTGCGGTTGTGCAGGTTGTTATAGGTAGGAGGTGCAAAGTATGATAAAGTTAGGTCAGTTGTGTTTACTTACAAGAACATGCTTGGCTTTTCATAAGACACAGTGAGGGTTCAGGATGTGTCAGGCTTCCTCTCCAGGGATTGCCCACATGACAATTCTCAGCTTTATTTTTTTCTGTCTGGCGATGCTCGGTACGTGCCTGGGTCCGGCTCCTTGCCTTCTCCCCAGCCCTCCTCCTGCCTCCTTTTTGCTTCCCTTTGCTCAACCCCAAGAGCTGTCCCCCTTTCTCCTTGCATATGTCCCCACGCTGGGGCCAGGACCAGGATCCCACCCTGTCCCTAAGCCCTTGGGCACCCGCGCAGGCTCTCCTTTGGGTTCCAGCAAGGCGATGAGCAATCTGGTCTAGGTTGGGGAAGGTGTCCCTGCCCGTGGCAGGGGAATCGGAACTAGATGATCTTTAAGGTCCCTTCCAACTCTAACCATTCTATGATTCTATGATGCTGGGGAAGCACTGTGTCTTCATAGGAGAGGTGCTCCAGCCCTCTGAGCATCTTCATGGCCCTATGGTGCCCTTCGTGGCGTCAACTATGATCTTGAAAATAAAGTGACTAAAGGTGATGGAGCAGTTGTGTGCACACCCCAGTTTGCCTGGGACGGCTCCGTGGGCTGGGAATCATGATGTTTCTTCTCACCCTTGAGTCACCACAGCTATACAGGCAGCTACGTTTTCTGACCTGAATCCATCAGGTCTGCTTCCATGTGTTGCCCCCTTGCTCCTTCCTCTTATGCAGGCCCCGTGCTCAAGGCAATGCGCAGGGTGCAGTGCCGTGCATGTTCCCTTCTGTAGGAAGCCAGGGCCAGAAATTCCCCTGCCACCCCTGTCCCTGGTGGCTCATTCCCCATGAAACCCCCAGGCCGATGCCCCAGGGGTGACCATCACCAGCCCAGGGCATGGGAAGGGCATCTCACCCTCCCAGAAAATGCGTGGGCAACTCCACCCTCGGCCCATTTTCTCTGCCCAGAATTTAGAGCAGCTTCTTGTGTTTGCTTTTGGTTTGGGTTTAAATACGTTCTTAGTTATCTCTCAGAGCTATCTCAAATGCAGGGGTGTGGCGAGGCTGCCTAATTTAACCCAGCCTATGACATCTGCAGACGGATGGCCTGTCTCCATAAAGCTGTTTTATCTTTTTCATTTAGGCTGGTTTAAAAGCTGATCATTTAAATCCTTTGTCGCCACTCTTCTTTTGGCATAATGAGATATAGTCTAAGTTTGCTGGCAATTGAGACGAATGAAGTAAACCCTCTCAGAAACAGAAAAGGTTTTGAGAGCCTGTCTTTCAAAACACCGCTTCGGTTGTCTTCCCAGGAGGAACCTGGTTGCACACTGGATCACACTTTTGGGAAAAGAGGAGAAATGGCAGGATGTTCTGGGTGCTTGTGTGAGGGCCCAGTTCCTCCCCAAACTTTCATCGTTTACCATCCCTGGAGTCCTGCAAAGTCCAACAGGCAGGCACAGTGCCTTCCAGGCAAGCCACCTCCTTCACACATCAGTGGAAACGCTCGGGCACCAAACGTGAGGAGCCACATCCCCAACCCACTGGAGTCACTGGAAAAATGCCCTTGGCTTTCACAGGGTTAGAGTTTCTCCAGTTGAAAAGCTACAGGCCAAACACACCCACGGGATCCACAACACACGTCTCTAGCAATATGCTCCAATTTTAATGTATTTGCATATCGTCTTCTCGATGAGGGTTTTCCCACTAAACTCTTGCTCTGACATGATGAGGAATGTTTAAGGCAGCAAAATGGAAAACACGGCAGGGAGATATTAACACCTGAACAGAGACAAGGAGGGCAAGTGTGGTTACCTTCTTCTCCATCCTGCTTTCCCTCCTGCTGGCCTCATCACTGCGGGTTTTGGCTTCTGGAGTTACTCCGTGGTGGACCCAAAGGGAATGCCTGTGGCAAGTGCATGGCAGCATCCTGGTCCTCGTGCTTGTGCTTTCTCATTGTACATCATGATGTGTTGCAAGTTGGACACCAGCCCATTGGGTCTGCATGGAACTTGTGTGCATATTGCCAGCTAAGGGCCCCAGGGCTATTTTCTTTTCTCCAGGATGAGGTGGATCTCCAGATTTCCTGAAAGGAGGATTCTGTTTGAGAGAGCTGCTTGCTGCCAGGGACTTAGGAAGTGCGAGGGGAGTGATGTGTTGTCTGTTGGGGACAGAAGGCAGCAGGATAATTACAGGGTTGTCATTTTTGATAGCACAGAGCAATATGTCACTTAAAAGTATTTTTTTCATCCTCAAGAAGATGATATTTCCATGTCTCAGTCTTCTATGTATTTACCTCTCTGTGAGATAGAGAAGTGCTATTACCCACTGCTCATGGGGTGAGGTTGTAGAGCACAAGTGAGACACTGAGCTCGAGGTTAATGGCATAAACATGGGTCTAACTACCCCCCTTCAGGATTGGACTCCTTCTTGGGAAGAGGGAAGGAGATGGGCTTTCTCAGGTGTAGTCAATCCCTCCAAGCCAGTGGCAGCTGCACACGTTTCTTTCCATCTCTGATATGTTTTCTCATTCAGTTGACTCCCGAGGAACAAGGAGTCCTGGCCACATTATGTCAGTCTGTGGCAGGCAGTTGTGTTGTGGGTCCTGTATGGGGGACCAGATCCTCTGCAAGGTGCTCTGTGACCACCACAAGTGCCTCTCCTTACTCACAGGTTGCCAAGTCCCTGCGATGCTTTCCAGATGTGTGTTGGGCCTGGTTTGGAAGAACCAGCTCCAGGTGGGAATATACTTGAAGGGCCAGCTGCAGACAACAATACTGATTGGTGCCTTTTCTCCCCCCAGATACAGCCCAAGATGGACTAGACACAGACCACCAGCAATACAGACTGTCCGTTCCTTGCATTGTTATTTATTTTTTTTTTCAGAAGCTATTAATTTGGGATGTATTTCCACTAGTGACCTCGACTGGAAAAGTACCAGATCCCATGCTGTGTATCTTGGGGGTACCCTGTCTCATTAATAAGTACCTTCATTTCAGAGTATTGTCTGTTTATTTTGGAAGGTTTACCTCCCCTCCCTGAAAAAACAGAGATGAATTGGGATAAATACAGGCAGGAAATGGTTACCCTGGCAACACTAAGAATACATAAGAACAACCTCATCATTCACTTTTATTCCTTAGATACACTTTTAAAAGAAGTTTGAGCTACATTAAAAGACATCTCCTGTTCACAGCACAGCACCCAAGTCAACAGAATTAATCAGCCCTGATTTCACTTTCAGTGAGACGGGAACTAAGTCCCTTTAAAAAACAGGGACATAAGGTCTTAGATTCCAGGGAATGAAAGCTGAGTCAAAAGAGGAGTTCATTCAGATTCAACACTGGTCAAAAAAAAAAGCCGCTTTATGCCACATTCAGCTTTGCTGAAGTGTAACTTACCACTAACGAACTTCCAGCGTGTCCTGTTCAGAAAGCCTTAGGTTTTGGTGAAGCCTCGGTTGGATTGTCCGTAAGCAAAATCTAATCTAGTCGTGTGACAGTGCCAGAAAGGAAATCAGAAAAACTGTTTCTGAGAGGTTATTAGGGGAGACATCAGAGCTTGGTGCCGTGTAATTTCTACTCCCGTCACGTCGCACTAAGACATCCCCCCCCCGCCTCCCTCCCAAACTGCTTGCTGTTCCTGCCAGCCTCCCCACACGCTGTAAGGTGCAGGAGAGGTGCAACTTAGATGACTTCACATTCCAGCTGGAACAGCGTGTCCAGCCTCAGAAGCCAGGGGAGATCTCACTGAGCACATCCAGGTTGATCTACAGTCTACAGGCAGGAGGGGTTGTTCTTGAGGGGAAGCCAATTGGGAAGAGGGTTTCGGGCTTAGCCCTGCCAGATTTCTACCTCCAGGGCAGGCAAGATCTGCCCCTTCTCCTCATTACTGAGGGATCAGATTGGGCAGCAAAGGTTGTGGCATCCTAGGGACTTGGTGTTCAACCTGCTTCCTTGTCTTACCTCCTTTCTGGGATCACTGCTTCCCAGACAAGATCTCCGTCCTGTATGTAAGACCTACTTCCTGGTTCTGATCTGCCCAAATGGCGTTAGATTTGTCCTAAGTGACTGCTGGGGATCAATTCATAAGCACAGATGCAAATCATTATCCAAAAGCTGTGTTTCTACTGAACACGTTAATGATGCTGTGGAAGGAGGACCCATTGCTGATGACATATGTGGATGATAACAGAGAATGTTTAAGGTCAGGTCATAGGAGGACTGGCTGTTCAGCTGGGTGCAGATGAACAGTATGTACTTCAGCATGAATCTAACATGAAATCACAGATCTGGAAACGTTAGAAAGTCTCCAGGGCCTCCCTCAGACAGGTTATGCAGGAGATCAGAAAAGACAGTCACAGTGGTACCTTGCTTAGATTCTATGGCATGAGGAGCAGAGCAGCTGGAGATGGTCATCCAGTATCATGGCCAAGCTAGTAGGTTTAGCCTCTTGGAAGGACTGGTGGGAAGAAAGAGGAATATATGGTGCTTCCACATTCTTGGAAGGGCTCTGATATTTGCAGGAGAGTGCTGATACACATTTTATTTTTCCTCAGGCCTGTTTGAAGTGAAGACTCCCAAGAAGGAGAATGTCTTCTTTTGTCAGTCCCACTGGCACAGCTCTGGTTTGTTTGGTCTTGATGCCTTGTGTCAGAGGAATGGGTTGATGGTCCCTTCTGGGACAGATCAGTAATGTCTTTCTCTGAAGTATCTCCATGTGGTCCAGTTGATGATGTTCAAAGAGCACACAGTGGCAGCTGGTGCTGGAGGAACTTGGAAGAGGATGGTGGTTACTGGGGAGGTTAGGGATTTGTGAAGAGCCCCAAAACCTGGGTCTGGTTCCCACTGATGTTGTGTCACTCCAGGCTATCTCGTAATAGGAAATGATGCTGTAGCCAAAGACAGCCCTAGAAACTAATGTAGTCACTTCCTCATCTCCAAGGTTTTCTGATTAAACTCAGAAATGGTTTCAAAAGCTGGTTCTGCATTTCTCATGTACACTATTTCTAACCTCAAGCTTAAAAAAAAATATTCCAAAATGCTGCAATGCTGTAATGATGAAATATGGCTGAGGTGTGGATGGTTTTGTTCGGTAAACGAGTATGCATTATTTGTTTCAAGATGAAAATTCAACAATCATATCCAATAATATAATTTCTGCTCTGTGGGATGAGATTCTCCCATGCACAGCGGTTGGTCTCAAGGGTTTCCTTATCACCCTTCTCTTCTCATACAAAAGCTGTTTCTCAAAGATATACTTTTGTTCAAGAAGGGCTCAGTCCTGGGAGGCCCAATGAACCAGGTTATGGAGACCAGATTGGGTGGCCACAACACCCTCTTTCTGGTTTTAAGCTGCAAAAGAGACTTTCCCAAGCACGAGAATCTGGGCAGCTAAGAGAGGTAACCCAGCATCATGGCCAAACACCCAGACCTGTCTTCTGGGAAGGAACGATGGGAAGAAAAAAGAAGGGCTCCCCAACGTAGGACTTTGCAACTCCCCAAAAGGACTTTGAGGAGCCTTTTTCTCCACAAAGGGCTCCTCAATGCAGCGTGCGAGCCAGCGGGCAGCGGGCCAGCAGAAGTGATGGGGCATGGCCCTAACTTGCACAATCCGCGGTGACAAAAATGCGTGGGGCTTCTCCTTTGGGAATGAGATCCCTAAGGGCTCGGCTGTGCCCCCGCCTGCCCCGGGTGTGTGGAAGGAGGAGGTGGTGTAGATGCTCTCCTGGGCTCAGATAGGGCAGGATTTGGCTGGAGGATCTCTTAGTGCCTCCGCTCCTGCCCTGGATTAGCTCCGTGGCGAAACCCTCTTTGATTTCAGCAAGTGTTGCCTGCGCCGCTCTGTCCATGCTTCTGTGCTTCCCTGCCACATCTAGCAATTAAGTGAAAGCCCCAGACATCCCCTTGCTCATACAATGCTTTAATTATAAAGTAGTTTGCTTCTGATTGGCAATTACTCTGCCTGGGAATGGGCCTCGCAAGCGGGTGGGCCTTGGAGACCTGGCTGTCACTTTCATCTGCCTCGTCCCCTTCTCCATCTGGCTGCCAAAGCGTAAGGTCTCACAGGCTTTTCCATGAAAAAATAGCACTAAAAAAAAAAAAAAATAAAAAATCAAGAAGTGGATGGGGCTGGCTTTCACTGAGGCTGTAGATTTGGTTTGTTTTTTTGCTTTGTCCCTTTCCCTCTTAGTCGTTAATAGGAAAGGGGTTACCTTTGCTGGGCTAATCCCATCACACTGTGGCACCTGGCTTCTCCTGCCAGCCATGCTGTAAGCAGAGAAATGGGGTAGTGGTGGCACACAGACAACTGGCCGCTCACCTTCTTCTCCTAAAGGCAGTGGGACTGCTCGGGGAAAAGCACTTCTCAGCAGCACATTGCCAATCCCACATGCTGGAGTCTCCGTGTGGTCTGAGGGGGTCTCCGTGATGGGAAACAGGGGGGCAAGGCCTGGGTGTGGGGAGCAGACTGGATCTTCTTCCTCTGAAATCCCTGAGGCTAAAGACCAGGGACAGAAACGCAAACGTGCAGAAATGTGGAAGTCTCTTCTGTATCCTGACATGGACTGTGCAGCTTTGCAAGGTGCCCTGGGGTCAGGGATGGGTGTGAGAGTCTGTGGTCCTCCTCCTGCCCCCTCCTGACCTCAGCTACCCTCAGTCCCCCGCTTTCCCGTCCCATGACATCCTGGCTGGTGGGAGCACAAGCCAGTCCTGGCTCAGAAATACCACGATGGATAGAAGTGCTGCAGTGCAGGGTTGACCTGATGTGGTCAAAAGCCACATGCCACCAGCCGGAGTCACCCACTGCCACAGCGGTCTCGCTGTAAGCTTTCTATGGCCAGTGACATCTAGGTTGTGTAGTGTGCTCTCCCATGGCAGTTGACCCTTCAGACCCCATCCTCTTCCCTCCCCACATCAGGAAGCACGTAGAGACAGAAATAATTTCCTTTTCCAACTAGAAACTCCACAGGATTAGATCTTAATACCATGCACTTTGGTTTTCCTTAGTACAATCACACCGGTCATAGGTACTTGTTCAACAGTAAATATTGGCAAAGAGCAAATATTTAGTGGCACAAAGATTAGGAGCTGAGCACATTTTGGATGAAACTCTCCCTTTCTTCAGCAGCCCATGGGTTTTTTTGAGCTATTTAAATTCAGCCACTAGAGAGCAAACTTCTTCTTTTTATCAAATGGCACTTTATATATTTCTTTAAAAAAGAGTTGTACAGTTCTTCAGGCTAAAAAACATAAAAATTGAAACCAGAGCTTTTAGTTTACAGAAGGGAAAAGAAGCTTGCGTGCTTGTTCTCTTTGTCTTTCTTTCTCTCTCTCTCTCTTTCTTTCTTTCTCTCTCTCTTTCTCTCTTCACAAGCTGTGTTTTAGGAAGGGAAAAGAATAGAGGAGTGTGTTTTGTGGTAGTAAAGGCCTCTGCTAATGACTGCTGAAGCTCTCTCCTCCTTCCTGTCAATCACCAGAGATAATTGTCCATCCTGACATTTGGCAGGCTGTGTGAGGAGCATCTCAAAAAGGAGGCCTTGGGGATAGCAAGAGTTAGAGAGGAGGAGATCTGCAAACCAGGATTACACCCATTAATATCGGAGACTGCCTCTATCTGGAGCAGCGTCGCAGCAGCTGGGCTCCTTAGACCACGTGGCTTTAATGCCCTTGAGATTTTAAAGCAAACAGGTTGGAGAATTCAAAGCTTTCCACAGAAGAGCCTCCAGCCCATGGGCTTTTCTTTGCCCCTTGGTCTTTCACAACTGGGAGGTGTCCCCGCTCTGACAGCTCCCTTGCAGCTGTGCTGGGGAAGTGGGGTCAGGGATGGGGGATTGAAGGACACTTTCAGTGTGGTGGGATTGGGAAGAAGAGCCCTTCTTGCCAGTTCTCTCAGTGAGCAAAGGTTGTATGTGCAGATAGGTATCTAAAAGTAATGGCATTTTACTATCTTACTTCATTCCTTCAGGGAAAAGCCCATACAAGATGCTCCTGAGCTACAAGGACTGTGGGTTCAGGCTCTGCAGAATCCTGTAATTGCTGGGCTACAAATATATGTCCCTGACAAGCTAATGGCTCCTGTCAAGGCTGCCTGCAAGCTTCCTTCAAGCCAATTCTAATAACAATACACCCTGCAGAGGTTCCGAGGTGCACAAAGAGACTTCCTAACATGATGCTGGTGGCAGAGACAGCTCAGAGCTTGTGGGAACAGCCTGGGACATCTGTGGTTTAATGGGAGATAAGTCCCAGGAATGGACTGGGGCTGTGCTGTGTGTCCCGGGCTTGCCAGCCCAGGTGGCAACAGCAGCAGGAGGGAACTGACCTTCCTGGAAACCACCTCCAAATGGCCCAGAGCCCGATTGAAGCAAATGCTGGTTCAATCAAGATCTGGAAACCCCCATCAGCACCTGATCAAAAGCATCTCTTCCCAGGAAAATGAAAGGGGAGTTTGTGAAATACTTAGCGTTGTTAGTGTTGTGTACACAGGGGGTTATCTCCCTGCCTTCCTTTGTGAACAGGCCAAGGGACTAGCTGTAGATACACTCATGTTGCCTAACCTCCGATGAGGTGGTCCTTTATGGTGACTCACAGGCATGATATTTAGGGCCTGTGGCCTGACATGGACCTGAAACAGAAGGGCACTCCAATGGACTCTGGGTGGTATGTGATTTGACTGCTACGAGGACAAGTCCTACTGTTTAATGTCCCATTGACATTATGAATTGCCCCATGGGGCGATGTGGCCCAGATATAATCAGCTTAATCTGTTGTTCCAACCTGGGAGCTAGTGTTTTCCAGTGAAGCTGCTTTATTATCTTTGTGCTGCATTAGGCACGATGAAGTGGCTATGAAATGAATTAGTTGTAGCCCTCCAGCATGCTGTGACACACTCTGCAAGCCAGATGTTTTGCCAGCAAAAAGGGACCTTAGGATTTTGGAGTCAGTCGGAGCGGCTATGAAAGTCACGGCTGGCAAATCTCACCAGGTCAATCTGTTGCAATGTAAGTTTTTATATTTTGCTGCGAGGCCGCTGTTCTTGAGACCACATATGGCTTGGGCAAGTGCTGTACAATTGCAGGCAGCAGGTAATAAAATCCTCTCTCCTCTTCTTTGGGAATATCAAGGTGTTGAGGAGGTGATGAGTCAGGTCGGAGAATGGGGTCCCACTATTCCCCTTTTTAATGCAACTTTGCTGCAGATGTGACCTCAAAGAGCCATGCCTTTAGGGACTTGGACATGGATGACTTCACTGTATGGTCACAGAGATCACAGAGATACAAATCCTGAGAAGTGAGGACATAAACAGGGTTGGAGCGTCCCACGTCACCAGGCATCCAGAAGACCAGGAAGGGTTGGATATTGACCTGGCTGAGCAGTGTCGGGAGCGGCTGTGACATCTCCTCTGACCCTCCACTAATGCCTGCTTTGGTCTCCTCTCAAAATAACTGATAACCCTTTGTGAAGTGTGGCTTTAGGCAAGCTCACTTCACCAGAGAAGCTCCCAGCTGGTGCATGCTTAGATAAAAAACAACCACCGGACAAAATAAACAGCTCCCAGGGCTCGTTGGCAGCAGCTGCGTAGCTCATGTCTTTGCTCTGTGCATGACAGCACAGTCTAGTGTCAGCATAAATTCAGCCCTGGGCATGTTCAAACCTCTCGTACACTCTTACCTGCCCAGCTGGCTTTTAAAACTGCGTTAGAAGCAAAAAGCTGATTATCAGCTTACCTAAACACCAGCCACAAGCGGGAGCAAACCAGCACCTCGAACTTTCTCTAGAAGAAGCTTCTGGATGGGGGCTGCTCAGTGTTCAAAAAATCATCACCTACTTCATCAGGGTACATTTAAACGTGCTTTGTGCAGCTTCCACGTAGAGCCAAGGATTGTTGTCTCTCTCTTTTTTGAAAAGCATAATTATGGTCTTGAGGATCTTTATTTTGTGGCTGAAAACCAAAACATTTTCTGCAACGCCTCTGAAATTAGATCCCATGAACTCTGAATGGGGCAACTCTTGTCTATTTTCCCCACACAACTTTTCTAACCCCCCTCGCAAGCTGTTTTTTCCAGAAACACTCTCTGCTTTTTGAGTGTCTGCTGGTATTTTCCGTACCCCCTTTGGGCCAAGCTGCCTTGCTGTTACCTCGCTGTCCTTGCTGAGGTCCCCACCTGCAGCCCCCGTTGGTGCTGACCCACCCCTGGCACCTGCATTGGGTGCCTCCCACGCCTGAGAATCCCTGTGCAGGGATGGGAAGGAGATGCTTGGCTGGCACCACGGGGGAAGGACCACGCTGCTAAGCCACGTCGGGGAGTCCATCTTCCTGTGGGCTCCCTGGGTGACTTTAAACTGTGGCTTCCCCTACTCAAGGCCCAGAGATAAAGCACTTCTTTGCATTTCTCTTGTCTTTTTCAGCTTGGAAATTCTTTGTATGGAAAATTTCATCTGGAAAAATTGAGGAAATTTCTTCCTAAATCCTATGGAAAATATTCTGCCAACCGCTGGGTTGTACCCAGGGACCAGGATTTCATTCTTGGCTTCTGTTCACTCTAAAGAACACTTATCACCTTCTTTTCACCCAAGAAATGTATTGGTTTTCTTAACTTTTCTCTCTGTCTCTTCCTAAAATTAGACAGCCGCTTTCCTTGTCACTAACCAGCTCTGTGGTGGTAATACTTTTCATTTTCTTGCCTTTTTTTCCTTCCTTCTTCTGTGCAAGTTCTTTCTGGAAAGCGTGGCTTGCAGTGAATGTTTGCTAATGCTGGAAAGGAAGATAGGACAATATACAAACCAGACTCTGTCTTTCTTTCCTCTGAACATTAGAGGAATGCTCAGTTATTTGTCCTTCAGCCAAACCCGTGAATCTCTTCCAAGGCTTTACCTCTGTTTCTTAGCCCCGAATGAAAATTAGCACCTCTGGTTTGGGGAGGCGAAAAGCAACATGTGGCTGCCTTCTGTCCTGCTGGGATCTGCAGGAGGGTGCTCTGCCCGTGGGTAGTCTGATGACATTTGGTGTCGTTCCCGGCTTCGGAGGGGGTAAGGCTGGTCATACCCAACCCCGGGCCTGGCTTAGCAATTCCCTTGTGTGGTTTTAGGCTTAATCTGGCAATTAATGGTGTTCTCCTTTCAGTGGGTCAACACGCTTGTCACGCAGGGAGCATCACTGCCTTGGAGCAGTCCCAGACCTACCCCCGGGGGGAGCGGAGGCAGGGGGGGTGTGAAGGAAAGGAGCTCTGGGGGTGAGGAGGAGAGGCCAATCACCTCCGGCATTTATGAAACCGATGCCCTATAAAATACTGCAATTATATTGTTTTCCGAATCCAGTGGGAACCGTTGTTTTTCGAGCAATAAATATCCTCCTGCAGTGCTGGCAGCTGTAATATGGCAGCTCTGACAACCTGAAAGTGAAACTCATTCCAGTAACATGAAACTGATGCTAGTGACTTTCCATTAGCCAAGCTGAGAGAAATCATAAAAAAAAAGGTAAAGAAATTGGATGTTTCAATTTCTTTCCCTTCCCCCTTTTACTAACCCTTTTTCTGAGGGATAAAGCCCAAGACCTTCACTAGCAATGTTTTTGTTAACATTTTGATAACAAAACCTTGAAAGATATAGAAGGAACCACTAATGACTGATAGACTCAATACAAATAATTTTTGTTAAGATTGATGCTCAATTTTTTTTATAGTTCAAACAAACATTTCAAGGCAAGGTGATGTAGGCAATCGTTAATTCTTTGAAAACCATCAGTATTTCCTTTTCCCATCTTTCAGCTGTTTTAGTCTGGGATATACGGGATATTCTATTGATGTTCCTGTAGCAGAAATTAAAATCAACAACAAATATGTAATAACGACAAAAAACATGCCTAGAATGACAGGACTAAACTGAGGTCCTAATGCAGCAAAGCCTTACTCGGTTCTCAGCAGAACATCCCACTTAGGTGCTTTTTGGGACAAATGGGAATGAATGTCCAGAGTATTTCACTGCAAGCTACTGTAGCTATGCCACATGCACTACTGCACTGTTGTAATTAATTTGGTATGGAAACATGTTTACGGATGGATCTGTCATTAGTTGATTGACAAGATCTGTAAGCTGGGCTTTCACATCTATGGAGAAGTGTCCTTGTGCAAAATATCCCTACTTTGGTGCAACCTTAGACCTTCAGGTGAATCACTAGGGTTCCTGTGTACAAAAGAAGGCCATTAACATATGTTAGATCAGATGATAAAAATGCAATATAAATGTAACTGGCTCCCTAAGGCAACTTTGTGTGTTGACATGTAGCATTCCTTGGGAAAACCCTTAACGACAGTGTGGATGATGTGGAGAGAGTTACGATGGAGAGATGTACTGGTCTGCTCTCCTCCTCCACAAGTGCTTTCGACCCCTGTTTGTTAAATCACCTGGTTAATATATCAAAGACTTTTAGTTCTTCTGGCTTGACACAGAGTTGTCATTATGTGCCAGTAAAAGACGGTGGGATGGAAATAAGCCACGTGTGAAGGGCAGGGATGTCACCGGCGTGTCCCAGTGCCCTGTGTTGCAAACCCAGATGGACCTCACAAGCCAGTTCCCAGCCTGGGCGAGGCTACCCCACCAAAAGCAAGGGTAGACCTAAAGGAATATAACCTCATATTTTCTGGTTAAAAGGGTTGTATTTTGCCCTCCAAAATATTTTTCTCTGGCCTTGAGCACCGAGTGCTATTGTTACCTTGTGAAATATATCCATAGTTCTCACACTAAATCTCAGTTGACAGCGCGGTGAAGTAGTTGATCCCAAATTAAACCTTTGGTTTTTGTTTCTCGGTGTCCTACAATTTAGAAGCCAGAATGGACTTCAAGATGTGCTTAAACGAGAATAAAGTTTGTGGCAAAACCTTCCCTGTTGTAAGAACCTTGCATGCATGGGTAATTATTAGCCCATTACCGGAGATGTTAGCATAGACATAATAAAAGATTTATTTAGTTTTCCTGCCAGCCCATGTGTATGCCTTAATTGCGTATCGAAGATACTCTTAGAGTCCTCTCTTTCATGTAAATATACTCATTGGCTAGTAAATATTAATGCTGCTCTCTGGCTCCAGCTGTGAGAAGATTTTATTGGCGTGTTAGAGGTTTTGATTAGTCTCCAAAAGGTTTCGCAGCATCTACTCTATTTATCTGAAATGTACAGAACTGCTGCAAGCTAGGGTTGCTACAAAGAAAATCATGCGCTTTCTCATTGTTTTTAATTTAGTCTGTGCAAGTGTAATTATTTCTGCCTGTTTAATGCTTCAGAGTCACCATCTATGAAATTCCATAGGCAGGGAAGGAGCTGCCTGATACCTTTTAGTTCCAGTTTTCAGCCGACAGTGCTGAAGTAAAAGAAACATATGTCACATCTTCCCATTATTCTCCCTAATTGTCATGGCAATTTACCCACGAGCTGACATGATAGCCATGGAGGGAAATGGAGCAAAACCTTCTGCATAACTCCAGGAAATTGTGGAGGCAGATGGAAGGGGGAGCTCGGTGTCTGCTGGGCTGTCCCCTGTGAGATCAGCTGACAAGGTCGGTGGCCTGTCTTGACCTCCCTTCATCCAGCTGAAGGAATGAAATCCTCCTCAGCTGTCCCTGCCATATCCCTTTCAGCAGGGTAGGTTGCTGCTGTGGATTTATCTGAGCTGATGGTGCCTCCCCGGCTGCTGGACTGGTGTCCATGAGACTGGTGTCCACCCTACGTAGGGACCCTGGTGCTGTGCCCGTGCCAACGTGGCTCTCAACAGTGTGAGGCACATCCCGTGGCTCCCAGTTTTTTGCAATGAGAAGGTTGTCCTGAATTCCCATGTCACAAAGAGTGGGAAAACTTGTGTTGCGCCCTTCCCGGCTCCAGAGGGGCTTTTTGGGGGAATGAGCAGCTGTGGTGTGATGACTATCTCCATTCCTTCACCCAAGTCACCACAACCGAAATACTGTGCTGGTTGGTGTGAGCTTCAGTCTGTGCTTCTTCAGTGTGAGCTCCAGTCTGTGCTTCTTCACAGGCCAAGCCAGGGGAAAGAGTTTTGCAAAGAGATATGTCTTTGAGCTGGGGCAATGGCTTGCTGGGGCAAGTCTAGTTAACCTTGCAGTGATGATACACCTTTTGCCCTGTGATTTGACTTCAAAACCTGAATTAAATATACCCAGCAGGTCTTAACTTCTGAGCTGGGAAGCCTGGCGCTCTCCTCTGTTGGTGAAACGTCTGTGGCCATCAGTGGCATTTGCTCCACAAGGAGCTCAACCCAGGTGACCTGAGGTGCATGCTTAACCTCCAGCTTCTGCTGAGGCTGTCAGAGAAACTGAGACCATCACGCCCTGGCAGATAGGCCACTTGGAGCTAACAACTCTTATTTACTGGTGACTAGGTCTGGATGTGAGCCAGTTAGCTGATTCTGAATTGCCAGCCCCCAGTGTCTCGTAGTCCCCTTTTAGCTGTTGGATGTTAATCTTCACCCCATGGGCTTTTTTTTGGGTGGGGGGGGAGGACACACTTTTCCAAACTCGTTGGCTAAGCTCTGTTAGTAAGTCAGTTCTCACGTGGAGGTCACCAGCATCTCTAACCTCCACGGTTGCTTTACATAAATCTGAAATATAAAACCACAGTATCTTTGTAAGCTGAAGAGAAATTACCACGTTTTCAGCTGATCTTTTAAGTGGTTCCTAATAAAATTATTAGGCGACTGGAAAATCTTCAATAACGTTTTTAAATACAGTCCAGGTTCACAGTAATAAACTCAGCTTTTAACAACCCTCGTTTATAACAATTCCAACAGCAAGAACTAATTTTCCCTTTGGTAATGAGGCCTATTAGGAGGATTGTTCACACAGAGCTGACCTGGATTCGACAGTCAAATGCTTTTTTTTCTGTTTTCAAGGCACACTGTGTTTAGCATGTAAACGCACAGCTTTCCCTCTTGTCCTTGCCTCTACTTGTCTCTTTAAAAATTGTTTGAAGGTTGCTAAATGGAAAGAACAGAAGTAAAATACAGTGATGTTCTATGCAAATAGCAGGTTTCTTCGTTATTCTGATGCAGCTAATTGCGGAACCCTGCTACAATATGTACTTTCACAACGGGAACACTTATCTGGTTCCCACTGGGGTTTGTTATAGTGAGAATACACCACTTCAGCTTTTAATATGGGCAAAGGACACAATTATTTTGATATGCTGACAGCATTTATCATTCCACGTGCCTGTTGGCTGTATATTGCAGAGCTGGAAGTTGTTGTCTCCTGGAAGCTGTGGTGAAACTCTAATTGCTTCCCATGGATCCAGGAGGGCGAGCAGTTCCCAACAAGATTCCTGCACCAGAATTGGTGGTGTCCTCTCCTTGCTGGGGCCCACACAGGGCCAGGGGAGCAGATCAGCACGGGATTTCTGCCTGCGACCTTCTCATGGCTCCTGAGTGAGGCCAACCTGGCTGGGGGCTGCAGGACCAGACTGATGCTCCTGGTCCAGGGTTGCATCTCCCTGACTCCTGGCAGGTCTCTGCACGTGTCCTTCACCGAGCCCCCAGCATCTTGCAGGGATGAGCTCTGCATTTAGCTCCTTTCTGCTGAATGGGACATCTCAGCCAGGAGAAGCTAGGTTTGGTCCTATTGCCCTCTTGTGGCTGCCCAAAAGAGGCTACAACACTCACCGGCTGACATTGGCCCATTCAAGCTAACGTAGATTTCCTATAACTTAAAAACATAACACTGGTTGCCTAGGTGCAGCTGCCTAAGGTAAGGTCTAGCACCAGCCAGGTGACACCTGGAGACAGTGACATTTTTGAAAGAGAGGTAGGGGTGCCATCACTGTGATAGCAGGAGACCAGGCACAAGGACATCTCTGGCCAAGCCTTCCTTCCCTCCTCCTCCCTCACCCTCATGGTTGATTCCTGCCTATTTTTCAGTTGCATGGGAATGGGAAAAATGGTTTGGCAGCATTCCCCAGGGCTCTCACATCCAAATGTGACCTCTAAAAATGCCCTGGTAGCCCTGGCAGGACACCCTTTCCTTACTATCTGGCCCGGAGCTCATGCATTAACAAGACATATAGGGGTGGCGCTTCTGTCCCTGTAGGACGTGATGTGCACAAGTTGAGGGTACCATCGTTGAAGGGTTTCACCAAAAAACAAGGGTTAGAATAAAAAAAAAAGAGAACTGTGAGGAAAGGGAGCAGAAAAAAAAATAAAAGACCACTGTAACCCTCCCAAAGCCTTAACACCTTTCCATCCATGCCTGTGGATGTCCTGGGTTCAACCACAGCTGATCTCTGCTGCTTCTCCCATCAGGCCAGCAACGTGTGAGGCAGCCTGCACACCTCAACAGTCCTTCTGCTGGTGCTCCACACCTACAACCAGCTTGAAAAGTTACTCAGCAGTGAAAATCAAGGTAGGCTCGCGTGCAAGTTAAATCTTCTGATAAAGAGAGGTAATGTTATTTGGTTTGGGGCAAATAGGGCAATAAAAGCCAAGGTGTTTAATTAAACTCTACCTGCTGTATATTGGCCTTGACACAGTATTTTCACTCAGCATAGCCTGCACTTAATGGGAAGTCTTAGCAAACAGTCAGAGCCAGGACTACAATGTCTGTAAAATAGCTGTTGCTTTCAGGGCGATTTCCCCCAGTGAAAGTCACACAAGAACGAAAAAGGAAGATTCAGCAAGAGGGTAATTGTGTCACAGAAAGGCCACCCCCGGGAAACCATCTGAAGTTTTAATGTTTTAAAAAGAATACTGGATTCAGTCATTTCTGATAAAGCTCGTGGATCCTTCTCCTGCTCCCAGGCGCAGATGTGCGTGCAGACCGAAGGGCTGCCGAAGGAGAGCAGAACAAACACCATTTGCAATTCAAGTGCCTTTAGACCCCAGATGAGGCTGTCTCGTAACCGCTTGCCTGCTATCCTGTAGCCTTGATTAAGGATGAAAATCATCCCTCCAGTCCCAACGTTTGCCGGTGGCTCCCGAAGACCTGGCTCCGATCTCTCGCTAATGTGAACGACGGCCCTCCTCAGGGCAGCGGGGGCACAGATTGACATCGAACCAGTGAAATGACACCAAATCCAGCTGGACTGGAAAAGAGGCTGCTGGAGTGGGCCATCACGTACTCCTGGTCTCACTTGCTAAAACAAGGCATTCAAATCTTGGGGTTGTGCTTCTAAAATCATCGCCGCAGGGGGCCGAGAAAAACCTCTCTGGGACCAGCCGTGGTTGTGTTTGTCTGTGTGTGAAACATGGGCTGCAGGGACAGGCGTGATGCGTGGGAGTTACTAGGCTGAGCTTTGCATGCAGCAGATTCAGTAATTCCAGCTTCTTTTGGGGCAGGTTTTCTTCTTTTTCAGGAGAGAGATGGATCTTCAGAGCCTCCCGAGCTCGTTCCTGGGGTCTGCTCCAGGCTGGGCTCCCCTTGTGGGTCCTATGTGCTGCCAGCAGCACACTGGAGCCATCTCATGCTTTCCTGGCTCTTCATCCTCTTCTTTTCAACCAGGCATTTCTTTTCAGGGCAAAGTTCCATGATAAACAACATATAAAAAGGATAGAAGCTGCTGTCTGCCAGGCAGGTCAGGGCTTCCCCAGGCATGCCTGGAACATCAGATGATGGGGCGGGGGGAACAACTGGTGTTTTCCACAGCAGTGGTTCGTGCTTGTGTGTGATTTAGTAGCATCCTTTTGAATATGAGCTCTGCGTGACACACACAGCATTTAATGAGGATTCATGGGCCACCATGGATCAAAAGATCACTGATGAGGAATCCAAAGTTGGCCATTAATGTTTTATGTGAGCCAGCAGTGTGCCCAGGTGGCCAAAAAGGCCAACAGCATCCTGGCTTGTATCAGGAACAGCGTGGTGAGTAGGACTCGGAGGTGATCATCCCCCTCTACTGGGCACTGGTGAGGCCCCACCTCGAGTGCTGTGTCCAGTTTTGGGCCCCCT
>JAOXJM010000023.1:82733673-82744124 GCA_026413425.1 Tringa solitaria | reverse complement strand
GATCTTTAAGGTCCCTTCCAACTCTAACCATTCTGTGATTCTATGATTCTATGACAGGTTTTGGGTTCTGAGATGTGAGACCCAATCCTGCTGCTTTACTGCCATGTGTGTCAGCAGTGTCCCAGCAGAGCTGGAACAAGCTAAAAAAGAAATATAAAATGCAGAAGGCACTGCTGTGAAAAGCTTGGGTATGTACAGCTGGGTTGTACTCTCTTACTACAGGGGACCTGGGTCTCCCTTCTGTGTGTCCTCCTGGGGGGAATTTGGGCTTTCTGAAAAGAAAAATGTATTTCACAATGGTGCTGCAAGGTGATCTGCATAATTGTTGGGGTGAATTAGCTGGAGAATGACCAGAAGAAGGAAAGATGGGTGGAGACTGATGGGGGCTGTCAGCCTGACACAGCAGCTTCCTGCATGTTCTACAAATCAAAAAGAAAGGAGTGAGGGTCCTTTGCCAAGGCTTGGGGAAGGCATAAGGTGGGAAAAAAATGTCTCTAGGAAACAGTTCCAGGTCTAAGAGCACCGTGTCCTTAGTCAGAAGCCGTACGTCAGCAAGGTGATCGGCTGGGTTTATGTTAGACATGAATCATCATAACTTCCCATAAACTAGTGTATAACTGCAATAGCACAAAAAGCTCATGCCATACTTGGTGGGAGATTGTTGTGGGTTTAATTAATCATCCTGAATTGTTTGATGAGCAGAACTATGAGGATATTGTCGGTTATTTTTTGGTACGTAGCGTTAAATACAAAAAGGTAAAATATGTGAGAAGTAAAAATATTGGACAAATCCAGAGCTGGGCAAAGATAAAAAAGCTCTTTAGGGTGGTGTAGGGAATTTTATGCTTGCACAGAAAGCCTGCTGTGCCTGTCTTCTTCAAGACCTCTCTCCATGCTGGGGACAGGAGTGGCTCTACGCTTGCCTGATGTA
The DNA here is from genome assembly GCA_026413425.1 of Tringa solitaria. Taxonomy (NCBI): domain Eukaryota; kingdom Metazoa; phylum Chordata; class Aves; order Charadriiformes; family Scolopacidae; genus Tringa; species Tringa solitaria. The sequence goes on along the minus strand of JAOXJM010000023.1, from coordinate 82,743,193 downwards.
TGCTGTTAGCTGAGTTAATGTGGTTTCCTCTTTTTTGGGGGTCTTGTTCTCCAATGGCACAGTCTATAAGAACTCTTGCTTTTGATTTTCTTTATGAAGAGTATGTCCAAAGGTGCAGCAGTACCAGAGGCAGGGAGGTTCACTGGTAGGTGATAGGGTGGTCGTGAGAAAGCTGAGATAATGTCTTTGCAACCCAGCCAGAACATCTTACTGCTTCAGTGGCTTGACCCTGCAAACGTGAACTTTGGCTGTTCTTTTCCAAGACACCCACTTGTACCCTGACTAGGATTCAGGGCAATCCTGAAAATTCCTACATGTTAAAAACATTTCGCTGTCTCCAGAGGAGAAGAGTCTCTTGGTTTTCACCAGGCAAGCAAGCAAGCAAGACAAGAGTTCCTGGAGTTTCTCAGGGTAGAGCCATGGCAAGGGGCTGGCTCTACACTAGCCATGGCTGAGGGAGCATACAAGGCAGCCAGAAAAAAAAACCCAGAACAGCACAGCAGACTCAAAATCAGGCTGTATGATGCCTGTCACTGGCAGAGCCCTATATGAAAGCAGAAGGAGATTGCTGCAGGTGCAGCAGCTGTTTCTCAAGGATATTCATCCGTTTCCAGCATGCATGGGGATGCTCTGTCCCTGTATCTCAATAAAGTTGTTTGGAGATTAAAGAACTGTAAAATGGCAGGTGATTTTTTGATAAAAAGTGATGAACAAGTGCAAGTCTAACATGATAAACTGCATATCAGCCTGCAACAGATATTCAGCGTAGGCAAGCCTTAGGTCAAAGATAGTGAGTAGAGAAGCGCCCCAACTATCCAAGCACTAGTGATAACAGAAGCCAAAGTTTTCACATATGGAAATCTCCAGAAATATTAAATGGGGAGCCTGAAAAAATCCATAGGAAATTCTACAGATTTATGAATATTATTATACTTGAACTTTAATTACACTGACATTTAGAATGAACAGAAATGGCACTTTAATTGCACTGTAGCCATACTTTCGTCGCATGCATTTAAATACATTAGAAAGTAGTTAGAGCTGTACTGTACTGTATGGGACCAGTTCAGGCGGTTAGGCACTAAAAATGTGGAAATAAAGACATCAGAGCTGCACCTCAGCTAGGGAAAATGGGCTCAGTAGTTCTTTGTCAGTATCCCAGAGGAGCAAAAAGAAGTCTTCTCCCAGCTTTTTGAAATTCTCCAAGGCACTCCAGGGCACTGGATCCTGAAATCTGCTTGGATGAAACTCCTTGTGGGCTTTGGATAGATGGCCTTCTCTGCGATGCTGTCTTCAAAATAGACAGAGTTTTTTCAAGTGCAGCCTTCCATAACCCCACATAGTCGTGGCCATCGGTATAAGGAGGGTCTCACACCAGCTTCTGAAGTATCTGAGACAGCCATCCTTGGAGCTAATGGGCTGAATGGAATGGGTGGCACTTCATATCCAGTGACAGTCTGACGTCTCCTGTCTGTGAGGCTATGGTAGAAACCAGGCTCCTGCTGTGCTTTCATTTTTTTGGGTCAAGAATGCTGCCATATGGGGTCTGACATTGCACATCTTCCCTGCAATCTTTCTTCCTGTTTGTGGAAAGTTGGTAGCAAGGAATTAAAAAAAAAGGCTTATGCTCTTTGACGAACCCTTAGAAGATATGTTCTGTTGGTGGTTTATTTCCTGATGCTCCAGCAGCAGAATAAATAAAGCCTGTGTTAAAGCTTCAGCAATAGGATCACCCCAATTCTTTGTGGTTCAGACACTGAACATTCAGTTCTTCAGTTTTTACCTCTCTCTGGGCAAGTGACTCCATCACTTGGAGTGGTCTCTACTCAACTGTGCAATTTCCATGATTGTAGAACAGAGCAACACTGAATATCTCAGGTGCTGATATGCAGAGGATATAATGTGCTCTCTTGCAGGTGGAAAGGTATCTGAAAGAACTGCATTGCTGTCCTCCTGAAAAAATGAATTGTCAATTTAATTTTAACATGGGAAATATTTATGTAGAAGACATTCTGCCTCTGAAAGATCCCTTCCTTGGGTGTTTTTTCTGCTTCATGATTCACTCCTTACTTATACAAGGGTTGTTGCTATGCCCTGCTGCTGTTTTGCTTCAAGATCCCTTTCCAGTGCATTAAGTCTGAGTGTCACAATTTCCAAACCACATTTCCTCATCCCACAGGTGTGACCCGCATTCTTCATTTCCAAAGATGCTTGTGATTTGCATTTTGGCATAGTCATGCTTCTCAGCTGCATCCAGTTTACAAAACGATCTAGATCTCTTTGTACAGTCGACCTGTCATTATTTAGTATGTCACTGTTTGTACCACCTGCAAATTTTACTGGTCCTGGCTTTAGATTTTCTTTTAGATTGAAATACTAACTACTGTTCTATGCTATTAAAAGATGCTATAATGATGCCATAACTCTATTTGGTGTTCCCACTTGTGACTTGCACGATGGACTAGAATATGTATGTTTTGCAGCTGATGTGAACCTGTGAGGGACTGCTAACGTGCTGAAAGAAAGGACTGGAAATTCCAATCAGCCCTTCACAAATGAGACACGTGGTCTGAAAACAAAGAGGGTCAGTTTCAAGCAGGAAAAGTGCAAGGTAGAAATTGGGTAGAAATATCTAATCTACAGAAATATCTAATGGCGAATACTTGGTTTTCAGTGGCTCTGCAGAAAAGACTGGAATTATCAATGGATCGCCGGTTCAACATGAGTCAGCCCTGTCCACATGATGGAATAAAAAGAGGTAAATATTACAGTGGGGAATACAGACAGCTGTTTAGCCTGCAACATAAATGAAATATTCCTCCTGCTCTGGAGAGCACTGGGAAGGCCTCTGCTGCAGCTCTAAGCTCGGTTTCAGATGCTGCACTTCAAAGAAAATGTGAATTAGCTGGAGGGAATGCAGAGGAGAACAACACGGTTGACAGATCTCAGAAACATGGGCTCCACACAAGGACTAAACTAACTGGATCAGCAGAGTGTAAAGAATGAAGGACTGATAGCAGCCTTCAGATTTGTTAAAAGTATCTCTAAAGAGAACAACCTCTTTGCCATGTCTGTAGAACAAGAAGTGGACAGCTTAAATTGCAGCTATTGGAGGTTTTTCAATATGGGTTAAACAAGCACTTGTGGGGCTGGTAAATGTATCGTTGACTATTCCATGGGACGAGGATGATTTGGATGACCTCTCAAGTTCCTTCTGTTCCATTTTTTGTGCAACTATTGACATACAGATCTATTGTTGATCTATTTTGCTGGACCATGGCATGGATCTATTTTGCTGGCCCATGAGTCCCGTACTGGCTACGCTTGACCAGCCATTGCTGTTCCTGAGGTGCAATAACATGAAGCATCAGGTGGGATGGGAATGTCTTGGAGGCCCCTGGATCAGTTTCTTACTTATTTGCTCCCCTGCCGTGTTTGCCAGCTCCTCAGGAGTGAGTTGTTTCAGGCATGCCTGTTAAATTGGTGGTGACTGACATTTATTGCTGGCACCCAGGGATTCCCTGTCATTCATGAACTACTGGGACCTGTCTAAAAATCGTACTTTTCGCACGCACCTTCCCATCCAGTCCTTCCTTCAGCTGGTGTTGTCTAATGTGATCAAAGCCTTTACCCATCGCATACTCCCTCTCCACTTTGTCACTGGTGGGGTCTGATGAATCGCCCTCGTTATTATTCTGAGCCCGCAGGTCACCCAGACACAACACCGTGCCAGCACAACGGTGACAACTGAATTATAACAACTTCTCAGCTTCCTTTGCAGAGCGGATACAATATTTATGGCACTATTAATGCACAGCGCTGTCAGGAGTTTTAAAACGAGAGTAACTCACCTGTCCCTGTCATACATGCATGTCCTCCGTGTTTCAGAAGTGTCAGGAGAATCCTTATCAATTTTCCTCTCTTAATAGTCTTCTGCCGTGAAGCTCAAGTCAAAAATGGCAGGCTCCAGCACAGGAAAGCCTGATGGATCTTTCTTTGGAGACAGCCCGGATAAAACTTTTAGCTGTGCTGCTTAAGCAAGTGACTTAGCCTTTGGGCCATGGGGATGTATAAGCACTTTTTTCCCCTTTATCTCCTGATTTTTAGCAGAATTTAAGCTCCTAACTATCTTAATGGATTTGTCCCATAACCTTACAGGGCACTGGATACTTGACAAAAGCAATATGCGATGCAAAACTCACTCTGCTGAATCAGAGGGACCAAATGATGTTGGGAGCTTTGTGCCAGGTTGGCTGTCGGCTGTGTCCCCAGGGCCAGTCACGGAGCTGGCATCAACGCTGCAGTTGTGTGCTCTGGCTACATTAGCAGAAATACGATGATTACCCTTGATCGTGAGTGATCTGGAGCATATTTGTACTGCCAAGGGATGGGAAAACACACACATTTGGCACGAATGAATAGAGCACCTCAACCTGAAGCTCCCACCACTTTTGAAATAAGTCGTAGACGTTCCTAACACATAAAGCTCTTTAGTCATAAACATACATTTAAGTTTCTCCCATGGCCAGTAAGAAGATTCTCTTTTGCTAGTGATGCTTAAACTGCTTCAGAGAGAGCAGAATAACTTCTAGCTGTGACAGCATCCCATGTGGGACTAAATGCACCAGAGCCAGTCCCTTTGGGGTCCCTCTGTAGTTAGATGAGGTCTGGTTGATGTAGCCCGTGGAATCTCCACTGTTACTCACCTCACCCTAAAGTAAAAGCTAAAACAGAGCACAGGATTTAGAGTTTAGAAGGGCCTCCTTTCTAGCAACTAGGATGGAACCAAACTCACATGGTTATACCCACACTGCTGCTATTGAAGTTTGGTGAGATGCACCTTTGGTTCTCCTTAGTCCCAGACTCATCTAGCAAATACCACTGATGATTGAAGAGGTCATTTCTTAAACTCGCTTGCTGCTCTTCTCCTGGCATGTTGGTCCCACAGCAGAGCTGGCAGAGCTGGCAGAGCTGGCTTAGGGACACAACAGCACTCCAGTCAGGCCAAATCATTGCCCTGGTAATGGGACTGTTATTCTAGGCTACTGCTTGCAGTTCATTAGGCTACACCTGTGTTTTAATATAGCCAGATGATGTTGCCTGGAGTTGATGAAGGACCATGGTCATAGAATCATAGAATCACAGAATGGTTAGAGTTGGAAGGGACCTTAAAGATCATCAAGTTCCAGCCCCCCGCCATGGTCAGGGACACCTCTCACTAGAGCAGGTTGCTCAAAGCCCCATCCAGCTTGGTCATGAACTGCTCTGCAGCAATTCAGTGGGACCCCACTCTCAACCTGGCAGTGGTGGTAAGGACTTGTATCTACAGCCAAAGGCTTTCACAGTAACTTTGGGAAAAGAAATACACTTGACTGTTTCCTGCTGTCGTTGCTTTTCCAGCAGAAGTTTTGGTGTCCAGTGGATCTGCCTATAGTCATTTAGGTACTTCTGGATTGCTTTTCTTTAGCCTTCTCCTGTGGGCTCATATATCACTGCAGGAAAGAGCCAGGAGAAAGCTGCAGAGGAAGGGGAGCCAACATGCAAACTGGCCTTCCTCATAATTTGTCACAAAAACTTGTTTTTATTTTTCTGCTTGAAAAGCTGGCTATTAAATTTCTTTCATGTCTTTGCACTGACCTGGACAACAACCAACCACTATTGTAGTCACTAAACCAGTCTGGTCTGAGAGAGACCCACGTGCCAGCGGTGATGGACATTCCATGGCACAGCCTTTCACTACCCTCCCCAGCCCATCTCTTTTAAAATGACAAACCTGCATTTAGGAAAAGGAAATTTACTGTGGCTTTTCTGTGCAGATGGTGATAAGCGTGAGTTAGCATTTGTAAGCTTATAAGCACATATGGTTTTGTACATATCAATTAAGGCAGTTGGCTAATCACTCTAATATCATTACTGATTCATCTGTATTCCTTCAAATAGACATTTATGCTCAGCCTGCTCGTTTTTAGACGTATGGACTGGATTGTGCAATTCTCCCTGTCACCATTTGTAGTCAATAACATTTCCTTGGCACCAAAGGGATTAAAAGGGTACATTTCAGAACTGTGTGGGCAAGTCGTTTGGCCCATGCCTTATGTATAAGGCATGCACATAAAATATTTGTGCGTGTGTGGTTTCTTTTTAAAGGCTCTGCTAGTCATGCCGTGGGCTGAGTGACAACAGCACTATGTCTGTGCACATGGGACATACATGCAGACTCATGTGTGCACTCATCCTGCTGTTTGCCAGCCTGCTGTGCACGGCCAAGCATCTTGACCCTAACCAGCCTCACCTCCCAGCCCTGAGGGGTCTCACCACCCTACCTCCAACTCAGAAGTGCTGGCAAAGCTAATCTTTTCAACTCCAACAGCTCTCCCCTCCATGCAGACACAGTAGCAAGAGCCCAACCAAGAGTCCAAATACCTGCCACCACCTCTCTGGCTTTCTGTGGCTTACCTCCAAGCCTGATGCTCCTGCTTGCTTGGCTGTGGTCTCAGAACAACATGCCTCACTTGCCTCCCTGCCTGTGCCTAGCTCTGGGCTTCCACCACTCCTCACGCTGTTTCATTCCCACTGATGTCTGGATTGAGCTTCTCCTGCGTCCAGACAGCAACCCTGAGAGCTGCATCATCCAGAGACAGCCCTAAGACCTGGCAAGTGAGTTTGGTTACTCCATGATTGTAGGTTTTAGTTGTGCCTTCCCCTGGAGGGGAACAGCTCTTCAACCCCTCCCATATCTCTTTGAATATGGGTAGATTTACCAGCACCCCTGGGATGGATGTACAGGTAGCTCCTTTTACTGCTGGGGAAGTTCAGTTCAGAAGGTTCGGGCTGAAGTTTTTATATGTTGGGCAAATCATTGCAAATGGTAGCTACATGCTTAAGTCCATGTGATTGTCAATAGCACTTATCAACTACGAGCTTTTGAAAAACCACCAGCTCCTTGAGATAGGTATTTTTATACATCCCAAAGTATCCAAGTTTCTGTTTGGGCTTTGGAAGGTGTTCCGGATCCCAAAAATTGTGTGAGCTGTAGCTGTAGGGAGGCTTTAGGACTTGGATTGCTTTTTCAGTGCTGTGATGAAATGACCCAGGTCATCCCCAGGCACAGCAAACCTGTGGGACCAGGGGGGCTGCCTGACCTGCAAGGCCACCCATCAACCAGAAAAAGTCCATCCCATCTGTCCTGACCCCACAAGAGTTCCTGGGGCTTGTCCCTGTGCCAAAAAACATACAAACAGGCTGGAAAATGACCATTCTTGTAGCAAATCTTAAAATGGAGACGTTTTTTCCTGAATTTTACCTTCCTGAGACTTTTCCTGAGTTTTACCTTCAGGCTACAGATCGTTTTCACACTACATAAACACTCTGCTCTTTTTTCTTCCTTGCACTTTTCAAAACTTCATGTCCACTTGTATTTAGCTTGCAAGTGAATGGTGCCACTCCAGAGCCAGGAACAGATGCATTTTGGAGAACATTAGACTTATTTTTGGCACCTTTGCCTCTATCTTCAAATTGTTTTTAAACCTCAGCAGTACCTTTAACCCAGGTTGTTTTTTTAAAGCAACTGGTTTTCTTCCAGAAAGTATTTCAGGTTTTTGATGCTGAACAGCTCTCACTATCTGGGCAAAAAAAAGTTCTCGGAAGAGAGAAAACTAAAAAGGACATAAAATTCATGAGTGATTCGCTCTCCTAGCTGTGGTCCAGAAGAAAATTTCTATGTTAGTTTCTCACGAGAGATTATTTATAGATTTCTGCTAGCCACAGCGTTACAGCTGCTGTGAAGAAGTTGCAGGATGGTATTCTTAGCACCTTACCTAGAACCTGGCCACGTGATTTCCCCATAAATCCCTTAACAACTGCATGATGGAAACTGCATTTTAGCTGTAGCAAAGTGAGGATGAAACTAACAGGTCTACAAACACCCAGCACACAGCTCTGCTTTCAGGTGCTTGTGGGTTAATTTGCTTGTAATTGAGCTCTCCTCGAGTGCCAGTGATACGATGGATGAACTTCCAGCTCTCCTTCTCTCTGCCAGTGCTCCATCCTTCGTTAACCATGCAATTAACTACACCTTTGATGGCCTGGAGAGCACCTATTAGTGCTGCCCATTCCCAGTTCCTGCTGACATTAGTTGAAACCAGAGGTGCAAAGTTCTCTGGAGGCTGGATCCAGGGAAAGACTGGGATGGGTTCCCATCTTCACATTTGTCATGAGACTGAGACCTGCCCTGGGTACAAATTAGGTGCGGAAAAAATGCGTATTTTCTGATGGCATTTTTCAAAGCAAGTGAAGGGGAGGTGGGCAAAACTGGCAGAAAATGCTTGTGTTTTTGAGAAAAAAAGTATTGGAATACTTCAGCTCTGAGGTGCTAGTTAGTGAGCAGTTTAGATGTGTCAACGCTCCTACTTTAGCTGTGTGATGTGGCTGTGTCTGCTGGGATGGACCATCACATCTCCATGGGGGTGTTGTGGAGCTCACCTGGCTGTGGGTTTTCTGGCTGGTGGCTTCGCTGATACTGAAGCACAGGAACATGAGTAAACCAGGCTGTGTACAACAGCATTTTTGAATCAATGTACCTTAGTCGTCATCTGCAAGAATAGTGTACTTGATGAGTTTTTGCAACACTAAATTAAAATGTCTTGGAAATCAGGCACTGGTGAAATATTTAATAGAAATTTAATGCAAGCATTTTTTTCATCAGAAAATTGATTTCATTTCAGCCCAGAGCAAATCTTGCTATCTTGATTAAATGAAGCAGAGAGAATATTTGCTGGTTGCTCGCCTCTCTCTGGTCCCTCATTTATGTGGCTGTGGGTTTTTTGAGGGCAGATACTTCTTGCATAATGTCTTTGCAGCTTGAGACCCCTCCAATGCTTCCTGACACAGGGCTGAGCCCAGCTGAGACTCTTTATAGTTTATTTTCTCCAAGACCCCTAAATCCCATACTCTTCACTGGAGTGTTTTGAATGAGATGTTTAAAAATTACAGCCTTGACAGCCCTTCAAGGCCACCATCTCCTGGTTTCCTCTCATGTAAGCATAGCTACCGAACCACCAGGCACTTCATCTGAGGTAAATGTCTAAGCCTCCTCTCCAGCCAAACGGAGATGGGCACCTCAGGGAGATGGTTCACTCTTCTCTTTTAGGAGGGGATAATTGGAAGTGCCTCTCTTCATTGCCAAGAGGAAGAAACTGACTTGTAGATGAGTGACGTCAGGTGAGATAAACCAGACTCAAATCGGTCTGACTTTTGAGCCTGGTTTTATTCTCCCTGTGGCCTCTCACCAACTCCTTAGACCCATAGGCTGTGTGGTTGTTTCAGCTGGGATAGAGCTGACTTTCTAACTAGGAGGTGCTATAGTGCTATGTTCTGCATTTGGGATGGGAATGGCGTTGATTGATAGCGCAATAATGTTTTTGGCTGTTGCAGAGCTGTCAAGGCCTTTTCTACCCCTGTCCTGGATTGAGGTAAAACAGAACTAATTTTCTGTTCAGTAATTTTACTTTTTCAGCTAGGC
>JAOXJM010000023.1:82697256-82708362 GCA_026413425.1 Tringa solitaria | reverse complement strand
TCCCCTGCCCCAACTTCAGACCGTTTCCTCTGGTCCTGTCATTATTCCCTTGGGAATATTCATCCAGGGATCCGGAGGGAGAGCTGGGAGGGCAGCAGTGCTCAGGGGCAGCGATGTTTTGGCTCCATTTGCTTCTCCTTGGCCATGCTCCCAACACAGTCCCATTTGCAGGGGGCTTGAAGGGAATTGTCATGCTGCTTCTGTGCCATTTGCCACGTCTTCCCCAGGTTTCTCTTCCTTGCTAAAGATTTTTCCCTGTCTTTCCCTTTTTTAGGGCTTGAGGTGAAGGTAGTTGCAGTTCTGCCCCCAAAAAGAGGGGCCACCAGCTTCAGCAGGGCAACAGCAATGTGCTCCTTCCACAGGGTTATTGGGAAGAAATGGGATATGGTTATCTGGACACCTCAGAAATCATTGCAGCCAAGCAAAAAGAGGCAAATTTATGAAAGAATAAGTCTGGTTTTTGGATGGTTGGATCCCTGAGAGGCTCATCCTTCCTTTCTTTCCTGCAATTTATCCCTTGTGCTTCTATACCCCCATTTTAGCTTCCTCCAAGCATCCCCCAGCCCCTTTCTGCTCACGTCTCCTAAACCTCTCCCAGTACACACAGACCTTCCCCGTCTTTTTCTTCCCTCTGCCACAGGACCCCTCACTCCTTTGCAGCCCCCTCAAATGTCACCGGTGACCCTGAGGTCCTTGGTTGCCTGTCAGGAGAGAGGCAGAGGACCAGTGTGGCTGCTGTGGTCTGAGTTGTGTGCAGCAGCCAGGAGACTGGGGGAAGGACTGATGGACGGGCAAAGGACAAGCAGTGGGATCACAGCACGCCTCACTTCTGTCAGGGAAGAGGATAAATCGATAGACACACAACAAATCAATGCTGTTGGGTTGGTTTTTTTTTTGGTAATGTGATCTTTTCCATTAGGATGCTCACCACTGCTCCATTAATAGTTCACATTCAACCGCCAGCGCTGGGTGGTACCCAAGGCCCCAGGAAATGCAAAATTAAAAAAAATATGGACTGTAATTGATCCAGCAAGTTGTATAATCATATGATACAAGTGGGAGATTTTATTTTTGTAAGCCGAGTACCTTATTTTCTGAAGCCTGAGATAGATTCACACACTACAGAAGCATTATATTGCTTATAAAATTATCCAGTCCTTTTTATAATCCAGCATCAGTACAGCCTGTCCCAAATAACTCTTTTTAAGATGCACTCCACAGGCATACTGTGTACATAAGTATTTTTCTTTGTTTTTCTCCGCTATTTGTTTCATCCATTGTCTCCCTCTTTCCAGTGATGGATCGTCTGTACCTGCAGACATAAATAAAGCCCGTTAGTCCTTTAAGGACACGCTCCACATCCCAGCTTTAGCATTCCTGTTGATGTTTCTCTTTCCTAAATAGAGACATTTCGGTGGATGGTTTTTGAGGGTTTGGGGTACGAGGCTGTGCCCGTGGAGGAAGGGAGGGGGGTCTGTGCATCCCTTCCTCCCCAGTGCAGAAGAGAGGTGGCCGAGGGGCACCCTGCTGGGGCAAGGAAATGCCAGGATGCCTTTGGAAACAGGGCTTTGTGCAGGGATTCCCTCACCAGGGAGAGAAGATGCTTTGTGCTTAGAGAGAGGATGTCTTTTTCTGAGGATCCAGGGAACGGTTTGCTCTGTGGGCTGAGCTCTGGGACATGCTGCTGGGCAGCCAGCCTGGTCCTGCCCACTGACACCCGGCATCCCACCTGGAACCAGGGAGAGAAATCCCTGGCACGTGACAGGCACGTGAGCTTTGGGGTCACCTCCTTCCCCTTTCACTGAGGTAATCGCTGAGCACCCCAGCAGCTGGGGCTGCATCTCCAGAGAGGGGTTTTGCGGGAATCCAAACAAGAATATGGGAACTCCCAGAGCAGGGAAGCTCGGAGCCCTGGGGAGGGCAAAATAAAAAGGAAAGCAGTGGAAATCAATCCCCCCCACACGCTTCCTGGCCAACCCATCCTTCCCTGCTGGCTTGCTGTGAGGTCAGCAGCTTTCAGGAGCCTCCTGTGTCTCTCCTCTACAGCTCTACCCACCTCCATCCCCTCCAGAGCCCACCCGTGTTCTCTACCCTCCACAGGACTAGGTCCCTCGTATCACTCTCAGCCCCTACCACCATCTGTCTGCCTCACCTTTCACTCCAGGTGTTTCCCCAGCTAAGCTGCTCTCAGAAAATCCCACTTCCCCCTTTCCTGTCCCCACCTACAACCACCAGAAGAACAAAATGAGCAACCTTCTGCTCTGCCACCCAGCTGCCCCTTTCAGCAGAGAGGATAACATGCGCAGTCAAGTGCAGACAAATGCATTGCAAAAACTACATCACCTGCTGCAGACGGTGTCTATCCGCTTACAGCACCAAAATGAAACTTTATCCAGATGCCACAAAAAAAAGGAGAAGGTTGCTGAAAACCGTCCAGCTCTGCAGATCCAGGCAAACATCCTTGTTTCATTATGTTCATGCTTCATGGGTTGACCTGCTCTCATATAGGTGGGAGGCATCTAGAAAAATCAGCCTTTAGCAGCAAGGTAGCATCTTCAGAGAAGATGTTCAGGATCACTGGCTTGCTCCAAGCCCAGCTGGAACTGATGTGGTTTTGTCCCATGGGTTTATAAGTTACTGCTGCCACTAGTTTCGAGGAGAATGTGCAGCCACTCTCCAGAGAAGGCAACTCATTCTTCAGTGACCTAGTCCTAAATGTTGCAAGGCAGAGAAGAACCTCGAGAAAAGGTGATATCCCAGGAAGGAGACTCCTCACTGTCCAGGGCTTTGCTGGCCTGGAAGCAGGGGCAATTTCTAGCTTAAGCAGAAGGTCAAGCTGACTGTTCGGAGTGAGGAAATCAAAGTTAGGCAGCCCCTATTCATATGTGGGAAAAAGGATATGTTCTCTCAGCCTTGTGTGTACAGCCTGAATTAGTGAAGTAGGTACACTGTAAATCATCCTCTTCCTTGCAGCAGTGTTTTTCTCCAAACAATGGAAAGCAGAAACTGGAAACGTGCTGATATGATAAGAGGGTTGGAGGAGAGGCAAGGTCAGATGTACTTTTGTTGCTGTCTTCCTGGCTGTAGACGTACACTCCTCACTTCTCTAAAAGCCAAGGAAGGACTCACATACCTTAAAAAGCTGTATTAGCTGTGTCAGACCCTTGCCCTTTCTACCTGGATGCATGTGGCATGTAACTAAGGAAACTAAACATGCTGCAGATGCCTTGGTTTGAAATGTCTCTGCCGAGAGCTGGTTGAAACACAGGACTTCTATTCTGCAAGAAATCCTGACATTTGCAAAAGTTTGGTTCAGCAGGAAAATGAGTCATTTTCCCCCTGTAAAAGAAAATCTGTGGGGAAGGGAGAAAAGAGAAGAAGAATTGCTTGGAAAAATGAAACCATTCCTACTCCTTATTTCTTTTTCCCCCAATGCAGAACAGAGGAACAGCTGCCTCCTCTGATCCCCCCAGCCATGAGCTAAGCAGCCTCAAATCCCAGAGAGCCGCTGCTGGAGCTCCCCTGGCTTTGGGCTTCCCATGGCAGAGCTGATCCCAGCTGGGGCTGGGAGACACCATCCTGGCGGCAGCATCACCTCGAGCCGGCGGGGAACCAACCCTGCCCCGAAGCGACCCCCTTCCGCAGCCCAATTTCAGTTTTCTCTCCCTCTTGGCTTTTGGGCAAAAGTTTGTTTTCCGCTGGAAAAATTCCTCACGAGCCTTTCTTGATACGTTTGCATGTGACACGGTCGCTCCCAGGTTTGCTACTTTAAAGAAAAAAGGTATTATTTATCTGAAGGGTGGATGAAAACCCCCATTGATGCAAACTGCCACACGGTTGTGTCGAAGCCGTGAGCCTCGCTCCTCGTCTCCCGAAACAGGCCACGGTGACAGCACTTGCGTGTGCTGCAAGGGATTGTACCGAAATGCTGGAAAAAACAACCTGTTAACGATGACTGGCTGGCTGCTCTGCCCGAAATGGCAACATTTGAACACACAATACGCTCAAAGATGATTAAGCCGGGGAAGTGTAATGATATGTGAAACCAATTTTTATTAATGCCAGACTGAAACGCACAGCCTTGTGTGCGGGAGAGAAATCTCCGTCCTCCTAGTAATGGAGATCAGAGCCTTAATGATCATTACACTACTAAAACTGTACACTAATACCACAGCAGGTCACGGGGGTCAGAGCAAATGCCTCTTTCTTTGTATTACATGCTTTTATGTCTTCATTTACTCCACCAATTCCCTCATTATTTCCTCCTCATCTGCTATTCACGGGCGTAATTTCTTTGGCTGACATTCCCCTCCTCTCTTGCTAAGAGACAATCGATATGACATCATCTGCCTCCCCGCAATGCCTCATACGCCACCAGATATGTTGGAGCGGGTTCCTCCGGGACTTGTTTTCCAGCCCTTCTCCCTCTGAACCGGTAAGGAAAGGGGGATGCTGTGCAAAGCCCCTGGGTGCGGCTGGAGGGCAGCCCGGACAAGCGGGATGGTCACCGCTTCCCCCCTCTCTGCCTGGGAAGGCGATGCCTGCCCCTGGGAGATCCAAGTGCTGCCCTTGGTTCTTGTAGCCTGCCTTAATAAGCCGTTAACGAGGGAGAATAACGTAACGAACCTATCGAGCCCATCCGTGAATTAAAAAGGTCGATGGAGTTGCTGGGGTTTTACCCCAACGTAGCAAAGCAGAATCCTTTCCTATTTGTCCCCCAGGCAAAAAAAAAAATAATAAATAAATCCGGGGATCACGTATTAGCCCTTACACCCTCAGTACAAGAGCAGCAAAAGCTGCTCGGTAAATACATATTATTGGAGTGGCCATGACTGTTCTCACGGCTCAGTCCTCTCGCCTGTGTCACCATAAATCACTGGGTGATTAAAGCTGGCTAATTTCCTACCACCCTGCTTGGCTTTGTGGTGTCTTCTGCTCCTTCACACGCTGCTGTCTTGTAACAGGGTCGTATGAAACAGGGACCTGGTATCATTTGGAAATATGTTGTCAGCTGGTTCAGGAGGGAGAACTCTACCATGTTTTTCTTATGTTTTGGGGTTTTTTTTTCTTTTCATTTTGTTTCCTGATTCAGTGCTGCCTGCCTTCCCTTAGTCTTAACTAGCCAGCATTTCCTACTCCTGGGCTGTCTGCAAAGGAAAGCTATCTAACTCTGAAATTTAATAAAAGCCTCTTAAGTGATTTGGGAGTGCGTAGGAGAGAGAGAGATATCTTTAAAAGCAAACATTACTGCTCGAGTGTACATGTAGCTTAATAGGATTTTCTTCTTTGTGAATCTGAGCTCTTAATAAGACAATCTGAGATTAAGGAAGAATGGGAAGATTTTATTTATTTAGGTATCCATCAAAACATGTTTTGGCTGCTTTCAGGGAAAAATGTGTCAAAAGATACCCCACATCCCAATAACATTAAGTTGGGATTGCAATTTTTTTCAGCAATTTATTCCAGAACACCGTTCCCCCGTCCCCTCCGCCCTTTTGCCTGTAATTTTGCTTTTTCCTTTACCCAGTCTCTCCTACAAATTTCTTTCATCCCTTTCTCTCTGGGTTTTTTTTTGGTTTTTTGTTTTTTTTTTTTTAAATCCTCTAAGACCAGGCTGCTTCTTTCTAGAGGATGACTGAGAGGTGTGTGAAAATGAGTCGCCCAAGTCTTCTTACTCACGGTTTCCTCTGTGTTTGCCCTGCATTACTGGGACAGACCAAAGCTGTACAGATGAAAAGATGCCCACAACCTACTCTGAGTAAGCTCCTGTTTAGGATACTTTAGTGCGTTATATATTGTGGGTTTTTTTTTTTCCTAAAACAGGATGCTCTAAGCCAGCAGTCCCTGTAAAAGATAAGCAATTTAATTATAGCAACGAGATAAAAGCAGAAATGGCTCTCAGACAAAACCTCTGACGAGTAGATCAGAAGTGATGTGAAAGGACACCCACCGAGGAAGAAGGAACTCGGCACTGATAACGTGAGGCAACTACAGCATGAATCTCGGAATATCATTTCCTAGGTTTTTTTTCCAAAAATAAAATGCCTGGGAGCTCATATCAAAGGGACTCATGGCTCTGTGCGGCAGGTGTTTCTTCCCCGTTATAGGCCCTCCCTTGCATCCAAGCCTGATCATGTTCTGCGATAGCGTAGATGAAATGTAAGAGAATAGTGGAAAATGCCATATTTTAAAAGACAATTATCGCAGCATGTCAAAACTAGAGAGAATTGCAAGGAACATCAGAAGGGTCTTGACACAGAAAGATAACGGGGCAACATTATGGCAAATGAAATGGAGTGTAAAAGCTCCAGGAGGCAATGCAGAATAGAAGAAATAATTGACTGTAGTCACTCTGAGGAAAGAACATATTGGTATCATCAAGGGAAGCGAAATGAAAGTGGCTGGTCAGTGGTGGTCCAAAAAGTAGTTGGAGAGATGCTAAACTGTAGATGGAAAGTGTCATTGGGTAATGCAGGAACGATGATGTAGGTAAATGGTGCGATCAGTCTTTAGAGGCTGCATATGTACACGTGGTCATCCTACTTTGGAAATGATGTAGCAGCAAACAGAAGAGAGGTCAAGAAAGCTGGAGGAAAGGAAGGGGCATGGACAAATTTCCAAAGAGGCTGAAAACATCAAAACCACTCGGTGCAGAATGGAGATAACAATGAGAGAAAAAAAAAAGAGAGAGAAGAGGCACAGGAGAGCTCTTATTCAGCTGTCCTCAAGCCTAAATACAGGAAGAGGGAGCACTCGAAGAAGGTAAAACCAAGCTGAAAACCACCCCTAACCCATCACACAGCTCACCTTGGGAATTCATTTGCCTTATGGATATCCCAGAGTTTTCTTATTGGGGGGCCATGTGCTAAGGTCAGCAAGGAAGCCGCTTATGCAGGGGTTTTCAGGTGGTTTCAGGGTTTCAGTTGCCACCTGACTTATACGACAATATCCATCCCAGCCCCGCATCACTGCAGCCCAGGGCACAGCACTGGTCCCGCTGCATCCCGGGATGGATGTCCCAGGACACCTCTCCTGGAGGAGCCGTACCCAGGGCAGCCTTTCCCTGCAGGAGCCCAGCCCCACTGCAGGTATTGCAGAGCTTTGAGAGCCTGAAGGAAAGTCAGGCTACGAGTGCTCTGAGTCCTCTTTCAACAGGGGTGTTTTGGGGGACAGCCCCCTGCTCTGGACCCTGGTTGTCCCGATGCCTCTGAGGTGGCTCAGGTGCAGGTGACACCGCTGATGTCTCGTTGCATGGCAGTCAGCAAGTCTCCTCGCTGAACGAATGCTGCACGCTGATTACCTCTCCAGCAATTGCCGGCTTTATCACAGGGGTAGTAATTTTTGCAGCTGATTTTTTGATGAGCTACAGAAGCCCAGGGCACGATCTGCCAGCAGTGACAAGCCAGGCTGTGACCTCCTGAGAGCCGAGTGGCTGCAGGAGTGTGACAAGGTGGAGACAGCCAGTTCTCCGGTGTTTGGTGAAGCGCCAGCGCTGGGGGCATCTTCCTAGTGCCCAAATGAGTTTGGTGACTCTTTTCCTCAAGTTGTGCACCCACGTCAGCAAAGGGCCTTTTACTTCTTAAAAAGTAGAAAAGAAAGAAATAACGTCTGTGTCCTAAACCTTACTGTATGAAAAAGGAATGGAGAGAGGGGATGCTTCTCTGTCAGCACGGGGCTTAGGAGAAGGAAGTTGTGTTCACCCCTCTGCTATAAACTTCCAGCAATCCCCAAGGCATGTGCCGGTTCCTACTGGGATTTGCTTGTGTAGACCACAAATTGCATTTTAAGATGTAACCCTAAATCTCTTTAAGCGTGCCCATGCCACCAAGTGGGGTTTTCTATTTTGTGCTGGACCCCTGGTCTCTGAGTCACTAACACGGTCCGTTTGCGCAGCAGCTTCACACTAGAGCAGACAAAATAGTGCCCATGGGGAGGAAAAACCCAGGCAAGGAAGGCAGGATCTTTCTTGCTCCCACCTCCCAATCTGTGTTGGGCTCCACTCTCCCACCACAGAAGAGATGGGGCCCACTCCTGTCCCCAAGCACACCCCAGCAGACCTGGAGCACGGTGTGTTCTGTTGAAGTTTGAGAAATGATGGGGCAGTTCTTGTGATGTGGCCCCGAGACCCCCAACAACATGACCCACCCAGCGTGCACCCCACCACAGCGGCTGGGTGACACAGTGTGTGCTTTGCCACAGCCACCACAGGCACTGAGGGGTCCGGCTCCATTCCTGGGGTCCCACCTGCACCATGGAGGTGATGCTGGAGCTGACAGAGCTGTACAGGGTGCTATGGGGAGAAGCAGAGTGAGATGTCAGATGCTGAAACATGGTTTCTGTGTGAGGACCAAGGCCAGAGAGAGGTGGGCAGCATGCAGAGGCCAGGTGTCAACCCAGACACGTGTCCCAGAGCAGGCATCATACTGGGTCAAGGTGATGCTGTGGGAGAAAGGGGGAGGACAAAATCTTTGCCGCCTGCTTCTTAGTAGATCCGCCACCCTGCTGATTTCTAACCACAGTTTTGCTGTCTGCCTCTCTCTTGAGGAGCAGATAACCCTCCTTGCCTCCTCCATCACAGATATTCCTTGGTGTAGTTAATTCGCTGGTCTCCATTTCACAGGCTTCAAGATGCACTTAAGCAGTTGTCTTAACTTTGAGCAGTTGAAACGATTCGCAAAAGTGAGAACCACTCAATTGAAGAAGGATTTACCTATAACTTGCAGCAATTGCTCACATTTCAACTCTGGACTGTGTGTCTTTCTGAGCCAAAAAAGATTTAGACGCTCTATATGCAGGATTGTTGCATTCTCCTAAGGCAATGAATGATTCATTCCAGTCGTGACTGAAAAGCTTAGGGCTTGCCTACAGTTGGAAATTTACCAAAATAGTTATTCTGGAAGAAGTCTCGGGGTAGAGGCTCTTCTTCTGGAGTTGAAATGCCCACACAAGCGTTTGATAACAACGTTGTTATTCTGGAAGAGCTGCTATGCTGCATTTGCAAGTGTTGACTACCTCGAGTCAGAGGCTGCCGAGCGGGTTATCCTGGCTGTGGGATTTAAAACGAGGAGGTAAGAAAGAGTTTGTTTCGGTTTCTGCGCACAAGAGTAGATCTGATCTGCAACTGTGTTTTTGAGAGACCCATAAAACTAAAAGGGTGGAAACACCACAGCAGATTATTAGCAGCAAGGTCCTCCACAGAACCGGAGGCGTAGCAGCGCAATGGAACTTATTTTATGACCTAATTTCTAGTTTAATTTTTCCATCAGAGATTGCCTGGGACATAAGGACACATTGCTATATTTTAGTCATATTTCTTCCTGCTTTCATGTTACAGTTGCCAGCAGAGAAAAAGATTTGGTTTGGACCTTGCTACCTCTCAACACCCCCATTTCACCACATGCCCCCCCAAAACCGACGCAGTGCAGGGCCAGAATATCATTGGGCCAACGCGCTGCTTCTCTGGGAACAAGAAATCTCTCAAGTCCCTCAGATGCTTTATTTCCCACCTTTTTCCCACAGTGCTAGCTGAGGGACTGAGTCCAAAACCAGCAAAGCTTGTCTTCCCTGCCAATGTGTTTGTGCTGATGTGGACCATCCAGAGGACTGTTGCACCTTCTGCTGCGTGGTCTTCATGGGCACCAGGTTTCTCATGCTGGGACTTCCCTCAGGCTAGGTGAGGACCACACAACATGAAACGTTGCTCCAGAAAAAATAGCTGGAGCATCCAGCAACATCCCCATAGCTGAGGGTACTGCCCCTAGATCCCTGCCCCTCAACCACATGGAGACCTGGTGTTACACACGCCAAAATATGAAGCATTAAATTCAGTGGGAAGTAATTTTGGCCAAATTCTGTTTGTTTGAGGCGTGTATGTGTATATAGGAGTACTCTGTGGTTTTTGTTAACACCCGAGGATGCAGCTGCTGGGCAGTCTCTGCTGCTAAAAGGGCTTTTGCCTCTGAGATGACTCTTGCCCTGTGGAAGAAGAGCATCCAGCACAACTTTAGAAGGTGAGGCTCAGCATTTCTGATATTTCCACATTAAAAATGAACGGTAACTAATAAGACAAAATAAAGCTTTTAGGTCCTCAAGATAAGTAAATAAAAATTGCCAGAAGGCACGATTCCTGACTTTCTCAGCCCTTTCCAGTTACCAGCCAGCTGCTGGCCGTCCCATGGCCAGGTCTTGTCTCCAAGTGCCCTCCCCTCCCATTTGGTGGACACACCAGAGCAGACACTGGCAGGGAAGGAATGAGAAATGAAATAAGCCACTTTACTACCTGTGCAATAGCCTTTATTGTCTGGTTCTTAAAACATCCCCGTGGCATAATATATGCCATAAAGGCAGTTTAGGCTCTTAATGGATAAACAAACATAAACGGCAATGCACAGGCAGGACTTAAGACCATCGACAAACAGTTCATTTTCAGGCATTGTAAACTGGCAGGAGCACACTAAAATCTATGCATATTGCTGGAGAAAGTATAACTGGGAAGGGAGCCTAGAACATCTCACATGTTTCTGCCCCAAGACAAATGTATTCTGGGCAAAGATTACCAAAGTAATGACTAAAAATTACATCCAGGCTTGGAAGAGCTGTTTTCCATCCTCCAGGGTGGCCAATGGGGACAGGAAATCTCCATGAGTGGAGAAAAGGGTGCAATGAAGGAGTCACACTCCTAAAGGCTGAACACTGTTCTGCCTACATTTTGTGCTCCAAAGAGTATTACGCAGGAGGCATGAGGAGCAGCAAAAAACCTCCAAGTTTGCCCAAGCTTGTGGTTCCAAGCTGCATGGGGGGTTTTCCATGGGGCAGAGAGTGGGGCTGGGAGCGGGGCCGGCTCCATCCTCCTCTGAGCAGCAGCAGCCACAGCAATGCAGCACATGGGGAGGACAGTAAGGTCTGCACAAAGCCTGCCGTGATATTCCAACACCAATAGCAGCTGGTGGGCTCCGTACCTGCAACCCAGACGCTGAGGTGGAAGTGAAAATCACATATTTTCCAAAGCCTTAGAATCATAGAATCATTTAGGTTGGAAGAGACCCTTGGGTTCATTGAGCCCAACCATCTACCCTACTCTACAAAGTTCTCCCCTACACCATATCC
>JAOXJM010000023.1:82675803-82696985 GCA_026413425.1 Tringa solitaria | reverse complement strand
GGTCCAGATAACTCCTTGCCCCAGTGCCAGACCCCTGAGGCCTTCCCTTCCTCCTGAAGCCATTGCGCTAGCAGTGTCCGCCATTTGCTGTCCCTGCTGGGAGTGCACAGCTTCCCGCTGGCAGAATGGGCTGGGTATAATTCTTGTACATCTTATATCAGTATCAGGATTAACACTGGTTCTTTAGTATTGTTGTTAATTATTTAATCTTAGTCTATTAAATCTATTTATATTTCAATCCTTGTGTTTCTTTGTGTTCCCCGATTCCCCTTTCTGGGTGGAGAGGGGTCGCCGGGTGATAGAATAATTGTCTAAATGACAATAGGTTGTTATGGGTTTTCTCAAACCATAACACAACCCCAGGCGCCGTGTGTGGTACGGTGCTTCGGAGCAGCTCAAAGTAGCCCTGATGCTCCACAGCCCTTTCTGCAAAGTGTAATTACTGTGGGTGACAGGGCTGTAGCTTTTGAAAATGCAGAGCCGTGCTTGGCCTGCAAACAGAGGGCTAAACGCAGCCCTGGAGTACTTGGGGGGGTGGAAAACTCTGCTCATTTTAATTAAACGCCGTGGTTAGATTCAGTCATGGGAATCTTTAACAGCCAAACTGCAGAGACCACTTTTACTCCTCTGGCTCTGTTGTTGGGTCTCCCGAGTTGCTGCTGCACATCATGAGGACAACATGCCTCCCTCAGCAGATGAAGGCGAGGAGGGTCTTAACTTTCCAGATACGCTTCACCTGATTGGATTTATCTGTAAGCCAGATACGAGCACGGAAAGAGAAGATCCAAGAGAGAAAATGAGATGCATTTCACCAGTAGATTGTAAAAATGGAGATTTAACTTTTTATGCATGCGTTCATTCCAGGAGCCTGAATTATCAGAGCTAGTATTTTCCTAATCACCACTATTCTCTGTGTACCCTCCTTCAGAGCATTCCATTCCCTGGAAAACCAATGCTGGCTCATGAATAGGCAATTACTTGTTTCCTCCTTCCCGCCTGGAGGAGGAAAAGAAGGAAGGTGCCCTAAGGATGCCTTTCCACTTCTGGGAGATGGTAGCTTGCAAATGCAAATGATACCTTTTTTTTATTATTTGGGGTTTTTTTTTGTTTATTTTTGTTTTGGAGTTCTTTGGTTGTTGCTGTTTTGAGGGTTTTTTTGGTTTTTATCCTTCAGGACACTCTAAGTAGAAAAGACTTTAAAAAACAACCCAGTACAGGCTTGCCTGCAGAGTCAGGAGTGAGACGTGTGGAGGCTGATTCAAGGGGTTTCAGCAGCAGTCAGGGATTCACCAGGTCTCAGGAGAAGACCATTTGACCTGAGGGATGTCCCCAGTGGAACGCTGTAAGAGACTATCTCATGGATTACTAGAAGAGTGGAATGGAGGATTAACAGGTGATGGATGAGGATGCTCTGAAGGGCTGGAAGATACAAATAGATTTTTCTTTGGTTAATAACCTGTGTAAAGCATCCGGATCCTGCCCGAGGAAGTTTGTGGGAGAGATGGAGGGGCACAGCAGTGACCAAAGAAGGGTTTAAAACCACCTGTGCCAGGAAGAATTTATTGATGTGGCAAGAAAAAATGCCTGTAGGCCCCTGAGCTGAGCCAGTGGTCAGCAGGGTAGCCCACGGCATCGGCATCAAAAGGCTGGTCCGTCAGCACAGCGAGAGGGCACCTAGGCAAAGCATTAATGGGGAATGTATCGTGGCCCCGTGCTGTGCTTGCGAGCCCCATGGCTCACAAGGGCACGGCGCCAGAGGCTTACCCTGCTTTTGAGTGAGAGGACCATCTCTGCTCCTCACCAGCAGCAAGGCTGTGCGGGGGTTAGCTGTTTCCAACCTGCTGCAAAGCATCTTGCCCTGGGAGTTATGATTTCCCTGCGACGGGTGCTTTTATTTGCATTTTCCGCGCAGCCACCTAGCCAATGTGTGGGAACAATATTGTCTTTTTATTTGCAGGAACTGGTATACCTGGAGGTTTGACTCCAACTTGCTCTGGTATTCCAATAACAAGATATTAAAGCTGTTATGTTTGTTATGTTAACAAGCTGTGGTGTTTGTTTTAGTTTAAGGCTTACATCTTCTCTAGTTCAGCATGAAGCTCACTGTACTTTATGAAAAATTTTAAGAAAGCAGTCAGCTCTCAGTTCTCTGTTTATGTGTTTCTCTTTCAATCCTTTATTAAAGTGCTGTTAAAAAATAGGAAGTTACATAAAGGAACCTGTATCTCTTCATTGTAAGTGTGCTGAATGGGATTGCCAACTCAATGAACCTTTGAAATACATTTACTGACCCGTTTGCCTTCCTGAAATTGATGTATGCTTTATATCCAAGCTTAATTTAATTTCCATATTAACACTATTATCTGTAAATACAAAGGGCATGAAGTCTCCCTTTAAGAGAGAGAAATAGATCGAATTGCATGAAATGGTAGCAGATGTTATTTTTCTCCAAGAAATTCATTTAAATGAATTGCATAAAAACCTGCAGAAAGAATTGGGGAACTGAGCCTATGCTGCTTCTAGAAAAATCAGTTTGTGGCAGTTGTGTTCTGGAAACATGGTCTATTATAAAATAATTGAAAGCTCCAGTTTTGGTAGTAGGGGGCCCATTTTTAAATACAATTGATTTGCCGGTGACGTACCCAACAGGCTGAACAACAGTTGAAAGCAAAGTCATTTCCCAACCTGCAGAGTCCTGCCCCGATCTCAGAGGCCGTTTGCTGTCAGATGACTTTCGAGAATTTTTAACGTTGCAAGGGGAAAATATGACTGCCCCAAGCACTCAGCCATAGCTTTATCAGCAGGCTGAAGACTGCATTTCCATAGCAGAATTTCTTCTTCCTCAAACAACTAATGTATCTTTTGATGCCATCCTCACAGATACATCCTGCGGTGGCTTTGCCAAGATGTCACTTCTGCTCAGGTGAATATTCATCAGCCTCCAATCTTCCTATGCCTGTCTGGTCTCAAACCACAATGATTGCTTTTTCTGCCTGAAAAAGGGTTTTCACAATGATGTGTGCAACCTGGAAGAGCGGTGGCGCTTCGTGCAGTCAGCTCTTTCCTTTCCCATCCCACGGCTGCCAAGCATCTCAAATATGGCTGCACCTCCAAGATCAATTAGTGCAATAAGAAATAAGAAAGAAAGATCTGGTCTGCAGGTTAAAAAAGAGGGGAGAAAGGGCAACAAGACAAAGCAATGCAGATGTATGTCGGGTTTTTTTGCCTTTCCCACCATCGCTCCTATAATTTAACCTGATGTTAAAGGAAAAAGGTAGGAGAGTTGTGTGGTTGAGGAAGAGAAGATGGAGGAGTGGTTCTCTCTGTTCCCAAGAGACCTGACAACCCATCTAGAGAGCAAAGAGAAGAGATCCCATCACCCTGCTCCCCCCTACTGGACTGCTTCCAGTCTGTGCCCTGGCTCTCGCTTCCTCGCACGTCTCTGTTGATTCACTTTAAAAATCTCCTCACCCTAAGCAGAAGCAGGGTACACTCCAGGAATATCCTCTCTGTCACTGCTAAAACAGACTGATGAGAAATTCACCCCTCTTGCCTAAGATGGCTTTCCCATCCCCTTATCATTACGGGCAGATCCAGCCCTTAAGCTCAGCGGTGTCAGCTTAGTGGTTTCTTCTTCACATCAGCACTTGTCAGGGAAATAGAAACTGCAGATTTCCCAGTGCTTGCCACAGGAGACACTCCTCCAGTAAGCCGGCCAGGTGCCCTAGAGGAGTCTCGGCACGGTAAGCAGGAGTTAGCCCACAGCAACTGCCCTCCCTACGGGCTGGAGACGGTGGTGAAGAACTCAGTCCCACAGGGGTAGGAGGTACCAGAGCCCCTCCAGAACCCAGCATTTCCAAAAGACAACAAAGCAGAGCTAAATAGCGTATTCCCTGCAATGAAAAGCTTACGCAGTGGGAGTGATCCTCAATTCAACAGAGCTCTGTTGGCCCCAGTGAAGCTTCTCAGATCTGGCCCTTCAAATTTATTTTTTTTTTAATTAATGTACGCTTCTAGGCTTACTTTAGCACTATAAACCACTCCATAAAAGCCTATAAGGAGAATTACACTTTTTCAGAAATTAGGCCAAAAGTTGTTCTGTGGATGTGCCCAGCTGTAGGCGTGTGTTTGACAGGACTGAGGTGATCCCCAGTTTGGAGGCTACCAAAGGGCACATGTGGCCTGCAGAGGAGGAGGGATCATGTCCATGCAGCCTTGGTGCAGAGCTAAGGATGCCCGTTTCCATTCCCTGGGTCCATCCATGCTGCCCTGGCCCAATGCAGACTCACCAGGACCTTACCTGCCACCCTCCTGAGACCCCGTGCCTAACCTGCAAGCGGCAGAGGAACTCTGAAAGTTTACCCAAGGAAGGAAATGCTAATTTTGTGGCAGCTGTATCAGCCACTGCTGCAGAGTTGGTGCACGTTCCCCTGGCTTAGTGACTGAGTTAAAGCACGACTGGAGAAATTCACAGAAGAAAAACATCCTCTGAGGGCTATTAAATACAAAAACAGGAAGTCCCCCTCCTGACAGCGCTCCCTGGGCACCTCCTGGCTGCTCCTCTCAAGAGACCAGAAAGCATCAGTGGTCCTTTCCCACCCTGAGACCCGTCTCTGCACACACGTGGGTGTCTCCAGCTCACCCTGCTTCCCAGCACTGAGACTTATCTGCAAAGTCCTCCAGCAAATCTGAAGTGGGGGGAGATGCATGGGGCAAGGGATGGCTGCCTGAGGCTGTGCCCTTTGCTGCAGCCTGTTGCAACAGGACATCTCCAGATGCCGTTGAGGGGAGGTGGTGCGTGGCCAAAATCCCAGCAGCGGAGTTTTAGCAGAGTTGGTGGGGAATGAGGGAGAATGGCTGAGGAGGTCTTGGAGTTGGTGCTGAAGTGAAAGAGTTGTTCTCCATCTCCACCAGCCGTGAAAAGGGCTGCCTGGTACCTCCAATGCCCTGGGGGTAAGCAAGACACCAGGGATTCCATTTTTGTCCCTTGGCAGTGGTCTTCCCTGGAGACCTGTGCTTCCTCAGCTTTCTATGGCTCTTGGACAGGCTGGGGAAAATTGCTCCCAAGGTCAAGGTAGCATGGGAGTTGAGGAGCAATTTCCACCTCTGGAGGGAAGAGCATGGGAGAAGCAACCCAACAGGACCATCACAGGAAGGCACTGCCTCCACGGTCACCACCAATGGACTTATATTTCCCATTCCTACCTCTGAGATTTGAAAAATCATCAACAGCTTGCTATGGGGAGCAGAGCCACCAAAAACCTGCCAATCAAACACCCAGTAAATGCATCTCCCAGTCTTCTTGTCTCAGCTGCTCAGGAACAGAAGAGTGCACAGGGTGCATCACTTAGGTCCCATTAAGGGCACAGCTGGCAGGGAGGATCTTGTCAACCCCGATAGTCTGAAAGTGCAATGGATCAGCTCAGGACACTTTAGGCTTTCAGAGCATGTAAAGCACTACCTGGCTCAGGTGGTTGCATAGTGGCAGCAGTTGCATACAAGGGGAGAAGAGGTCAGGGATGCAGTTCCTCTTTTTAAAGAGTGATGTACTTCAACGACTCTGTCCAAAAAGGTGTAGGGCAGCACGAAACCGTGCATTGTCATTCATTTTCCCAACATGTTTTGAACATAGTCCATGAAAGCAGCTTTGGAATTTAGCAGAGGTTTAAAAGTATTTTATTACATGTGAAAATAAAGATACATCCTTAGCATCTTGTCTCATATTCAGGGGAGATAGAGTCACCTTGACTTTCCTTCCAGCAGCACCTCCCTCCCTAATGGCACATTCTCTTTGTTCTCATTTTAAACCCTGAAGGGCTTAGCTACAGTCAGAGTCCAGCTGAAGGAGCCGTTCAGCAATGGAGCATTTCAATCATAAGAAGAAAGCAATAAACAGGCTCAAGGATTTGGATAGAGAGAAGGAGACTGAAAAGAAAAGAAAACAAAACGGTGTTTTAGTATAATTGAAAATAGGTTTACTGCTTTCTTCTCCTTGAAACTGGATTATCACATTTCAGAAATAATATTTTCTGGCTAGGAGATACGCCTGAACTTCAAGGTAAAGACTTGGAGGCAATATGTATCTCATGTTACAGGAAATATAAGTTAATTTGTCTTGTTCTCTGGTCCTGAAGCTCAGATGTGTTAAATGGAAGAGAAGCAGCATTCCCAGCTAAAACTGGATGTCTCGTATCTGATTTTCAAAAGCTTCTCAGTCCCTCGAAGGCTCAGCTCAAAAGACCTCCTCCAGCAAAGCCCGGCTGTAAAAATGTGAGTGGTCCCATTAACTTCAGCAGAACTCCCACAGGCTTCATCAGTGACTTCTGTGATTTGTTGAATTAAGACCTTCACGTGCTTAATGTGCTACAGACTTCAAAGCCTGAGAATCAGGAATTGCTCTCTTTTCAAGCAGAGACGTGGGGAATTAGTATCTGGCCAGACCTGTTATGGTGGAACACAATGTTCTCAAAGTCAGTGGTGCTAAACAGACTCATCAGACTTTTCCGACTGCAGGTTGTTCTGCACATGCGCAACAATGAATTAACTTTTAGCCTAAAACCACAGTGTTCTTACCTAAAAAAAAAAAAGAGATCTCAAGGTTTCAGGGAGTTTGTCTAAGCCTGCGGGGCTGTGGTGGTCACATCCTATTGCTCTGCTGTACGTTCCCCAGGGTGGTGTGACCAGAGCTGGCTTGGTGCTGGAGGCAGAGGGCAGCATGGAGAATATGGCAACCTAATCCTTCTCTGCTTGGAAATATGGGAAGGGGTTGCCCTGGGCTGGGTGCCTGACTTGCCACCAGCCCTGCAGGCCTCTTCTGTCACCATGGGCAGAGCTGGGCAGGTCGAGCGGAGGAGGCATTGCCCATGCAGCAATACCCACTGCCAGCCCACATCCCTTGGAGCAGGAGCAGGGAGCCCTCCTATATGGGGTCATCTCCAGCCCCTGTCCCAGCCTGACCCTTCCTCCTCCCTCTGCCAAGAGGCCTGGCCTGCCAGTCCTTAGGAGGAGATGGCACTGGTGCCATCAAAAGTTGGGGGAGATGGGAAAAGCAGTGTGTTTCTCCACTCCCAGCTCCCTGAGAACCCCAAATTCCTTTCAGCATCTCTCCACCACAATGGTCCCCCTGTTTGGAAGGCCTTGCAAACATATGCTTTTCCTTTCCCTGCAATCACTCTGACCCTCTCTTTGCCACGTGCATCATCACACAGAGCCCACTGACTCTCCACCGGGTTCCCCATCCCCTTTCCCAGTACTCCCAGTCTCCCCTGTTTCATTTTAACACTGGCATCAAACCACATTTTTCTTACTCTTCGAAAAGTTACGGCTGGTTTGGGTAAAATCCATTATTTGCGCTGCCTGAGAAGAAATGCTCTGCAAATATTTTGCTTGCAACCAAACCAATTCTGCGTTGAGTTTAGGGCTTGTAATAAAAATCTGACAGTTCTCAGTGTGGTCCTCAGTCAAAGGCAATTTCTGCTCCTGACTGAAAATTCAGGATAGCCTCCATGCGAACCTATAAACCACCACAGGCTTAGAGAGGAGCTTTACGGACCGTTCAATCCACCTGGCCGCTGAGATAGAGAAATGTATAATTTTACAACATTTCCAGGCAAGACGAGGTTCGTCTGTTTTGCCTACGGACCTCTTACAGAGCTTCAGCAGTCACACAAAGTCCCAAACTGGTGAAAGCTGTTGCTGAGGGAATGGCCCTGTGCCAGTTTGTACCATCTGAGACGAGCTCGGTCCAGTATATATAATAGCAATTACAGTGCAGGGTGCGCTGTACATCTGACAAACTGAGCTGCGGCATAATCAATAAACTTAATTACCTATCACAGCCTGCCCACGTAGTACACAATTTTAATTCAATTATAACTCCCCAAAAATGATACATAGCAGAGCAGATATATTTATCACCGAGGTCTAAATCAGCTGTGCGTGTCAAGGCTGACACTTAAAAATGAAGACGTTTATAGTTTCTGGAGCCCAAAGAAACCCACATAAAAAAGCACATTCTTTTCTGCTCAAAATAACTAAAAATGATCTGTCACTGATGGAGGATTCTCTGCCCAGAAAATGAGTCCAGAACCACAGCACGTAGCACATTGCCTCCCCAGAGCCCTGAGCATAAAAATCGACCCTCCCACATACGCACAGCGGTGGGGGAAATTGCAGAATCATCTCCAGTGAAGCAGCCAACAGACTCCCCCTGCCTCCGGCTCCCCAGCCTCCAGGATGCAGCGAGTGGGGAAGATGCCTCCTAACCCAACGGGGCCAGAAAGGGTCCCCGGGCTGCCTAGCACGATATTAAAAACCAGAAACCTTGATCACAGCTGTCCCAAGTGCAAAAACTCTCCACGTGTGTCCTCACCTGAGAGTTTCCTGTTTTCATCTTTAGGGATCTCGTTCATCTGTGCATCTGCCCCTGCAGGTAAGCAGGTTTCAACAGCTGCCCCAGTTTTTAATGTTCCTGTAGCCCTTACTGTGAGGTGTGATTTAATCGGTCCCTTCTCTTTTCTCTCCCTGCCTTTCTCTCACCAACATCAGGAACAGCTTTTCCCATCTCCTGCATGACTTGGGATGTGGGCAGGGGGGGTGGGTTAAGTGCTCGTGCTCTAAATATGTCTTTCCTATGACAAATACACCGGATGTTACACCCTGAGGAATTAAAAATGACTAGCTAGCAAGGAACATAAAGCTAATAGAAGAAAAATGAACCAGGAACAACAGCCAGGGGATTCGCCGCACAACTTAAAAACCAACGGGGTGTCCTGGTCACCGAGGCAAGTCCTTAGCCATTGTAGGCACCATGTCCCATAATCACATTCACAAATGTATTCATGGCCTGTTCATACCCTTTTGTTCTTGTGCAAGTGCTGTCCTTCAGCATAACAGCTGTTTTCCTTCCCTGGTGTCTACCCCCAATATGTTTATAGGCAGCAATCAGATCCTTTGTTTTGCTAGCTTTAACAAGGCGAGCTCCTCCTCCCTCCTCTGAGTGAGGCTGCCTGTTCCCTGTAGCATGTCCCTGGGTCTGTTCCAGTTGATTTTGTCTTTTGTGGATGTGGGATGCAAGGTTGGCATGGATGGACCGAGGTCTTACTGGTGCCTTCTACACCAGCATGAATCTTTCCCTTTCTCTTGTGAAAAATACCTGGATTCTGAATTGCTTTGACTGGTTGTTTTTTTTTTTTTTGCAACAGTACTAGGTGGTTGCAATCACCATTAAGTCAGGTTTGACAGACATCAGCCCATGTCATGTTTCCAGGCTCTTTCCATCCCAAGCCCTGCTTATGTCCTTCCAGAGGCTGCTTGTCTGAGACAGAGCTTTGTAAGGATGGGCCCAGGCCCAAATTAAAAAATTCACCTTGCTTCTTTCTTCACCCTTAGGCAAAGCCTATTTTAAAATCCATTTGGGGTCTCTGGTCTGGAATTGGTTCTCATTTGCCTTTTCCAGTTGTGTCTGTCTAATGCCAGTGACTGTGATGCTGGATGTGCAGGAGCCTGCAGGCACCCTGGAAGGAGCCATGGCCACCCCACAGCGGTGGGAATCCAGCAGGAGCTCTCCAATTGGAATAGACTTTTGCTCCTAGCATCTTAAACCAAAGCCATTCTTATCGTAGAATCATAGAATGGTTAGATTTGGAAGGGACCTTAAAGATCATCAAGTTTCAACCCCCCCTGCCATGGGCAGGGACGCCTCCCACTAGACCTCTTCATCCAGGTCCTACTCCCATGGGCTTGCTGAGGCTCATGCAGCCCTGTTCCTCCATCTGTCTCTGCGGAGAAGTGCCTTTCCTACATGGGACAGCTGTATGTTGTTTTTTCCTGCTCCTGCTCCCGAGGTGGCTGTGGGAACGGGGGAATCCCACCAGCCGTTTCAGCTGGAAGCCTCTGGGTAGGGCTTCTGAGAAACTCGGTGCAACGTGCCAGGAGCTGGGACAACCAAAGGTCCCCTGAATAAATCAAGCCAAGAAAGTCTCATTCCCTACAGTCTCTGTCTCTCCAGGACAGAGGTGCCAAACACCTGCCCTGTTGGCTCGCTGTGCTGGGGCGCTTTATGTGCCTTTATAAATTGGCCTTATCTTCATCAAGGAAAAAGACTGTACTCCTGCTATGCATCAGCTGTGGCTGCGGCTATCGAGACAGTTGGTAGAATTAAAACAAGCCACTAGGGCAAGATATAATTTTCTCCTTCCCCATTCTGTTAATTTTGACACATAAACAGGCAGGAAAGCTACAGATTGTCTTGGCTTCGCTAGGGTTCTGCCTCAGCAGTACGAGGCTACAGTGGCTGATGTAAGCAAACAGCACACCTTTCTCTCCCTTGCAAACCCTCTGCTTCTGCAGAATCTGAACTGTCATTAAAAGAAAAAAAAAAAGGAGGGGGGGGGGAGGAGGGGGAGGAGGAAGAAAAAAAGAGTTTCCAGCCCTTTTGATTACAAATTAACCCCCGAATGTGAGCAGAGCGTGACTGATGCTGTGCAGGCTTCCTGCCGCTCCTGGCAGCCTGAAACAATGGCTCAGAGATGTGTGAAATCTGCCGCCCTCGTTAATGCACCATCGGCGCTGGCGCGGATGCTCGTTGATAACCCCCAGCCCGACAGCATTATAACATTGGGGGGGGTGTGTATGGAAGAGGAGCCGGAGGCCCGTGGCACGGGGGGAATCCTCGCAGGGGAGGGAAGGCAAAGGGATGAAGGAGAGCAGGGGTAGGTGTCTGAGGGATTGGGCATTGCCACCTCTTCTCTCGCCCGGCTCCCCTGGGGGCTGTCCATCTGGAGGGGGCTGTCCTGTCTGGTTACACCTGGTCACTGAAGGGGACCTAGTGCTAACCATCAGTTATTACGTGGTTGCCCTGTTATTTTGCCTGCCCCCGCTCCCCCATTGCTCTCACACCAGCAGGACATAGCTCCACCTCCAAGGTTAGGACAAAGATCAATATTTATGGAATACCCTTTATTCAAAGATCTCCTGAAAGTGCACCTGGTGGCTCAGATTCAGGGTCTTCCCCATTCTTTGTTACCCAGGACGAATGTGCTGGGCGCAGACTAAGATCTGGAGATAGTCACGGTACTTTTAGTCACTCTAGGAGATAGGAGAAGTAGGACAGAGCAGACAGGGAAATTGAGAGAAGGTTTCTACATTGCCATTTCTTTCATTTATTCATCTTCCACCTGTGGCAGGTAGCAAGGAAGGAGATGAAATCTGAGGGAAGATCCCACTGGTGACGGAAGACGTGTGTGTGGGAAAATCCTTCCCTGTACCACACACTGCCCCAAAAGAGGTACAAGGAAAGGAAATGAAAGGGGCAAGAAGCACTTTGAGGAGTCTGTAGGAGTTGGAGGAAAGTTAGAAAAGGGGATGCAATTACTGCTGTGTTTGGAGAGATTTTGAGCTTGAACAATGTCAGGAAGACTGTTAAACAGAATGAGAGAAACCAGCAGAAAGAGGATAAGAAAAAGAGGCAGATCAGGGTGAAGGTCTATGAAATGCATTTTGTCAGAAGGATTTTGGATGGCAGGTTATATGGCAGAGAGGCTGGAGAATGTAAGAGACAGTGGTGTGAAGACTGGGATGGCCAGTCTGAGATACTCTAGAGCCAGAGGTGGCTGGAGGTGTCTCTCAGTTGATTTTGGACAGGAAGATTCAAAATATGAGCAACCGCAGAAAAATAAATATGCTGGATGTGTGATGGGGTAGGGAAGAGTCAGATCTACCCATGGGCTAACAGTCTGGTAGCAGATGAAATGGCTGGGAGACATTAACCAGGCTTAAAAGAATTAATGTGAAGAGACTTCTGCAAATAAAACTAACCTGGCACTTCTGCTCTCAGATGCAATGATATATTTACGGTGATTACGGTGGATGAGCAATGAATGTTCAGTTTTTATATTTTGTCTCCTGACATCTATTCTGATTTGCAAATGATAGACCAGCGCTTTACTGATTACAGGATTATATGACTAACTTCCAGCAGAAAAAGAGAAATCTGTCTTTTTTTCTGCTTGAGATGGAAGCAAAGTCATCAGCACTGAAGATTTGGCATCAGGGCTCGAGTTTATTTTCAGCTGAATATTGAGAATTCTGGGCAAACTCAGCACAGTCCATCACATTCAGATCTTTTCATGTGAGACTCATGGCACTGATGGAATAGAGGAGAATGCGGGAATTATTAATGCCAACAGTATTATGTAGCGCTTCGTACCTACCTTCCGGGAGTAGTAGGAAACATTGCTGACATGCAGTACAGTTTTATTTATTTTTTTTCACTACTCAATCTGTTTCCAAATCGCATGAATCCCACTTGTTAAGGCTGAGATGTGAGGCAGGATGATCTGGGGAGAGGAGGGGGAGGGATCTGCCTGTGTGCAGATATTCTGCGTAAGATGTGCCCCACCGTGATGTCCTGCGTGAGCCCTCGTCCCAGGCGGGACTAGCATCTGCTGCTTCCTTTGATGTGTCTGTATCCTGTCCCAGAAGGATGTGCATCAGCTGGAAATCCTCTGGAGGTCCTAAGGACAGCTCTACCCCTGCCTCTGATTCTCCATAGCCGTTACCCAGTCACCTGGCTTTCCTTTTACTTTTCCCTAAAATTACTCTTAATAACATTTTGAACATCAGGGCTGTGCTGTGGGGCTAAACTGGATGATACTGGGAGTATATGCTGTGATCGTACGACAAAAAACAACTCCTGGGTGTGCTGTGGGGTCTGTGTTCCCCAGTTCGGGTTGGACGCAGGACGACAGCATCGGGCTTTTAGCCAGAAAAAGGGGTCTGTCTGGGTAACACGGACAGTCCCAAGAGCATGGGGTGAATGGACTGGGCACCAGTGGGAATGTAAGGCAGGGGCTGGGGGTCAGAGCAGAAGGGGGAGCTGTCAGCCTTCCCAGTCCTTCTGGATAAATCGGCGCCGAATATTCATCGCCTTCAGGAGCCCAGTGTGGTGATCAGGGTTTGTGCAGTTCCTGGAGAACTAAATGTTCCAGGTAAGTGCTATTATTAGGTGTCCTGCAAGCAGAGGAGCAGAACAAGCAAGCAGCCGGCTTTGTAACCTACGGATACTGAATTTGAAAAGTCAGGAAGGACAGAAATGAGACGGACTGGGAAAAGGAGATGCTCTTGCTGCACACACAGAAGCTGCCCTGGCAAAGACGTGCATATAGAATGGGCAGAGACACAGAGTAACAGCAAGGTTTGAGCTTCGGCTTAAGTGATTTGACTTTTGAATCTGCAGAGAGCAGCCGTGCAGAAAGAGAAATGCTGTGGGATGCCACAGAGCTGGCTCTTTTCCACCTGGGGAAAAAGTCACACCTAGGAAATCAGAAAAAGTGGATGGGTGGCCATGAACAGGGAGTTAATCTTCACTGTTTCTTGTAAGGTAGGACTGATGCTTCCCCTAAAACAAGCAGGCAGTGAATCTAACACTCACTGTGCCTGTCTGTTTTATCACCCAGCGCATTGCTAACTCACTGAATAGCCTTTAATAGCCATCACATTTAATATGAGATGATCCAGGTACAATCTACTGTGGAAGGGGATGAAGCGCAGCTCCCTGGAGCCTGGAAACCTTTGTCCGTGGAGGGAACCCTCCGTGTGTGCCCTGTTTTGTGTTCATAACAGACGTTTTGCAGGATGAGCCCTGGTGTTCACCCCCGGAGTGTGTCAGAGTGAGAACGGGTGAGGATGGCGAGGCGGAGCAAGCCATTCTGCTGGGCTTTCGGGGACCACCGCTCCCACACGCTTCGAAGCGGCTCCTCTGATGCTCTACGCTCACATCAGATGTTGGCAGAGCTGGACCTAACCCAGGGCCACCTCCTCCCACGCTGCCCATCCATCCTCAGCCTGCGTGTGTCACTGCTGACAATCTGGCAGGAAGATTTGGGGTGAGACTGAGGGAGGTTACTTCCCTGCCTGGAAGAGAGCTTGGGAAAAATAAGACAGAGGAAAGGATCCAGATATCCTCTGCCCAATGTCTGCCCTGCAGTGGCAAGCTCAGTTCCAAGTGTGGTCCTGAGTTTGGACCAATTTGGTCCTAAGCGATCCCTAAATATCCCCTGCCCTTGTCTCCTGAGCTGACTGGTGGGGAACGTAGCTCCTGCATAAGCCACTGGTTAAACCAGAGGTACGATTTGGCCCCAGAGGAGCCCAGCCTGACGAGTGTGCCCCAAATGGGGATAGCCCCAAAGGACCAGGAGAAATTAAAGAAAGGATCCCCTCCCCCTGGCGAGCCTTATACAGCTGCGGCTGACTGCTCAGCCGCTGCCGGGGCTGCAGGCAGCAATACCCATGGGAGCTGGGGACAGGGAGGGGATGCTGAGCTAGTGTGGCCCAGGAGCATGGAGTCCAGCGTGCTGCGCCGCTGTGGCTTGCATGTCGAAACAGGACAAGGAGGCAGAGGTGCGAAGCTCCCCTGTGGCTTACAAACTCACCCGCCAGCCTGAGAGCTGATGTCAACAGCGGGGAGCCCAATCTCAATGCCTCCTCAAGCTTGAGGAGGGAGGCACCCCGAAAAGCTGCTGTAGGAGCAGCCAGCAAAGCAAAAATACCCTGTCTGTAACCCCAAAGTGCAATGTCCCCCCCTGTCCCCAGGCTGGGGGCTGTACACGCACAGAGCCCAGCAGAGATCCCCATCTTCTTCCTGCTCTCGGGAAGCTTCCCTGGGGACTGACTAAGCCTAATGGCAGAGAGCAATAATTACTATTGCTTAATCAGGACTGGTTTAGGATAAGTTCTATTTAATGAGGATCCATTTTGCGTGTAGCAGGTAATTAAAGGACGCTTAAACGGGGAAAAAGAGGTGTGAGGTTCTGCACGTGGCTTTCCGGAGGGACAGGGCGAAAACAAGGCAAAGGACGTGTATTTTGCCGAGTGTTTCCCTCAGTACCTGGAAGGATGAAAAATGCCACACCACTGCCCCTTCCCCACCATATGCGTGTGTGTGTGTGTGTGTACACATCTGTGTGCGCAGCCGCCGCAAAGAGCTGCACCCAGGCTCCGCAGGAGACCTCACGCCTCACTTGGCACCGAGCGAGCGGCGAAAGGCAGCCCAGTGACCAGAAAAACCTGCAGCCCACCCTTCGCTTACTCCAGGGAATCACAGAGGGATGAAATAACTGTGAACCGAGGGATTATCTCACTACACAGGACAAACAGAGGAAAAAAGAAAAGCCATTTCCAGTTTCGTTATCCTTAATATCCCATTTACCCTTGTGCTTTCCTATGTTTCCCTGCCTTTTTCTTTGCATTTTCTCCCCAGCATAGGGCGTGCAATGCTCTTGACTTTGGAGGAGGAAGGCAATCTGGCTTTTGGACAGGCCTCCAAGCCTTGTGTGCACAGCATGGCATCTCTGAAGAAAAAAATCCCCATCCTCGCCAACACCAACAGCGGTAGCTACTGACAGAGGAAGGGGAAAACTTCAGGGAAGGCAGTGGTTTAAATGATGCGTAAATGAAAATGTCACATTCGGATTTCACTCACCCTTGGAGCCCCCTCCTCCTCTCCAGGCACTGTCCTCCTGAGCTTTCCGTATCTCTGGAGGCAGCACTTTGAAACCGCAAAAATAGATGTGTGGGAATGGGGAACGGCTCAAGTAATTTCAGTCCCTCTCAGCTCACACTCCTCAGCAATCCCAGAGGCTTCCACCCCCCCAGCAGCAAATACCTCTGGAGGGCAGGTCATATCAGCTATCTCAGGCGTTTGTAGCGGAGGGAAATGACCAAGATGGCCAAGACCTCTGGAAGTGAACTGTTTCTCTCTGTCAAGATGATGAGGGAACAAGAACGACCAGTTTAGATTAGACACCCAGAGAGATTTTCATCTCGCCGAACTTTAAAAGCCTTTATCATAACGATAACAGTCTGGAGTCTCTTTATAGTTGATGGAGAAAAAGCCGCTCCTACATGTGATTTGCTGGATCTCTTTTAGACATATCTTTTTAGGATGAGATGTGCTTACGCATCAGAAGTGCCTGTTTCTCCTCGTTGCCTATAAAGGAGTCAGTATGACTAGCTCAGCTGTTGACGTGTGCACTGTAGGAATCTAAATTTGGGCAGATGAATCCCATTTCCAACTTTCAGACTGCTGAAGTTAGGTAACATGAATTCCACTGTGGGCATGTGCTAAATATTTGAATAGATGCTATTTTTTAATTCGCCCTCTCCTTGCAAGACAACCACATCAGTAGGGTTATCTGTGGGAAGAGGAAGCAGCCTGTATCATTAAAATCAGAAGACATCCAAATTCTGTACTTTATTCTGGCACAGATTACCGTGTGAGTTACAGCATATTCCTTAATCCCTCTGTTTTTTGAGATTTACCACTGTTTCATATTCAAACATTTTTTTACAATTTAATTCCTGAACATGTAGACAACACTTTTTAGCACTTCACTGATCTGTTTTTCCCTCATAACATTTTTATGTGAACATATAATTTTGTGTCCAGATTCATAACATTTTGAGTGTTTTGGCTTTTTTTTCCCCCCTCCTCTGGGAACTGCTATGCATTTCTTTCATAAATCTGAACTCTCAAGCCTGAAGAATTACACTAGTCTTTAATATCAGAGCAGTGCTCCTCCACATTCGCTAGTTGTGAGAAGACTATTTCATATTTTCTCTCCCTTCTAATTTTCTTATTTTCGTTGAGTCTTCAGTTCTTTGCTGATGTGTAGGGCAGTATGTTCTGTTCCAGAAGAAGACTTGGGAACAAATGCCTGCCAGAGAAAAGGCTTTTATAATCTATTGTGTGTGTGCCATTGTGCTACTGGGTAGTTTGACACCTATTTCTGCTTGGCTCAGTTTCTTCTAGGAAAGTTTATTTCACTTTGGAGACTTAGGAGAAAACCATGGAGGGCAACTGCTGCTTTCAAAGATACAAACACTCACTCTTTGTCCCATAAGGCAAAAAAATGTGACAAGGATTTTGTTGTTAGTGGTAAACGTTGATTAAAAAATCGAAGGGTGAGGCTTAAAATCCACTGGAAAAGGTGCTGTGCTTGTCATCATTCTGCCTAAGAATCTTAAATGGGGGAGCAAACATCTCTGCAAGCACCAGCAGGATGTTCTCCACCTCTGAACAAAGGAGCAGGGAAGCACTAACAGCTCCCTGAGGAGCTCACGCCTCGCAGAGCAGCCCAAGGAGCAGTGGTGGCCACGGGGAGGGAGGGCGCCGGGGCATCTTGTCGAGGTGACCGCCGGACAGCTTGGAGAGCATCTGAAGGTCTCGACACAGCCTTTGAAATGAACAGGAGTATTTTTTCTAAAGAATGCACACGAAAGAGCCACAAACATGGAGAAAGTGTAGAACGCGCACCCACAAAGACTAAATTTAAAAGATGTGCTTAGCAGGGAACACATGCATAGCATATGGATGCAGCTGACGGAAGAGCTGTTGGACTCCGTTCAAGATACCACTCACATAGCAGATGAACCGTCATAAATTTAAGCTACACATGTCACATCCTTACTGCTAAGGTTCCCTTTAGTCATGTGTGAATGCAGTTTTAGTCGTCGGATCCTGGCTGGCGAGCTAACTTAGTCGCAGAAGCGTGGTGGGCAGGACAGACGACGTGGAGAGATCCTCAGCTGTTCGTTACCTCTCGCGAGTTATTAGCCCGTGGGCTTTATGCAGCCCCTACCTTGGCATTTGTTAGTCCCGGCACTTGTCACCTCACGGGTGTTTCATGCCGTCCTCCGGCTCTTCAGTTGCTCACTGACTGACGGGCCAACTCCTTTAACATTTGCTTGGATACATTTTCTCGTATGAAGATAAGCTCCTTGAGCTGATTAAAAGCCTTCCAAGATTATATCATTGCCAAGCCTTCTACGCACACGCACAGGCGCACAAAGACAATCATTCTGAACAGGAAGACAAATAATAAAACCGATTCTGGATCTCTCCAATTAGGATGCTAGTAGCAAAATCTCTGTCCTCCGGCCAATTTTCTATATTACTGAGCCAATACACCTTTCTGACGGATATATAAGAATGCCAGGTTGTTATTCTTCGGCGATTACTTTCCGCTGTCAAAGTCTTTTAATCCAAAATATCATACACTGACAAAACTGGTAGAACAGGTAAACATTTACGGGGCAAAAAAATCAGACCTTCCACTTCCATGCAGCACTGGAGCTGTAAGAGATTCCTCGCAGCTGCTTGCAAGGAATTAAAGTTTTAGATTTGCACTGTTCTTTTGGAACCTAATTTTATAAGCAGCTGCCAACAGTCCATTAATTTGAATCCAAGATGCCCTCTGAGTTAGACTAGTGCTAAAGAAAGCATTCGTTTCCATTTCAAAATGTGCTTTATCACATTCCTGCTGCCCGTTTGCATATCTGTTTGACTCAAGGCAATAGCAGCATGGTATTTAAGCACCAATTACATTTTGGTAATCCACACAATATTTTAACCGGGAGAGGAAGACTGAATGACCTTAAACCTTGTTAGGATAAGAAAAAGCCCCAGACTTAAGCATTCACTGGAAGGATTTTTAGGGAAGTCTCGCATATTTCTCGATAGTGAAGCTTTTTAGCATTATACCTAACACTCAGATTTTGTGGATGTACAAAACTGGAATGAGATTTTCTGGATTTTCAGGTTTCTTTTTCTCTAATGGGTCTAAATTAAATTAAAATACCAACACATTCTCTCTTTCTTTAAAGTCAGATTTAAGCAGAATACTGGTATTTGTCACTAATGAATCTATATTATGGCAGCAGCCGGTGATACCACTCTGTGACGGCAGTTTCTTTCAGATTTGGGGCTGTATGGTAGAAACACAGATGCAGAGGCAGTCATATGATTTGGGGCTGTATGGTAGAAACACAGATGCAGAGGCATCTGTGATATGATTTAGAGGATAACCTGCTGTTTGATGACACTGTAGCTGGTGCAGGATTTGGAGGTTTCTTTGGTGGCAGATTTTGTGCTGATGTTACTGTTATTGACTTGTGGCAAAGAGGTAATGAAGAGAAATGGGACAAATGTGGAAGTAAGCTGGAATGGAAAGCATAGGAAAGAAAAATTATTACTGAGCCGACTAAGAACAGCAGTGTTTTGGTTTTTTTAAAGACATTATGCAGAGGTGAATATTAGTATCTCTGTGAATTTGGAGATCTTCCCCAAATCTAAAATGCAGCACGGGAAGAAGATGCATCTTTAGGACAGAAAAGTAGACTGATGGGCAGAACAGTCTGGAACCATTCTGCAAGAAATGGCATGATCAGTGTCATCATTTATTCATCTAAATAGAAATGGTGAAGCCAAGGAATGAAAGGCCCTAAATACAGAGGAGAGAACTTTTCACTAAGCCATGGAATGCACTGGAAGAGCAGTGGGTTGTGGCTAGAGATAACTCTGAAAGATGACCTGAGAAGTTAATATTTTAAATTAATTTCAAGGAGCTAAAATTGCTGAAATGAAAGGCAATGAGAGAAAAATTGTCAATGGCAAAAGAAATTGAGTTTCTGGACAAATATTATAAGGATGAAAAGGCCAAAATATAGTGGCGATGTTGGAGGACTAAGTCAAAGGTAACACATCTGTGATACTGGAAAAAGATGGGAAGAAGGCACAGTTTCATGTAGAGGAAAAACAAGCATCAGTTCAGCCATCCTGAGTTTAAGATTACAGCTATGCAATAAAGTCAGTCAGAAAAAAAATTAAAGGTGTGGTTTTCATCAGAGTCCGGATTTGCAAAGCTCACCTGAAATTTCTCAGCCCAAAGTGGGTAAAGTAGAGCAAGACTTGAGAAGGTCAGGTCCTTGTTGGACTCTTGTAAACTACCAGAAGTACAAGGGGACAACGACAAAATGAAGGAAAGCTGAGAATCGGTAAAGAACCCTGTCACAAAACCCTCAAAGTGAACAGGGCTTCAAAAGCAAAATGGCAGCAAAGTTTGAAAAGCAAAGGGGCAGAAGGTGTAGTAACATGCTATGGCATTGCATTGGTCTGGATCTAGCTAGTCACAAAGCTTGTTCTTGCATCATGTGTATAGAAACTCTCATCTCAATAATTTTTACTTTAAATTAAATTGACCAAGATGTGGCTATGTAAGTTTCATAATGTCTCCAAATGCCTGGAACGTTTGATTTCCGAGCCCTTAAAAAGAAGAAAACATCCTGTACTGAATTTCCTAGGCAGCCAAAATGCTCTGCATTTTTTCCCTGTAGTTTAAATTTAAAATTATGTTTCTAAATTTACATATTCAAAAACTTAATCTGAAACCTGTTTGGAATTTGGATGTCTCTTTTTATCACATTTCATTTAATTGCAGCTACTTCTCGAATTGAGGCATCACCCCTGCAGCTACTGGATGTCAAAGGACAAAAAAAAATAAATTGCTTGAAAGAAAACTGAAGCCACATTTCTATTCTGCATTTGAGCTGCTGACATTTTCTAGATAACACCAAGAGATGTCAGAATACTGGCTGTTAAAGCAGTCTATGTTTGGAGCCTATTAAGTTGAATTCTGAGAGTGAAGGGAAATGTGAAGACTTCTGGAAGGACTGACATATACCATTACTTGCTTTATTTCAATTTTATAGGAGGAAAAAAAGGAGGTTTTTTCCTACTTTTTTGCCCAAGAGTTCCTCTTACAACGTGGCAGGTCACTGACATTCTGCAATTTCACTCTAATTCCTCTGCATATTTGAAGGCTCCACAATGCAGCTCCTGCCCTTTTGATGAGGAAGAGCTGAGAGGAACTCCCATCAGAACTTCTTACTCTCTTGTTACTGTCAGAGGCCACTGCTGACCCATCCTCCTGTTTGGCACCAACAATTCTGCTTCTTTAATGCTCTCACATTATATTGCTCAAGAGGTCTGGATTACCTCTTCTTGTTGAAAAAGCCGTAGCTCCACCCAGGTCTTTAGAGTTACACCAGGGTAAAGGCATCTGGAAGGAGGAGGGGGCTCTGATTGTCTTGCTCAGATCACTTGTACGTCATGTAAAGCAACTAGATTGATCTTGGTCTTGCTTCCTAAGCACGCTCTTGTCTTCTCATGGAAGAGTCATATACTTAGAGAAGAAATTGGTTTCCTGTCAGTTGAATTCTCCCCGGAGCTCCTTGGCATGCACAGGCAGTCTGGCAGGACATCCCTCCAGAGACCACATTCCCCCTCTGTTCTGCCCTGGTGAGACCCCATCTGGAACACTGTGTCCAGTTCTGGGCTCCCCAGT